>PUFA01000072.1:7502500-8702500 GCA_003508835.1 Eonycteris spelaea | reverse complement strand
TTTGGGAATTCAGCAGTATATTATGAGCAGTGAGGCACAACCAAGTGGATATTTTCCCAGAACTTCTAAGAGAATTCAGAATTAGGTAAACCTATTACTATATGATAGTAATTTAGAAGAAAAAACCATATCATCAATTTATGAAAAGATATTTGATAAAAATTTAGCACCCCATTCCAGTTACAATTCAAAATGAATTAGGAATTGAAAGGTAATTCCTTACTTGATAGTTATTTTTGTATTAAGCCAAGTGCCATCACTAAACAATAAAAGCATTTCTAGTCAAAGCAGGAAAAAGGGAAAGTTAACCAGTTATCTCTATCTTTATTTAACATTATTCAGGAAGTTAGAATTAATGCAGTATGAATTGGAACCAAAACAAGAGGTACAGCCATCGTGGCTGGACTGGGGGACAAAAATTATCATTATTTGATTTTCTTTTTGGACAACTCAGTAGAATCAACTGTAAAACTATTAAAACTAACAAGAGAGTTCAGTAAAGCTGCCTGATAAAGACTGAAAGTTTTCTTTGAAGCAGAAGTCACCCTATCCACCCATTACCTCTGCTGACACATGCAGAATATAGGTGGAAAATAAGAAGTTTTTTTTTGTATAGCACCCTAACTTTCTAAAACTCTTTAGTTGTCCCAAGCTGCAGGCTTTTATATCTCCCATTTTATTGCCTGTAATTGGGCTTTTCTCTTTGCTCATACTGTTTTAGTCTTAAATCTAAAGAATAGTAGCTCCAAAAATCTTTATTATAAAGTAGCTTTGTAGCTATCTAGGTGTAGAAGTTTGGGGATGGGTAGGAACATTTTCCTAAAACTGTTTGCAAAGAACTTTTCATAGGTCGAGGAACACCACCAGTTGTGTATATGAACAATCACCCAGTTTCTACCACTTCCAGTCCCCCATAGACATTGTGGGGTCCATACCTGGAAAGTTTCTTTTACTGAAGCCAGAGGTTTAGCATCCGCTAAAACAGGGCACTTAGTTCTAGAAGCTATAAAAAGATACCTATTCCCAAGTTTTAAATTCTGCATTTAATGAACAGTAAGTATATATAAAATGTGTGCTGTCTCAGCTTTCACTTGAGATCCATGATGCGGGTATAACAAAGATGACTTTTAATGTATGCTAGCTAATACGTTACTATCTGTCAAGTGGGAATTGATGTTGATTTACTTTTTTACAATAATTACATGATATATAATCAGTCATTTCTTTTAGGGAAAAGGAAATGGAGAATTTTGTCAGTGTTACATGGGCTCACAGAAGCAATTTAAAATTACTAAACTATCACCAGCAATGGGTTGTAAATTTAGGCTATCAGCCAAAAATGACTATGGTACAAGGTAAGATACTATTTTAATGTAAATATTTTAATTATCCATTCAACTTCACTTGCGTAAATTATTCACAGTCCAAATTATCCACTAAAATCCTGCTTTATCATTTTGTTGTTATAGTTAAGATGTGTTAATAATTATAAGAAGTTGTTAGTTACATAAATTATACTTTTAAAAGAATGCTAATTCACTTTTAGGTGTCTGACCTGGTTATCATAAAGATTATCAAATTCAAGATATATTATTTAGATTGTAATTGTTATCTATCACAAACTGTCATTTTCCCAAAAATGTTATATATCAAAAATTCTTCATAAAAATAACTTGTTCGTGCCTTCATAAAACCTATTTGTTTCAACAGTGGTTTTAGTGAAGAAGTTTTATATTACACCTCAGGCTGTGCCCCTTCTATGCCGGCAAGTCCTGTATTAACTAAGGCTGGGGTTACTTGGTTATCCTTAAAATGGAGTAAACCCTCAGGAACACCATCAGATGAAGGAATTTCTTACATTTTAGAGATGGAGGAAGAAACTTCGGTAAGTATGAATATGTATTTTAAATTGGGTACTTAAAACATATTTCAGTGTGGTGTTAATCCTAGTAATACAGTAAATATTGCCACAATAGTTAGATTCTTCCCCAAATCTTTTGAATCCTTGGTTGATGGTTGTTTGGAAGGAACTGGGAGTGAGGGAAAACTCGTCTTTAGTTTTCTTGATGTATAAGAGTGGGTTTTGTTTCTTATGTGTTGTATGGTGGTTGTGCCAATTGTTTCTTATGTGTTGTATGGTTGAAACAATGTAGACTGCATGCTGCATAAATATAATATATAATAATATACTGCAAAAAATAGAGGATAGGATCACCACAGCCTTCTAGATGAAGCAGCTCTAAAAGATAAGGAAATGATGCATCTGTCTGCCTTCTGCAACTATGTTTACACACTGCTTTCCCAAGTGTCAGAGATTTGAAGAGTCTCGCATGAGATCCTATAGTGCAACCTGAGTCTAGTTATCGTTGGCTTATCTTCTGTGAGCTAGAACCAAGCTGAACAAGAGTTAGGATGTCTTGTAGTCATATATAATTCCATAGGTTTTTAGAGCTACTTTGAAGCAATAAGAATCAAAAACAGCATTGGTTTACTCCTAAATATACATCCAGGATAAGTGAAAACACCTGTTGGTACAAAAAATTCTACTCAAATGTTTATAGCAGTTGATTTATAGTAGTCAAAAAAGTAGAAACAACCCAAATGTCCATCAGCTGATGAATGGAAAAACAAAATGTGATATATCTATACAATGAAATATCGTTTAGCTATATAAAGTAAAGTGGTGAAGTACTGACACATGCCTCAACATGAATGAATCTTGAAAACATACTATGTCAAAAAAACAGTCACAGGGAGGGGAAAAAATGGCATAGATGATAGAGGCTCTGTTCATCCTCTGGCGACCAAATCAAAGTTGTGATGGAGACAAGGAGCAAAGAGCAAGGAAAAATCGCCAGGGATCTAGATGAATAAGCCATACAATTGGGGAGAAATACAAGAAATCACCCTGCAATGGCAGAAGGTAGGACAGGGTGAGGACACGGGGCTCCCCGGTTTCGAGCAGCTGAGTAAAAAGCAACAACACCTCTTAAAGGGGCCACGTCCGCAAGTGGATTTTCCTAGTGATGGACCTGCTCGTTCTGAGCACTAGTGCCAACTTGGCTGCACACAGTGGGCACTAGGAACTTACAGGGAAACATTATCAGAGTGAGGGCCGAGGCGAGACTCACTCTGTACAGAAGTGGTCGTGGTATCCATTGTTCCTTGTTGAGCCCTCCCCGCTCCAAGTGTGTGGACACAGCGCCGCCATAGCTGAGAAGTCATCAAACTGGATAACAGAGGTCACTCTGCCCAGAGGATTCCCTGAAATCCCACCTCCCAAACTTGTGGCCCCACTGAAGCCATATCTAAGTGTATCCTCAACAAGTAAGGTGCTCCTTGCTGAGCAGCACCTAGACTCACACTAGAGGCAGCTGGCCTCAGTTTCTGGTGTGGCCTTTTGAGGCAACTGTAAGCACAGCATCTGTGTATTACTTGCTGAATCTCAACAGGTGGCCCCAGAGGGGTAGAGGCTTGGGCTAAGTTTGGCCTGTAGCTGAACCCCTCTCAGGACTGTGCCACTGGCACCTACTTCACAAATCCACACTAATAAGACCAGGAGACTTGGGACCTTTGCTTAGTACATAGAAACAGACACAGAAAGGCAGCCAAAATGGGAAGACAAAGAAGCAGAAACCATATGAGAGAACAGAACAGAGATCCAGATATAATGGAGTCAAGTAATCTAACAGATATAGAGTTCAAAACACTGGTTATAAAGATGCTCAATAAACTTTTGGCAAGTATAGAGAACTCAACAAAGAGATAAAAATGGAAATGGAAATTATAAAAGGGAACAGTCAAAATGAAGAACACATTATCTGATATGAGAAGTATATTAAATGGAATAAACAAAGTGAATAAAGAAAAGGATCAAATGCCCTATCTAGAGGACAGGAAAGCCAAGGACACGCAATCAGAATGGCAAGAGATAAGATGCCAAGACTATAAAAATAATTTAAGGAGCATATGAACACTATTAAGGTCCAAATATTCATCTGATCAGTGAAGAAAATCAAGATGTTGAACAGCTGTTTGAAGAAATAATGATGGAAAACTTCCTAACCTGGTGAAGGAAATGGACATAAAACCCCAGGAAGCTCAGAGAATTCCAAAAACCAGGGATCCAAAGAGGCCCACACCAAGACACATCATAATTAAAATGCCAAAGATTAAATACAAAGAAAGAATATTAAAAGCAGCAAGAGAAAAACAGATAATTACTATATATGGGAATACCCATAAGACTGGCAGCTGATTTCTCAAAAGAAACTATGCAGGACAGAAGGGCTTGGCAAAAAATATTTGACAGGATGAAGACCCAGGATCTACAACCAAGAATACTTTATCCAGCAAAGCTATCATTTAGAGTTGAAGAACAGATAAAGAGCTTCTCAGACAAAAATAAGCTAAAGGAATTTATCACCACCAAGCCAGTATTATAGGAAATGTTGGAGGGAGTTCTCTAAGGAGAAAAAATACAAAAGACTCAACTTCAGATGAAAAGACACACACAGACTAAAAGGAAGGGGATGGAAAAAGATAACTGCTTTGATGGACCTAGAAGGTATTTATTTCAGAGAGAGAAAGATGAACACTGTATGATTTCACTTAGATGCAGAATCTAAGGAATAAAAACAAACTAATCAAAAACAGACACAAATATAGTGGACATTCTGGTGACGGACAGAAGGGAGGGGGTTAGGTAGGCTGAGAAAATAGGGTGAAGGGTTAAAGAAGTATGAATTAGTAGCTGATGGATGGTCACAGTGATGGGGAGCACGGCATAGGGAATGCAGTTAGCATTAATACGTTGGCTAGGTGGAGGGTTAGGGGAGGGAGGGAGCAATTGGGGGAATCGTTTTATGAACTATATAGCTGTCTAACCAATATACTATATACTTGAAACTAATTTTTTAAAAAACAGTCATAAAAGACCACATATTTTGTTATTTCATTTGTGTGGATATAGGCAGATCCACAGAGACGGAAAGTATATTAGTGGATGAAAAAATGGGAAGTGACTACTAACCAAAAAGAAAGTACAGGCTTTGCTCTGGAATTAGAAATTAAGTGATGGTTATACAACCTTGTGACTATACTATAAACCACTGAGTTTTATACTTTAAAATGGGAATTTTATGGCACATTAATTATATGCTTTTTAAAAACTTAAAAAATAACACAGGAAAGTAAAGCATTATCACTAGGGCTATAAATAGCAATCCCAAACGTAAGTAACATCTCTGCCTGCCAGCACAACTAACCTTTCATTTGTTCACCTAAATACAACTCTGTTCAGGGCAAGTTAAATATGTTGGTTATAGCTCTGTTTAGCTCTTAACAGCATCTGTGTGGGAAGTTCTTATTTCTAGGGATAAGCTTACTGATGGTAAAGTTACCATTGGCTCTGACTCTTCCCTCAACACAAAATCTTCTCTTGGCTACTGTTTTTATCGAGAATAATTGGTCTCCCTCATCCTTCTACAAACGTTCAGTAGCATTTCTGGATCCATTCACTCAAGTCAGAAGCACCAAGGTGAGGATTACATTGAACAGAGCATTAATCACATTGCACATGGTAGAAAATGAGGACCTGGGTCTTTTCATATATTACATATTCATTATTCCATGTATTTGCTCTGTTACACATCTAATGAAGATTTGTTTTTCCTTTCCAGGGATATGGTTTTAAGCCTAAATATGATGGAGAAGATCTTGCTTACACAGTGAAAAATCTCAGGCGTAGTACAAAGTATAAATTTAAGGTAAGCTTTGAAAGCCCTTAAAAGATGTGTTTGTTCTTATTATTCCTGTTGTTTTAAAGCCGAGTATATACTTCACTTCCTTGATTTAAAATCTTAAAGAATTTTGTCCTTTTCTAATGAGCTTTGTTTTATATTTTACTATATAACAGTGCTTCTCAAATTTTACATTCAGAAGTCCCCCCTTACCTGCAGTTTTGTTTTTCACAGTTTGTTACCCATAGTCAACTGGGGTCTGAAAAGTTTTAATGGAAAATTCCAGAAATAAATGATTCACAAATTTTTAATTGTGTGTATTTCTGAGTAGCATAATGAAATCTCACACCTTCCCACTCTATCAAGCCATGGATGTAAATCATCCCTTTGTCCAGTGTATCCATGCTGTATATGCTACCTACCCCTTCAGTCCCTTAGTTGCCATCTCTGGTATCAGATCAACTGCCACAGTATCAGTGTTCATGTGTCAGGTAACCCTTATTTACTTAATCATGGCCTCAAAGCACAAGAATAGTCATACTCGCAATTCATATATTCCAAAGTGAAGCCGTAAAGTGCATCCTTTAAGTGAAAAAGTGAAAGTTCTCAATAAGAGAAAAAATCATGCCGAGGTTCCTAATTGATAAATAAGATCTATAGTTAAGAACAAATCTATCCATGAAATTGTGAGAAAAGGGATTCGTGCCCTTTTTGCTGTCACACCTCAAACTGCAAAAGTTACAGCCACAGTGCATTAAATGCTTAGCTAAGATGGAAAAGGTGGAGAACATGAACGAAAATGTCCAGTTGTCGGCAACATGTTGCTCCAAAAAGCATTGAGCCTATATGAAGACTTCAGCAAGGGTCCCCATAAAAGAGTGACTACAATAACACAACTTTTATTATAGTATATTGTTATAATTGTTGTTTTTTTATTAGTTATTGTTAATCGCTTACTATGCCTAATTTATAAACTAGACTATCCTTCGTATGTATGTATGAAAAAGCAGATATAGGATTTGGTTCTATCCACAGTTTCAGGTATCCACTGGCGGGTCTTGGAACAGATTGTCCACAGATAAGGGGACAGGGCTACTATATTGAAATTCAAAATAGTTTTAACATTTTACGGGACTTTATTTATATAATGTGAACAAATATCTTTTAAACTGTGTATGTTGTTAAAAATAACTAGAACATGCTTTTTTTAGCAACGATATCAAAAAAAGTAATGCAATTTTTTTTTTTTTTACGTAATCGTGTCAAGTGGTGCACTATTTCAGTTTGTTTCATTACTGGTAGTCATTTGATGAAAATGGTACCTACCATGTTTCTTCACTGTAAAGTTGTTCTTTTTCTCTTTGTAATTAATAAGTATTTTGTAAATATTATATAAACATCTTGTTCCTTATCAAATTTTACCCACTAGTTTTAACACTCATTAATAATTCTTGCCTGAATCATTACTATGATTAATAGTTGCCAAGTGATTTTTTAATTTTATCATTCCTTCTACATTTATTAGTTGGCTTTGTACTATAAGGAAAAGCTTTCTCTTTTCATGTATTTATATCAGTATGAGTCCATGGATTCCTTTTTATTCGTTTTTATTATATTTTGTTACTGTGGTTATCAATAATGAAACTCAGATTGTCTCAGATTTGGAAGACCATTCAATCCAGCTTCTGAATCCTTTTGAAATGTTCCCCCCCCCCGCCCCATTCTTTGAGCCCTTCATTTCTGGTACACATTATTCCAGTCTCATACTTTCCCTTCTTTAACCCCGGAATTGGCTATTTCTCAAAGTACCTGGGTTCATTAGTAGACAATGATATTTAGAAGCCAGAATCTGGCAGTATACTTATTACTATAAGGCATTCACTGGGGGTCTTGGACAATGGACAGAGCTAGCAACGTTGTGTTGTGCTGTGCTGTGTGTGTGTGTGTGTGTGTATAATATACATGCAAACACATATACATCTGCGTGTGTGTGTGTTTTTCTACACCACAAGTTAATTCTAATTTTCTCCCTTATTTCTGACTCCATTGTCAGTGAGAAACATTGCCCCAGTTATGTTCAATATAATGTTTGATTCGATCGAACTCCTCCCCTTCCTATCATATCCTTCCCTATTCAGGGTGCTTGAGTTCCTTCCTACTAGGCAAATGCTGCTTCCTCCACCCAACCCACCCCCCCTCTCCCAGTGCAAATTCTTGCCTTGTTTAGGCCATCTGGCCTTTGGACTGAATTATTTCAAGAGGAAGGCAGAGAGACCCTGCATGTTATTCTTGCTTACCTGAGGCATGGTAGCGTGCTTTGAAAATTCTACTATGGAGACTCCAGATATTTTTATCTTTTCTAGTATAGCATCCCTTCTAGGCTATGTTTTAGCTCTGACTTGGTCAGTGATAGACATTGCTATTTCTTGACAGGCAGTGCTTGAATTAATTAATATACCAGTTCATATAAGCCAGCCTACTTTTTTAAGTTTTCCAAAAAATATAACAGGATACTCATTAGTTGATAAATTCAACATTTGAATTTTCTTACCAATGCTTTTTTAATCAAATCATTTCAAATAACAGAAACCACTGTAAATTTTCTTTATTAAAGAAGAATGATAAATTTGTTACCCCTTAAGAACCTTAGAAAGAAAAGTTTAATGATAATGGAAAATTTGATTATATAGTGCACAATTATATGTTATACTTTGCTTTATACATTAGCTTCATTTTAAAATTTTCTGATAACACCTGGTTATTTTAATTTCTAAATACAGTTTTCATATTTACATCATTTATAAAATACGTGAGAAATATATTCATTCCAGTTTTCCTCGATGTTGGATTGTATTTTTGTTTCAATAATGATTATCACATCAACAGGTCTTCTAAGGGGAAGTTGTTAATGTCTTTATAATTTAGTAAGTTAATTAAAACTCTTAGAATTCTACTACCATGTAACACCATGGTGTTTTTGCCACATAGGAATAAAAACACACACACAGGAGTTAAATACCTGACTGATCCGTTATAAACAAATCACCAATTTCTATTTAAAACTCTCACTGTGGCGGTCACTCTCAAGTTGCAGGGTTGACAGTCCATATCTCCAAGAAGACAGTAGGCTTTTCCAAAAAGAACCCCCACCCAAATAACTGGAGAGTAGATGGGGAAACTATGTCCTTAAACTACCTCTTAACAAATTGCTGGATTATAGGAAGGGATTTTATACTGGTTTTTTAAACAAATTAAAATAGTGATAAGATCTAGAACAGTAGTTCTCAGAATAGTAGTTCTCTATCAGCATCACCTGGAAACTTGTTAGAGATGTTAATTCACTGGCCCCACCCCAGATCTACTCTATCAGAAATTCAGTTTGCCAGGGGAGAAGCCTAGCAAACTGTTTTAGCAAGCCCTCCATATGATTCTGATGCTTACTGAAATTTAAGAACCACTGATCTGGAGGACCAGAAGAAGAAAAACTAGAAAAGAGAAAATGATGACTGTACGAAGTTATCTAGAAGCCCAGATATTTGTTTTGAATCTGCCATGCAGTGGGTGCCAGCTGAGAGGGTTTTTAATCATTAGATCCTGTTGCTATGTCTGTCTTTTCTAGCTTGACATTTCAGACTCCTCTTTCAAGGAAAACATTTCAAAATAAAATCTTAACACTCTAAAAAAATCTTAGGCTACTAAGCAAAAGCAATAAAAATATAATTTAGGAACTAATAAAAAGATAGTATGCTATTGTTTGTAAAGGATATGATTAACATAAAATAAAATTCTAATATGACCAAGTTTTCCAAATGCCAGCATTCTAGATTCTATACTGAGGACAATCCTCGGACCCTCAGAATACTAAAACAAACTTAGAACAATGAAAGAATTTAAAGGAAAACAAACAAAAACTTACAGACACATACAACAGTATAGTGGTTACCAGGGGGGAATGGGAGAGGAAGGGAGGTAGATAAAGGTGAAAGGTGTCAAATATATGGTGATGGAAGGAAATTTAACTTTGGGTGGTGAGCACACAATGTAATATACATATGACATAGTATTGAATTGTACACTTGAAACCTATATAATTTTATTAACCAATGTCACCCCAATAAATTTAATTTAAAAAATAAAAATTTAAAGGATTAAAGAAAAATTAAAATTTGACACATAAGAAAGCAGTCATTTCTTAAAATCATATAAAATTCAGAGTGATAAACAAGCAAAACAATTTCTAACTCCATCAAATGGCTTATTGGAAGCTGAGCCAGGACCAGCTTTCCAAAAAGAAGAAGAAAGACTTCAGAAGTTGGCATCCAGTCCCTATGACTCTGAGCCACTAGAAAGCTGATGCCTTGTTTCCTGAAGTTCCTGAAAAACAGTTTTTCAAGTAACAAAGCTTCTAAAGGTCAAGGTCTGAGTACCTTAAGCGGGGAGCTCTTAGACACTTTCACTTCAGCTTACTTATCTTTGAGGCCTTTTCATCAGTAGAGAAAAATCAAAACAGTATCTGGATCCATTAACTTCTGTCTTCCATCCTTTAAAATTCACGTACACATCAGCATTTATGACAGCACATAGTCATGTTCCCTTCCTTTTTCTCATCTTTTCTAGTATCACTTTTTGATGCCTTCTCTGCCCCAATCTAAGTGTGCCCAAGTTTAGTCCTTAGTTTTTTTTGTTTCTTGGTTTGGTTTTTTTTGGTATCCCTTTTTCCCTTGGATATATCACCTCTTGTTTTACATCACTGTCATTTCTGTCTTGAAGAATGCTAAATCCCCAGACCTTTTCAGGCTTTTCTCTCTCCTAATCCAAGTTCTATTTTATACCTAAATAAACCTTTCTGAAACCCAGCTTTCCCTTTGAAAAACAATTTCCTCAGTTTGACATAAGGTTCTTTATATTCTGACCAGTAAAGTTTTTTTAAAATATACTGCCTTTCACTCCTAACTTGACCTGGCTACATTAGCAGATTGATTATTCATTTTCCCTGAGCAAAGCTCACTATTGACTATTCACTTCTGCTTTAATACTCTGGGTTTTCTTTTCTTTTTCACTGCTGTTGCCCATGAAGACCTCATATCACCTCCATTTGCCTTTTCAAAGCTTTCCTAGACCATTTTAGGCCATAGTCATCTTCTCTTACCTAATTCTTTTGATATGCATACTGTCTGTCTCCTGTATAAAGATTCTAAACTCACTGAAGGTAAGGAGTGCACCACACCAGTGCTACCTCTAAATGAATGTTTTAATTATTTGTGAATTGGGGTGGGATTGCGGGGGATAATCTTAGGGCTTTATACCTTCATGGTTAACTGAAGTAACATGAGGCAGTGTTGAAATATATAGCCTTAAAAACATTATTAGTGTATCTTTGTGTTTTTTAGGGAATCTTTTTTTTTTAATTTTCTCTAGTTATTAGATTTAAGTAGACACTGTACCATATTGAGAAGTGCTTTGATTCCCTTTGTAGTCTGATTTTTAAAACAGCAGGGTGAGAAAACATCTTGAAAATCTATTTGAGAGGACTGAGAATGCCTGAGCAAAATTGAATAATTAGACAAATAATTCATGCATCCCATGAGAACTCAGTAAAATAGTCTGAGTGTTTTGGGGTAGTAGATTTACTTAGATCCTTGTCTATAGTGTCATTTAGCATCATACTGTCCGTATCTATGAGTCATTTATTTAGCCAATAGTTATGAGCATCTACTCTATGATAAGCACTGCTCTAAATACCAGAAATACAACAGTGGTCAAAATAGCTAATCTAGTGGAGGAACTAGACAATTAACAAGCAAAAAAATGTTAGTGAAAAGTTAATGAAAATAAGGTGAGGTGACAGAGTGGGTTAGGTAGTAAAAAAATCTCAGAAATGACATTTAAACAGATCTAAATAAATAACAAGGAGCTAAACACATCAAGATCTGAAAGAACATTCCAAGCAGGGGAAATAACTGCTGATGCAAAAGTCTCTAAAGTGGAGGCAGTCAGGGTGAAATCACATAGGGTGTTATATGCTATGGTCAGGAATTAAGGTTTGATTCTGTGTAAGGTGAGAAACCCTTGAAGGTTCTAAGCTCAGATGTGATAAAGTACCTCTGGCTGCAGTGTAGAAAGTAGATGGGATTGAGAAAAAGAGTGGAAGCTGGGAGACTAGTTAGGGATATATTGTAGTCATTCAGAAAAGACAGGAAAAAGGAGGCATTGACTAAGGCGATAGTAGTAGAAAACAGGTATAGTTGACGGTGTTTACTGATAGAGCACCCCCCCTTATCTGAAGGGGTTACTATCCAAGAACTTCCCCGCCACACACACCCTGGTGGATGCCTGAAACCACAGATAGTACCAAATCCTATGTATACTATGTTTCTTTCCTAAAAATACATACCTGTGATAAAGCTTAATTTGTAAATTAGGCACAGGAAGTGGTTAACAGCAACAATTAATAATAATATAGAACAATTATACCAATTTACTATAAATAAAGGTTACGTGAATGTGGTCTCTCGCTCTTTCTGATAACCTGTGTGATAACCAAGATGGCTACTAAATGACTTAATGGGCAGGTGGTATATACAGCTTGGATACGCTGGCAAAGGGATGGTTCACATCTTGGGCGGGCTGGAGTGGGACAGCGCAAGGTTTCATCACGCTCCTCAGGGCACTGCGCAGTTTAAAACATATGAATTAATATTTTCAGACTGTGGTTGACCACAGGTCACTAAACTGTGGGAAAAGAAACCACAGATATGGGGGTACTACTGTAGATTTGATGTGTAGGTTTAGAGAAAGAAAAATCAAGGATGTCCCCTAAATTTTTTATTCAAACAAGTATGAAGATGGTAGTGCTTTTTTAGTAATGGGGAAGAGCAGAGATGGAGCAGGTTTGGAAAAGGGAAAATCATATCAAGTTTGATATTGGACTTGAGGAGCTTTAAGTTCAGTAGATGAGGTAAGTTAAAATATAAATGTAATTAAATTACTAAAGTCAAATAATAGCTAGATATGAATTACATTTATCTATTGCTGCACAACTTAGTAGCTTGAAAAAACATTTATTATCTCATTGTTTCTGTGAGTCAGAGATTCAGGACCAACTTAGCCAGGTGGTTCTGATTCAGGGTTTCCATGAGGTTGCTGTCAGATTGTTGACTGGTTGCAGTCACCTGAAGGCTTGACTGGCGCTGAAGGACATGCTTCCAATTTCACTCAAGTGGTTGTTGCCAGGAGCCCTCAGTTCCTCACTGACTATTGGGCAGAGGCTTCAGTTCTTCACCACATAAGCTTTTCCATGAAGAAGCTACACACATCATCATATGTGCTACGTTCGATTTGTTAGAAGTCATTAAGTAAAACTCAAAGGGAAGAGAAATTAACCTTTGTCTTTTGAAGAAAGGATATTCAAAGAATTTGTGGACATCTTGTGAAACTCCTGAAGAATAGTGAAAGAATAAGTGAAACAACCTTGAAGCCCATCAAGTATCATCAAATTATAGCTTTTTCCTGTGTTGACTCTTGTTAGTATTATAAGAATGTTAGACTTACATTTGTATTCCAGGACCGACTCTAAAAAGCGGATTATAACCTGAATTCTCTGCTAAGTCCCTATTAAGGACAATCCAATTCTTACATAAATAAGCCATCACATCGTGAATACTTTATCATTTGAGCCTTTGTTTCTCATCACTTTGTTCATTAAGCCAATATCATTAGATATCAAACATTAATTATTTTATTTTTGTGTTCCTATCTCAGGTTATTGCTTACAACTCAGAAGGTAAAAGTAATCCAAGTGAAATAGTAGAATTTACTACATGCCCTGATAAACCAGGAGTACCTGTAAAGCCTTCAGTTAAAGGAAAGATACATTCACACAGTTTTAAAATAACTTGGGGTAAGATACAATGTACATCATTACTTTTATATTTGATTAAAATGACTTGATATTAAGATAATTTTTAAGATATTTGAATAAATGTGTTAACTCAAGTAAGTTCAATAGGAAATGTGAGAGTCATTGTTTGAGGATCTTTTTTGTAGAAAACTAAGTACTCACACTTATAAGTTCAGATTTGATACAGGAAGAACTTGGGATCTACTGTAGGGTTATTAGCAAGGATAGCACTGTGTCAAATGAAAGATTACTGAAGTAAGTAACGTCACCTGGCTCATCCTTGTTCTCATGAGAAATAAAAATCACTTATTCACTTAAAAAAAAAATAACAGTCTATGGCCATACCACCCTGAACAAGCCCAGTCCTGTCTGATCTCGGAAGCTAAGCAGGGTCAGGCCTGGTTAGTACTTGGATAGGAGACCACCTAGGAAGACCAGGTGCTGTTGGTGTAAAAAAATCAAAAACAAGGGATTATAAACGGACAAGGTCCTTGCAATCTGTTAGGTCAACCAAGGGTTGCCTCACCTAAAAAAACAAAACAAAAAAAAACATTGAGCACCTGCTTATACATTACTTAATGCAAAAACAGTAGAGTAATGAGATGCTGATACTAATTTAAAAAGCATTGCAAGTGATTCTTGTTTCTTTTTAAGCAATCTTAGGTTTATTAGGATTTTCTGCCATTTAAATTGTGTGTACTTTACCTAATATCACTCTTGCTTCTTTGAATAGACCCACCAAAAGACAGTGGAGGGGCAGCCATCAATAAATATGTAGTGGAGATGGCCGAAGGTTCTAATGGTAAGAATAGCTATTAAAAAATGATAGATTTATAGCAATCAGCCTGCCTATACTCTTCATGACTACACTTTATATGATCTCTTTCCTTTTGATTTTAGTTAGGATTTTGACTGTTATGACCCACTTTAAGTTGTAGTCTCCAGAAATATAGCAGATCAAATGTAAGACTTCTCTATACCTACATTATTACACATATATTTTCTTACTTTTTTGTTGTTTGTTTGCATTGCTGAGTACCAGTTTACCTAAAGTATCCTGAAAGTTAGTTTACTCAGTTAGACTCACACCCAAATATATCAGAGAAAAATTTTATCTTCTAGAATTTATTAAACTTACATTATACTAGTTTTATTTGTAAACTCTATGAACTTTATTTTTGAACAACACATTAAACAGTCTTTATTTCTGTGAAATGACCTATTGCCTGCAAAAAATAAGGATATCTTTTAGTTAAGACTAAACTTCCTATGGTATTGGTTTTTTCTACTCTTTGTGTGTTATAATATTATTACTGGACCAGTAAACACATTTAAAATGCTTAATTAAAAGCAAATTATCAATCTAAGTGGAAGTCTGTACAGAGTTACAAAGATATGTTCCTTCAACAGAGCCATGCAGAATTTGTCTAGGAAGCTACACACATAAAGAAAATTAGATCATTTCCAGGAAACTTGAAACAAGCTTAAATTGTTTCTGACAAATTGTATAAACACATATTTAGTGAAGCTAGGATACCTGCCGTGTCCATGATACCAAAATGTTAAACATTACCTTGTAGCTGATTGAACATAATTTTCCACCTTACAGGAAATAAATGGGATATGATATACAGTGGAGCTACTAGGGAACATCTTTGTGATCGACTAAGTCCAGGCTGTTTTTATCGTTTACGAGTTTACTGCATCAGTGATGGAGGACAGAGTGCGGTAATGCTCATAGATTTTTTTCTTTTTTTCAAGTTTGGTCACCAGATCACCAGATGCCACTTCAAATAGTGAAATGTATTCATAAATGTATAAAAGTAATTTCAGAAACCCAGGTGGTTAATTTTACAATGACTAGAATATAGTGACCAATTAGCTCATAGTCTAGACTGTATTCAGTGAATATCTATTTTCTGCTTATTTGGCTTTGGAAAAACAAATGTATGAAAACATTGCAGAAAATTTTATAAAGATAAATTTTAGGGTGATGCTCAGTAACCATACCTAACAGAAATAGAAATAAAATAATTGTAGACCAGTTTACTGTTCTGTAAGTTATGAGTATCACACAAACCATAAAATATTTACTGTTTAAACACAGATTCTAATATTTTCTTGTTTCAGAAAAGTTGGCAATTGTTTTTATTATTAGAGACCCAGTAACCAAAATGGACTTCAAATGTGCCATTGACCATATATGAGACATATGTTCTGTAATGTTCTGGAGAGATATGTTTTTTAATTGGAGTGACTTTTTTTTAACAATTTAACCAAGAATGATTTCTTGGAGCATTCACAATTATTATTTTCAAGCAGAACTTAATGCAATAAAAGTACTTTTGAAAATGGATTATAAGCTTTTGTTGAAAATTCAAGTATTGTGAAACTTCAAGTTCTGCCCAATAGGCTTGGAATCCAATTGCTTCATTTTCTCTAATACAGAAATCTTCCCGGATTTTAACAAAAGCAAACCCTTCCTCACTCCTCCTCCATTAAAAACAAAAAACAAAAAAAAAACTTTTTCTAAAATACCGTTATAGCATTCCTTTATAGGATACCTTTCTGAATAAGGTGATGATCAAATACTTAGGTTTTGAAAGTTAAGTGTAAACCTTAATACAGTGCAGATAAGAAACAAGGCACAGGGTTTGTGTCAGTGTTTTTAAGAGAATGTCTTTTAAAATAAAACTAAAAGATTTAAAAAAAAAATAGCATAGAAGCTAAAAGCAATACCAAATACCTGGAAAGATGACAAATATTTGGAAAAGCTTACCTGATTTTTAAATTATTTTTAGGTGGAAAAGAAGAAGGAAGAGCTCTTTTTAAATACATAAATTGGTGTTTAAGTTAAAAATACAGTATACAGTAAAGTAGCTAAAATAGTCCTGAAAACATAGCAAACAGTATTTATAGAATGTTAAAACATCCTTCCTTAGAAGAGATTTGTGGATCCCTTTGGACAAGGTCAAAAATAATGTCCATTAGGTTGTGGTAGAGGTGGGTTGGGTTTTTTTGTTTGTTTTTGTTTTTGTTGTTTTTAAAGGAAGAAGAGTGTTTTGTTTTATTTTTGGTAACTTACTTTGTATATAGTAGTCACATAGTACATGTCTTTTATTTGTCTATGTAAAATTTAATTTGAGTTTTAATGATTTAATTGGGTTTTGATTTTATTCAGAACTTTATTTTCAGTTGATAGTTACAGTTCCACATTATTGATGCAATTTTTGTGTTCATATTATTTTCCTTTAACAAAAGCAATCTGATTATTTGGCTTGGGGCATTTTTGTTTTGTTTTTGCTTTTGTTTTGGCAGGTATCTGAAACTTTACTTGTGCAGACTCCAGCTGTGCCTCCTGGCCCATGCCTCCCTCCCAGATTACAGGGTAGACCCAAAGCAAAAGAAATACAATTACGATGGGGTAATTTCCATTTTGGTAATAAATTATAATTAAGTTAGTACTAAATATAATCCTCTTGTTAAGTTTTCTAAATCTTTCCACCTTTAGGACCCCCTCTGGTCGATGGTGGATCACCCATTTCCTGCTATGGTGTCGAAATGTCTCCTTTGGAAAAAGATGAACCTAGAGAAGTTTACCAGGGTTCTGAAGTAGAATGTACAGTGAGCAGCCTTCTTCCTGGGAAGACTTACAGCTTCAGACTGCGCGCAGCTAACAAAATGGGGGTAGGAAGGACCATGCTGACTGAATTACAATCACAGTGGTGTTTCATGTAACATGTACAATTGCACTTATTATTTAGCTTTTTGGTTTCTAAATGACTCCATGTTTTCTAATTTTTAATAACTCTATATTGATAAATAAGAGAGAGAGTAGTATACCATAATTTAATTTTAGTTTTATAGAATCTCACAGTATTTTCAAATCCCACTTAAATTTGTGACACTTTGGACTTAAGCTGGGCTAAAGTTTGCCTTTTGAGTGGTGCTGATAGGGTTCACTTAGTAAAATAAGAGTAGAAAAGAGATCATATGGTGAAATACTTGTTTTTTGAGGCTGGTTATATGCAGCATTTACTTTAGTTGTCGACTAATTGTGATGTGTTTTTTTGCCTAAGGAAAAAGCTTTACATTTTAAGCATTTCTGGTTTGGTGTGGGATTTTTTTTTTTTTTTAGTATTATGTAAATAATTGTACAACTCCATAAAATGGGCAATATAGGTGATATCTCCATTTTACAACTGAAAAAGCTGTTTGCACAGTCATACAAAAGAGGAAGTGATACAGATAAACCTCAGACTTCAGAGGTGAAGCCCTTTCCCCTCAGATCTCATCTCTCTGCATTGAAGCAGGTTCTGTAAAGTCAAAGCACTAATTTTCTTCAGTTGAATAACATTGCTTCAAACTATTCTGTAATTAAACTTTTACAAAATTAAATGAAGCCTCTTCACTCCCTATTATTTTGGATTTTAGTCAGTGGTACTGTTTTATGTTCTTCAACTGAGATCGGTATTTATATGTGTAAATTTATTTTTAAATTTCTTACATGTCAAATTTATATATTTTCTTGGCAATTCTTAGATAAATCATCTTGTGAGTCCCACAAGGCTACAATAAACTGGGGTATCATTTTTAATATTAGTACCCTTAATCTATGCTTTCAGGTTTGTAATAATTTGTCTAAATCATCTTAATACTTGCTTTCTGTATTTCCAGAAAATATACATTTTAGACCCTTCTAAAGTTATTCTAAATTTTAAGATACAATTTATGCTTCCCATCTCCCATGCTTTTAATCAGTATTCATTTCTTCACTCCTCACATAATGTGTTCCAACTGATTCCACCTACCTAATTCCCTAATACCCTGCCCTTCTTAACAAAAACCAGCTCATGAAAGAATAAGGGACAGTAGAAGCAAGTACAGTAAATGAAACTTAAAAATACCCAACATATTCACTTCCATGATCATTTTTACTTTCTGTGTATGCTTTTAGAATTATGACCAATTAGTCTTGAAGGAGAGGAAATATACTTAATTCTTTGTGAATTTTTATGGAGAGCTATGCAATCAGTAGGTAAAAAATGAAAATAACTGGTTATTTTTGTTTTTCTAGTTTGGACCATTTTCAGAAAAATATGACATTACTACAGCCCCTGGACCACCAGATCAATGCAAGCCCCCTCAAGTGACGTGCAGATCTGCAACTTGTGCACAAGTAAATTGGGAGGTATAGTAAATTCCATTGACTTATATTTATTTTCTTACGCAGTTAGAATAGTTTATATATAAGAATAAAGATATTGTTCATGTTGTCTGCTAAATTATACAAAGAGTATGTCCAGTCAGATTCACATGGTAAAATGTGAGTTCTTTTTTTCCCTTTGAAGCATTTAAGTAAGGTATAGTTGCAATACAAGTATTTAGATTCTTGTTCACGATGTGTTTTGTTTTTTAACAAAAGCTTTGTCTCAGGACTGAGATATTTAACCTAGCTAACATTCAGTACAAACATTCATAGGAATTAGTATAATAGTATTTCTCATATTTATTATCTTCAGTGTATTTATTGTGTATAGTAATAATCAGTAATGATAATGACATTTTCAGTTTCCTTTGAAATTTAACAAAGAAAATGCCCATGTATGATTAAACATTTTATATTTTTTTATATTAATAGAATTATTTAGAAGTATGTTTACCTTCAAATATTTTTTCTAAAGCTATTCAGTCCTATTTCTATTTCTAATTGAAAACAAAGTTATATTTTTTTGACCAATCTTAAATTCAGGTGCCTTAATGAATAAAAATACAATATCGAACAGTCTTAATTCTGCTTCAACATTTTAAAGAAGTTCAAAGGCAGTCCAGTTTTTGATATGCTTGGGTAAAGAACATTTTTGCCCAAAAGCTATTTATTCATTGTCAAAACTTAAGACTTTTATCCTTTTTTTAATTTAAAGGTCCCTTTGAGTAATGGAACTGATGTCACTGAATATCGTTTGGAATGGGGAGGAGTCGAAGGAAGTATGCAGATGTGTTACTGTGGGCCTGGTCTCAGTTATGAATTAAAAGGACTTTCACCAGCAACTACCTATTATTGCAGAGTTCAGGTAAAGGCAATGAGTTTCCTTTTCACTTACTCTGTCTAGGGTTTTGTGAGCATTTTCATGGTCATGTCTTTGTTAACTAAGGGCTCTGTTAATTTGTAGGCTCTGAGTATTGTGGGTGCAGGCCCTTTCAGTGAAGTAGTAGCCTGTGTGACACCACCATCAGTTCCTGCGATTGTGACCTGTCTTCAAGAAATAAGTGATGATGATATAGAAAATCCCCATTATTCACCTTCTACATGCCTTGCAATAAGCTGGGAAAAGCCTTGTGACCATGGTTCAGAAATCCTTGCCTACAGCATAGACTTTGGAGATAAACAGCCCATGACAGTAGGAAAAGTTACAAGCTATAAGTATATTATAAAAATAACAATTTCAACCAGATAAACATACAGGTACACTATAAAAACTATGTTAATTTTTGCCTAGACCAGAGAGACACTTTCATAGAACAATCATAAACTAAACTTTTTTGCATTTTTAATTTGGCACTTAGAATACGAATTCAAGCTTTGAATAGCCTTGGAGCTGGTCCTTTCAGCCACATGATAAAATTAAAAACTAAGCCCCTCCCTCCTGATCCACCTCGTCTGGAATGTGTTGCCTTCAGCCACCAGAACCTTAAGCTGAAATGGGGAGAAGGAACCCCAAAGACATTGTCAACAGATTCTATTCAGTATCACCTTCAGATGGAGGATAAGAATGGAAGGTAGGTGCTTTTAATTGTTGTTTTGTGTAGTTTTTTATATCTTAAGCATGTAAATTTTATAAACAGTAGAAGTAGATAAAATAATTCCTTAAAAACAGTATTCTCATAAGTAATTTTGAAGTGTGCTGTTTTTGAAACATCAGAAGGCACAATGAAGATTTCCTGGTTTTGACTTGTGAGTGGGATGCCAAGAGAAAAAATTAAGTGGGCTATTCTTTGGCTCTCTTCTATAACCCATTTACCCACTTCATGATAGGAAAAGAAGGATAGTTTTTGCTAGCTTTTCAGTGCTTACAGTAAATGATGGATGGGCTTAAGGCCTCTGAGATCCTTGAGGGCAGGGATTATGTCTCAGTCTCCTCCACACCCAGGGCCTGCACATTAAATGAATACAGTTCATTTCCTCACTGTTGGATCTCAGTCAGACTAATTAATTTTCCAGTCCCCTTGCTGCTCAGGTTCTTATCTGTACTGCCATCCTTTACATTTCTTGTTAAATTCATGCCATATATTTCCCCACTAAATTATGCATTTGAATTACAGTGTTAATCAAAATATTTATAATATACATTATTCAAATGCCAATATGGGGCATTACACAGAGCAACCCAGTATTGATCATTTCCTGAAATCTGTGCTTCTGTGAATGTTAACCTTTGTTCTTGGCAGAATTTTATGGACTTTATATCATAATCTCTAGAAAGAGGTTCTTTGTCTTGCCACAGGTTTAATATATGTTTAATATATATATATATATCTTTAATATATCTTTAATATATGTTGTTACTCTTCAGTGAATTAATCATTTAAGTTATTTTCATTCCATTTCCAGCATTTATATTTAGGGTAGTACAGGAAGGTTTACTGGAAACAGATCTAATAAGTCTTTGATTGAAATATAATAGAATGAAGATTATATTAAATATAGATTTTATTATAAGCTATATTACAGAACTTCACAGTTATTTTTTTTTAATGGGGAAACGGTTAATAAAATTATATAGGTTTTGAGTATACAATTCTATAATGCATCATCTGTATATTACATTGTTTGTTCACTACCCAAAGTTAAATATCTTTCTGTCAACTATATTTGACCCCCTTTTCCATTCTTCCTCTCCTCCTTCCCCCCTGCCTTCTAGTAACCACAAAACTATTGTCTGCATCCCTAAATCTGTAGAACTTCACAATTAATATTTAGCTAGCACCTAGAGAATTATTATATGGTATAAGTATGGCTAATGGCCTTTGGCTGTGGAAAATAAATTAAAATTTTTTATGATATTGTGAATTTACTATATAAATTTAGTAAATCAGTGGAATATTATTACTTTCCTTCTCATTGATTTTTCACAACTACTTGTGCTTGCAGTCGGAGTGCTAATTCAGCTGTTCCCTGACCATAGGTTTTGTTATTGTTCAACTTTTTCCAGCAGGGGTTTGTTCCCTATCATTAAAAAGGAGAAAAATTTTTTGAAGATTAGAAAGGCAAGGTTTATCCAATTATTGCTTCTTGGAAATACTGTTACTTCAGGTCATTAAATATTTCATTTTTAACCTGACTACAGTTTTCAGACTACCGGAACATATTAGTATTCAGTTTCCAAAAATTTAGAAAGCAACCAGTTAAAAATATTGGGGAACATTCAACTTAAGAGTAACATATATGATGTTAAATTTCCCACCAGTGTGAGTGGATAATTTATGGGAAATTATATATACTCTCATACTGCTATGTAAATTTCTAGAAAACATCACCAAATCAGCTAAAATTATACCTAGAAGTTGAACTTTTTTTTTTTTTTTTGATGAGACAAACTATATGCCTATGACTCTAGTTAGAAATAATTTATAATGAAAATTGTGGTGTGGATCAGAGAAGCGTGAAAAGAAACAGTTACCATGGTTGGATATAAAATTTAGCAATAAATTTTCAGAAAACCATGTCAAATTAGGAAATTTACCAATTCTGTGAATTCATCATGTAATGGAAAAACACATATTAACCATTCCTGGCATTAAATTCTAGGAGTAACTTATTATCCCTAAATTATATCCCAATTATACTTTTTAGTAGTTTTTAAATATAAGGTAGTCAAGGATTATTTTTAATGAATCATTTCCATTTTAGGTTTGTATCCTTATACAGAGGTCCATGTCATACATACAAAGTACAAAGACTTAATGAGTCAACATCCTATAAATTCTGTATTCAAGCTTGTAATGAAGCAGGGGAAGGTCCTCTCTCCCAAGAATATATTTTCACTACTCCAAAATCTGTCCCAGCTGCCTTGAAAGGTAAGTTATACATCCTTAAGTTATACATCCTCTTTAATAACAAGTTAATTTTAAATGCATTTTCATAAAGTCCATTATGTACTGTTATTAGAATTTATCAAGTGTATGTCCAACATTTTAGACAAGCTCACCAACTAGTAGTTTCACTCAACAATAAAAGCTATTTTATCTTGGCACATTGATCCTCGGACAAGTACAGATTAATTTTAGAGGGGTTCTTATTTTAAAATGACCTCAGCAAGATCGTACTTTGTACAATGGTAAAATTCCTCACACTCTGAGGACAAATCACAAAGACTTCTAATACAATGTTCTGGATCATGTACTTGAATATATCGTTTGTTAAAAAGATTCATAGTTAACAGGACTGTTCTTCAATAGTGTTTCCAGGAATGTTGATGCAGTCCCACTGAGTCATTTTTCTGTTCCCTCATCCAGTTTAGTGTCTCTTAGCTTTAAGAGGATTGCTGATTTTTTAACTCCTTTATGCCTCACTATTAAGTGAAACAGTTACATGTATTCAAGCAACTAGAAGTATTTCTCAGCTCAACTCCTTGAAAGATTTATCAAATATAAAATTTTATGTTCTAGTTATGTTCTTAAAAGTACCATAGTAGTTATTTTTGAACTGCCATATACCCACCCTTCTATTGGCTTTTTAGCTGAGCAAAAATACTGCTTACCTGGACAGATCTTTCAGTCTAACCATTGTAGCATCTGTACACTGTATACCCTGGAGATAATAAGAGTAACCATTTCTCTGCAAATTTCAAAAGTTCACTGATATTTATTTCAAGTTGATAACTGAGTTTTAAAGGTTTGTTGATTTTAATTAAAACAAGTATCTGTCTGATGTTCCAAGTTAAAAATCAAGTAGAGCAGATTTTATATTTCGTTGTTGTTGTTGTTCTCTATAGCCCCCAAAATAGAGAAAATAAATGATCACATTTGTGAAATTACATGGGAATGTTTACAGCCGATGAAAGGTGATCCAGTTATTTACAGTCTTCAAGTTATGATGGGAAAAGATTCAGAATTCAAGCAGGTATGTGCGATGTACATTTTTCTGTGGATATATATTTTTACCTTTCTCATTTTTATATATTTTCAATGCAAGATTTGACTATCTTTATCTTCCTGATTAAAAAACATTTGTTCAACTCACAAATATAGAGAACAAATTGATGGCCACCAAATTGCGTGGGAGGTGTGAAGAGGTGAAAGGATTAAGAAGGACAGATTGGCAGTTATGAAAGTAGTTGTGGTATGTAAAGTAAGGCATAGGGAATATAGTCAATAATGTAATAACTGTGTGTGGTGTCAGGTGGGTACTAGACTTACCGGATGATTACTTCACAAGTTACATAATTACTGTATTGTACACCTCAAACTAATTTAATATCGCAAGTCAACTATAATTAAAAAAAAAAAAGATTCATTCAGTACTTGTTATGTTCCAAAGATGAGTAGCTACACAGTATCTCAGGATTCAAAATCTTTGTATGTGAACTACACTAAAACAGATTATTCATTAATTGGCAAGTCTTTATTGAAACTCTATGCCAGGCACTCAAGATATAACACTGAGTAAAAAGTTCTTGCTTTCACGGAGCTTACATTCTAGCATAAAAAGAGTTACTAAAAGCAGTGAAACACATCAATACATCCTATGTTAAATAGTGATAATTGCAGTGGAGAAAAAGTAAAACTAGTAAAAGGAATAGGGACTACTTGGGGGAGGCACAGCCAGTGCTATTTCATTAAGGGCAATCAGATGACATTTGAACAGAGACCCAAAGGAAGTAAATATTTGGGGAGAAGAGTGTTCCAAGAAGAGAAAACAATAGGTGCAGAGGACTCAAGGTAGGAGCATGCTTGTTAAATTTAATGAACAACAAGGAGGCCAGTATGCCCGGGGCAGTGTGAACAAGGGAAAGAAAGGTGAATGCAGTCAAGGTGGTTAATGATAGGAGATCTCTGAGTAGTATGGAGATCATGTAGGTGGACATTATAGGCCATACTATGATTTTTACTGCATGTAAAATGAAAAGCCTATGAAGGATTTTAACTGGAGTTGTCACATGATAAGACTCAAGGTCATTTTGGCTAGAGTGAGGCAAAGACAGGAGCAGAGAAGGAACCTTTTACAACAATATTAACAGTTATAATGCAGTGTTATAAATATGACAGTTATTGTGGAAGCCTGGAAGTATCTTCCTGACCAAGAAATTTCAAAGATAAAGATCTTTTTATGCTCAAAAGCATAAGTTCTATCTGCATTTCATCGGATTTTTCCCTTTTTGCTGTCAGCCTTCTTGATTTTGCAGGCTCTTAAGCCGGGTTGTTTTCATTTTAGTATCTCACCTATTTTCTTTTCCCACAGGAAAACCAATCATCTTTATTTCAGTCTTCCATTATAGCTATTAATTTTCCAATGTAGATATTTTTTCATCCAAGTTTTATTAAGTATGGAAGTATAATTTCTTAACTGAAATTACGAAAGGCCCCAAAGAGTCATATTAAATTTGGGATATGATTGTTTTTCTTTATTAAGCCATCTGCAAATTGACATGATAATTAGATTTGAATATAATTTACAGATAAGCGGGTTTCCTTCCAGGGAAGGAAGCAAAATTAATATTACAGAAAATGTAATTATATTACATGTTTGAAGGAAGTAGGGACCCCACATTTAAATAGTATGTGAATTTTAATAAAACATATCACTATATAAACAGCAATGCTAATTCTAATTTAACTTAAAAGCTAAACCCTGTCATCACTTTCACTTAACTTTGTTGATTGTAAGCGCACTATAAGATTTAAAATACTGATTTCCTTAGAACTTTATCCTATTATTATCTAAATTTCATAAATGTTAATAAAATTTTATGATTTATTAGCAAGTTATATTCTAAAAGTTTGAAGGTTGTTTTTGGAGTTTAATTTAATTCATATAATTTGATATTTTACTTAAAATGTATTTGATATTCAATAAACATGTATTAAATACTACATATGGAGAAATATGGGAGGCTGTATTATTAAGTTAGTGTCTGATTTCAAGAAAGTTGTTTAGAATTAAATTTAGCAAGCAAGCAGAAATGTTATAATCTTGACATTTTACATAGCCAAACAAATAAAAGATCATAATAAAGATAAAACCTACTTTATAAAAAGGAATAATTTATTGCAGCTGGACTTTGTAATGTTTTCCAAAAGGCATGTAATTTAAATAAGTCTTTTGCAGGGGCTGGTAAGTCTAGTAGGAAGCATGTATCCTCTTAAGGCTCAGGAATGGAGTGTGTAGTGGAGGGGGCCAGGTCTTGTTGGGTCTTTATACCGTAGCAGTAGGAACTGTTGCTGTTTTTAAGAAGGGGGATTATTATTTATATGTGGTGGTTGAGTTTTTAAGCTAGCCTATAAAAATGTTTTTAACCTATAATGTTGTTCGGTTTGGGGTTTGGTAACAAAGTAGCCTGGCAGCAACAAGTACCTTTGACCCTGAGCCAAATTTAGAAGCAAATTTATTTCTTTGCATTCTTTGCAAATTTATTTCTTTATCCTCTTTGATCTTTTGTTGGCTTTGACCAGCTCTTGCTGGCTTCTTGCTGGTCTGTGCATTGCCATGAAGCACCTCACCTAGAGTTGCCCCGTTTTCTAAAATTATACTCTCCCTCTGACTCTTGCCTTCCTGTCTCACACACATAACTCCCATATACACAGTATAGCTTTGTATAGTAATGTCTTTATTGGCATTAAGAGAAAGACTACTTACTTGTGAAAATTCATGCCAGAAGTCAGGTGTCTCCTGGCTCTTTAGTCATCTCAGAAATATGTACGTTTTTAAAAGCAGGTACTTTTTAACCAAAATGGCATTTCAAGTGATAAAACAAGGTGAAATGAAAATATTGGAGGACAGTAGAGTCACTTCAAAGTAGATCAGCCCCATCTGGGAGTCTGTACCTAAGGTGATTCTGTATCAGAACTCATTATGTTGCAAATGACAAGAAAACCAATTCAAACTGGCTTATAAGCAATTAAGTGTAAATCCTCTTAAGGAGGAGCCTGAAGGTAGACACCTTTAAGACTAGGTGATCCGGAAGCTCAATGGGGTCATCAGGGGCACCATTTCTTTCCCAGTCTTTAGTGGCTGCCTTCAACCATGGGGAACTTATTCTTTCTCATCACATGCAGGAAGGAAAAAGCTCTTTGTGTTATAAGAACCATGACAATGCCAGTACTTAAGCTAGCCAGGACCCACCTCTGGAGTTAAAGAGTCAGGCCAGCTTCTCCTAGTACATGGGCTGGGTAAGCGAGAGTTTGACAACCCATCCAAAGTCAGAATACTGTTGGCAGTGTCAAGAATTGGTGCCGGGGCAGTGGCCTAATGGATTCGGTACAGCTTCATCCTTTACGAACTTAGATTCTCAAAAACAGTGCTCCTCAGAGTGGCCTGCAGACCTAATGAACCCTAAATGTCTTTGAGTGGGAGCCACATTTCTATTTTGTTTTGTTTTGAAGTTCCAAGTGATGGATACATTACTTATGTATGAACATTTAAAAACTGCTCTAAAAACTCCAAGTTTAGTCTACAACCATGCTACCCTGACCAAGCCTGATCCCATCTGATCTCGGAAGCTAAGCAGGGTCAGGCCTGGTTAATACTTGGATGGGAGACCACCTAGGAAGACCAGGTGTATAGGCATAAAAAAATTCTTAAAAAAGGGATGGGATTTTAAGCTGACAAGATACTTGCAAACTGTGAGGTCAACCAAGGGTTGCCTCGCCAAAAAATAAAAATAAATAAAAAATAAAAGCTCAAGTTCACTTATAACTCTCCCTCAGCAATAATAGAGGGAAATAATGGTAGAGACAAGAGCTATGTGGTTATTTCTCTATAGTCAGTTGTTTTACTCTTCATGTATTGATTACTACAAAATAATTATTTGTAATAGTATATTCATAAATTATAGAAAGATCACATTATGTGACTATGTGTGCCTAGTTATATGATAGCGTATGCCTTATTATATGTCATAATGAATAATTACTTTTTAATATAATCTTACTTTTAAATGAATAATAAATCTTAAGGAAAGATTTAAATCTGCACTCAGTGTAGAAGTAACATATGGCTGAATTCAGTGTCTTATCTAACTGCTATAAATAATATATACTGTGCATATTATTCAATGTAGAGTCAAGTTGTAGATATGTAATGTACACAGAAAGTAAAAATAGTTAAACAGAATTTGTTCCTCTGTAATGACACAGATTATCTTTGATAGTAAACATGTACACTGTTCTTAAAAGACAACAAGGACTATTTTGAATTTTAGTATAAGTACTTTGGTAAGTTAAAGGTTTTCCTATAAAACTCTGTTGCAGTTGGCATACTATTTCAAACTTCTTGGCCAGCTAGGAATGCACAAATTTCACAAGCTTAAATTCAGTTTACCTTTCTTAATTAAAATGCAAAGTAAAAACAGTAATCTCTTACCCGCCATTCTCTTAACTATAAATCTGCATTGATATTTGCTACCATCTGCTTATAAATGGGCTGCTTAATTTTTGTTTTAATTATTTGTAATGCTATATATGCAATAACTATAAGCCAAAATTATTAATTTATTCATTTTTATTTGCCCTTTTCTATTTATTAAGGTCACAACAATTTTACCTTGTCAATATGAAAAGGGTGGAAGTGGTGTTATTCATTTTCATTCTTATTTCTCATTTTAAGACCTAATTCAGCTCATCTCAAGCTTGAGACTTATTTTGAATAGCTTCACTTAGATACAGAAACCTTTTTAAATTAGCTTTCGCAAGTTCATCAGCTTTATTCAGTCCTGTATTTAGTTATCTGTAAGATTTCTCCCTGTTTAGATGTTCTCCAAACATCTAAAACACAACCTTGAAAACTTCTTCACATCATCTTCTCTCTCACTCTCTCCTCTCCAACTTTCTCTTTACTTCATCAGTGTCATGAAGACTAACATCATTTTGGTCCCCAAGCTTTAAACTCTTGGAAGAATGGTTGGGGGGGGGGGGTGTTTGTTAACTCTTGTTCAGATAATAGTCATTTCTGAAAATAATCAATAAAACTGCTACCAAGACCTCATAACCTTGTGCTTTTATACAGCAAGCAGCCCACTCCTGCCCAACTCCCTCAATCCCTCACTCAGCCTTATGATGCGGGTGCCTTAAACACTTTTTAATATCACACCTTAAACACCTAAAGTGGCCTCCGTGAAATTAAACCTAAATTTGCAACTACTGTATTAACATATTTCTTCCTGTCAAATCTCACTTAATACCCTTATGCTATTTTTTGTTTTTTCTCCTAATCATATTACCATGCTTCTTTGGATACAAATTAAGGTGAAGAAAATTTTAAAGACAAATATAAATATCATCCATTATATATCCATAAGACAAATACATATTTTTTACTTTTACTACGTTGGCTTCATTACATGTGCTGCTTCTCAGTACATTCTAATATAATCTGATTTACTAAAGTTAGTCCTTTTACCATTACCTAGAGATGAACCATTTCTACATTCTCACTTCCATTTTCTTTAAGATTCATCTTAGGCTTACTTCCTTCAATAAAAATTGCTTTATATATCTTCTCAGTACCCACTGATACACATTTTGAAAGTAAAAATAGTCAATAATTCACTAATTCAGTTGCTGGATTCGGGAGACAAAAATGTGACAAAGATTTTAACCTTGATCTTTTGGGAGCAAACCAGGATGTAAAAATTTAGATTTGCAATACAGATACAATTTGGCAGCTAAAATTGTGTGAAGAAAAGCTAGCAGGAGTTTTTTTGATTAATCTGACTTATTGCTCACCAACTAGCTGGGAAAACTGGGAAATCACTGTGAGCCTGGGTTTCCTGTGTACAGAATCAGGGGTGGGACTCATTAATGGAAATGATAAGCTTCCTATACTGAGCACTCAGTATATGCTGGGCACTGTGCTAAGTGCTTTAACAAATATTAGTTTAATTTATTCTCATAATTACCATGCAGGAATAACTACTATTTGTTTGTTATACTAAGGTAATTGGTCTAAGCTCACATGGAGTGTAAAGTAGTAGAGCAGAGCTTGGACTCAGGGGTGACCTGTGCCAATATTTGTGGTCTCTTAATCACTAGCACACTCTCCTGAAAATCCTTGGAATTCCATTCTTGTTATTTCCCTTCTAAAGGATAAGCAGAGGAGTTGGGTTGTAAGATCCACTTCTTTTATTCTAAGTGAGCTCTCCTCTTTTAAAGTATATAAATGATTTGCCGTAAGTACCTATAGAAAGCTCTTCTTACTCATTGTTTCATTCAACAGATTTGTTTGAAATTGTGCAGGAACTAGTTATTCAGAGATGTAATGGGCAGCAAGATTATACACTCTTCCTCTTCTCATGGAATGATTTCACAAAAGTTTGACTTCTTACATTTGAGGAAACCAGGGAAAAGCCTGTGGGCTCACTTTGTTCTGTAGCTCCTGTGGGGGCAAATCTTCACTAGTCTGTAAGTTCTGTGAAGTAGATCTCGCATCCTCACCCTTCAAATTTCTCCTGTCCTTATACAACAGACAGATAAGTTCTTTAATGAATAATTTTTTAAATATAATTTGAAAGATAAAAGCAGTGGCACTAGTTATGGGTCAAAAAATAATTCTAAAACTAGCCAATTTTAAAATAGATTATCTGCCCAGCCTCCACACGTAATTCTTTTTCTGATATAAACAGATTTACAAAGGTCCCGACTCTTCATTCCGGTATTCAAGCCTTCAGCTGAACTGTGAATATCGTTTCCGTGTGTGTGCCATTCGCCAGTGCCAAGACCCTGTGGGGCACAGGACCTAGTAGGTCCCTACAGCACAACAGTGCTCTTCATGTCTCAGAGGACTGAACCACCAGCCAGCACCAACAGAGACACTGTGGCAAGTGCAAGGACCCGGCGGGCACTTAGCGACGAGCAGTGTGCAGCCGTCATCCTTGTGCTATTTGCTTTCTTCTCCATTTTGATTGCCTCTGTCATTCAGTACTTTGTAATCAAGTGAAAAGATATCTTTATTTTTAATACTGTATCACATTTTATTTTGTCCTGTACTAAAATTATTTCTGTATTGCTTTTACAAAAACTGGCATTTAGCACTGGCACTGAGACTATAGTACATCGTTTTTGCCATTTTCAGTGCTTATATTATTAGGTAGAGGCTGGCACTTTATTAGAATGCAAGCCACAGAAATAGCAATTTGTGGGTTTTTTTTGGTTGGGGCTTTTTCTTTCCCTTTTTTCTCTTATTTTTTTCTTTATTCCTTTTTTTTTTTTTTTTTTTTTTTGGTCATGCCTTCTTGTCAAACTTTCTAAGAGGTAACAATATATAATTGATATTTTGACCAGTCAGCATGAGTGTAACAGTGGCAACCTGATCTAAAGATCTAGCGAATGATTCAGAATGATTAAAATTTACACTAACATGCTATATGAAAATGTTAAAGTCTGATGCTGTGAAAGCAATCTAGTGCTATATTTCTACCTCCTCATTTGTCTTAATTATTTGGTAAGTGGGATTATGATGAATAACTGGAGGGGCTTAGCAAACAAAAACTGGATGAAAGAATATGCATGAAAAAAAGGAACCTTCTTTGATAAATGTGGAGTTCTTCATTACAACTATATATTCATGAAATCACAGATAAGCCACTTAAAGCACAGTTTACTTTGGCCTAAATATTTTAATGTTTACTCAGAAGGCACCTCTTAATGTCTTGAGGACATGGAAAAGAATTGAGGACTTTTAGATACTCTTTAAAATAATTATAATCAACTGAATTTCAAACCTATTTAATTTGGTTTTGTGAACCTCTGAAGTACATGTATGTGTATAAGGACATGCACATACATATGTGGCATATATATAAACTATAAATACCAAGTGTAGAAATATATATATACACATGCACACACACTCACTCCATTTATCTGGTATAGGCTAATTTTGAAGAACTCCCATAAATTTTGCTGCTTCTTCCTTAACTACTGCCATCACCATCAGAATTCATAATCAAACCTAACCTTTTTTGTTTGGGAAGCCAAATTCAAAGACAAAATTAATTTGCACCAGTAAACTTAAAGCTGCTTTCTTTCTTGAAAAACTAATGTTTAATGTCATGTCTGTTTGGATACTTCTGAATTGTTGGTTGCATGTGGTTAACGTTGCATTAGAGCACTTTGCAATTGCATAATTCATTAATGTTTTGTGAGCTTGCATTTGTGAGTCATTGGATGATCAGATTGTATTTTGTCAAGTGTCACATTGTACATCTTGCATAGATGTCAATGACTGCCAGTAATAATACAGTTTGTAATGAAACTATCTAAAATTCTTGTTTTATCACATCTGTTATCTGTAAAACACTTGTAACTAGTCTCTTTAATTTATTATTTGAATTTTAGGATAGCAAATCACTAATTTTTAGTTGCTAAAGTTAGCATTTTCGTGATTACTAAGCACTTCTGTCAGTCTTTGATAAAGGACATGTTTTGTGCTTTGAAGATCTCTGAAGATTTCTCATATTAGAACGGGCATGTGTTGTACTCGTTTTATGTCAAATGATCCGTGCTTTAGAAAAAAACATTAACCTTTGTTCAAAAGAAATGGATAAACTTGGCCTTTACAGGTAGTAAGAATGGTCTGTCGCTATCATATACTGTATGTTTACATTTTATTTAAATTTAATCTCATGTATAGGCTGATAACTTTCCCCAAAAAACAAGTGATTGCGATTGTTTTCTAGAAACTTCTTAAAAGTGCCACATTTGGCAGTACAAATGAGTTTGAGTGTAATAGCCCAGAGATTTCTATATAGTTGAATGTCTAAAATGGTAAAATGTGCCACTGTGGCAGTTACAGTGGCTTATGTTTTTCATAGTAACTCAAATGAACTCCTATTTTTGATAGTAAATGTCATTTAATAGTGTACTTGCCATTTGAACCTCACTGCAAAATTAGTGCAGAGGAGAAAACAATTTTTAATGTAATCTTGATTTTACCTCATATACTGTACATTCCAAAAACTCTAAACTTTTTAAAGATTATAGATACACTACCAAACATATCAACTTAAAATTGTATAAGATTGAACTTCATACAAATGAAAAAATATAATCTCATAAAAAATGCATAAACTGTGTAGCAAAAGTATCTTTAAAATCCATGGAAAATAAAAGTTGTATCATTCTTTTTTGAGATATGTTTATTGTATTCACATGCATTCATTAGCTGCCTCTTTTAGAAAATGGTCTCTCCTCTTACAGTGGGCTTACAATTTCCCAACGGTATTCAAATCTTCAACATGACAGGACTGATCTGATGTTCAAGAACATAAAGACCAGTAGATTAAAGAATGAAATTAGTTTTATCCTAGTGGCTTGATTTTGGAGCAATTCATTAGATATCTTGCTTCCTTTACATCTATAAAGAATAAGGACAGGTCTGAGGTAAATCTCCTACCTCTCCTCTCCTTTAAAGTACTAGAAAACAGGTGTGTTCTTCACCTGTTTTCTAGTACTTTCTTTCTCCCACCTCCAGGGGCCTGGAACCTTCCCGTTACTGGCACTGCCATCTTCCCCAGGTCTGCCCTACACCAGAAAGGTCAGCATTCACATCTCTTATACATCCCCTGTTAAAGTTTCCATTCCACAGACCTCATCCAGGGATACATCGCTCCTTAAAATCCTGGTGGCTGTCTAATTGCCACAACTGCAGGTATCGTAATAAAAATGTTTACTGTTAGGCTGACGAAGAGATACTTTGGATGTAGGCGCATCAATCAACAGAAGCAACTAATTATGAGTCCAGCCTTGAGAAGAACATGATACCGATTTACAGTGTTGCATGTCACCTCATTTTTTCCCCCATAGATTGGAAATAGGAAATATCCACGTTATGTTCGAGCATTCCAGGGTCTGATTTCCAACACAAACACCTCACTGTCATAAACAGATTCTCTGCAGGAGGCTCCCATATTTAAAGGTGGCTCAAACTAGCAAAAAAGACTGCAAAAGAATGGTTCCCTTAAACCTGGTCACCCTGTAACCCAACCACTTACCATCGACATAGGCAATGATGATGCCCATATTTTAAAAGAGCTTTTTAAATATTCTATTTTCACATGCACTTTTTAAGATAATGTATTTGCTCTCAAGAGTACCTTTTTATTCATTATTTTCTCCCTGATATTGTTAAAGGGGAGAGAACACTCAGAAAAAAGAAAATTGACAGAAGAACTAAGATTTTAATAGTTATCCTCAAATTCTCAGTATTTAGAGTGGTGCCTTCAAATGTTTAGATGCTGTAAAGGACTTTTTCATCTTATGTAATAAACGATGATATTTACTAAGGGAAATTTGTCAAGAGAAAAGTTTCAAAAAGATTTTGAAGCCAAGTGGCCCATTCAAATCCTAACAGCATCTATTAGTCACTCAGTATGTGCTGGGCATTATGTTCAGTGCTTTACCTTAGTTACATAATCCTCTTAAGTGCTGTGTTAAATAAGTATCAACTGAAACAGAAGTCAAGTACTCTGCCAAAGGTCACGTGACCCCCCAAACGACCACTCCCCTAGTCCTGGATTCTAAGAAGGAAATTACAATAATAATTAACTTTTATGCATTAAAATAATGCATTTATGATAGTATTTATTGAGTACTTTGTGTATGTCAGACATTGTGCTAAACACTTCCCACAGCACTCTAAGAATTGAAGAGATCGGAAAAGGAAAATGTGGTATATCACACTATGTGAGAAGTTCTAATATCTTTCCCTTAGAATTTCATTCTTTGATACTTTGACTCCCATTTTGAGCCCACACCCATCTCTAGGAATAACCTATTGTCTTAAATATTCATTCAAGGATGAAAATACCTTTACTGCCCCTTAGCACAGATGAGAAAGGCTAACTGTTCAAAAGGGAATATAGCTACAATGTGCATAAACCTCGAAAACAATATGCTAAATGAAAGAAATCAGACACAAAAGGTCACATATTGTATGATTCTATTTACTGAAATACCTAGAATAGGTAAATTTATAAAGAGATTAGTGGTTGCCAGGCGCTGGAGGGAGGAGGAAACAGAAAATAACTGAATGAGTATGGGTTTTATTTTGGATATGCTTGGGAACTCAATAGAGGTGGTTGCACGACATTGTGAATGTACTAAATATTTAACCACTAAATTGTTCACTTTAGAATGGCTAATTGTAATATAAATTTCACCTTAATTTCTTTTTAAATATAGAATATAAGACAGACCCTGAAGACTGATATACTGGACTACAGAATCTGGAACATTATCAAGTCAAAATAAATTAACCTAGTCATCAAGTCCATTTTGCTAAGGACATGGGCCAATTTCTCACTTTCTGGACCTTGCATGTTCCCACTCCTCTCAGTGGGTGGGTTGTGCCTAGTTTACAACTGAATGTTTTAGGTATATACTTGAAAGCCATTAAATGATCCGGCCTGTCCAGACCTAAGTTATCAGCTCCGATTCTTTAATATTTCTTGGATGACCTGGTAGCCTTAGAGAAGAAATCGCACTTTACAGTTCCACAGTTTACCAATGACAGCTGCTTTGCAGTAAGAATGTTCACATGTAGTAGTATAAGACCTTTCTCTCACAGCCTATATTCTGAAAAGTAATCTAGAAAACATTTGAGGAAAATTCATGTGTTAGGTGCTCAAGTAATGATACAAATAGAATTTATAATTCTCTAAATTTGATTCAGATTAATTTAAACCAGCATGAAGTCTAGTATCTAGTCCTGCTATGAAAACCTTGGAGTCCATTCATTGTAAACTTGGGTATGGAGGGTAAAACGGCAAAGAAATGGGGAGTACACACATTTCCAAAAAGAGCACACACAGTTTATAATGATAGTTAAGAATTACCTTTAAAAAAAAAACATTTTAAAAGATACTATAAATCCACTGTAAATAAAAGTATGGTACTACCATTCATTTGGAAAAAGTTAAAACTGGAAAACAATGAGAGGGGATTAGCCCTGTTAAATTATAGAGCATCAATACTTATAATATCAGCTTAAAAAAAAAAACCTAAAGAAACAGAATAGAAAAAGTCCATAATCCCAAGCACATACAGGAATTTTATATTTTATAAAGCTGGCACCTCAGATCAGTGGAGTAAAAGTGAACAATTCAATAAATGATATTGGGACAATTGAGTAGCCATCTAAAAACTAAGATCCATGACTCACCTTACACCAGGATAAATTCAAAATGAAACATTTAAATGTAAAAAATGAAGCTACAATTAGAAGATGTGGGAGAATTCCATAATAATCTTGGCATGGTAGTGGCCTTTCAAATCATACCTCAAAATACAGACGCCACAAAATATTGATCACTTTAACAACATAAAAATAAAGACTTCCACATAGCAGTAAAGAAAAAAAAGCAAATAGCAAACAGTAAAAAAATATTTTCAGTTCATATCCCAGAAAAGAGCTGTTCTACCTAATACAAGAAAACATAATGAGTTCAGAATTATGAAGATAAAAAGACCAATCAATCACCCAATATAAAAACAGTCAAGGATACCAGAAGTTCACAGAAAAGGAATGACAAAGAACTCAAATATATGACAAGATGCTCAATCTCACAGAAAATGAGAGAAATGCAAAATAAAACATGCAAAAACATTTTCCCCTGTCATTGGCAAAAATGCATGACTTTGGTCACACACCATGTTGGTACCACTGTAAAGAAACAAGACGCACTGCTGTAGTCTAAACTGTATAACCCTACGACAGGAAATCACGCCTTCATGTACTCTTTGATCAGGCACGTCCACTGACACGTATCCTACAGGTCTATTCACTCACTTGTGTCATAATGGACAACACTATTCACTGCAAACCTGTTTGTAACAGCAAAAGGCTGGAAATTACCTAAATGAGCAACAGTGGGAAACTGGTTAAATAAATTGTATATCTTCTAAAGCAATGGAATACCACGTGGCTGTAAGAAAAAGAATATGGTAGCCTTCCATTTCTGATCTGGAAAGAACGCCAAGATTGATTATTAAGTTAAAAAGCAAAGTGAAGAACAGTGCAGGTACTCTGGTCAGGTGTCCTAGTCTTTAAGTCTCTGGGTCCAGGCACAGACAGGTGAGTGAATGAGCCTTCACATGATGCCAGCCCCCAGCTGTCAAGCTTCTCCCAGCCATCGAGTTTTTGCAGCTAAGGTATAAGACATCATGGAGCAGAGACAAGCCAACCCTGAATTCCTGATCTGCAGAATTAGCATAATTAAATGGTTGTTTTAAGCCACTAAGTGATCTGAAATTGTGTTATGCAGCAATAGTTACTGGAAGACATTGTTCGAATTCCAAAATACAAAGGTCTCCTGCCTGCTGCTTGTAGGGCTTCTGTTTGTGTCCAAAGGAGCTGGAGACCGGAGCAAAAGCTGCTCCCGGGAGCAAGAGGGAGAGTAAAGGGCTTTGAGGGACAACACTGAAGGAAAATGAGCAAACGAGTTGGAGCATGTGCTTCCTCCCCTCCCCCTCCCCCCCCCAGCACTCCTATTAACAAGGCTAATAGGGAGCCAGTGGGCAAAGGAGACGAGTAGTTTGCAGAATCCCAGAAGGGTGGGTTTGGAGCCAGGGACAACGGCCTAAAACCAGCATAGTCACTTCCGGGTGTTAGCATTTAACAGGTGGCCTCCATTTCCTCTCTTCCCCTACTTACAGAGATGCTGTATGATCAAAGCTGCCTAGAACAGCCCAGAACAGTGAGCCAGCAAATGGTGGTAACTGCTCTGGACCATTCTCCAGATTTGAAAAGTATTCTAGGGGAACAAGAAATAAACGTGAGGTGTTAGCCACTGGCCTTTGGAGGCTATTGTTTCGGGCAGTATACATCACCTCTCCTCCGTGCTGACCACGTGCTCCACCTGCAGACATGGCCTGTTTCCACTGGACGCTCCCCAGCTACCAGCACAGGTGTGAGAGGCTGCAGAACAGGGGCAGCTCTCTAGTGAGGTGAAGGTAAGAGGCAAGAGTCTACTCAGCTGTGCCTCAGCCCAGTATGTCAGGGTGTCAGGTAAGTAACAAGGACCCTGCGAGCACCCGAGACATCACTCGAATCCCACTAAGAGGCTTGACGTGGAAAGGGAGATATTTTGGGTGCTCTTGAAAGACAAGTGGGCTGGACAAGTGACAAGGACAAAAAGTTGGAAGGAGACCCAAGAGCAGGATGAAGTCACAGCGGCCAGAAAGCATGAGATCAGACCAAAGAAAAATCTAGCGAAGAGGCCAGCTGGGATCTGAAGACGCCGTCTTCCTCTTATTATGATGAGAAGGCTCACTACGTGACGAGCACCGAGATGACCACCTTGTGTTCACTCATTGGGGGCGTCTGGGTATTAGCAGCCCCTTTTTACTGATGAGAACTATGAGGCTCAGAGGCATTGAGTAACTTGCCCAAGTGCACACACTAAGGGGCGGGCTGTGCCCCGGGAGCTCTTCAGCACTCCCACTCTCCATCACTCTGTTCAGGGGCCCTGAAGGGACTCCCCACACCGACTCTCACACAGAAGATGAAGGGATCCCCAAAGAAAAACTGCTTTCTCACTCCAGTCATACCCCTAAGTCCTGAGACAGGAAGTTACATCCATGCAGCCCCTCAAGAGATAAAAATAACCAACAATAACAACTCTATTCACTTAGAAGATGAAAGGTGGCTGAGGGGTGCCCAAGAAATCGTTCCATGTTACATTATGCAAGTCTTTCTTATTGGAAATACTGTGGAGCACTCAGACTGGGCCCTGTTGAGGTGTTTTTATAAAAATTGTAAGGAGGGCGGCAGAAGCAAATTACCCAGAGGTAGTGCTTGTAGGCTTTCCCAGGACTTCTTGCAATTCAAGCAGTTGCATCATAAACAATGTCTATATTTTTTCTTTATTTTCATCTTCATGGAAATGTTGAGATTTTTGCAATTATAGAGCTAAGAGACTTGTGGCTTACATCTCAGTCTCCTTGACTTTGAGGGTGGCTCAGTGCTCTAAATCTACACGTCAGCATCCAGACAGCTGTATTCCTGTGGCTGCTGGGTGCACAAGATGTCACCAACCACATCACATCACAGCAGGGAGAGCATGACTAGGAGAGCCCAAGCTGGACCCAGGGCGGGGCTGAGCAGAGACTGTCAACTGGGACCATAGGTGGGTACTGGAATCTCCAACAGGGGTTTTTCAAGTCCTCTACCCTCCTCCCAGCCACAGCTCACAGGGACTCACTCCCCCTCCAGCATCTCCTTCATAATTGTTGCCATGGTAGGACTACCTCTCTCTCTCTCAGGAGAAACGGGGACCTAGAAAAAATTGCTTTAAAAAAAACAAACAGTTGCAGAGTAACTGGAATCTGTGCGGCTCACAAAAGCTTGCCTGGATTTGCCCTGCCACATCCCTCCCTGCTGTGCAAGAGAAACCTGGGGAGGCCTGAGGCCCCAGGCCAGGGTAGCAGTCAGGTTGTGGAGGTGAGGTTCAGACAGAGCTGGTTCTTGGTCTTCTCTGCCAGGACTTCCCCTTCTGGGGCCAGCGCCGCCATCTCTGCATATTATCGTATTAGAAGCATTTCCTGGCATCTGGGCTCTAGAGGAGCCAGTGAATCTTGCAAATGAGGAAGAGACTGGCTGTGAAGGCCATGCAACCACTGTGTGAGGAATGATGGCTGCGGGGGGCAAGCAGAGTGAGTGTCCATTTAAAGGAGGCGGCCGCTCCTCAGCTGGGATTGCCACCACCTTGGGGAACGTGGGCCCAGAGAGGCAGATCGTCCCATTTTGTAAGACTAGCTCTGGAACTCTATGTGAAATTTCACAACTGTAAAAGGTTGGCTCGAAGGCTATGAAATGCATCCCAATTGCTATGCACGTTCACTTTTCAACCTCTGCCTCCCAGAGTGTAAAACTCGCGGAGTTTGTACAAGTTTCAACAGGTGCTTGGCATGTTATGGGTATATCCTAGTGCTCCTTCCCCATCCTTCCGTTTCTCCACAAAATCTAGTTTCTGGAATAAAGATAAAGGACTCCAGTCGTACCAACCACTCCTAAGGTTGGCAGTGGTATGGTCTATAAAGCAAGAGGCCACTCAGCACAGTGGTTATGCCCCAGACTGGGGAAGTAGACAGCACTTCCACTTACTAGAGGTGTGACCTGAGGTAGCTGCTCTGTACTTCCGTGTTCTCATCTGTAAAACGGACGTGCTGAAAGGACTCACATTCTAACGCTGCTGCTGAAGCTTAAACACGTTAATACAGGCAAGTGCTTGGAATGGTGCCTTGCACACAGCAGCCATTCGCTTGATTTTTATCCAGCCTTTCCCAAGCTAACCTGTGAGGCCTCCAGCTGGGGGCCGCCAGCTTATCGGTGACACCAACCCCTAGCTTCCAGGGACACAGCCATAACTGGGCCAGATCTAGACTCCCTCCACACAAGGTGGAGCAATACTCACGGGGTAGAGAAGGAAGGTGTCCACATATCTGGCCTCCTGAGAATGTCCGCTCCCTCTCATCAGATGAAGTATGAAGCCAGAAAGCAGATTTAGTCATTCCCAGCTATCTGGTCCCATTTCTTCCTAAAATAAGGAATGCCACATCATAATAATCTGCCGTATGGGCCAAGTCATACTTGAGCCGCAACGTACCAAGGATGTAGAAAAAGCCTATTGTGTATCCATCTCTCCATATCGGTATTCCATCTCAAACTAGGTTACCGGTGAACACTTACTGGACACCCACTGTAACAGCAACATTCTCAACTGCTGGGAATTGTTTATTTGTTCCCGGAGTTAACAAAATATTCTCATTTTGTACCAGGTACTGACCTAGGCAATAGAAAAAGAGCACAGAATGCAACAGATTAAAGCCTTGCCTTTTAGGGCACATGATGTCAGGAGATGAAGGGGGACAGAAAATACATAGCTAAGTAAACAGCAGTAGTAGGTCAGTTGCAATAAGCTGTAAGGAGAGAATGCAACAGAGAAGTGAGGTGTGAACGGAGAGTGAGCAGCACAGGACAGTTGGAGGGGGTGTAGCTGGCATGGTGAGCCTGCGTGGCACAGGCACCAATCTGAGACCCACTGAGCCTTTCTCAGAGTGGCCATGGTGGGTGAGGAAAGGAGTGAGGGATCCTTCAGCAGAGGCTGGGGTGACCACCGAGTCATGGAGCAGAATGGAAAAAAAGAGACCCGGGCAACAGCCTATGAGAGCCAGAGTGGAGGGGGAGGTGTCAGGGAGTCCCAGGGGCATCACTGTGTCAAAGAAAGGGAACACAAATTCACTATCTAAATACCTCTGCCTCTGGGGTTAGCAGAGCGCCTGTCGGCCAGGCAGGAAGGTGACACTAACTAGAGTCAAATGCCAGCCCGAGCACCCCAGGAACCAGCACAACGCTGGATGCCCCTCTCCCTCTGGTTTCATGAGGACTTTTGAGTCACTGGACATCCCCGTCTTAAATACCTTAACCCCCCTAAGGTAAAAGTGGGGAAGTGAGAGGAGGCGGTAGGAGAAGCCATGCATGTTACCCAAGAGAACTGCATACCACCTAGGGCAGGGGGCCCCAAACCTCGAGCCACAGATCAGTACTGGTCTGTGGCCTGTTAGAAACCGGGCCTCGCAGCAGATGAGCAGCAGGTGGGTGAGCAAAGCTTCACCTGTATTTGCAGCCGCTCCCCAGCGCTAGCATCACCACCTCAGCTCCACCTCAGATGATCAGGCATTAGATTCTCACAGGAGCACCCCACCCTAGTGCCAAAAGGTTGGGGACCACTGACCTAGGGAGATTGTTTAATTCATCCAACTGGACTATACTTTACTTGGGCTAGGTAATTAATTTTCTCTTGCTACTCAGCAAGTAAGAGCTCAAGGTAAGATCAGATCAACTATAGATGAAGACATTACATTTTCTCTGCTTAGAGGAGGAGGGAAGAAGAAAAAGTGGAGACAGTGAATACAAAAACTCGTTTGAGGAGTTTTGCTGAAAATGTGGAAATGAACCAGAAGAAGGAGAAAATCTGATGATGCAAGAGACAGAGAAATTGCAAGGGTGATAACCTTGAGGAGGTGAATGAAGTACTGAAGGGGCAGAGCTGACTTTGGGTACAGGCACCAACCCCCCCCCTTCATGTGTGTGGGGTTGGGGAACTAGAGGTGGTGAGTGGACGTGGTGGTGACAGCACGTGGAGTTTCTCTTCGGATTGCTTCTCTTTCTGAGAATCAGAGTGCAAGGTCTGAGAGTAAGGATGAGGGAAAAGGTACTGGGGATTGAAGAGAGAAATTGTACCTAAGAGTGGTCTGGAGGGTGGCGCAGTGGATAAAATAGGATAAGTATGAGAGTGGCCAGGGAAAAGTAAGTGCCACTCTAGAGGTTGTGAATTTCAAATGAAACAACAGTTATTTGGGAGCGAAGAGAGCTCTGCTTAGCCAGGGTTGTGATTGGGCGCTGGTCCAGGAGACAAGTATGATGACAACAGAGAAGGCACGAGCAAGCGCTGAGGGTGTTTGCCTGGAGGTGATCGGGATCACTCGTGGAGTTTAAATTGCGTAAAGTGAGGGACAAGGGAAAGGGAGGAAGAGCAACCAACCGAAGGTCCCAGTGTGGTTGAAGGATTGCAGGAGCTGAGGTAGTAGAGGAAATGAGCTTTGAGGGTGGCTCAGTGCTCTAAATCTACACGTCAGCATCCAGATAGCTGTATTCCTGTGGCTGCTGGGTGCACAAGATGTCACCAACCACATCACATCACAGCAGGGAGAGCATGACTAGGAGAGCCCAAGCTGGACCCAGGGCGGGGCTGAGCAGAGACTGTCAACTGGGACCATAGGTGGGTACTGGAATCTCCAACAGGGGGTTTTCAAGTCCTCTACCCTCCTCCCAGCCACAGCTCACAGGGACTCACTCCCCCTCCAGCATCTCCTTCATAATTGTTGCCATGTTAGGACTACCTCTCTCTCTCTCAGGAGAAACGGGGACCTAGAAAAAATTGCTTTAAAAAAAACCAAACAGTTGCAGAGTAACTGGAATCTGTGCGGCTCACAAAAGCTTGCCTGGATTTGCCCTGCCACATCCCTCCCTGCTGTGCAAGAGAAACCTGGGGAGGCCTGAGGCCCCAGGCCAGGGTAGCAGTCAGGTTGTGGAGGTGAGGTTCAGACAGAGCTAGAAAGATGAGCGCTGGAGGTCAAAAACTGGGAGGCCTGAAATAGAGATGGAGGAGGACTCCTAGGTCCCGGTCATATTAGGTGTAAGGGATGTCCACAGGAGCCACTGCCTGAGATGGGGTGGGGGACAAGGTCACTGACCGAAAGGAGAGCCGGAGGCATTGCAAGACTCCTGCACGCAGGTGTGAATTTTACCAGGAGGAATGCCTGAGAGTGCCTCATCGGGGGATGAGGGTGAGTGATGGGGGAGGAGCTGGAGAGGGCAGAGTCTTTAGAAGTTAGATTCCAGGATAGCTTTTAGGATGGCTGGGACAGGTACCCCTCCTGCAAGCTCGAGGCTCCAGTAGTGAGAAGACTTCAGGGAAGCCCGTCCCCAGGGCAAAGGCAGGTTTCAGCTCCGGAAAGGAGAAGGGAACTTTGGGGAAAGAAGTGGAAGAGTGAAACCACAGTAGGTTGGGTCGGGAAACTGCTAGAAGTGTCCATGTACACAAAGAGATAAAGAACTTCCAGAAAAGTTCTAGAGCAATCTGTGGTGCTTTGAGTGAGGACCACAGAGCTAGAACTCTGAGGGGCACAGCGGGGCAGTCTGGCGGGAACATCATAGGACCCGCAGGCTCTGGAATCTGGCTGACTAGAGTTCAAATGCCAGTCCTGCTTCTTGCTGGCTGTGTGATCTCAAGGGAGTTCCATTTTGCTCACAGGGAAAATGAGCTCCTAAGGACATGAGGATTAAATGGAAAGCACAAGGCCAAACACATCCTGAGTGCTCTTGTCATTAAGACCACAACGAACTGACGCAAAAACAGTTTTAATCTTGCCCCCAGAATTTGTTCTTTCTGGTGTTGGCAAATACTCTCTGCTCTTTAAGTTTACAAAATGTTTTGTACACGGGAACAATAGAGCACATGCCGAAGTACTCAAATGTGCACTAAGTACTTAAGCCTTGTTCTTTAAGATGAGTATACATGGTCATGCCCAGAGATTTCAGAGTTACAAGAGATCGTTGAAATTATTTGGTCATCTCCCTCCACTGCCACTCGCGAATTTACAGGAGAGGCGAACCGGGCTGGGTGAGGCTGGGGACTGACTCAAGATCACTCAGCTAGCTGTACAGCTAGAACCAGGACCTGGGAGGGACTCCAGAATCTACTCTAGACTCCACTTCCACTCTAGTATTGCGGCAGCTTTCTCTAAGTGTCAGGACGCAGCCACCACTAGCTGAGGGTCCTTAGAAGGTCCCCTCTGTACCCGACCGACAAAAGCGCCGGCCCTCCGCAGGATGCAGGAACCAGCCTCACCGGGGTTCAGAAATCGCTTCCCGAGACGCGGCGGGGCTGGTGCGCGGCGGCCGCCTGGCTTATTTCAGTTGCAGATGGAAGCGCCCTGGAAAAGGACAGGCCTCAGCGAGGGTGCGGGAGTGGGGCGGGCGGCGTCCGGGGGCGGAGACTGTGCGCTCCGGGTGGGGAGCGCCTCGAAGCGGACCCTGCAGAAGTGCGTTCCCGCGCGGCGGGGCTCGGGCAGCGTCGCCTCAGCTCCGCAGCGTGGGCAGCGGCTGGGCTCGCGCGCGCGGCCCACGGGCTGCCCAAGGAAGCGCTTCACCGGCCCGGCCATGCGCTAGGCTCCCGACCCCCCTGGGGCGCGCGGCGCCAGGGACCCCCGACCGTGGCGCGCCCATGGGCAGCCCCTGGAACAGCAGCGACGGCGCGGAGGGCGCACGGGAGCCGCCCTGGCCCGCGCCGCTGCCGTGCGACGAGCGCCGCTGCTCGCCCTTCCCCCTGGGGGCGCTGGTGCCGGTGACCGCCGTGTGCCTGGGCCTGTTCGCCGTCGGCGTGAGCGGCAACGTGGTGACCGTGCTGCTGATTGGGCGCTACCGGGACATGCGGACCACCACCAACCTGTACCTGGGCAGCATGGCCGTGTCCGACCTGCTCATCCTGCTCGGGCTGCCCTTCGACCTGTACCGCCTCTGGCGCTCGCGGCCCTGGGTGTTCGGGCCGCTGCTCTGCCGCCTCTCGCTCTACGTGGGCGAGGGCTGCACCTACGCCACGCTGCTGCACATGACGGCGCTCAGCGTCGAGCGCTACCTCGCCATCTGCCGCCCGCTCCGCGCGCGCGTCCTGGTCACCCGGCGCCGCGTTCGCGCGCTCATCGCCGCGCTCTGGGCGGTGGCGCTGCTCTCTGCCGGGCCCTTCTTCTTCCTGGTGGGGTCGAGCAGGACCCCGTCGTCGAGGAAGACCCCGGCGTCGACGCGCTCCCGGACCTTAACCGCACCGCGCAGCTCCCCCCGCCGGCCGGCGCGTCGCCGCCGCCGCCGCCGCCGCCCCTCGGGCCTCGCGGGCACCGCCGCTGTCCCTGCCGTCCGGGCGCGAGGCGGCCGCGGCCGCGGCGCTGTTCAGCCGCGAGTGCCGGCCGAGTCCTGCGCAGCTGGGTGTGCTGCGCGTCATGCTGTGGGTCACCACCGCCTACTTCTTCGTGCCCTTCCTGTGCCTCAGCGTCCTCTACGGGCTCATCGGGAGGGAGCTGTGGAGGAGCCGGGGACCGCTGCGAGGCCCGGCCACCTCGGGGCGCGAGAAGGGCCACCGGCAGACGGTCCGCGTCCTGAGTAAGTGGCTCTGCCTCTGTTCCAAATACACCACCCCCCTGGCTCCCCAGGCCTTGGAGCCTTCTCTAGCGACGTCCCCAAGGGCGCCCCTGAGGGTGGGATACCCGGGTCCCCTAAACAGCAGTGATTTCGGAGCCACTGGGATCTGTGAGCCGGGCTGATCCAGGACCGGTAATTGGAGGCTCTTGAGCCAACTGCCTGTCTCCGTTAGATGCAGCGATTGTGGATTCTCGCAGCATCCTTGAGAAGACGGGATAGATCACATTAAGCTAAAATTTCTATGCTTAATGTTAAGTTATTCTGAAGGTTAAAGTGAACCGTGCCCATACAAAAAAAAAAAAAAAAAAAAGACTATGCAGACCCGTTGCAGAATTCTTCTCAAGGGAAAGTAGAGACATGCCTCTGAAGTGGCTGTGTGGAAGAAAGCCTGCCAGAACAGCTTGTTAGTAGACAGTCGCTCCCTCTGCTTTATGTCCAGCCCTGAAAACACATATATGAGTCACATATGCAGCTTTAAAGCAGATATCGGTGCTGTCTGAAGCATGGTAGTTTTCTGGGGTGAGGATTTGGCTAAGCCAAAGTTTTATCTAATTTAGCTTGCTGTTACTGCTTCTGGTGGATTTGTTTTCCGGTGCTTTAGCTAATTCTGGTCTTGGATCTTGTTTTACAGTGGTGGTGGTTCTGGCATTTATAGTTTGCTGGTTGCCTTTCCACGTTGGCAGGATCATTTACATAAATACAGAAGACTCCCAGATGATGTATTTCTCTCAGTACTTTAACATTGTTGCGTTGCAACTTTTCTACCTAAGTGCATCCATCAACCCAATCCTCTACAACCTCATTTCAAAGAAGTATAGAGCCGCTGCCTGGAAACTCCTGCGAGCCAGACAGTCCGCACAGAGAGGTCTCTGCAGAAGCAGAGACACGAGGGGGACGTGGGAGGAGACATGGCTGATTATACGGAGACCAGCGCTAACGTGCTGACACCTGCCACCAGCACAACCAAGCAAGTCGCTTCCTGCCACAGTTCCGAAACTTCAGAGAAAACAGGTCTGTAGGGAAATAAGGACTAAAAGGGGGGAACCAATGCCGTTGCGAAGAGTTGGAAAGAGTGGTTGACATTTTGCAAATTGACAGCATGATTTTTTTCCAGTCGAGGTATGAAAGGTAAATATACCAATCTTTCTAGTTTTCCTTTCATCTACCTCCTCAGGGACATTCATTTTAGCCTCATGACATTCCCACATCACAAAATGTGCTCTGGGGAGGTTTCGCAAGTCTTCGTTCTCCTAGTCTTTAGAAAGATGATTGCTCGTTTTACAGTTCATAAGTGATACAGAGAGATGCTGCCATAAAAATAGTTGCCTCTGAGATCAAAGGTATACTTTGTTTTTATGTTTGGATATAACTGTAATGTGCATATACAAGGAACCCGGGATAATGCAAGTTTTGATTCAAGAAATTATTGCGAGGAAAAAAATTAAAATCACTTCTTCAATTAAAAAAAAAACATTAAAATCTGTGGAAAAAATAAATCATATATCCATTTTAAAAATCAAGGAGAGGGACTCATAGTTTCAATCCTCTACCTACATGGTTGGCCCCTACTGATAACCAGTTCCCACCCTTGGGTGGGGTCCAAAAGTCACCTCATTAAAATAGCAAGAGCTACTATTGTTGTTCTCATCACATAGGAAATTTCAAAAGGTTTGGGAGCTGTAAGCTAGAAACTATGGCTGAAGACCAAATATAGCTAAGAAATATATATTTCAGTCACATGAATGATCTGGGGAAAGAGTGAAGAAACAAACGAGTCACTATACTGAAGCTAACAAAATGACATCGGAGTGGGCTAAACATGAAGAATTCATTTTATCTTACTCGTTAAAGCCTAAGAACTTAAACTCTTGAACTTTTCAGTTGTGCATCAAAGCTTGGATGTACGTAAATCCTACAGGTAACCCTCCGAAGAATGGGAAAAAATGTTCCATTTTTCCATACCACCAGATATCTGGAAGATTACCATCTCAGACCAATCCAGAACTTATTCTTCTCAAGAATGTGCTTTTTCACAAGCTCATGAAACAGAGACCAAAAGGATGATTGCCAGAGGGTAAGAGGATGGGAACTTGTACCTGCGTAATGAAGACGTCAATGACCTTCAACTCACCTGATGGGGAATGGGTGAAAAGGTAAAGGGGAATATAGTCACTAATATTGTGGCAGGTTTGCACAGTGACCAGTAATCACTAGAACAAGTGTGGTGATCACATTGTTAACTATACAAATGTCATATCAATATTGTACACCTGAAACTAATATAACTATATAATATTGTATACCAAGTATACTTACATTTTTTTTAAGTTTAAAAAATGCATTTTACTATAAAAACTCTCAATTTTTCTTTTCTTCAGAACACTCTGGGTATTCCCAACTTGCAATTTGCTTAAGACCCTTGAATAAAACTTTGTCATTTAATTCATAATATATATATATATATATATATATATATATATATATAATTCAATGCTTATTTATGGCAGCAAAAATGTTCAGAAGCAAATGAAAGGGATTCTGAGCAAAGGGCAACCATGTTCAGGAGTCCCACCTCTCTCCCGGCTCAGAGCAAATCATAAAGTGCGCAGTACCCTGGTGCAGAACCACAGTGCATAAGCAACTGTGCTGCAACGCACTTCTCCCTGAGACGGCCCCGGGGCTTTCCCAGTGCCACGGACCATGAGGTCAAACCGGGGCACTGAAGCCCGAGGGCGAGGACTTATAGTAAGACTTGGCTTCCTGACAAAGTGCTTTAATATGCTTTCTTTGCCTCTGTTTGGAGGGTAAGTGTCATCATTCTGATACAGGACATCACCTGTAAAATTCTTACTCTTTTAGCAGGAAATGATATGGGACATCTCTTGCAGAGTTCTCAATTTTTTTTAGTGAGCCCAGTTAAGTTTTCCTTCCTCCTTTATTTGGGAAAAGGCCTTCTTCCCCAAATCCAGATAATGCCCCCGAAACTGGTAACTCAGGTCCTCTGGCTTTTGATAAGGATCATCGGACCATCATGCGGGAATGGCCCTAGGTCCTGGCAGGATCTGAGAGGGAAGAGGACTTTAGGCCAAAGGTTGTTTTTCTTCTTTAAGAAATATATTAACCAAGCCTGTTTTCCTTTACTCACTTAAAAGGCAAATCAATAATAGAAAATAATAGATAAATGATTTAAATAACAAATTTATATCTTCTTTTCCTTGCCTAGGAACTGAGGCGTGCTTCAGCAGGAAACCCAAGACCCTGCCCTAAGGCAGAAAGGGAAACAGCTCCATGAAACCCCAATAGGTAGGGACAATGACCCTTCTCAGCAGGAAGCAGATACAGAAGAAACCTCCCATCCCTTAACATCCATACTAGTAATAAGGGAGTTCATGGCTTTTAGAAAAGAAAGTAGGAGAGTTAGATAGGGGGTTTTGGGTCTGCCTGCAAAGACACTAAGGTCATCTATTTTAGAAAGGGTCCATCCCAGCCTGCCCACAATTAAGCAAGCCAGAAGGCATTTTGAGGCTAAAAGTAACTCATACCAGGAAATAAGCAAGCAGAAAATTGGGTACCAGTTTAAGCTAATCACTCACACCTGTGCAATGAAGACCCCAAAGACCTTCAACTCACCTGAGCCTCATTATACCATCATTACAATATGATGCATATGCCTGGAAGTTCGTTAATATCATAAAAGACTGAATTCTGGGGACGAACATGTGCAGAAAGCAAATGATGAATCACCGAGTCCTGTCAATCTTAATTGTCAATCAAGGAAGCCTACTCCTCTAAGAAAAGTGACCGCCCACAGCAAATAGGGATAAAAATCCCAAAGGCTTTGTCACCCGGCCTTACGGGCCACGCTACTCTTGCTCAGGCCTGCTTCCACGTTTTGTAGTGTGCTTTCCCTTCTAATAAAGCTTTTCTTCTCTACTGTATTTCGGTGTCTTGCTCAATTCTTTGTTCCAGACATCAAGAACCTGGACAACACGCCAGGAGAGGATCCCTGCTCTCCGGTAACAATTCCTGTTTTAGTAATGATGGGACTGAGTCTTAGATTTCCCAAAAAGGAACTGATGAGTCTGAGTAAGAAGTCCAAGCTTTAAGATTCTTACCCGCTCCCGCCCCTGGAAGATACCCTTACTGAAAAAGGAGTCAGTGGATGTAGTCAAGGGAGAAAGAGAATGTGTTAGATATTCTGACCAACAACTCTGCAACTTTGTTTTGTTTTTCAGTTTAAAACATAAACCTGTTTTCACAGGTCCTCATGCATGACATGGGTTGTGTAACTGGCGCCCCCCCCCCCCCCCCCGAGCTTGGGCAGGGCACAACTTGGTCAGTTGCAAACTGCAAATGGCAAATTTATAAACAAGGATAGCTCAATGTGTTCACAAAGTTCTGCTGCTTTGTCATTTTATTAACCAAACACAATGATGTCTTCAAGTCCCCTTGAAGTGTCCTAGCTCCCTTGCCCTGCCCTGCCCTTCCCTCCTCGGAATAGCTGTGAAGAAGTGTCTCTCTCTTCTAGACGTGTTTCTCCCAGCTAGTGGAAGAAGCTGAGAGCCGTCATTTAGAGCAGCAGTCCCTAAACTCTGTTCTGCAGATTTTTGAGCATTATTTGAAAAAGGATTCTGTGGTCAAATATGGTAAAAAACCACAGCATACTGTGCTGTCCTAAGAGTCACAACTCAAAATATCATGTCCGAGGCTCTGAGTTGTTTCACCCAGCACGTCCTTGACTTATTTCATCACAGAACTGACTCCCCAACCTCTCTCCTTAAGAGTCCTATTACACCTTGTGCACTGAGGCACAGTGCTGGGACACTGATGCAGGCTTCTCAGTGTGGCGGTGCCAGCCTTGTGCCACTGTCACTTCTCAACCTGGTAGCACTAAGCAGGGACGGGTTGGAGCTGCTGCCACACAGTCTTTCTGTTCATGGAGTGCCTGCCTGGGCAGTCAGAAGTGGCTTCTTCCCTATGGAAGGTCATGGTTAAGATCCTCACTGGTATTTTATTATAGTATTGTATTTTAGACATTTAGATATTTAGATATAAAAGCAAAGACCTCTCCTTTGAGCTTTCTTGTTCAGATTCTAGGAAAGAAGGATTTACATCATATTTTGCTGTTACCTGTGTTCCCGTTGTGGGTATGGGGAGGTCACCCTTTTGTATTTGCCACAGGGTCCCCGAGATGGAGTGTCTGAGCTCATCCTTCTAGTGCATCACTGTGCAATTGCTTTCAAAATGCTCACCCATTAGTGGATGTGAAATCAGTGGAGTGGGTCATGTTTTCCTTTAATGGGAAGGAGTGGGTGAGAATAGAATCGAGAAATCAGCACATCCTGTGTTGCAAGGGTAACTCAGGTTGTGAAACTTTTGTTTCAATTATATATTGGTGGCTGTCTTTTCTGGTTTACAAAAGAAAATGTTTTCCTACTGTGCGTCACGGTCGAAAGTATTTGAAAAATTGTTCTAAAATCTAAAATTATCTCTACCTCAGAGAAAGCATCTTTTTCCTGCATTGACAACTGGCTGTCAGAGCAGAGGGGAGTCCTGGGAAGAGTAGGGTGGCCAAGTCAGGGACCGCGGGCTGTATTTTTCAGTCCTGGCTCTTCCTCCTCCCCGGGGTCCGTATCACGGAGATGTGCCCCAGGAACACCCCCTGCACTGGGCAGAGACGTGTGCTGGTGTCCCTTCAAGGTCGTCTTTGAGTCCCTCTCTTCTGCAGGCCAACACTGCTTGTGTTAGGTGAAGCGTCAGCCTTGGGGCAGGGTTTGTGTTTCATTCATTCAATTGGCAAATCTTTTATCAAGCAACGGCTAAGTGCTAGATGTGTATGACAAAATACACTAGAAAAATTAGCTCATGTCATGGTGTCCAAATCAACTTTGTAATGCATATTTTAGTTTTAGAGATGTGATTGTGTCTTCTAGACTAACCACAGACTCAGCTCACAATACCAGAACTTACTTCAGATGGACCTGCATTCAGGTGAGCATTATCCACACGGACGTTCTTCCTCTTATCTATATGAGTCATTTTCACTGTTAAAGGAATTGTTCAAAGAAGCACCTCTTTGGAACCAAGAGTCCCCAGGGGACATAAGAGCAGCGTGTTCATGATGTTTAAAGTTTGAACACGGCCTCTCCTGACCATTTCTACTCATGTAATAGTAACATTTGTCAGAATGTGGAAGCTTTTTGTATATGAGTGATGGTGATTGTACAGGTTGAGTGTTTTAAGCAGAGCTTTGAAAAGGCTTTTCTTAAACATGGATGTGAGGCAATTTTTAATTGTGAGCCAATTTTCTAAAGATTCCAAACCATAAATATTACGTATTACATAGGCCCTGGTCAGCTATAGGCGGCCTTCAAATGCCAGCGTTTCCTCTCCTGGGAGCACAGGAGCATTTGTCACTGAACAGGTGCCTGCTCCATGGGATGCTTTGTGGCCAGTTACTCAGTGTGTCCCTCGCTCTGTGTAAGTTACAAGAAAATGGCAGAGGCTGACTCCACTAGCCATCTTCTTAGGAAAATAGCACACACCCTTTGAAGAATAATGGACGTCTGTGTAATGAGGGCTATGAAGTGCCAGCCAGACCAGGAGAACTGAGTGTGGGCTGGCATCTCTTTTATGCCACTGGCACCTTGCATGGCAGTGGCTGCTTCCCAGAGTTGGTAGCTTACTCCCTACGGACAGACCATGTTTTTTCCCCGTGGCATCCCTTGCCCAGGTAGACAATGTGTGTCAAACTCAGCTGGCTGCAAGGGAGGGGACAGAGACCTTCACCCCAGTGGACAGGCAGATATGGAGCCCTGGGTCGGCACAAGAGAAAGCATTAAACAGGAGCAACAAGGGCACACTTGGGGAGGGGGTGCCGGAGAGAGCAGGGGAAGGGCCTCGGAGGAAGAGAAGAGGGGGAAAGCAAGGGCACAGGTATCATCAGGAGCTGGGGCCTGCGAAACGCCCCCACCATGGTGAGTGGAGTAGAGTCTGAGCCTGGGAGGCCATTTGGGGCCAGTTATCTGCCCTAATGCAGGCACAGGGCACGTGTGGGTTAGTGTGGTGAACTACCGCATTCAACACCTCCCATTGCCAAGACCTCTAGCAATGTGGCCTGAGGGAGCAGCAAGCCTCCCTTTCCACACCCTTAATCCCCAGCCCCAGGCACCCTCACCTGCATCAGTACCGCCTGTGCCCCACCCGGGCCCGGCAGGCCCACAGCAGAAAGAGCCTCAGTTTACCCCTTCTTTTCTCTCACCTTTGCAGTGAGTGTGCAGGTTGGGAAAATGTTCTGCTACTTGTGATGATGATGATAGGGATAAAAAAGGATTTGAAAAAGCTAAAATGTGCAGGTTACAAGATTATAATGTTTTAATTTTGCTGTGATGGGCATACCTGTTCATAACTGGAACATAAATAGAGCCAAACCTGATCTTAGTTTCGCTCTTACTCTCACAATAATTCATTAGTTGGCCCTGTCGAAACTGTCTTTACCCTTCCCTCCAGATTTTTATTTCCCACTCGAATTTTCTAGAGCAATGGTTCTCAAACTTGGGCATGCATAAGAATCACCTGGAGTGGGCATTAAAACACAGATTGCTGGCCTCCATTGTGAAGGAGAGACTGTTCAGTGACATGACCACTGTCTGTCCCGAAAGCTGGCCTCGGGCCAGAACAGAGGTTGCTTTCCACAACCCCCACCCCCCTGCCCGGAAACTGTCTAATGGTAACTGATGCTCGTTCTGACATAAGGCAGCACCCCCCCCCACCTCCTGCTGCATGCTGGTTCCTGAACAGGTTGTTGTCCTGACCTGGCCACGCATGTCAAGCAGCATCCACGTACTCGTACAGTGACTGTCCACCCCTTTAGCCTGTATGATTATTTTGGTGCCTGCCAAATGCATGGGGATCCATTTTGTGTTACAGTCACGCTTCCCAAGACATGCCTCCTATGTAAGCTTCCCTTACTAAACTTTATTAATTACCAGACTGGAGTGGCCAGCCTCGTTCTTTGGCCTTTCCTTGCCCTCCACTTGTGGAGGTAGATTTTCAGTCTCAGGGCTTTTTCCTGAGTCTGTGTACCGACATTTGCCCCCAGAGTTTTTGATTTAGTGCGTCTGGGGTGGGGCCCAAGAACGTGCATTTCTCTCAAGTTCCCAGTGATGCTGATTCTGATGGTCTGGGGACCACCCTCTGAGAACCGCTACTGTAGCCTGTTGCTACAGAGAATGTGATCCACAGACCGGTGACATTAGGATCTCCTAGGATCTCGTTAAAATACAGATTTTTGGCCTCTACCCCAAAACTTCCAAATTATAATCTGTATTTTAACAAGATCTCCAAGTGATTTCAAAGCACATTAGTTGATATTTGAGAGGCATTAATCTGGAGACTAGATCAATGCCACCAGCATCTCCGGGCATATTTTTTAAAAGCTCCGTAATGACTTCCATCCTCATCCCACCCACACCCCCTTCCCACTCCTCTTCTCCCTTTCCCTGTGTTTACCCCAGGATAAAGGCAGAGATACAAAGTCAGTAAACAAAGATACTAAAGGTGGGTTTGGGTGGTGGATTCATATGAAAGTTACTTCTGTTCCAACAGAAACTCATGGCTGTGACCCAGTAATGACTCGCTGGCGTTTTGGCTCTCCAGTCCCCTTACTCTCTCCCTGTGGGAGCAGCCCAGCCACTGCCAGTGCTGGGGTCCTTCTGCCTACAGGCCAGGCTGAGCCCACAGCCTCTGCTCATTTTAGTAACTAGGCCACCTTATGCTCCTCAAAATATATTGTTTTTCTTTTACTTATTCAATATCTGGTTTGGTTCCTTGCTATCTCCCTCAACTCCTTCAGGACAGGCTTACTCAGCTCTTTGAGGTTCTCTTGGGGTCTTGGGCTCTATCCCTGATTCCTGGACCCCATGTCACCTGTGGCCCTGTGGCAGCTCTGGAGGTATCTACCTGCCATCTGAGGCTTCTGCCGAGTGCTGGTTGCTGAGATCAGCCAGAATTGCCTTTTAGGTGGGTGGAGTGGCCTCCAGGTTCCAGGGAAGGGGCGCCTCCTGCACCTTGACTCTGATGAGCTGCAACGACAGGCTGCTGGCCCCAGTGACTCGTGTGCCGGGAGCCCGGCACCTGAGTAAGAGGCTCTGCTACTGGTCCTGTTCTGACTTAGACGTGGCCCCAAAGCCAGCTTTCCACCCAAGCTCCCTGTGTTGAGAAAGCACCTGCCGCCTAAGTGCTGTTTTTTAAATCACAAAACTGAAGAAATAAGTGTCTGATTCAGAACCTTCTAGAACATAGTGTATAATAAAAATATATTAAACTGAATTAGTTTATATATATTTAAATATAACCTATTCCTGGGCATTTACATAGACTTTGGCAATTTTTAAGGCTTTAGTTTTCCTTTCTGCAAAAGGGATTGAATGAAATAAAATATTGTTAAATGACCAATTCATTCACGATGGCAGGGGATTTTCTAATTCTGAAAAAATATATAATCTCATGTGACAACTGAGACCATACAGGACAATGAAGTAAGATTTAAATGTACGTAAAGCACCCAGCATTGTGCCTGGCACACAAAAAGGACTTCAGTTCAAAACATGAAGGATACTACATGTTCGGGCAGGAAGACTGACTTCCTAAAAACTTACTGAATTGTTGCATTATAATGGTGATTTAACTATAAATTATTGCAACATATATATACTCTATAACAGTGCTATATATTTCCCACACTGTCAGGCATGTGGTAATCCTCAGTAAGTGCGAGCTGGCATTATTGTCCTCAGTTCATGTCCTATTAACTTTCACTGTTAGAAGCAGTCTTTCTCCTGTCCAAACTGTGTAATGTCCTTTATACACACGATGGGGGCCTATCACAGACTAGTGACGTGGTCAGGTCTATGTTGTGTCCAGTGAATTTCCTTCCACAATGAAAGCCCTGTCTCCTGGGCTTTTGGAGAAATAGTCCCAAGGCATCCACACACTTTGCTGTTCATACAAAGCCTGAGTTGGTTTGGGGTGTCTGTTTCACTGAAAACAAGTGAGAAGATTGTTCTTTTTTCCCAACAGTCACTTGCGACTGCTTTTAGAATTTAAATAATGTAATATCAGCCCTTTTTCAGAGCAGTGAAAAAAGGTATAACTGGAGGAGATGGGCTTTTCTCAGTAGTCAGGCAGACGTGATGCTTTTGAAATTTAAGTGGAGCTTTTGCAAGTGTTTGTTTCATAAACGGACAGTATAGAGACTGGCACACACGCTGGATGGAGTTGCAGTAGTGCCAGTCGAGTGTTCGCGTCCTGTAGTGCATTAACAGACTTCTAGTTCATTGATTTCATTTGTTCTTAAAAATGTCCTATCTTAACAAGAGCCCTTGGAGGAAATAAACGTCCAGCAGCAAACTTCTGGTGTCTCTTTGGCAGCCTGCGGTTTGACTACAGGTCACATTCACAAATGAAGTGATGGAAAAGAATGAACTTTATTGTGATTTTGGTTTGAGAAGCCACAGATTTGGCCACTAAATGTGATTTTCAAATGAAACTTCCTGGGAAATTCTGCGGGGCCTGCCAAGGTAACTAGAATCTCTTAAGGTTATTATACTCAGTGGAGGATACTTTAGTTACAGATTCCCAGATTAGCACCTCAGAGCTCTTTACATGAAGACATGGGGCATCTCCAGCTTAAATTAACATGTCAGAGGAACATTATGCCAACACATTCAGAGTGACTTACCAATCGAGACACTCTCTGTGGAGCTTCATTGTCAGAGGTTCAAGTGGAAACAGAGGTAGTAATAAAGAGCTCCTCTCCACAATTTGTGATGCTCTTTTTCTGCCTGATATTTACATATATTTCCTAATGTGTGTTTCCATAGTGCTTAAGGTCCTGTGGATTCTTCCCAGGATGAAGACTGAGAAAAAGCATGGATGCAGACATCAAAAACATACTCCCAAACACTGACTGAACAGAGGTGAAGTCACATGGCTTTGCTAACAACTCAGTTCAAAACATGACCTGGATTTCATGGTGGGCACGTGGCAAACTGTGCAAATGTGTCAGAGCTTCTTAAAGTAATCCAAAAATCATGGAAGATATCTGGGAGAATGTTTTAAAACTCCTTTTATTGGTTAGTAGGCAGCGAATCTGTAAGGAGCATGCAGGCCTTTAGTCTTTGAAGGGAAATTTGCCTACAGGCCTCCTACTGATTAGCCACTGTTGACTCACCTGGGGAACAACCACCATCTGCACTCATGCATTTCAAAGACCTCCAAGGAGAGAGTAGCGAAAGTGCCACTGTGTGTTTCCTGCGATATGAGGGAGGGGTCGAAGTCATTTTGGGCATGATTTTTTATCATCGATTTAATGACCAAGATTTGAGATATCAGTTCTTAGAGAAATCAATGTCGAAGAAGTAGGGGAGGAGATGGGAGAGAAAACATTTTTATGGACTGCAGTGAAGCTTCTGACTTGAGCACAGCGCACTTTAAGTGCATTGTGAAAAATCTGTCCTGGATGGTTACGGACAGCACCAGAAAGTGGCAGAAACCATACACTCCTCCGAAGATCTCAGGGTGTGTTCTGTCAGCATCAGGGGAACGTCAGCAAAGAAGTTACTCTTACCAGTTCTGGGCGCCCACACGCGCGCCTGTTACTTGCATCCCTGTTGCAGCTACACCCCAACTGGGCCATCAGCCACGTAGCAGATGTAGTAGACGCTGTTTCACAGGCAAGACAGAGCTCGAATCCACAGACACTGGCGATTGATTTGTCTGGTTTGGCCTCTTTTCCGGGCGGCCTGTTCATGACCATATCCATTGTCATTAATACGCATAACCAGAAACGCTGGTATTACTGCAAAGAGTTTTGTGGTTTACCTAGGAATAAAACAGAAAATGTTGTTTGTGAGGAAAAACAACTTTGTGCAGTTAATTTCAATCTGATAAAATGTGAATTTTGTTTAAAAAAGCAAAACAAGGAGGCAGAGGAGAGCAACTATCTGATTAGGTCTCTCCACGTAGGTTGCTGACCAGGAACATTGCACTTCTGTCACATGTGTGATGATGTAAATGTGAGGACATTAAACGTTGTAAAAGACGACCTATGAATTGTTTCTAAGCATGCGGACTATCAGCTTTGCTTCTTCTTCTTTCTCAAGGCACACTGAACTGAACGATCCTCAAATTTGTGTGTTCTCTTTATTTAAACAAATAGTATTCCATAAAGGATATAAGGCAATTTTTTCTGTATCCCTAAGGACTGCATATGTAAGGCAACTTATAACATTGCCAAAATAAGATAAAAATGAAGTAAATGGGGAAAGTAGAAACTAAGTAAAAATGAGGGAAGGTAAAATAAGATTACGCCAAAGAGAAAGTGAGGACACAAAATTCATGCCTTGGGGTCTGGTGAGGAAGGTTTATGATTCACAGGAGAATTTACCCTGTGGATGCCCCAAAATAAAAGCCTTTACACTGGAAAATCATGTTGTCCAACAGTGGGGCAAAGGTGTTATGACCAGCAGGTACCTGCAGAGCGAGAAACAAAGCAGGCAACTCCACAGACTATAAACAGAATTTATTACATGGTTAATTTACTTATGGGAAGATTGCCCAAGAGGACAGAAGGCCCAGCAGTTTTGTGTAAATTATTCTCCACTAATAGACCCCTGTTACAGTACATTTTTATAGTGTAACTGACAGAACAAAGAGACAAAGTTAATGCAGTAGCGCCAGGGACCATACCTCTTGATGATTTTGTGACAGATGATTGTTTTGTAATCAATACTATCACCAGTTTGAGATTTATCTCAGCTGTCATGCCATTTTAGCTGTTATTAACAAAAATATTTATGGCTGCTTTTTAAGGAATATGGGTAGATAGAAAGCATTGATGTGCCTGCTAAGGACAGTGAAGTTGGTCAGAGGTCATTGCATGAAATGTAAATCTGGGACACAGAGATGGAGTTGGTTTTGTTCAGATTTACATCTATACACTTGTCCTCAATGGCAATCTTTACAAACAGTACTGGAAATCATAGGACTTTTCCTATAATGCCAATGAGAAAAATTATCTCACGCTTGGAAATGATAAAATGGTGATTATTTAATTTTTTTTTTGCTATGCATTTTCTATTGTTAGAAAATAATATGCCTGCAAGTCAAACAGGACTCTCATTTGATATTCTGAAGGAATGTAAATTTGTTGTCACAGTTCTTCCTTTTTTTTTAAAATTAATAATACACAACAGACAGAAGCAATGACAATTTATAGCCCTGTAATATGACAGGTTACCTTGCAGAAACTGATAAAGTGTTAGGATTTTAAGTCTAGAAGAAAAGTTAACTCCAAAGATGTTGTGGTTTAATTGGCCTGAAGAAAGTTAATCAGACATATTATATTGGTGGGGTGGGGGTGAGGGTGGAAGGTGGGGCAAGGGAAGTGGTTCAGAACAAGCCATCCCAGAATGTGCCACTTTGACATGTGGATTATTTTGACCTGAAGGCAAACAAGGCCCGGCTGATGCAGAAAAAGCTTCTTACCTCTTTCCTAACTGCCTAAAAGAAAGACAGGGCCTGTACCAGGAAGAGGGCTATTACCAGAGAAAACTTTTTCATCTGAGAGACTTATCTGCATGGCAGAGCAAACATTTACTTACCAAACATTTGTCTTGCTCGTCTTCCTGCTAAAGGCTTTCCTTGCCTTTGAAGCCTCAGACTCCTACCCTTTTTCCTCAGGTCAGATGGTATGTAAGTCTCAATTGCCTAGCTGTTTTTCAATCTCACATTTGTGTGGCCTCCCTTACATACCTAATCAAAATTGTCTTTTGTCAATTTCTTTTATTATGGGGGTGAGAGGGTTGGGCAGTGGGGTCTCAGCTAAGAACGTGGAAGGGGAGAGGGAAAATTGTTTTTCCTCCTCTACAGTATTAGCTATTTTACTTAGAGAGTACTTTCCTGTCCGACTATTTAAGTTTCTGTTTCCCAAATATACTCTGGGTAGGTCATATTATTATTTACTGACGGTTGCCATAGTTATGAGTTAAATGAGGGGTTAAGTGAGTTATACAGGAAAACGATCACACTCATTTGTTTACATATTGTCTGCGGCTGCTTTTGTGACAGACAACAGACTGAATGGTCCACAAAGCCTAAAATATTTACCATCTGGCCTTTACAGAAAAAGTTTGTCAACGCCTGAGCTAATTAAAACTTAGATACCCACTCCTTAGGTAGTATGAAAATTTTGCTTTTTAACATCAGTTAATGATGGTAGACGATGTGATACTAAGAAGTACTTGGTGGACGCCATTCTACAGAGGGCCAACACACTACTGCTCAGTACCAGGGACTCCAAATCTCTAGGGCTACCCCCAGGAATCTGGGTTTTAACATAGTTTCCAGTGGCTCCTATGCATGTGCAAGTTTGAGACCCAGTGGAAGCCCTCTGGTCCAGCTGAGTGGTTTCTGTACGTATTCTGGCTCTGAATGTCTGAAGTGGAGCTCAAGACTGCACTTCTAACAAGCTCCCGAGTGATGCTGACAGGTTTTGATTTCCTCACTCTCTGTAAAACGGAGATGATAAAAATCTGTATCTTGGGGTGGTTGTGAGTATGAAATGAAAGTAATGAACACTTATATCCTACTCTCACCCCTTTCATGCTATATCTGTTTGAGCAAGTTACTCAATGTCTTGGTTCCTGTAAGTAGGGACAATAATAATAGCACCTACTTCACAAGGTTTTGGAAAGCATAAATGAGATATGTGTAAATTAGCTAGAGCGAAGCCTGGAACACAGTAAATGCTTAATAATGTAAATACTATTACTATTATCCTTATTGTTACATACAGTATCTGATGCATAGCAGGTATTTCCATCGGTGTTAGTTCCTTCTCTATTCTTTCCTTTTCTGTCCTCGATCTAGTATCCCATCCCACCCACTAGCTAGTTGTGATTTCCAATGTGTGTTTTATTAGACTCTCTTTCCAGGGATGCTGATTCAACAACGCTAACAAGGCCAGAGGGCACCACACAAAATGAGACCCAAGGGTTTGGACATGGAGTGTTGGTGCCTAGGCTCTTCTGCCCACTCCCTTTCGGTACCTTGTGGCGGAGCACCTCAGAACAACACTGGAAGGCTTGCCAGTCCCTCTTGTCTCTTAGAGATACTCGCGAGGTTCCTGGACAGACTTACTTTACTTTGTAGCACATTATCTACATGGCACCAAGTTTACTTTTTGAGGACAGCCATTTGGGACAATATAACGGAAAAGACCTGAGAAAGTGATTTCTTTTCTTTGGTAGTACTGCCCTTCATAACAAAGCGAAAAGTTCTATGAAGGCATCTGGATTTTGTTTCAGGCTTCTCTTTGCTTCCTCGGGGTCTAAGTGCTGCCAGAAACTGCCTCCGAGAATTGTTAAAAACTTAATTTCTGGATTAGGGTGGTATTTACGGTTATAACTTTCCGTGAAATGACCAAATTAGGACCAATCGTCCCCAAAAGGGTGCCCTGGCCACCATTTAGTCTCTTTCAATCCTAGAGGACGCATGTCTTTTCTATCCCTTCCCTTTGAGACCAAAGGGACTGTGAGGCGGCAGCACAGGGGCTGCGAAGCTAAAGAGGAGCAACTAGTGTGCTAGGCAGATTAGTCAGGTACAGGGGAAAAGTGGGGTGGGGAGGAAAGGAAAAAAGAAAAAAACTATATTGAGAACAATGGGAGCCAGGTTTCTTGCTGTTGGAGAAGAGATTTATCAAATGGCAAGGGGAAGGTAGAAATTAACTCTGATGTGCTGGACTGGAACCGAAGACATTGGTGTGAACTCTTGGAGAGATAGCTAGCTATTGAAAGGGATAGAGTTATGTGAGTGTGTGTGTTTGGTACATATATATATATATTAAATATATTTTCTAGATCTGTCCTCTCAGAGGATCTAGTAGTGATGACATACCAGCAGCAATGAGCACACGTATTGCTTAGATCTTAGCTTTTAAAATATTAAAGAGGAAGCAGGGCTTTTGGGGAAATGGTTGATTCTGGATCTGGGGCAGGGAATGTACAAGATGAGCCTGTATCAAAGAATGATAGGGATGTGTCAAAAGGATAAAGGAGACAACTTGAAGGGGATTTCATCAGCTAAATATGGGGACAGTTTGAGCATTAAAATAAATGACAACAGATTGCAATGCATTGAATAAAATAAGAATTCACAAGTCCATATAAATGATATCAATGAACAAATGAATGAATAAATGGAGATGAGGGAAATGCTCTTCCCGATGGTAGAATGACAACTACTAGAGGTAGAAGGAATGATGGAAATAGAAAATCATAACTGGACACCATCATGATGGTGCTCATTCATGCGGGAATCACCAGTAGACGCTGAAGTCAGTATGTGGACGTTTAATGGACATAGGATATTGGCATAGTTGGGGAGTATCTCCTCACAAATACTTAGCAATTCCAAAGGGAAAAATAATGACTTCGCACTGTAGGAACCTGACAGGCACTAAACTGGCCAGGTGATCAAGACTGCATCACCAGGGTGGGGTGTGTTTAGGCCGAGTGGCCTCCTGAGGTGATGCATGAAAAAGAGGGCAGCCTCACTTTGGAAGCACACCCACCAAGAATGGGTGGCCTGAGTCAGGTTGAGAGATATCTTACAGAATGAAAGGCTATACTCTAACAAAGAAAAGTAAAGAAAAACCCTGTTAACATTGTTAACAGAAGGGAAAACTGAGGAAATGTTCCAGTGTTCAAGGAAACTCACGAGATGCAAATCTTATTGATTCTGGATGGAATGCTGAAGCAGAACAGAAATGGCACATGTAGAAAACACTTTTACTTTTCAAAAATTTGAATGGGGTCTATGGATTCGATAGTAGTGTCCTGTTTTGGATGGTTGAATTAGGACAGGTTAGAGAGTTTCCTTGTTTGGCGAAATGCACACTGGAGTTTTTAGGGGAAGTTGAAATATAAGTATCTGTAACTTGCTCACAATGAGAAAAAGAATGTTAGAGGGTGTGCAAATGTAAGACAGAGAAAGAATAATAAGAGATCATACAAATATGGTAAAATGTTAAATTCTACAGATTCAGAGAAGGGAATATGAGAGTTCTTTTACTGACAAGTGTGAAGTAACAGCACATGGCTCAATTTACGAACACTGCATTATTGTTGAAAATTTGCTGTACTTGCCTTTCTAGCATGTCCCTGATTATACATCCCACCTCATTGATGTCTGGCTTTGCATGTTGACTTGCTCTAAGAGTCATCACTTAGTTCTGCCATCTCTTTTCCTTTTGCCAGGAGAGAAAAATATCCACTTGATATAAAAAGATTATGTATTGATTTTATAAATCATTTTATTTATTAAGCTGGCCTTTGTGGTACTCAGCAAACTGAGAATCTATTACTTAGCATTTAGGTAGATTTTTTTTCTTAAATCCTCTTTAGTCTTCTTATTCTTCTTGCAGCAGAACTATTACTTCCAGTAAATTGTAGATATAACCAAAAAAAAAAAAATTTCTGCTACAACCACCTAAAAATGCTATATACAATATGACTGAGCTAGCAGAAACTTAAGGACAAGTCTTAGCAGTTAACTACTTTGAAATTCTAAAGGACTGAAAATGGAATAAAATTGGAATCCAAAAGTAGATAAGTGAGCAATAAAGCTACTGTGTGGTTTCTAAGGGTAGATCTTACTCCTAGAGATTAAAGATTTTAATATATTATATATATATATATATATATATATATATTATATATATATATTATATTATATATATATATATATATTATATATTACTACACATATAATGTATATTAATGTGTATATATATACACACATATATATGTATATATATGTGTATATATATATACACACACACCACAACACACACATTTATAAGATATAGATAGCATATAGATATGTTTTTTTTTAATTTTGAAAGAAATTAAGACTCAAAGCAAGTTGCAAAATAATAGAGTTCCTTTCTCCCAGCTTCCACGATGATAATATTTACATAATCACAGTACATTGGAAAAACAAGGAAAGTAACATTGGTACAAAAAAAAACTATTAATTTAGGTAAAAACCTTATTTGGATTTTACTAGTTTTTATTTTATTTTCATTTTATTTTTTGGAGTTTTACTAGTTTTTAATGCACTATTTTTGGTTTGGGGCATAAAGCTCTATGAAAGTTTTTCATATGTGTAGATCCGAGTAACTATCAACACAAAGAAACTCCCTTGCATCACCTCTTCATAGTCACACCTCCTTCCAAACACAGTCCTAGGCAGCCACTGATGTACTCTGCATTACTGTAATAGTTTCACTTTGGGAATGGTACCTAACCTGGCTTTTTCAGCTCAGCATAATGCCCTGGATGTTCATTGATAATTCCTTCTTTTTTTACTGCTGATTAGTATTTCATTGCAAAGTTATTCCTTTGGTTGTTTCCTAGTCAATCATTGAAGGTTGTTTTGGGTTGTTCCCAGTTGTTGACTATTACAAATAAAGCTTCTATGAAACACTCATGTAGAGTTTGTGTGAGCATAAGTTTTCATTCTTCTAAAATAAATACCCAGGAATGTGATTGTTAGATGATATGATATGCTATGTTTAACTTTATAAGAAACCATCTGTTTTCTAAAATGGCTGTACCATTTTATATTCCCACCAACAATGTATGAGAGATCCAGCTGCTCTGCATCCTTGCCAGCATTCGGTTTTGTGAGTACTTTTAACTGTAGCCATTCTAATATGTATTCAGTGACATCTTATCATGGTTTTAATTTGCATTTCTTAATGGCTAATGGCGGTGAATATCTTCTCATAGCTTGACTGTCATCTGTATACCTTCTCTCACAAAGTGACTATTCAAGTCTTTTGCTCATTTCCTGATTGGATTGTTTGGTTTTTTTCTTTCTTTTATTTATTTATTTATTATTTTCAAGTACACAGTACATTGGTTAGACAGTTATAAAGTTTATAAAACAGTCCCCCTGATTGCTCTTTCCCTCCTCTGGTTTTCCACCTAGCCAATACATTAATGCTCACTGCATTCCCTATGCTGTGCTCTCCATCCTCATGACCATCTATCGACTACTAATTTGTACTTCTCTAACCCTTCACTCTTCTTCCAGTCCCCCAAGAGTTTAGAGTTTTGAAATTAAAAGATTGAAACATTTGAACAAAGTTATGCCAATTTAATTTTAAAACTTACATAAAATGAACAAATTTTGAGAAAAATATAACTAAAAATGGACCAAGAAGAAATTTGTCTGAGTAGCCTCCTAACCAAAAAAAAAATATATTGAATTAGGAGTGAAGTGTCTTTCCTCTTTAGAAGCACCAGGCTTTTCCAAGAAAGTTTTAATAAACATTCAAGGAACAAGTAATTCCAATCTTACACAAAAGAAAAACAGGAAAACACTGCCTAACTATTTATAAGGGTGGCCTAATCAGGACATCAAAACCAAACAAAGAGACCATGATAAATTAATACACTAAGCTCATTTATGACACAGATTCCAAAATCTTAAACATGGTTAAATAAATTGTGGTACATAGAGCTCCAATGAAACACTGAACAGTAGTGAAAATTAATGAACCACGGCCATACCTTCAACACTGAAGATTCTCACTTCAGTCTTTTCAAAATGATGTACTTTAATAACGTTCAGCTTTGCTTCCAAAAGGTAGTGTTTATGTCTTACTATTTGTCGGTATTTTCAAACTGTGGTAACAAAATGGGTTGGTGGTGGAAACTGGGGAAGGAGGGACTTGATTTTTTAGCGGTGCCTGGTGCACTTATAAGATAATAAAACGCACTTGGCACAAATCTACAATGTTAGGCACTTCTCAGAATTTCCGAGGGCCATTTGCTACCTCTTCTACCTACCCTCACCTTTCTCATAATCACAGTTCCATCTCTTAATGTCTTCTGTGTTTTAAGCATTGTGTCCCTGTGGTGGTCCGGGCACTAAGCTCCCCAGTACTGGCCAACTCTGACAGAAATAACCACCTGGACTGCCCAGCTGCCCCTCGCGTCCCGAGATGCCCCCCTGCCTCCCTTGCGCCTGCCTAAGACCTTGACCCTGAAACGGGTAAGGATTCCAGTTCAATTCCCCTTCGCTTTCTAACCCAAATCTCAAGTCTGCGCAGGTCTCATCACCCTGTCAAGACTGTGCAACCTGGAACTGAAGAGACAAAACTCTTCGAGCAACCCTACTTCGGCCAAAGCAACGAAGACAGCCAAATACCAAATGATCGATCGCACAGTGCTGAGGCCGAGGGGCAGGCCCGCGCCACCGAGTCCACGCCTGGCTTTGACGTCACACAAAGCGCCGGGAGTGGCTGTCGGACTCACACGTCATCCGGCTACGCCGAGTTTGGCCTTGGCTCTGCCCTTCTCGCAGGAGGCGGGAGGTGGAGCGTCTGGGGCCAAGACCATGCCTAAGAGCGAGAGGTGTTAGTGCAGCAGAGGCCCCTGGGTTTGGGATGAAAGGAGCAGGACAGATGCAAAATCTCGAGTGCGCGGGGGCCGGGCGGTCAGTCAGCACACAGACTGGCAGCATGACCGGTGAGTGCCTCGGACCCCACTCCCGCCGCCGCAACCTTTCGCTCTGCTCTCTGCCTCTGCAGCCGTTCAACTCCGGGTTCCCTGCTTTCCTCTCTGCTTGCAGTTCTGCCCCTGGATGTCTCCATGCCTTCCAGGGCACGTCCCTGCCTCGGTCACCTGGACCCCCTGGCCTGGCTACACCTGCTTTTAAAGTCTCTCTTACTGCCCACCCCTGCCCCCTTTACTTTTCCTTCCTGGACTTAGAACGGGGATCACGGTGATTGACGAGCTGAAAATTACCCAAACCGTGCTTTTGACTAGATTTCTAAATTAAGCGCACGCCGCTTTCCTGCATTTCAACTTCTTTACCCTCAAAGGTCACAGCACTTTTAGTACCGTGTTCTAACCACTGCCCTTGTTGCATCTCCGCAGTCGAAAGAGAAGCTTGCTCCACCATGATATCAGATGCAAGGACTTTTCATAACTTCTTTTGCTGCCTTTGGATTGTTCCCATAGCTAGTATCCTTTTTTTTCTCTTTCATGTGGGCGGGAGAAAGAGGACCCAACTTTGGAAAGTGCAAGAGGAGGTCGTGGTAATGAGGTTGTAGCCAGTTTCCTGCTAAGAAAGTTTTGATTCTCTTGTCTGCTTCTCTTTTTTCTCTTCTTCCTGCTAAAGCAGCTGAGCTAAAGCTTCAGCACCCAGATACATTGAGCTTAGTTCATGTTTTCATCATTAGTAATATTTTAAAGTGTCTGCCCTCTCTTTCGTAGGTCAAATACCAAGGCTTTCTAAAGTCAACCTTTTCACTCTACTCAGTCTGTGGATGGAGCTCTTCCCAGCAGTAGAAGACCAAAGACAAAAATCTCAGGTATATTTTTCCTTGGATAATTTTAACCATTTAGAAAAGCAATGGTCTAAAATTTTATTTTAGTGCTTCAGTTTCTGTCACACTTAAAAACAAGCTCAAAAACCCTTCAATTTGCAAAACATCATTATGATTTAGTATGATATTTGTAACTCCTAGCTCTAACAGCTCATCTTTCCACTTTAAAAATAGAATAGTTACCCTCTGATGGTATCATGTTTATGAGATAGTAATGATATTTATGTGTTGATTTGGCCAACTAGATTATTGTCTATGATGCAGGATGGCAGATTCCCCAGAGTTGGGGGAGCTCAAGTTTGCACTGAGAGAGAAAGGCCTCCTAGCTGAGCATGAGAAAGAATTCAAACACACGCCAAAGTTAGAGTCAAAAGGAAAGTTTATTAGAGAAGGGGTAATACTCCATAGACAGTACATGGTCTCCTCTAAGAGGCAGAGACAGCATAAGAGAGACTCAGAGGGACAAAGATGAGAGAGAGAGATGGAGACATTGAGAGACAGAGTAAAGACAGAGGGACCCCAGACTGTTGGAGAATTCAGTTTATGTATCATTCTTTAGTTTCTGTGAATTACAGTTTAAAGACTTTGTTTACCCATTTTCCTTTGCTGATATGGACATACAGTGAGGAAGAAGAATTTGTAGCCTGAAAAGGTAAGAATATGTTGAACGAAAGGCCTTGATCCATTGGTTCCCCATGGTTTTAGCCACAGGGAATGAATAGCTTTATTTAGTGTAGGGGCCACTTAAAGACTTTTCTTGTTTTCTCATCACAGTGTGGGGAAGTGGGTTATTAGCAATCCCAGCAGAAATCTTCCTATGTTCTGCAGGCTTCCTCGTGATCTGGCTGTGGGGCTGATCAGCATATTGCAGTCTCTGAATATAGCTTGATTTAACATTTTAGTTCTCTTGCTTCCTCCCTATATTATCTATACCACATAATTTATCTCTCAATTGTATACTGTTGGCATTTCCTTTAGGTAGTTTTCCCTCCCTCCCAGAAAACTGTAAATTATTTAAGATAGAGACCATGCCTTATTTTACCTGGTATGACCCTTAGCATCTACTCTTGTAATTGGTAATCTAGAATGCTGATTGGTTTCTTGTTCCATGTAAGTAGTCCCTTTTTAGATCTCAAAAGATATGACCAAAGCAGGTTAGGAATGTACAGTAAGAATAATCGTAAAAGCCAATGTGTCAGAAGTATGTACAACTTACATCTTTCTTTCTCCTGTCCGTGGGGTGGCAAAGTGTTAGGTTCTTAACATTTTGGTTTGGTAGATTTGAAAGTTTAGAGTATTGTCATTAATTTTTAGGGGGCCCAAGTATTGTAGGAGATAGCATTAGGTTAAATCAAGCATTTAAGGAATTTTTGAAAACAGGAGGAAAGAGGGGAGGAAATTACCTATGGCTTCTGACCATTCATTCTAACATCACTTTTAATGTTTTAGTGCTCTCATTTAATCATTTTTAAAGCACAGCTGGGTTTTTTTCCTCTTATAAAATTGTAATTGTATACTGCCTATGTTTATTGAAGTTTCCAACTTGCCAATAATTCTGAAAGTTTGCTTCAGATTTTCTTTTTTTTATAGAAAGACTTTTTGTAGACCCTTAAATATCCACAGTACTCTTATGAGGTCATTCGTAACCATCCTCTTTTTCATTTTTAATGTCTTCTTTACTGCGGATAGTTATGTGCTTGGAACTGGAGATACAAAAAGAAAAAACATAGCCCTTACTTTCTAATGAGGACAAAAACTAGGCATTTGAACGATTAAGATATAATTAGATGGTGGAGTCAAATACAATATATAAACAGAGATGCTACCAAGACTGAAAACTGAGGGCCAGGCTTTAAATGGTCAAGTGAGGGAGAGATTCACAGGGTAGGTTGCATTTGCACTGAGATATGAAGAATGAGTAGATATCTGCTGTTAGTACTCACAGACTCAGGAAAAAGCCCTGAGACTGAAAATCTACCTCTGCAAGTGGAGAACAGGGAAAGACCCAAGAAAGAGGCTGGCCTCCAGCCTGGTAGTTAATAGTGTTTACTAACGGAGGCTTACATAGGAGGCATGTTCTGGGTGACTATAATACAGAATGGATCCCCACGCACATGGCAGGCACCAGAAAATTATACAGGCTAAAGGGATAGACAGTCACAAGCACAAGTACGTGGATTCTACTTGCCATGAGTGACCAGATCAGGACAACAACCTATTCAGGAACCAGCATGTAGCAGGAGATGGGGATGGGGTGCTGCCTTATGTCAGAATGAGCATCAGTTACCATTAGACAGTTTCCAAGGAGGGTTTGCTGAAAGCAACCTCTGTTCTGGCCAAGGCCCAGCCTTCAGGACAGACAGTGGTCATGTCACAGAACAGCCTTTCCTCTACACTTGCCAAGCCAAGGGACTCCATATGGAAAATCTTGTAGAAGTGAAAGAATTTGTAGGCCACATGTCAGAGGGTAATGCTGGGCAGAGGAAGATACTGAAGATAAGTTTTGTAAGTACACAAGAATCAGAATGTAAAAGACATTTTTATACCTTGCAAGAGAGTGCAGATTGTGTCCTATAAGTATTGGGACTGCATTGAGGAATTTTAACAGGGACTTAGGGAATTCTCTTTTGAAATTAAGACTTTATATTTTTAGAGCCCTTTCAAGTTCACAGCAAAACTAAGGGAAAAAGTACACAGATTTTTCATATACCTTCTGCCTCACACATGAATAGCCTTCCCTATTATCTGCATTCTCCCAGAGGGGTACATTTGTTTCAGTTGATAAACCAACATTGACACATCATGATTACTCAGAGTCTGTAGTTCACATTAAGGCTCACTCTTGGTGGTGTACATTCTATGGGTTTGGACAAATGTATAATGACATTTATCCATCATTATGGTATCATGCTGAGTATTTTCATTGGCCTAAAAATATTCTGTGCTACACTTATTCATTCTTCCACAGCCCCCCAGCCCCTGATTTTTTTTGTTAGTGTCTCCATAGTTTTGTCTTTCCCCAAAAGTTATATAGTTAGAATCACACAGTATGTAGCCTTTTCAGATTGACTTCTTTCATTTAGCAACATGTATTTAAGGTTTCTTCATGTCCTTGCATGGCTTGATAGCTCATTTCTTGTTAGCACTGAATAAGATTCCATTGTCTGACTGTTCCACAGTTTGTGCATCCATTCGTTTGCTAAAGGGCATCTTGGTTGTTTCCCGGTTATGGCAATTATGAATGAAGCTGCTATAAACATCTGTGTGCAGGTTTTTGTGTGGACTTAAGTTTTCAACTCTTTGGGCAAATACCAAGTAGTGTGATTGCTGGATTGTATTTTAAAAGTATGTGTAGTTTTGTAAGAAATCACCAAACTGTCTTTCAAAGTGACTGTACCAGTTTGCATTCCCACCAGCGAAGAATGAGAATTCCTGTTTCCTCATATCCTCTCCAGCATTTGGTGTTGTCAGTGTTCTGGATTTTGGTCATTCTAATAGGCATGTAGGCATCTTATTGTTTTCATTTGCATTTCCCTGATGACATATGATGTGGTACATTCTTTCATATGCTTATTTGCTATCTAATTTTTGGTGAGGTATCCGTTAAGGTTCTCTGGCCCATATTTTAGTCAGGTTGTTTGTTTTATTGTTAAGTTTCAAGAGTTCTTTGTGTATTTTGGATAATCTTTCATCAGATGTGTCTTTTGTGAATATTTTCTCTCAGTCTGTGGCCTGCCTTTTCATTCTCTTGACATTGTCTTTTGCAGTTTTTAATTTTAATAAAGTCCAGTTTATTATTGATTTCTTTCAAGGATTATGCCTCTGGTGTTGTATCTAAAAAGTCATGGCCATACCTTAGGTTTCTTTTCTATGTTATCTTCTGAAGTTTTATAGTTTTGCACTTTGCATTCAGATCTGTGATCCATTTTCAGTTAATTTTTGTGAAAGATATAAGCTCTGTGTGTACATAGGGAATTTACTTTTCATGATAATAATGGTATCTCTTGAAATAGTTTCCTCTTCCAATTCTTATGTAAAATGTTTTATAAATAGTATAACATTATTAAAAAATGTTATGCATTTTTATTCCCTATTTGTCAGCCACTACCCAACCCCACCCTGGCTGTACATATTATTAACAGTTTTGAGAAGGCTCTTTATTGCCTTGTTCTTTTGACTTCTTGATAGCTTAGTATTATTTTGTGTAAGTAGATTTTCAAACTGTTGGATATTTTGAGTTTCTTTGTTTGTTTGCAGATAAAATTTGTCTTGAAGAGACAGATTAAAAGCAAATGTTTAGAAATTTAAGGCTTTTAAAAAATGCATTGAAAAGCTGGGCTTGTTAGTGTGAAGGAGGAAGAAACTTTTCTCTGCCCTTCTAGGTTCTTTCAGCTGGCCCAATAATCAAATGGACACGACGCAGCTTAACGAGAGAAGGTGACCAAATTTAATTACATACATATGTATGGAAACCACACATATATGAGAGGTTCAGAGATAGAAAGGAAAAATGAGTCATATATGATGTTCTCAGCTAAGGATAAGGAAAGGTACCTTGGGACTTCAGAGGCATGCAAAGTCATTCTTAGGATAATAAGAGCAGATGTTCAGTAATTAGAAGTTTGCCCCGCCCTATAGATTGGTCATAAAAAGTTATTTTTGGTGATAACTTTTATGATGGGCAAGGCACCTATGTTAAATTCTTTAAGGGTGAAGTAAACATTTCTCATGAGCCAGCAGGTTCAGTTTAAAATAGTTTACATGCCAAAGTGGCATATCTTGGGAAGGTCTGTTCTGAACCCTTTCTTTAGGGATTGAGTACTAGTTTTGAAGAAACTTTAATATCAAAATTTGATCTCATTTTAATTCTTTTATATATATTAGTATACTGTGTAGATGGATAGATAGATAGATAGAGCTATAGCTATATATCAAGAATACATCCTATGCAGAAATTAAGTATTATGGACAGGCATGTTAAAATAAATAAGTAATTCCAGTATTAATTGCACATGAAGTTCATAGGGTTGAGTAAGACTTTTTTCCTATTAAGAAAAATGTTCTTCAAGCTAAAGTAATGTTTATTCCACTTTAAATTTATTATGCTGCTTTTGCTATGTAAAGTAAATCACAGAAACTCTAGGATGCAATTTGACATGTAATTGTATTGGAAACATTGCTTTTGACACTTTACCAGCCTTTTGTCTTTTTAAAATACAACACGTATGACTAAAGTTATATATGTTTATTATTTATAAAATGGACAGAAGAAAAAAAGTTCCTCATAATTTTACCACCTAGAGACTACTGACATTTTTTCGTGTTGTTTCTCTATTTCCTTTACTCATTTGAGATTATTTAATTCTGGATCATCCCTCCTTTTCCATTTAACATAAGAAAATGCTTACACTGTACTACTATTACAAACATTGGAGCAGTAACTTAGTCTAATGGTTTAAGAGTAGCCAGTGGTTTTGTAATTAGCCTGCTATGTAATCTTGGGTAACTTACTTTACCTCTCTGTGTCAACTTCCTCATCTGTAAAATGGAATGTTATAGTACATACGACACGGGGCTTTTATGAAAAAACACCGATTTCATATTTGTGAAGCTCTTAGTGCCAGGCACATACTATGTACTGTGTTTGTTATTATCATTGTGTATAACATTCCTCTGTATCAATGTACCATGTCTCTTCCCTCATTACTACACATTTAAATTGTCTGTAATTTTTACCAGCCTGTGTATTATTAACAACCACTTCTAAATACAGTAGCCCCCTTTATCTGTGGTTTTGCTTTCTGTGGTCTCAGTTACCAACAGTCAACTGAGATTTGAAAATATTAAATGGAAAATTCTAGGAAGAAATAACTTATACATTTTAAATTGCACATCATTTTGAGTTACATAATAAAATCTCGTGCCATCTTGCTGTCCTGCCTGTGATGTGAATCCACACTGTATATGCTCTTCCATCTGTTAGTCACTTTAGTAGCCACCTCAGTTTTCAGATTGACTGTCGCAGTATCACAGTGCTTGTGTTTAGATAACCCTTATTTTACTTAATAATGCCACATTCACATAACTTTTCCTATATTGTTAAAATTGGTCTATTTTATTATTATTGTTGTTAATCTCTTACTGTGTCTAATTTATAAATTAAACTTTATCATAGGTATGTCTGTATAAGAAAAACAGTAGATACAGGGTTCGGTACTATCCACGGTTCAGGCATCCACTGGCGTCTTGGAATGTATCCCCTTAAGATAAGAGGGACTGCAGTATCACTGATATCTGCGATTTTCTGTGCTGTCAGATGTACACACTGTATGGGTGCTCCTTGAGGATTTTTCAGCAAGGTATAAATCAAGTATAAACACTTCTCATTTTTAAGAATCCTATCTAAAACTAGATAAATGAATGGGAGAGAAAGTATTGTTTATGAAACTTCTGGGGGAAAAAACTCACAGAAGTTTTGGAATAGAAATCAAGCTCTGTTGAAAATGAGTGTCATTTAAAAATAATTCTCTCTCCTATTGGTTCATAGATTTTCATTTTATTTAAGTTAGAGTTGCCTAAATTTACCAGCCTTAGTTGCCTGAGTATTACTTTAGTATAGGAATTAGAATAGCTGCATTGTTCTCTCATTTTTATTTACACATCACATATTGTCCCTCCCGACTCTTCCCATTTTGTCCTACTACCTATTTTCTTTTATTTTTTTCTGCTACCTAATTTCATTATTAACGATCTTACTGTACTTTTCCAGAACAGAAGCAGTGTAGATTAATGATTAAGGCGATGGATTTGGGGCTCAGATCCTGGCATACCCATTTATTAGATGTGTGACCATGGTCAAGTTATTTTATCTACCTCAGCCACAATTTTTGCATTTGTAAAAATAGGAAAAATAGTAGCTACCTCATAAAATTGTGAGGGTTAAATGAGATAATTTAGGGCTTGGTACATGGTAAATACTCAGTAAATGTTAGGTACTGTTGTTATTATCACTTATAATTGTCATCACACTGTACTACCATACACCCCCTTTCACTACCAATATCATCACTTTTACTTTCTGTTCTGCTTGAATAGAAACTTCATTCCCAGAACATGGCTTTTGTTGTAAACTTCCTAGAGATCATAAGACTAAGATGTCAACATTCACCAAGTTAGCTATTCCAACTTGCGAACTTCTTCATGATTACATTGGGCCCACCCACATAATCCAGAATAGTCTCCCTATCTCAAAGTCAGGTGAATTAATTCCATCTGCAAGCTTGCCATGGTAACATAACATAGCCACAGGCTCCAGGGATTGGGGCTGGGAGGTCTTTGGAGGACTGTTATTCTGCCTGCCATAATCCATATCTAACGCTTTTGCTACATAGTTTCTTCCCAAGTCCAGTTAATTTACCAGTGTTCCCCTTTAGTCTTTCTTAGCCCTGGCCACACCCTAGACTTTCCATTGCTCAAAACTGCCCTAACTCTGAAATCTTAAACTACAGAATTTCCTGACCACAATTTCTAGTCCAGAATAAAAAGGCCTCTTTTATTAGGTTAAGTAGTATTCTAAACAAAGCAGGAAGTCAATGCAGTGTTTAAGAAAAAAAAAAAATGGTCCAAAGCCAAGGAAACCAATCTTTAAATAGGAAATATTGAATTAATCATGTGTCTTATATACTAATCTCCCTCCACCCCTTAATCTGCTTCTAATTAGGAAAAGGAAGAGGGAAAGCGTGGACCCTTAGGAGATAATGAGATAGCCAGAGTATCTACTGACAAAAAAACAGGTGGATTTTTATGATTTTAAGAAAACATATATGCTCATAATGAAGCAAAAGGAATGGTATATTGTAGAATGAGTCCCTCTTATTTTCAGGTTCCCCATTCCCACTTCCAAAGGAGTTTCTTGTAGACTTGTACAAATTTCCTGTGCATTTACAAGACTAAACATGTCTGTCTTGTAAGAAACAAACAAAATCCCAGATTATTCTATAATATGCTCCTACAACTTCCTTTTTTTCTTCTTCTAATTTTCACATTTTACTCTTGACACATTCCTATATTAGTTCATATATGTTGAGAAACACACTTTCGTGATTCTTTCAAATTTCAACACATCTTGCTGGTTTAAAGAATGCAGGTCCCTAACTGCTCTTTATCTAGTCCATTTTTCAGAGTTGTGCTTGTAACAAGCAATCTTGAGAGTTGAGGTAATGTCTCCCTCTGGGACAAAGCATGAGTTTGCTTACTGTCCAGGATCCCCAAGCTTGGTGTTCCTCTTCTCTGATACAATCTACTTCATGTCCAGGAACCCATCTGGGCCCCTCTGCCTGACTCAGGGGGGTTTGTGGGCAGGGAAACATGCTACTTGCTGAGTTGTGAATGACAATTTTTTGTCTGTGACCCAGGAATTTCATGTCTTCTCTAACATCCGTGAAACAGTAATAGGCTAACTTACTAACTAATAGGGTAAAATCAAACCCAGACCTGACAAGATGAACCTTGTTCTTTTTAATATTGCATAATATTCCCTGTTATTTTAACCTTTTGTTTTCCAGAAAGATTCTAATCCACTGAGTTTGGAGTAGAGGCTAAACATGTATATTTTGAAAGAAACTACCTTAATAATTCTGATGTACATTCCTGAAGATTTCCTGGTTAGTTTTGAGAGTCAGAATCTAAATACCCAACAATATAGAAATAATTTGTCTCAAAATATTTAGATGTGTTTAATTATAAGCAAGGCAAAGGTAAAAAAGTAGTGAGTTACCATTTAGGTAAATTTACTAGTTCATACACAGAACAGACCACCCTCTTTCGCGTATGTGTTAGTGTACGACTCTGTGACGAGGATTACATAGACGACTTGCTAAGATGCTAGTGAAATGAAGCAAAATCAGGATCCAGAGCAGTAGTTCACTCAAAAGGTTCAGCCTTCTGGGAGCTGTAGCCAGTGGAAATACCAAAATGGAATGCAGCTAGGCTTTTATTTTGTTTTGTTTTAAGTTTGAGATGAAAAAAATACTTGTCTCAAACTTGAAATTTTGGCCTTAGCTAGACAAAATGAAAAAAAAAATTTTTTTCGGAGGTAAAAAAGACTCTAGACAAAAAAGTGATAAACTTGACCTAAATCTTATTAGTTGTTCTAATAAAAAAATAAATTGATGAATATGCTTCCCATTTATTAGGAACAATTTTTTAAAGTCTTTAGTGGTCAAGGTTACTGGCTTTCTCGCCATTTACTTACAAAATTTAAAACTAAAATTATTCAATCACAGCCATTTCCATTGGTCACAGTTGGTTCAGTTAATAAAATGAGCTCCAGCATGCTGAGGTCTTTTGATAAAGCCTTATCAATTCTTTTCCAAAGTTATAAGGGGAAAAGTTTCACGGATTCAAGGGTAGATTTTTCATATTCTAGATTTTTTTTGGTACAAATATTGTAAATGAAAGATTTTTATATTCTTTTTAAATGTCATTTTAGTTTAGGAGGTGGTTGGATAACTCAGAAATGGAATTTAGTAAAATCTTATTTTTTCCCTCTTTTTAGGCATTTCATAAAATATTCTTCATGATTCAAATATTGATACTCATAACCGAAACTGAAACTTGACTATTTTAGTGAATATAGCTTTGGTCCAATCTTCAAAGTGATTTCAAATGTGTCCTATGGGGGACAACTGTAGAGTAAAATGCCTTTGAAAGGGAGGAGGAATAATGGATCCCGGTTCTCAGCCCAAGTTCCCCTCATATTGTAACAATGTAACAATCCATTCCAAACTCAAGGACCAGGTTTATTTTCACTGTGAAAACAGCAAGACTATTCTGTAGAACTGATTTTTACCTTAGCCTGTTTATCTATGGTTGTTAACAACAGCTTTTTTTACTAGTTTTCTATATAAGTTAGGATACTTTAGGTATAAAGTAACAACTCTAAGAACCCCAGGCTCCAGGGCTTGAAGAGTAGTTAGTCCCATCTACACCTGTGTGGGATGCGCTGAGATAGCTCTAGCCTACTGTTCTGGCTTTGAGTTCTCTCCTCCTAACACCTGAAAGTATGTCTTACATTCTTTTGAGCTCGATAATGCATTTCAAACATTTTTTTATTATAAATAATCTATATATTCGTGGGAGGCGGCACCTAATTACATTACTCTAGGCTGCCGTAGCGCTGAAAATTGGTAGAGCCAGTCTTAATCAGTATTTAAAGTATTTTAAAATTTAAGATGACCTCTGCTTTAGTTCTGCTTTTTACCATCTGTGGGTTTTTAAGAAATAATGTAAACTTTCTGGGCTTTGCTTACCATGTGTAAATTCACAGTTTTATAAATTTGTCTTTATGACCATCTAGAAGCCTAATACTTACATAGTCCTAAGCTATATGCTGTAAGAAACAAGTCAACTTAACTTAGTTCTTGCTCTTTACTAGGTCAAAAGATTCATTTTTTCACTAAGACAGATTAATGATAATTAAATGCTTAATTGTTTGGTTAAGGAACCCTAGATTTAAAAAAAAAAAGGAAAAAAGAAACCCTAGATTTAGACCATTTCTGTTGTAAAGTCAACATTAAACATTCAGAAAAATTTTGAAACCTAATAAAAAATGTGCACTGTGTTCAGATAAAGCAATAAACAAATTTGATTTTATTAATAAAGTATAATTCATGATATCATTAGCTACTATAACTAATAAATTCTTATTTTGTATTTTAATGTAGGTGAAGAAAACTGGTCTTGTGGTGGTGAAAAAACATGAAAATTGTTGGCCTTCACTGTTCAAGTGAAGATTTACATGCTGGAAAAAATTGCTCTTATAAAACATGGGTCAAGGCTGAAAAACTGTGATCTTTATTTTTCCAGAAAACCATGTTCTGCTTGTTTGAAAATGATCGTAAATGGTAAGTGCAATAAGGCTTTGTTGGGGATTACTAGCATTTATCAGAAAACGGTCAGTGGAAACAAATTGCATAAATACCACAGAGATAATTTAGAAATGTAAAAATATCTCCGAAGACAGTTTGATATACTATAAGAAGAGTCACAAAGCGTGAATTCTGGTCTCAGCTCTGTCACTACGTAGTTGATCCTTCACGTATTAGTAGACTAATGTTAGCTATTAAAACAAAACGCCAACATTTCGGTGGCAAATATACTAGGTATTTATAACCCCTGTACAATAGTACCCCATTATCCATGGGGAATACATTCCAGGACCCCCAGTGGATGCCTGAAAGAATGGGTAGTACTGAATCCTTTATATATTCTGTGTTTCCTATGTGTACATACCTGTTCACTTAAAGGAAGCACTTTACAGCTTCTCTTTAGCACATCGAATTACGGACATCACTAACATCACTACTCTAGCGCTTTGGGGCCATTATTAAGTTAAAATGATAGCTAAACACAAGCACTGTGATAGATACCACGATTCTACAAGAATCAAACTGATAACCTAGGTGGCTACTAAGTGACTAATGGGCAAGGAACATACACAGTGTAGAGATGATTCACGTCACGGGATGGAGTGGGACCAGGAGAGATTTTGTCACGCTACTTGGATTGGCGCATAACCTAAAACTTATGAATTGTTTATCTCTGGTATTTTTCATATATAATATATTATAATATTTTTGGACCATGGTTGACTGAAACCATAGAAAGCGAAACTGCAGAGAAGGGGGGATGACTGTAATAGCCCAGTGTGGGTGCTGCCGAACAGCAAGCAGCTTTGTCCACGTGGCTGATGCGTGGTCCTAGGCACCTTCTGTCCTCTTACTACTGCCATCCCCTAGGGCCTTGAGTCCTCTGCCTCCAGACTGAGAAAGAGAATAGAGAAGGCATACCTGCTCTTAAAAATGCTGGCTCGGAAGTCACACACATCATTTCTGTTCCTGTCTGTTGTGGAGCTGTGGTTCCTGGCTGGGCAGCTGCCTCCCAGTGACCACTACACTTTGGAAGGAGAAGCACAGTTAATGTATAGCCACCTGTCTCTGCCACACTCAGCTACTCACTAAGCCCTTTGTGCTTATGATTCTGTTTTGCCCCCAGGTAAGAATACAGACTATTTTCCCATTTTAAAAAATCATATCTTTTTTCATAGGCCCTGTGCTATAGTGATTTACGATACGGGTAATAGATCTGGTCTTCATCCCATTCTTGGCACAGACCAACTAAAACCCCTTGAAATTTCTGAGTGATTAGAATAATAAAGGTGTCTTTTGTTATTCATATCAAGCCCCTGTCAACCATACCTCAGTTTCTGTTAATGAAGTGACTTTTAGAAAACCCCTGTGGGTGGGTCTTGGTTGCCGGGGGAACCAATAAGTGATTAGAGAGTTGGAACTTTCAGCCTCACACCCTAGATCTCTGGGAAGGAGAGAGGGGCTGGAGTTTGAGTTGTTACCAATGGCCAATGTTGAATTAATCATGCTTATGTAAAGCAGCCCCTTCAGAGAGCTTTGGGGTAAAAAATAAACAAAAGACTAATATAGTTCCTAATCCTTTCCCTCAAGTGTTATTGGGGACAAAACTAACAATTTAATGTAACATATCATCTAGTATCAAATGAATGATACAGGCTGTTAGTGATATATGATCTTAGAGGAGAAATTGTGATTCCCTACAGGTTGGCATGTTATGAAAGGCTAAGGCTTAAGCTACATCTTGATGGGTAGAGGAGGAGAAGAAACATATCCCCCGGGTCAGGGGACAGCACATGTAGGGTCATCGAAGTTCTGGGGGTCAGTGTTTGAAATGGAGGGTTATTCTTGAGAGAATAGTGGCAGATGGATTATAATGATAAGTTGGGGCTTTAGTGGAGGACTTTGGAAAACTGTATGGCCTTTAGGCTCTATCTTATAGAACAGAGTTCCTAAACTTGTTTTGAAGAAGAGCTATTTTTATTTACATAAAATTCTTCAGAGTAATAATCAGGTCAGTGGTGAAGGCAGTGCCTTTGAACGACAGGTGGAAGCACTTCCAGAAGAAATGGTCAGCTGGCTAAAGCCTTCTGGCCTGCAACAAGTATTTCAAGCAGGTAGATATTATGATAGTTGTTAGATTCTATAGTCCTTCCCCTGCATTTGCGAGTAGAAAACAGGTAAGATAGCGGTAGTGCATTTTTTTCTTTCTCCAATTAACTGGGCAGATTGGATATTTATTGTATCACTTGTGTTAATTAACCCATAAATCCTATTATAGATCATGTAGAACCAGTTGAAGATTTTTGAGCAGGATGTAACATATTAAGGTTATTTTTGGTATTGAATTAGAGCATGGAAAGATAAGTGGTTGAGAGCATAATTAGTAGATTGTTGCATTGGGCAGGGTAGAAAATAGGATTCAGAGGGTGGCATTGATATAGAAAGGAAGGAATGTGAAAGAACCTAAACATTTTTTGACTGATCTCTTCTAGAGTCAGGGGAGAAAACAGAATGACAGATAGTTGTGTTTTTGTGCTGACTATGCTGAAAGCACTCTTAATAGCCTCAGAGCCAAGAATTAGAAAAATAGGGGAGTGCAAGTTACTGACCACTACTTGATGTCTTTGAGTTAACACATTTAAACCTGGCAAAAGAGATAATGAAGTGTTGAAAATTAGGAAGGACCTACAATGGAAATGCTTTTATGTTAGCGTCAGACCCATATAAATATAAAATCGCCTATGTTAGTTAGATCAGTGTCATATATCTTGGGAAGTGACATGGTTTAACCCCATGCTATAGCTAAATTACTCATTACAATTATTTTCTAGTTACAATTATTGTTACATCAGTTACATAGCAAACATTTCCAAAATACAGTGGTTCTCATTGTGATCCGTGGACTCCTAATATTCCACCAAGTCAAAAGTGTTCATAGTGCTGCTGCATTTATACTAATGCATCAAAGCAGTGATGAGTAAAACCACTGTTGCCTAATAAGAATCAAAGCAGTAGAAATCATTATACTCTTCATGTCCACATACTTGGAGTTAAAAAAAAAAAAAGGTTTTATGTAAGAATGTCTTAGATGAAACAAAAATTATTAGTTTTATTAAATCCCAACCCTCAAGTACACATCTTTATAATATTCTGTGTGAGAAAATAGGAGGTAGACATGAAGCACTTTTGCTACAAACCTAAGTATGAAGGTTGCTTTATGGGAAAATCACCTAAGCAATTGTTTGAGTTATGAACTGAATTATCTACTTTTTTCATGGAACACAAACTATAATTACTTGAACTTAGCCATTTTCTCAAAAAAAATGATATGAACCTGTCACTTGCAGGAAAACAACTGACGGTACTTGTTGCCAATGATAAAATTTGAGTCTTCAAGTGAAAATTAGAATTTTGGAAAACCTGGTATATATCCTGTCATGAGCTTACAGCTTCCCAAAAGACTTAAAGACTTTTCTGTGTGAGATTGTTGGTGACATTAATGAATCGAATTTAAAAATATATATATTGTCAAAATTATAAACCAGTGTTTTTCAGATGACCAAAGCAAATGCTACAAAATCATACAATGAGTAAAAGAGCCATTCTAAGCGGAAGATAGTAATGGACTTTAACGTACAATTCATTGATACGATTTCAGACTCCACTCTGTAACTAATCTTTAAGACACAGTCCTTTGTCAAATTTTTATGTAGTGTCAAAGAAGAATACTTACAACTGTCTTGAAATGGCTGTTAAAATAGCCTTTTTTCCTACTACATATCTGTGTGAGGCTAGATACTTCATACACATCAGTGAAAACCTATCACAGCAGATTGAAAGCCGCAGCAGATTTGAGAATCCAGATGTCTGCTATTAAGCCAGATAATAGATTTGTAAAAATTTAAAACAGGAGACGGAAAAAAATGTCATAGATGATAGAGGGTCTGTTCATCCCTCTGGCAACCAAATCAAAGTTGTGACAGAAACAAGAAGCAAACAGCAAGGAAAAATCACCTGGGATGTGGATGAACAAGTCAAACAACTAGAGAGAAATCTAAGAAATCACCAGAAGGTAGTATGGGCCGTGTCCACAAGCGGACTTTCGCGGTGACTGACCTGCTTTCTCCGAGCACCAGGGCTGGTTCGGCTATGCAGGGACTTATAGGGGGACCCAGAGTCATCGGAATGAGGGCCCAGGCGAGACTCGCTCTGTACAGGAGTGCTCGTGGTATCCATTGTTCCTCTGTTGAGCTCTCCCCACTCCCAGCGAGCAGACTCAGTGCTGCCATAGCATCTAACTGGATAACAGAGGTCGCTCCGCCCAGACGATTCTCTGAAACCCTGCCTCTCCCATCTCGTGGCCCCACCCAAGCCACATCCAGGTGTGTCCTCTCTTCGTCACGTGCTCCTTGTTGAGCAACGCCTAGACTCACACTGGAGGCAGCTGCCTCGGTTTCTGGTGTGGCCTTTTGAGGCAACTCTAAGCACAGCATCTGTGGATCGCTTGCTGAATCTTAACAGGTGGCCCTGGAGGGGCACGGCTGGGGCTAAATTTGCCCGGCAGCTGAAGCCCTCTCAGGGGGTTCACAGATCCACACTAATAAGACCGGGAGACTTAGGAGCTTTGCTTAGTACATAAAAACAGACATGGAAAGGCAGCCAAAATGGGAAGACAAAGAAAGAAACCATATGAGAGAACAGAACGAGATCCAGATATAATGGAATCAAGTAATCTAACAGATGCAGAGTTGAAAACACTGGTTATAAAGCTGCTCAGTGAACTTATGGAAAGTGTAGATGAATTCAATGAGAACTTCAACAAAGATAAAAAACATAAAAATGGAAATTATAAAAGGGAACCAGTCAGAAATGAAGAACACATTATCTGAGATGAGAAGTATATTAAATGGAATAAACAAAGTGAATAAAGAAGAGATCAAATGACCTATATAGAGGATGGAAAGCCAAGGACACTCAATCAGAATGGCAAGAAAAAAATAAGCCAAGACTATAATAATAATTTAAGGAGCCTATAGAACACTATTAAAGGTAAAAATATTCATGTCATTGGGGTACCTGAAGGAAAACAAGATGTCAAAGAGCTATTTGAAGAAATAGTGATGGAAAACTTCCCTAACCTGGTGAAGGAAATAGACATACAACCTCAGGAAGCTCAGAGAGTCCCCAAACCAGGAACCCAAAGAGGCCCACACCAAGACACATCATAATTAAAACGCCAAGGTTAACTACAAAGAGAGAATCTTAAAAGCAGTAAGAGAAAAGCAATTAGTTACTATAAGGGAGCACCCATAACACTGGCAGCTGATTTCTCAAAGAAACTATGCAGGACAGAAGGGCTTGGCACAAAATAGTCGATGTGATGAAGAATACTACAAGCAAGAATACTTTATCCACAAAGCTATTATTTAGAGTTGAAGGACAAATAAAGAGCTTCCCTGACAAAAATAACTAAAGAGTTTATCATCGCCAAGCCAGCATTATAGGAAATGTTGGAGGGACTTCTTTAAGAAGAAAAAATATGTATCAAAAACAGGAATAAAGAATGGTAATAACTACATTCCTATCAATAGGTACCTCAAATGGAAAAGAATTAAGTGCTCCAACCAAAAGATAGAGTGACTGAATGGATAAGAATACAAGATCACTACATATGATGCCTACAAGAGACTTACTTCAGATTAAAAGACACACACAGCCTAAAAAGAAGGGGATGGAAAAAGATATTGCCTTGATGGACCTAGAGGGTATTGTGCTGAATGAAATGGGTCAGAAGAAAGAAAAATATGAGATGATTTTATGTACATGTGGAATCTAAAGTACAGAATCATCAACAACAACAAAAGTAGAAGTAAACTCATAGATTCAGAGAATATTTAGAGGGATGCTAAATGGGAGGGGGTTGGGGGACAAAAAGGCAGAAGGATTAAGAGGTACAAATGGATAGTTGAGAATAGACATGGAGATGTAGAGTGTAGCATGGGGAAGATGGTTAATAATGTTATAATAAATATGTAAGGGGAAAGAAGGGTGCTAGATTTAGTGGGTGATCACTTTTTGAGTTATGTGGATCTCTGGATCACTATGCTATACCACTGAAACTGATATATTATTCTATGCCAACTGTAAGTGAAAAAAACTCATTGAATTCTACAATGTAAGTACAAGCAACTAATTGTCTATTAAATTTCAATAAAGACAAAGGGAAAAACCCCACTTTGCTCCCAAAAAACTATTAAATACTACATAATAAGGTATTAAATGAGAAATTTTAATTTATCAATAACATTCAATAATTGACTATTGTAGGGAGGAGAAAGCTTTCTTCTACCTTCTGGGTTTTTGTGTTTGATCTAATAATTAAATCTAGATGAGATAGTTTAGATTAACAAGAGAAAATAACTAAATTTAATTACATATGTATGCATAGGAACCCCATATACATGAGGTAGTCAGAAACCCCACATACATTAGAGGTTCGGAGATAGAAAGTTAAATTTAAAATACAAAATTAAAACAATGTCATTCTTCTCAACTAGTTTTTGTTGTTGTTTTGGAAAATATAGTTATTTTTCATTGAACTGTTATTTATATTAACATATAATAGGTTCTTTATTGTTATTTTAATGAATTAATATTTAAAAATTTTTGTTAATTTTCTAATACAATAAATATCAGTAGATATTATCCACATAGAGAAAAGGTCTTTGGGTCATCATTAATTTTTAAGAGTGTAGAAGGATCTGAGACAAAAAAATTGGAAAATTTGTGCTGTGGCATTTGCCACTGGTACACGCATGTTTGTTCGAAGATTAATCATCCCCTTACTCCTGGAATCAGGATTACTGGAAGCAATCAGGATGTTTAGATGAAAGATTGACCATCACTGCTGGATTGGAAATGGATTTGAGAATTCCAATAGAGGGAAGGTGAAATGCAGCCAGAGGAAACATTCCGATATTAGCTTTGAGGTCTTCAAAATTGCTTTATAGCCCGAGCCACAGTAAGCGTAAGGAGTAGCCAGGGAGTAGAGAGAAATGTGCATTTGTTCAACTAAGACTTTTCAGTTCACTTGTTATTTTGACAACATTCTGTAGGCCACCTGTCCCATTCACAATCATAAAAATGTCTCTCCTAGCTACAGTTACATGAGATGCTAGCAAAGGAGTCTCTTTGTTATAAAATACTAATTAATTGATGAACATTTGGGTGCTTAACCTTATAAAAGACATCCATTGTTCCATCTCAAATATAGATTAAAATATTTTTTCTTATGTTTGTTATCTAGTTTTGTTCTCTGTTATAATTGTATCATTTGGTCTCTCTTGAGGCCCTGTTCTTGTCAATTTATATGTGCTTTTAATGATTGAAAAATGTTTCTTCTAGTTTGTTCTGTCTTTAATTTTGTAGACTTAGAAAAAAAATGAATATTGTGCCCCTCCACCCCCAATTGCTGCCCTCACATTATAAGTTCTTTGTGGACATTTTGGATAACTGTATAATATTTTATTATGAGGTGGATCCTAATTTGTTTAACCTTCCCCTGTTTTACTCATTTAGTTTTTTCCTGTTTTTACTGTTTTAAACAGTACTGCAGTAAATATATCCATGCCCTCCCCCCCCTTTTTTTTTTGGTCTCTAGAACATTTTTTTAGAATAGCTTCGCAGAGAAAGAATTCACATTACAGATGTAGTTTTAACGCATGGTTAGTTTATTTCAGATACAAAACTCTAGTCACTGTCAGTTGTCGGCTATGATATTTCTACTAAAAGCAGCGATTTGATTACTTGTAGGACTCTGGCATATAGTCCCAGCACTAGACTTTGAGATCACACTTAGCAAAGCCAGTGATTCTACAAATGCCTCCCATGGGCTTTGTTAGGGGTTGGCCAGCTTTTTTATATAGGGCCAGATAATAAATATTTTAGGCTTTGCAGGCCATATGGTGTCTCTATAGCTATTCGGCTCTCAACTCAGCTACTCCATTGTAAAGCAAAAGCAACCGGGGACTGTGTCAATGAATGAGTACATCTGTGTTCCAATAAAACTTTATGGACACTGAAATCCAAATTTCATATAATTTATATGTGTCACAAATATTCTTGTTTTTTTCCCTCAACTATTTAAAACTATAAAATCCATTCTTCACCTGCAAGCTGCACAGAAATAGGCAACAGGCCAGATTGGCGTGTGGGCCATGGTTTGCCAACCCTCGGGCTGTAGTATAGTGACTTGGTAACAGACGTTTATTACACTGGACCTCTGGATCTACTGCAGTGATTGGTGATTTATCCAGAAAACCCTTAATTTCAGCGTGTATTCTGATACTACATTTCCTATTTTGTATTTCAGCTGGAGTTAACCGAATTTCATACTGGCCTGCTGATCCAGAAATAAGTTTGCTTTCTGGAGCTTCTAGTTCTGAAGATGCAAAGTTAGATGCCAAAGCGGTGGAGAGATTGAAGTCAAACAGTCGGGCTCACGTGTGTGTCTTACTTCAGCCTTTGGTGTGTTTCATGGTACAGTTTGTAGAGGAGACCTCTCACAAATGTGACTTCATTCAAAAAATTTCAAAGACGTTGCCGGATGCCAACGTGGACTTTTATTCCGAATGTAGACAAGAAAGAGTAAAAGAATATGAAATGTTATTTTTGATTTCAAATGAAGAACTGCATAAGCAAATTCTGATGACTATAGGTTTGGAGAACCTATGTGAAAATCCATACTTTAGCAATCTAAGGCAGAACATGAAAGACCTTATCCTCCTTTTGGCCGCAGTAGCTTCCAGTGTGCCCAACTTTAAACACTACGGATTTTATTCTGGCAATACCGAACAGATTAATGAAATTCACAATCAAAGTTTGCCACAAGAAATTGCAAGGCACTGCATGGTACAGGCCAGGTTATTGGCATATCGAACTGGTGAGTTTCATGCATAGTTCATAAAGTTGGGGCCTATTGGGTGGGTTGTATTTATCTCAGAAGTAAAGTGGGGTTCATCTCATCTGTGGTAGAGTTATTTATTCTCAGATACTGAAGTTTACAACATAGAGAAGTTAATGACCTCGAGTACACAGCTCTTCTTTAGAGCAGTTTCGGGATTCCTTGTGGCCTTAAATTTGGTGCTACATTTATAAATCAGGGCCTGATTAGCTAGGCTCTTTTTTCTGCTTCTTGCTTTTATTTCACTATTCATTGATCCCTCCACCAGAGATGGGACAAAAAGAGAGAGAACCCAATTATTCATTTTTATTAACTCTTCAATATTTTATATGTATTTAATATTTAATAAAAACTTTAAAAATTTTATAATATATGACTTCAAAATAAGTAACAGAATCAAAGTAAAGGAATATTAGCAGATTATTTTAAGTTGCTGGTATGTCTTCAATCAGCAAGTTGAGAAATGAGGCATTTGTATTTTAAGTTATACTTGAGTATGTATATGAAAAAGGAAAATATTTCTTGGGAATTTATTGTGATAAAAAGTGGCATTTGTATTTCCAATTATAGAACCGTGTTTTTACATCTCAACAGACATAAGATTTTTCAAAGTAGAATCATGATAACTTCTTAAAATGCAGCTTTGAAATAAGGGAAAATAGTCAGGAAGAGCAGTAGAGTAAAATTTAATGAGTGGACTATAGGATTTTTTTTTTTTACTTATCCCAAGAAAGAAGGAAAACAGAGAAAATCTTCAGAAAAGGTTTATACAGATGCCACTGGCCTGAAGTGTAATCTAAACAAAGACCACAGGTCAAAATAATTTCAGTAGGATGGATGGTCTCAACTGGTAGCATATCAGAATCACCATTGAAACTTTTACTAAAAAACAAATGCTCAAATTCCAACCAGACTAAACCAAGTCCCTAAGGGTGTGACCTAGGCTTATGAATTTTTAAAGTTCTGCAAGGAATTTGGATGTTCAGCAGGGTTAATAATCACTCAGTTCTTATTAAGAATTTGATTGTATTACAGGCGTCAGCTATATTATGCAAACAACTGTGTAGTGTATAGTCTAATTTAATGTGTCTTGTATCGTGGGCTATACATTAGTCTCTTTGCCAAAACCAGCTTTGTAAATAATTTTCTCTAAACCATTCTGGAAAGACAGAAACATAAATGGGAGGAACAGCTGTCACAGCTCCAATTCATGAATTCTCCTTTGCTAATTAGAATTCAGCAGATTCCAGAGTGAGATGTGCATCTGCTGTTCTTTCTTTTGATCTCAGTACTTTTTGGTTCTCGTAGGGGAACACCTTATACCATACCATGTATGATTCCATCATTTAAAGATGCATTAATGTATAGATATGAATTTGCATATATTTTATTATGCAATAATTTTGCATATCATCAATGCAAATATAAATTTATTTATATTTTTAATATTCATATATTTATTCATTATAAATTTATCCACTATTTCTGTGCAGAGTTTTGTACATGAAGGCAGGCTTCTGCGCTTGATGGGCAATTTAAAAGATTTTTCAAGGTTAATTTTTTTGCCTGTGTGACTTTTTTTGCCTTGAACCCAAATCCTGAATAGGATGCAACTCTCTGACATGTACTCCACTCCACTTGTGAGCTCTTCCTAGGAAGACACCATGTCTTCATCATCATTTTTTCCTTGGCACTGAGCACAGTGTATTTAATGGATAAAGAAAATCTTTTTATATCCTAAGAATTGGTCCATAATCCTTCATCCAAAACCCTTGAAGCCCAATGAAAAGGAATTCACAATTTCTCAGATTTTAGAAAGGTGTTACATATACTAACAAGGGTCTGGGGCAGTACCTGCAATCAAACATAGATGTGGAGTAAAATATGAATATTTGCATTAACTATTTGGTCAGGTGTAACCAAAAATAAGTACGTCGAGCTGTCCAAAAAAGCTTGATATAAGGGATTTCAGATAAGGAATTCTGGACCTGTATTCTTCATTGATGATAAATATTTATTTTTAACAATTAAGCACCTACTATGTGTCAGGCACAGAGCTAGGCTATTTGTATACCTTTCTCATTTAACACAGAGGACAATGCAGCAAGGTAGCTATCCCCATGATAAGAATGTGCTAATAATTCAGACTTTTAGTTTCACACTGTTCAGCTTTCTTTGATGACTTTATTTTACTCTAATAGGTGAACAAACCATTCAATTAAACCATTTCATTAAAAAATATACATATAATTAAATTGAATTTTAAAATCTCTTAACAGAGTTCTAAAAGTAATTGAAACTTGATACTTAACAATTGCTTTTTGAATAATGAAGAAATAGGATCCAAAAAGGTGTCATTAAAAGTGTGTTTCTACAATACTTTGAGATAGCAAAAAGGTGACAAAATTTGTTTAGGCTTCGGGGGGAAAAAATAGAGTTAGGAGGGCATCACCTCTTATCTACCTGGTCTAAGTGTGATGTTTGATCTCTTTTGGGTCCTGTTTTTCCATTAGACTAGGTGTTTTCCAAAGCTGAGGATTATGCCTTCTTCCTGAACCACAGTGTTGATGATGAAAGTTAAGTGTTTGAAGTAGCCAAGAAAGTTAAGTGTTTCAAATTATAACTGCATGGTTCTCAACTTTTAGTACATAAGGGATGCTCTTGATAAATGCAGATTCCTGAGTGTGCCCATTTTCTGTGGGGAGATTGATTCTGGGCATTTCCACGTGAGATCGGAGTCTGTGTTTTTAACAAGCACCTGGTGATTCCGACACAAGGGCCTGTGGACCACACTTGGACAAACCCTGACGTGACCACAGAATTGGGAGCTAAAATAACCTGTGTTCCAGAGCCTTAGGATAAAGAGTTCTCTGACTTTCAGTGATCAGAGTCTCAGGAATTTGACTCAGTGATTATAAACTGACCTTTCCCTTCAAAGACGACAGAGAAAACCTGTGACTGACCTGAGCAATTTCTGTAAAAATTACAGACATGAAAAGATTTTTGAGAATTTACCTTATCTGTCAGTCAACGTTGGGGCTTGGTGAAATATACTCCATCTAACATGGATGAAGTTTTATTCTGATTTTAAAAGACTTATAGTAAAGGATGTTCTCTTGGTGAGATTAACCTTACCTAGGCAGTAGAGCTGCACACTGGTAAAAAATCACATATTTTCCCTTCTGACAAGATTTAGTCTATCCCCAGACTGAGACAGAAAAAGTGGCTCCTGAGACTAAAAAAAAAACAAACTAAAAAGAAACAAAACAAAACATGAACAATACTTAATATAGATGGTAGGAAAAGTAAGCTCTTAATATGAAGAATTTCTATTTCAGTTTTTCATTGTTTGTTTCAGATTGAGGCATGCATTAAGTACAGTTTTACTTCCAGTAAGTTTTGGTTTTGCAGGCGTATATAAACTTATGTTTATCACTTCTGCCACTTGTCTTAGAAGTGAGCATAAAGACATAATTGTATTCTTCTCTCCTATTGTTTTATTCTGAAGGTCCTAGAAGGAACAATATTTTGTTTACACCAAAATTCATTTCATGACAGTCGCCACTGTAGAGTAAGCCCTTCTCCGAACCCCATTCCTCAGCATCGTGTTCATTTCCTTCACAGCACAGCACAGCACAGCACAGCACAAAGTACTTCCGTGTTTCCTTGTTCCTGTCTTCCTCACCACACGATAAGTTTCATGTTTCATGAATATAGGGACTTCTGTTTCTCTCACCACTCTACACTCTGTCCTTCAGTAAACATATCTTTGTTACAAAATTCTTAACTTCAAAAGAAGGGGTGAAGGAAAGGCAAGTAGGTTGGGTCTGGAGGTCTAAATTTTAGTCAATTTCTTTGCCTGTTTTCTCATCGAGAAAAGGAAATTTTATCTGCTTTACCTTAGGGTAAAAATGAGATAAAGCATTTAACAAAAATTAGGCAAATGCTTCGTGGTATAATTTTGAAAACCCAAGCTTGCTTGAAGTTGAGGAATTTCATTATAGTATCATAACTTTAAAAAATTAACTTATTTGGGAGGCACCCTTGTTTTTAATGCATAGGTAGAACAAAGTTTTGTGTGTGTGTGTTTTTGTTAGAAAGGTAAATATTTAAATGTCATCATTAGAAGTATAATTTTTAGGAATTTGTAGGATGAAGCCAATTTCATTTAATCCACATCAATATGAAAATGCCCTAGAGTAAGTCCACAGGTGCTTGTTACTTTCTCTGTGTTCCTCTTCAGCTACATTTATGCCTTATTAAGATTTTGATAAATACTATAGTTTTATGATTAATGTATAGTTGTCTTAGAAATTTGAAACTCACTCTTGTATTAGTAGAAGGAAAAAGTCCTTCACATGTAGAATTTTTATTTTGTTTCTTCTGTTTCAAATTAATGATTTTAAGAAGTATACAGCCTGTTGCAGAGATTTTGGTTCTACAGGGAAATTATAATCCTATAACGTCTGCCATATGATTTAGAAATGAGCATCATGTCACTAACTTGGCATTTATTTCCCCCTAAAGGCTAATTATGGAGGGAATGGGTTTTAAATCGAAATCAGTTTAAATAAAAATCCCTTTCATATACTTTCCCCCTATATATATATATATCCCATAGAGATTGATGTTTGTATTATAGATTTGACCATTTTTCTTAGCAAGAATATTTGCATAAAATACATTTTTCATGATTAGAGTGTAAAAAAAATGCTAGAAGACAGATTTGATTGTTGCGAATGGTTTTTAACATTAAAACTATTAGTTCAGAAATTTTTTTAAATAAATTTTTTCATCTGGTTGGTGGAGAATCAGTAATTACACTCAGTTCTGGTTACAGCTTTGAAGTGACCTGACTGGCGCTGCCATTTTAATGATTTTGTACATAGATCACGTGTGACTAGATTGGTACCGAATTCCCATTTTCCTTGCTTTAAAGTATTTATTTTAGTGGTTTTCTGTAATTAATGAGATGTCAGGGATAGCTACTACATTTATGAAGTATGTTTCAATAAATGTTTATTATTTTTGGAAAAAATGTATTTCTGAAACTTAACAAATTATTGATTTTTACTGAGTTAAATGCCATTTATCTTTTAGAGGATCATAAAACAGGAGTTGGAGCAGTTATTTGGGCAGAGGGAAAATCTGTAAGTATTAAAATAATTCTTTAAACATTTAACCTTGGTTTGTTTAAACATAGTTCACCCTTAGGTGCATTACATTTTATTGACCTGTTAGCATTAATATTTTGTATTGGTGCTTTTATTATATCCTGTAAACATTTCCTTATTTCCTCAACAATTTTCCAGATAGAATCACTTATTTAGCAAACAGTTATTAAACAGGAACAGTGGGGAGCTAAGACCACATTTCCTCCCTTTTGTAGCTTTCTGTGGTCTAGTGTAGACAGAGAAGTGAAAAAGAGACTGGTGTATAAGTGTGATTATAACACGATACTGTGAAAGCACAGAGGAGGAGACTTCACTCCACTTGGCAGAGGGAATGAAGAAAATGTTTTTGAAGGAGATAAGTTGCTGTTAGTCTGGAAGAATGAATAGGAATTCACCAGGCAGAGCAAGTTTGTGGGACTTGGGGGCAAAGTAGGAGGTGTGAGAGAGAACGTGGGGAAATGCAAGCGATATGGAATGTTCGAGTCCAGAGTCCTATGTATAATAGTGTGACCAAAAAAAAAAAAAATTAGACTGGACCCTGAAGAACTTTGTATATCATGGAGAGAGTTTGGACTTTATCACTTAGACAGTGGGATACCCTAGCACAATGCTAACCAATAGACATAAAAGCAAACCACATAATTTATAATTTTGTATTTTCAATGAAAGAAACATTTAATATATTCTTAAAATTAATGAATTAATTTTAAGAATATATTTTAACCTAATATGTCCAGAAATATTTCAATATGAAATCAATATAAAAGATCATTAATAAGATATTCTGTATTTTGAGGGAATATTGTCTTCAGAATCCTGAGTATATTTTACACTTACCACCTCTCAATTCGGACTAACCACACGTGGCTGTGCCTACTGTATTAGATAGTGCAATCCAAGAATCTCTTAAGAGGGAAATGATTAGATAAGATTTGCATTATATAAAGAGTAAGGTGGGCTAGACAGGAAATAGGGAGATTAATAAAAAAGAGATGATGGGGATGGGTTAGGAGGGCATGGAGTTAAGAGATACTTAGTAACTATGTATGAGAGTCTAAATTTTGCTTCAGTAGACTTTACAGGAAGTAATTTAACTATTTGCCTGTATATTTTACAAGTCTTTCCAGTTCAGCCTAGCCAATACTTTCCCTGCTAACCTGTTCCTTCATCAGCAGTCACCATCCTGGGGAGTTCCACCTTCAAAATATTACAGCATGGTAAAGGGGAAAGACATGGATTTAGAGTCAAGCAACCTGGGCTTGAATTCTGGCTGTGTTGCTTACTAGTTTTGTGATCCTGAACAAGTGATTTCATTTCTCTCAGCCTCAGTTTCCTTATCCACAAAATGGGAGTGATAATAATACTACCCTCTAGGTTGTGACGGTTGATTAAATGAAATAATACATGTAAAACTCAGCAGGAAGTTTAACATTTAGTAAATACTCAAGAATATGTTATTGAGATAATATTTACTTAAAAGTTTTATTGGCTCACCATAACAATGATTTTTATCAAGCTGCCTTCCTAGGCAGCGAGTGTTGTTAACCAGTACACATGAGTAATATATTGAAATTGTGAGGTTTATTATAGGCATATTCCAAACTATTATAAACACTTGTGATTTCACTCTAATAATTGATAAAGCATTCATATTACTACCTAGTGGCTGTTGACAGAAGTCAAGAAGAGCCACTGAAGGAAGAAGAAGTACTAATATAGCATTATAAAGAGACTCAATAGATGTTGAGACGTTAAAGGAAAGTGCATTTTTTATTTTTCAACTATATCAAACCACATTTTTTTAGCTCAACAACATAAATTATTCAAAATATTTTTTAGTTTTCTGTCTTGCTAACCAGTAGCACAGCACAGAGCCTATTAAGAAATTAACAATCATGAGTACCTGTTATGTATGAAACACTCTTATAGATGTACTTTAAGGGATAAAAAAGAAGAAGAAAGCATGGTTTCTGTTCTCCAGCATCTTACCACCTATTCCAGAAGAGATATCTGAATCAAGTGAAGCTACTTGTGAATTATACCAGCTAGTAGTTAATGACCTGATAAAATCAAGGACTGCCTTGAGAGTATAAAGAGATGATCACCTTCTTGAAATTTAGCATTAAGAAGACCACCCCACAGCAGGAGGATCTCATGTATTTTTTTTTGATGACTCTGTTTGTCATAGAAAGTTGAATTCATTATACAAATATGATACGAGGCTTTAAAAATACACTGCAGCCTGCCTTTTCAGAATGTTCAAAACTAAGCTTTGTTGGTTTTGCTCCCTTTCATAGAGAAATTGTGATGGAACAGGCGCTATGTACTTCATAGGCTGTGGTTATAATGCTTTCCCGGCTGGATCTGAGTATGCTGACTTCCCGAACATGGATGACACAAGAAAAGACAGAGAAATAAGGAAATTCAGATACATTATACATGCAGAACAGAATGCCTTGACATTTAGGTATGAAACTCGTTTGCATATATTTTCTTTAAAATGTAGCAAGGGTTAGTTGAAATTAGTTTTCTTTTAGCTGTGATTTATTTCCTTTTTAAAAATTTCCTCAAATAGTCTATAACTGAAGTGTAACTTTAGTTATAGTTGGTCTTTCCTGCCTGACCTGAGGCCATTGTCAGAGATCTTACAGGCCTTCGTATTTATTGAGATTCTCCCCGCCCTTTTCCCTCTCTCTCCAGTGTAAAACCCTGTGAAGTGTGTCTGTAGGGTCTTGAATATTTCTGGAACCTAAGCTCTTCTTTGTTTTCTAAATCTAGAGTACATATTTTGTATTTATGACTATATAGATTTTATTATGAACCAAATTGCTTTAACATAGTTTTTGTTAAAGATTACAACTGGCATTACCTCCTTCTAATGTTAATTTAGATAATTTCCAAACATTTCTCAACATTAACCATTAAGGGGTGATCTTAGGGTAGTCAAACCTGAATAAAACATGGCTCCCATCCTTAGGAGCTTATAATACAGCAGGGCTATCACACAGCATTCATCCTAAGGTGATCAGTTGTGTGGGAAAGGCCAACACAAGTGCTGTGGAAAGTCAGGGCTGCTATGACTACAGGGGCTGTGGGAGGGAAAATCTTTATGGAGAAACTGGCACTCGAGCTGAGCTTTGAGGATTTGCTAGGGTTGTGGCAATTGGAAATGCTTACTTGCAGGGAAGTCATCCTTGCTTTAGGTGTAACGGTGGTCTAGAAGTAGGAAAAATGCTCCTGTGTGTAGGAACATGAGTTGCAGCTAGGCTGGACCACAGAGCACGTGGGACTAGGCTGAGACTGGGTGGGGAGGACTGAGTTTAGACTTCATTGAGTAGATAATGGAGAAATGGAATGGCGTTGACAGAGCCACACTACTGATTGCTTAAGTTGAAGGTATATTGTTGGAACAGACTAGGTGCCTGAAATTCTGTCGCCCTAGTCCAGATGAACAGAATGAGTTTGAACTAGGGAGATGGATATGGAAAGCGGGTGGTGGTGTCAGACAGCTGACTGACGGCAGTGTAAACCGCAGAACTGGGAAGTACAACCCCTGGAGCCTCAAGTGAGAGCATCCTTTATTCCTAAACTACTCCCAGTCAACAACTCTCTCTTCTTTTCCTTGTGCTCGTCATTATAGATTTAATTACTTCGTTTCATATGGAGATATGGATCTGTTAAGTCCAAAGTTTGTTAAGTGAAATCCTGCGTTAGAGAGGGAACAAGGGAATTATAACTCAAAAAGGAATTTTAAGGTTAACTTATGAATTTAGTAAGCATTTATTAAATATCCATTAGGTACCAGATAAGGGGGTACATCTTTTGGCTACTGTGATGAGTTCTGTCTAATCATGCATCATAAACTTTTAAGAAGAGTGTTAGTTCCAGCCCCTAATTCTCTCTTGCTCTTGCTCTCTTGCTCTCTGTGTCTCTGTTTTCATTTGCTTTGTAATTTAATACTGAAATTTTGCCAAATTGCTTAGAATAAATGAATGAATTTTACTTGTAATAATTGTCGTGTTCAGGTTATATTTTAACATTTATGCATTCGTGTATTTGTAACATTCACTCATTAGCAAGAATAAGGTTCACTTATCATTGTTTACAATGTTGTAAAACTGTTCTTAAAGCAGCTCAATTTTAGTTTTTAAAGATTTCTATAAAATATAACTTACCCTTTCAGAAACTACTTTTTAAATATTTTATATATTTTTTGTAGGTGTCAAGAAATAAAACCAGAAGAAAAAAGTATGATTTTTGTGACGAAGTGCCCATGTGATGAGTGTGTCCCTTTAATTAAAGGTGCAGGCATAAAACAAATCTATGCAGGGGATGTAGATGTTGGAAAAAAGAAGGCAGACATCTCTTACATGCGATTTGGGGAACTTGAGGGTGTTAGCAAGTTTACAGTAAGTAGATATACACTTTTTTCAAATATACTTTCTATTATGTTGTTTGGTATCCTGCTGCATAGTTTAGTAATTCCAGACCTTTTAAAGAGTTTCAACAAACTATTATCATTGAGTTTATTTTTATGTGCAAGCCTAATTACAAATGTGTTTAGGATCTCTGCCTTATGAATTTACATCTCTATAGAGAGTTGTAGGTGAACTTTACCCATCATTAATCAGTAGACCCTTTGGTGCCATCTGGTGGTTAACAAAAGAAAATCCACCTCTCCTCTCACCCTCCCTTCTGTTTTAGAGTGGTAGAGGTGAAAATAGTTTACGATTACCCAAAGATGGGGAGGGACACACACATACACACACATACATACAACACACAACACACATTTTTCCTGAGAAAAATCAGGAAAAGTTAGAAGGGACTTAATATTTGATATATCAAAAAAAGTGCTGAGTTCATTTATGGAAAACTCAGAACTTTAACTCTTTATGTATTTATACTCTGAAGGTTTTTAAAACCTTTTTCTTTTTAGAAACAATGGCAAACATATAGGAAAATTACAAAAACACTACGAAGAACTTTTCTTTAATATATATTTAATATATATTTATTAAAATATATATATAATATATATATAAGATATTTATTAAAATATATATACACACACATATATGTATTACACATATAAAATATTTAAAAATTTAAAAACATAATACCATACTATCTAGTTTCTGTCTGTATATTAAGTATCATAAATATTTACCCTTTTTATTTTTGTCCTGTGCTGCTGTTTTTGTTTTCTTTAAAGTTTATCATGATTTTAAAAAGAAAAGGGGAGACACTGAAAGAAGGGGGAAATGGGAAAGGCGCCTCTTTTGTAAAACTAAAACTAAACAAAAGCTACATCCAGCTAGTCCAGGAGAAATCTCCAGTTCTGCGTTTTTCTTTTCTATCTCTTTGTTCCTCCTAAGTGGGAAGAAATAGATTTTTCTAATTCTCTTCATAAAGATTACGTGACCTGGCTCTGCAGTACTGCGAGTGATGGGTTAAGTGAATTCTGAAATTTCTTGCTTACTGGTGGCTTTTAGTACCTTTTTAATTATAAAGAGAATGAAGAGATCAGAAGAGTGTCAGATAGGGCAAGAGAAGTGGAAGGAGCCAGGAAGGCAAAGGCAGTGAAAGCCCGTTGGGCAGAGGTGGGATGCAGAAGCACCTGCTGAGCCACGACCCGTCCAGGAACACCTTGCTCAGGTGCCATGGCTCTTCTCTGTGCTCTTTCCAGAGAGGACTAGCCTGCCCCCTTTCCTCCCTTCCCTCATCTGGCCTGGCTTACAATATCATGTAAATGATTTAAATCCCTGGTTAGCTAAACACCTAGTTTTGTCAATATCAGTAACTAACATGAACTAGTATTTGTTCTAAATTTGAATTTTAGTAATAATTACACTTACTTTCAGACTGTCAAAAGTAGTATAAGAGTATCAATAAATTTAATTTTTTTAAATATTAAAGCAAATCGAAATTAATTTTGTGTGAAAAATGTTTACTTTTCTCTTTGAGGTGTTACCATATACCTTATGATAAGTGGTTCTGTTCTGTGGGGTTATTGCAAACTAGTTTATGGCTAGGCAACAGTATTTTCAAAAATAGATTTTATCCGTGTAAACCCACGTCCATGTACTCAGAAACCCTTTTTTAAAAAAAAAATTTAATACATGTATTTTTTTTCTATTAGATCATATTAGTTTTTTATTATAAAAATAATATGTGCTCAATGTAGAGAACTAGGAAAATAAAAAAGAACCGATATTATCCCACAACTCATAGATACTACTGGTAACATGTTATATTATCTGTCTCATTGAAAATTCTTCAAAAATAATTTTTAATAATTACACAACTTTCTAATCTGTAGACATACCTTATTTAACCATTCCCCTGTTGTTGAACATCCAGATTGCTTCTAAGTTTTTACAGTTAGACATAGTCTTTTTATGGTTATCCTTAAATGTAAATTCAGGATTACTCATTTTTACGTTGCCCAAATTAATAGATTTTAGTGGTTTGACATGTTTTAAAACATGCCTTTAAAACTTTTTTTCATACATAACTTCCCACCCCTTGTAAGTACTCTTTTTCCTGGTGTTAACGCTAACCATCCCATTCATATAGGTGACCAACCAGTTCTAGATGTCCTCCCTCCCAAAGACTTTTTTGTACACATGGCGAAATGTTTTTCTTGTACCTCATCCCCTCTTCAAGGCCCATGATATTCACTACTTTATCTAATGAACTAACTGATGCTGTGGAAGAGTCTCTCAGGTACTAAACAGCTTTACTTGTCTTTCTGGAGGTAGTGCCCTAGTGGGGCCTTTTTGGTTAAGTCGTTAGTGATTCTGATGACGGGGCTTTCTAGCCAAGGAAGGAAAGAAGGGCTTAGCTATGAGATGTTGATTATACTCGTTTTTGTTTTTTTTTTATCTGCTGCTCCAGTCTTCTCTGTAATATCTGAGAATCTTCAGACTTCCTTATTTGTTTCTGAATGATTAAGATGGAAAACTATAATCAGATATGATATAATTAATATATATGATATAATTATATGACATAAGTATATTAAAAGGCAAGATAATCTTGGTCATATTTTTATTCTTTAATATCTAGGCCTTCTCTAGCTATTGTAAGATCTGTAGGACCTGGAGATAGAGTGTGAGGTGGTAAAAATTCTCTAGTATTGGGCACAGGCAGACTCAGAATCTAATTTTATTGCTGCCTTTAGTTAGTGTGTAACCTTGGGCAAGTCACTACAGTTCTCTGTTCTTCTATTTCCTTACCCGTGTAAAATGAAGGTAAAGGATCTTTAAAGTTCATACCTTCTCTAAAAATATTGATTCTGATCCCAGTAGTCTTATCATTCAGAGTCATTCAAGGTCATTGAGGCTTGGTTGATACAGACATGCTAACTCTTTTCGTCTTATGCTTTTAAAGTTGTTTTGATATTTGAAAGCAGGGTGCTGAAATGCTATTTCTAAAATCTTTCTTAAACATATAAATAAAATATTTGTGCCCTTTTGCAGTGGCAGCTGAATCCATCAGGAACTTGTGTTCTTGAACAAAATGAGCCTGAAAGCAGAGAGAGTAAGTATTTACCAGGCCTTTATTGAGGTTGCTGAGAAGAAAGGATACGTTGTGAGTTTAAGGTCAGGTGTTGGAAATTGTTGTGGTCTTAGATGGAGCATACTCTTTTTGCGAGTTAGGTTTTTTCCCATCAATTTGTTCACAAACATTTATGTATTGCTATATGCTAGGGATGATGGAAAGTGCTGGCTAATAATCAGTCCTGCAGAATCTGCAGTGTAATACAAATAATCATGTACAAATAGAGTTTATAAATTAAATTTATATGAAACAGTAAACAAAAATGTTCTTCAATACCAAAACAAAAGCTTCTTGGGCAGTTTGAAAGGAAAAATGTGTATAATTAATACAAATGGATCTAGGGCTAAATTATGAGAATATATATTTATACATTCTTATTAGAGTAAAGCCGCATTTGCTCAGATTGGTCAGAGACTGGAAATGTTCTGATTATTTGCATAATCTAATGACTTAGAGTCATCATAGCTTCTGTAAATGAACTACTAGTCTTAAAAGCTTTATTATTTGCATACTGACAGATATTTTGAATGTAATTTAATCTTTGGGAGATCTTGCATTTCCTTAGGCACATAAATTTGAACATTAGTTACTAGAGCACAATATTATTTTTAAATATTAGTTATGTTATCTTTCTGATTGGATTCTAAGTAAATGGAAATTTGGTATAATAAGTAAGTTTTCTTCATAATAACAGTGATTTGATTATCCTTTAAAAATCAGGAAATATAAAGGTCTTTATTAAAATAATTTCTATGTGAATATCTTGATTTTCTGTGTTCTGAATTAGCTTTATTTTATTCAATTGTAATTCTTAAATTTGTAATCTGGAAAAAATATATGTTTTTTCTCCATCTTTTAAAAAATCTATCAGGAAAAATAGTGAAAGAAAAAAGGACAAATAAAATATATATGGATCTGATTAAAGAATATATAGTCAATAAGTGTTTGAGGGGGTTAATTAATAATTCCCTGTTGTTAGGGAAAGGACTCAAATAGCGCTAATCATAAAAAGATGAATTAACTTATGTTAAAATTATCTTTCATCAAAAGATATCATTAAACAGTACAAAGGCAAGCCATGGAATAGGAAGAGATATTTGCCACTCATACTGAACAAAGGGCTTGTATCCAGGGTTCATTGCTCCTAGATCACTAAGGAAAAGGAAGACAAAAACGCTATAGATTAGAAGTCCCAAGATTGGAGGGAGGGCTACGTGATTAGGAAAAAACCAGAGAAAGACATCTGTTTTACTGGGAATGCTTTATTTATTGACCTGGATGATGGTTAAATGTATGTTTACTTTGTAACAGTTCATTCAACTGTAAGTTTATATTTTGTATGCATTTTCAAACAAGTGTTTTATATCAATAAATAATATTCCTGTCTTTTTCAGTGTTATGACAGCTTTGAGATATAATTCATATATCATAAATTTGCCCCTCTAATGTGTAGAGGTCAATGTTTTTTATATTTTTAGAGTTGTGCAACCATCACCACAACCTAATTTCAGAACATTTTCATCATCTCAAAAAGAAACCTCTTACCCATTCGTAGTCGCTCCCGTTTCCACTGTCCCCAACCCCAGACAACCACTAATCTACCTTGTTTTTATGAATTTGTATATTCTGGCTTTTTCATATAAATGGAATCGTATAGTATGTGATTCTTTTCTAATTTTGGATTCAGCTGAGAAACAGACACAGGAATCAAACAGATGAAATTTAAAACACCAGCTTATTGCTAGACTGGGGCTTGACCTTTGGCTAAATCAGGCTCGATGGTATTTTTCCTAACTTAACCTTTCCTATCTACCTCTCCCCACTATTAAGTCTAGACCTTGAAAGGGGTATCCAAGGGAGAACCTGTCCAGTTCTGAGGGGACTTGTGCTGATTTATACCCCTCAGGAACAAAAAGAGAAGGGAGGGAGGCAGGCAGTGTAACTGACTACTCTCAGGTGGTCTTCCTCTCAGTATAATTGGAACTTGAATACCCATAACAGATATTCTTTTTAAGGTATCACAGGGCTTGAAGAAAATAAGGGAAATATCCAGATACTCCTGTTCCCCTAGGGAAAAAAATAGAAGAGGAATAGTTTACTAGAATCTAAATAGCAACAGCCAGCAAACAGGAAAGCCAGGTTATCTTGGAGTCAAATGTCCGTATAAATTGGGATCTTGAGGGTAAGTCTGATCTGCTGCAAAGTAGAAGAACTAAGCCTGAGGGTCCTTCTTTAAGCCTGGGGTCCTCCAAGGATGCCAAAATGCCCCCACTCAGGTTACTTTCTGCAGAAGCAAATGCAGATTCTCTCAGATCCCGACTTAGGCCCACAGGATATAATAAAATATGAAGTTGTAATTGAAAAATTCCCAAACACAGGTGAATATGCCACTATGAGTAAGAGTGAACAGAAACAACAAATAGCATATGTAGACTCCCAAGGACTTCATGCTTTGGAGTTAAAAAATAGAGGACATAAAATGTTTAGGAAGTAGAAGCTGCTATTGGAAAAAGAGCAAGGAACAAGCAATTATGAAAAAATACATTTGTTAAAAAACTCTGGCTTAGTTAAATCACTGTTTATTGATGGGCATGCTTTTAGTATTTAAAGTGGTACAAGTTGATTCATGAATTGTAGAACATTTAGCATCCCTGACAGAGATGGCAATGCATGGCACACTGTAAGAATAGACTTCAATTTATAGTGCTGAAAAATTGTTTTTCTATGTAGAAAAAATGATACTGGATTCTTACGTCACATAATACACAATTACAAAAATCACTTACAAAAATTAAAGACTTAAATGGAAAATGTAAATTTTAAAAATATTTTTTAATTAAGGGTTTATTTTTTAGAGCAGTCTTAGAGTCACAGAAAAATTGAGGAGAAGGTATAAAGAGGTCCCATGACCCCAGTCCCCACACATGAGTAGCCTCCCCATTGTCCACACCTTCCTGGTTGTGGTGCATTTGTTACAATTGATGAACCAAAATTGACACATTATAATCACCCGGAGTCCACAGTTTACATTATAGGTTCACTCTTGATATTGAGCATCCAGTGGGTTTAGATAAATATATACTGCCATGTATCCATCATTATGGTATCATATAGCATATTTTCACTGTCCTAAAAATTCTCTGTGCTCCACTTGTTCATCCCTCCCCTCTGTCCAGCTCCTGGCAAACGCTGATTTTTTTTTTTTTTTAACTCCGGTTTTGCCTCATATAGTAGTCACCTTTTCAGACTGGCTACTTTCACTTGGTAATGTGCATTTAAGGTTCGTATCTGTCTTTTCATGGTTTGATAGCTCATTTCTTTTTGTGCTGAATGAGATTCCGTTGCCTGGATGTACCAGTTTATTTCTCCATTCACCTAGTGAAGGACCTCTTGGTTGTTTCCAAGTTATGCAAATTATGAGTGAAGCCGCTTTAAACATCTGTGTGCATTATTTTTTCTTTTTGACGAGGACATGTTTTCACCTCTTTTGGGTAAATACTAAAGAGCATGATTGCTGGATCGCATGGCAAAAGTATATTTAGTTTTGTAAGAAACTGCCAAACTGTCTTCCAAAGCGGTTGTACCCTTTTGCATTTCCACCAGCAAAGAATGAGTTTCTGTTACTCTTCATCCTCTGTAGCATTTGGTGTATAGATTCTGGTCATTCTGGTGTGTAATGGTGTCTTGTTTTCATTTGCATTTCCCTGATGACATGTAATGTGGTACATCCTTTCATAGGCTTATTTGCCACCTGTATATTTCTTCTTTAAATATTGACTTTTGTGTATTAAACTTGTATCCTGCAACCTTGATATAATCACTTATTACTCTTAGAAGGCTTTTTTGTTGATTCTTTTGGATTTTCTACATAGATGATCATATCTGTGAACAAAGATAGTTTTATTTCCCTTTCTTGTCTTACTGCATTAACTAGGACTTCTAGTATGATGTTGAGAAGGAGTGGTGAAGGGGACATCCTGGCCTTGTATCTCCTAATAGTGGGAAAGCTTTAAGTTTTACACCATTAAGTATGATGTCAGCTGTAGGTTTTTTCTAGATATTCTTTATCAAGCTGAGGGAGTTTCCCTAGTCTTAGTTTACTGAGAGTTTTTATCGTGAATGTTTGGTGTTGGATTTTGCCAAAAGCTTTTCCTCATCTATTGATATGAGCATGTGGATTTTCTTTTTTAGCCTGTTGATATGATAGCTTACATTAATTGATATTTGAATGTTGAACCAGCCTTGCATACCTGCGATAAATCCCACCTGATTGTGGTATATAATTCTTTTTAGACATGGCTGGATTTTGTTTTGCTGATTTTTCATTGAGGATTTTTGCATCTGTGTTCATGAGAGATACTTGTCTGTAGTTTTTGTTTTCTTGTAATATCTGTTTCTAGTTTTTGTATTAGGGTAATACTGGCCTTATAGAATATTCCCTCTGCTTATATCTTCTGAAAGAGATTGTTTAAAAAATGGTATTATTTCTTCCTTAAATGTTTAGTAGAATTTACCAGTGAACCCATCTGCCCCTAATACTTTCTGTTTTGAAAGGTTGTTAATTATTTATTCAATTTCCTTAATAGATATAGGTCTATTTAGATCGTCTGTTTCTTCATGTGTGAGTTTGGCAAATTGTGCCTTTCAGGGGATTGCTTCATTTCATCTAGGTTATCAAATTTGTGAGCATAAAATCGTTCATAGTATGCCTTTATTTTCCTTTTAATGTGCATGGGATCTGTAGTGATGTCCTCTCCTTCATTTCCGATATTAGTAATTTAGTAATTTGTGTCCCCTCTCTTTTTTTCTTAGTTAACCTGGCTATAGGCTTGTCAATTTTGTTGATCGTTTCAAAGACTCAGCTTTCGGTTTTATTGATTTTCTTTATTTCTTGTTTTCAATTTCATTGATTTCTGTTCTAATGCTTATCATTTCTTTTCTTTTGCTTACTTTAGACTTAATTTGTTCTTTTTCTAGTTTTCTAAGATGGAAACTTAGATGATTGATTTTTAGATCATTATTCTTTTCTAATATATTCATTCAGTGCTATAAGTTTTGCTCTAAGCATTGTTTTCACTGCATTCTAAAAATCTTGATAAGATGTGTTTTCTCTTTAGTTTTAAGCTATTTTAAAATTTCTCTTGAGATTTCTTCTTTGATTCCTGTTTGATATAGAAGTATGTTGTTTAGTCTCCATGTATCTTGAGATATTCCAGTTATCTTTCTGTTATTGATTTCTAGTTTAATTCTATTGTGATCTAAGAGCAGACATTGTATGATTGTATTCTTTTAAATTTGCAAAGGTGTGTTTTATGGTCCAGAATGTGGTCTATATGATGAGTATTCCATGGAGGTTGGGAGGAATGTGTATCTGCTGTCGTTGGATCAAATAGTTGTTGATATTGATTATATTCAGTTGCTTGATGGTATTGGTGAGTTCAACTATTGTGCTACTGATTTTCTGCCTACTGAATCTATCTTTTTCTGATGGAAGAGCATTGAGGTCTCCAACTATGGTAGTGGAGTCTTCTATTTCTCTTTGCAGTGCTACTAGGCTTATGTAGTTTAATGCTCTGTTTTTAGGTGGATATACATTAAGGATTATTATGTCTTCTTGGAGAAGTGACCCCTTTTTCATTAAGTAATGCCTTTCTTCACTCCTGATAACTTCTTGTTTTGAAGTCTGAAATTAATATAGCTAATCCTGCTTTCTTTTGATTAGTGTTACCATGGTATATTTTTCTTCGTCCATTTACTTTTAATTTATATGTCTTTATATTTACCATGGGTTTCTTGTAGATGATATATAGTTGAGTCTTGTTTGTTTTTTTTAATTAACGCTAACAATCTCTATCTTACAATTAGTGCATTTAGAGCATTGATGTTCAAAGTGATTAATGATATGGTTGGATTAATATCTATCATTTTCATTACTGTTTTCTTTTTGTTGCCCTTGTTCTTTGGCCCCGTTTTTATCTTCCACTTTATTCTGCCTTTTGTAGTTTTAATTGAACGTTTTATATGAATCTATTTTCCCTCCTTTCTTAGTGTATTGGTGTACTTCCTTTTTTAGAAAATTTATTTACGTATTTCCCTTTTAAAAAACTTTTTTTAAAGTAAAAAAATAATTTGCAATATACATTTATAGCCTATCCAAGTCAACTTTCAAATAGTACTATATCACTTTAAGGGTAGTATGAGTACCTTAAAGTAACAAAACAATCCTAATTCCTCCCTCCCATCCTTTGTATCATTGTTGTCATTTATTTCACTTATATACATGCATACATAAACATATAAGTATGTTCATAAAATATATACCTAGGCGTACATAATCAAATACATCGTTGGTTTTGTTATTGTGAACTATTACCTGTTAGATTAATTAAGAATAAGAGAAATAGCATTTTTAATTTTACCTTCTTTTATTCTTTCTTCAGTTTTCTTCCTTATTTTATGTAGATCCAAGTTTCTGACTAATGTTATTTTCCTTCTCCCTGAAGAACTTTTAACATTCCTTGCAAAGCAGGTCTGTTGGCAATAAATTCCCTCAATTTTTGTTTGTCTGAGAAAGTATCTCTCCTTCACTTTTGAAAGAATTTCTCAGGGTATAGAATTCTAGGTTGGTGGGTTTTTTCTCTCAACACTTTAAATTTCACTGCACTCTTTCTTGCACAGTTTCTAGGAAGTCAGATGTAATTCCTATTTTTGTTCCTCTATAAATAATGTATTTTTTTTTCCTGTGGCTGCTTTCAGGATTTTTTCTTCTTCGATTTTCTGTAGTTTGAAAATGACATACCTAGGTGTACTTTTGGGGCACTTAATTCTACTTGCTGTTTTTTGAGTTTCCTACGTCTGTAGTTTGGTGTATGACATTAATTTGGGGACATTTTCAGTCATTATTATTTCAAATGTTTCTTCTGTTTCTTTCTCTGTTTCTTCTTCTGGTATTCTCATTGTGCGCATGTTACACCACATGTCGTGGTCCCGTAGTCACTGGGTATAGTCATTGGATATTCTGTTGGGTTGTGTGGTCTGTTCTCTTTGCTTTTCAGTTTTCAAGGATTCTATTGGAATATTCTCCAGCTCAGAGGGTCTTTCCTCAGCAGTGTTCAGTCTACTAATAAGACCATTAAAGGCATTTTCTTCACTATGATATGGTGTTTTTTATCTCTAGCATTTCTTTTTGGTTCATAGGATTTTCATATTTCTGCTTACATCTGTCCTGCCATGCTGTCTACTTTGTCCATTAGAGCTCTTAACATATTAATTATAGTTGTTTTAAATTTCCAGTCTGATAATTCCAGCTTCCCTGCCATGTCCGGTTCTGATGCTTGCTCTGTCTCTTCAAATTGTGTTTTTTGCCTTTTAGTATGCCTTGTAATTTTTTCTCGATACCCAGACATGATGCACCAGGTAGGTAAAAGGAACTGAAGTAAATTGGCCTTTAGTAATATGTTGGTGAACCATAGGAGGAAAGTAAGCATTTCAGGTCTTTTGATTAGGTTTGAGTTTTGTAGTGAGCTTGTAGTGAGCCTCAAGTGTTTCTCAGTTTCTTCAAGCCCCTTAGGTGGGACTTTCCTTTTCCCTAGTAAGTGAGGCTCTGATAATACCCCAGCAGGTTAGGCTCCGGTTAAATGATTTCTCCTTGAGGGCAGGGCTTGTTGGGAAGAACAAGTTCTCCGACATATTTCAGAATGGTTCCTTTTCCCCGCCCTGCCAGAAACATGAGAGGATTTTTCTCCAATATTTACTGTGAAACCCTGGGTAAAATTCCTGGAGGTAAATATTACAATGCTGTGGGGACCTCTCGTGGGATCTAAGAAGAGATGTTGATTTCTCAGTCTGTTCAGCTTTTTATTTGTTAGGACTGTGTGTCAACTCCCAAGTTTTTTTTGCAAGTTCAAGCAGAAACCAGAAGTCCAGTGATTTTACTTTTTTTTTTTTTTTTTTTTTAGTTTTAGAAGAAAATATTGACAGTCTGTATGACCTGGAGTAGAAAGGCTACCTTATTCCACACACAAATAATGTTGACCATAAAAGAAAACATTAAAAAATTAGAATTACAATTAAGGACTTTTCTTCTCCAAAACACAATGCAAAGTGAAAAGACCAGCCATACACTGGAAGAATATATTTTCCATACACCACAATGAATTGGTTTTCAGAACATGTAAAGAACAAGTTGAGAAGGAAAAAAACTTTAATAGAGAAATACGTAAAAGATAATTTTCGGTATTTCACAACAGAAGAAACACTAAGATCTAATAAACACATGAAAAAATGCTCAAAATCATCAGTAGTCAGGGAAATGCAAATTAAGATCACATCGAAGCAATGTTTTATACCCATTAGAGTCGCAAGGAAGTTTGCCAGTACCAAGTGCTGATGAGGATGTAGGTTATTAGGCATTTTTATATATTGCTGGTTGGACTGAAAATGTATACATCCACCTTGGAAAACAATTTAATATTATCTTTGTAAAGATGAACATGCATATATTCCATGACTTAGCAATTTGACTTCTAAGTATATGCCCTAGAAAAACTCTTACATGTTGTATAAAAGACAGAGAGACAAATAATTATTAACTTTGTTCTAAAAACCAGAAATAACACAAACATCTCTGGAGTTAGATAAAAATATTAAAGTATGTTCCCATAGTGGAATATTATATAGCAGTGAAAATAAATGAACTTCATCTATATTCTTAACTATGGATGGGTGTTAGAAATACAATGTTGAATAAAAATATCAAGTTGCAGAAGAATAAATACATTATGATACAATTTCAATATAAAGTTTAAAAGGAAGCCAAATATATTGCTTAGTATATGTGGTAAAATTATTTTTAAGAAGCAATGGAATGATAAACACAGGATTGAAGATAGAGGTTACCTCTGGATGAGATCATACAGAGAGCATACAGGAAGTAGAAATGTTCTATTTTGGGGTTAGGTATTAGGTTCTCATTTTGTTATTAAGCTTTAAAATTCCCATATATATTGTATACTTTTTTATGTTTCAAATATTTCATAATAAGACAAGAAGGAGAGTAGGCTTTTCAGATCTACCTCCGGAAGGCAAGACTGTGCCCTGATCTAGGTGTCCTTATGACTAGGAAGACAGAAAAGAGCAGAAAACACAGGCTTGATGGGTAGTCAGATCCCTGAAAAGATGGGCAGCAGAGGGGCGGGAGGAAACGTTTCGAGGTGATGGTTATGTTCATCATCTTGACTGTGGTGATGGTTCTTAGATGTATACGAATGTCAAAACTCATCAGACTGTACACTTTAAACACATACAACTTATTGTACCAGTAAAGCTATTAAAATCAAAAGACAAGAAGAGGTCGAAGCCAAGTTCTTCTCCGACCTGAACAATGAGCTAAGTCTGTCTTGCTCCCAAGGGAGGAGTGCGGGACAGTGGAGCATTCCCCCAGGCTCTCCCTGCCCCACAGTTTCCTCCTCTCCTGGGGGGATTAAGAGATGCATTTTTTTTTCTTCCAGCATAATAAAAATAAACTTATTTCCAAAAAAATGTTTGATGAATTGTTGAGTGAACCTAATTCTTTAGGGGTCAGGTACTGTATGACTTGAGTGAGTTATCTAGAATTTGTTCTTCAACAATTGAGAATTTTAAGATAAAATAAAATGAATATTCCTGTATAACATAAGCCTTATTTTGATCTTACAACGTATATGACTTTAACAAATACCCATATATTTGAAGTGAAGATTTCCTGACGTTAAGTTATCCTTGAACGCTAGATGGTGTGGTGAGACCCATCCTTCCGAATGAAGAACAACACCAAAACAAGAAGCTGTGTCTTGGGAACCAAGAAGTCCTGTCTAAACTGGAGTGAAGGCCTCAAGAATTTTTATTGCACTTTTAAAAGTCAGCCTTGTTAACACAGAAAATAAGGATGGATTTTGTGAATGGTTGGAAAAAAATATTTTAAGAAAGCTTATTTATTACTGGCATATGAATGATGTTAATGAGAATATTTTTATTTGAGGTTTATTTGTGTGTTTTCCAGAAAATAATGCTGGTTTTTTTATTACACTAAATGAGTTAGCAGTAATTGAAAGACACTAGTTTAATTGCCCCTAGGGAGTGATTTCTTCTCTCTTAGCTTTATATGAGCCAGTTTGAAAGGGGTTGGTTCACTGGAGATCACACCTTAGCAGAGAGTCACACACCTTTTAAGAAATATTAATTCCTTTGGATTATGATGGTAACAATTAGTAAACTACTCCAGGGAAATAAATGACAACTTGGCCATTTTTAAGAGTCAGTGTATGAATCACCAAAAGTTCACATTTATACTCAAAGCTTTCTAATAATCAGAATTTATGTAACTAAGACTGAATCATAAAAACAAAGTTGGTGGACCTGAGCTTCATTATTAAACGTATTTTTAGAAATGTTATTAAATCTTCCAATTAGAAATCACAACAATTTGTAGGCTATTACATCACTGATTTGGGGTAGCAATAGTAAAATATTATTTTGAGACGGTATTAATTCTATAGCACTGACTCTCGAAATCACTAACCATGAACCTTAAATTTGGTTTTGATCTTAACAGAGAAGAAATATTTAGTTTGCAATATTAAAACTAGCTTTTCAGGATTCCATTAATAGATGCTGCCCATTTTTCCCTTCATCTAAGTAATACAGAATATCTCATGGTTTTGAATGCAAGGCCTTTTAACAACATTTGCGAACCTTAAGAATACTGAGTCTTGAAAGTAAACTTTATGGTCAGTTCAGTTTCATTCCAAACAGCTCTTCGGGAGTCATCTCATTTTTTTTTTTTTTTCCTTGAGGAACTTTCAGAAAATTAGTCCAAAGAGGAAGGTTCCAGTTTTATGCTTTCTTAGAGTTGGGCAGCGAGGTGCACTGGCCCGTGGCCCTCAGGCCTGGGGTGGGACGTTCTGCGGAATGACTGTGGGGAGGTAGTCAGGTTGGCCTCTGCCGTCGTCCTGCCCTTTCCATGATGTCACGTGGCTTCACGAGGACTTTGACCAGTTTCTCAGAATTGCTCAGGACAATCCAAGTGTTGACCAGACGCCCCTGCTTGTACAGCAGGCTGCTTGGGTCCACTGGGAATTCAGAGTCATCATACCGGGCAGTTAAGACCTGCCATAAACATTTTAACACAAGACTAGGGAGTGGGACGGAGAGGGGAGAGACGAGAGGCGCCCTCAGAGGTAACCAGTGCTCACGCCATTTAATAGTTACAACACGAAAACACTGAGATTTGCTTATATCTCCCCAATTGCTTTTGCATGTTAATCATATGTGCTTAAGTTTTTCTTCGATTGACTGGTTTTTACTAATATGTCGACTACATCAAATATTTTCTAACTCAATTAGTAGATATTTTGCAAGACCCAAAGGCCTGGAATACTGCCAGGTTTATAGATAGATGTGCTGGGTGTTAAGGGTGGACTATCAATAGGGAGAAACATACAAATGGGAAAAGCTATGGTTAGGAAATAAAAAATTGGTACTTCTATAGCACTATTAAAATGGTCATAATAATGCCATTTTCCTCTGCGCAACTGGTCGGATTTCATCATTTATTAAGAGTTTATAGTATCAGAAGGAAAGCTCTATGAGGGTGGGGATATATATATACATAGATATATAGAGTTTTTGTTTTTGTTATTTTTTTTTTTACCTGCTGAACCCAGTGCCTGCAACAGTGCCTGGCACACAACAGGCATTCAGTAAATATTTGCTGACAAATCTAATGACCACTGGACACCAGCTAGACCCTGGATATGAGATGTATAAGAAATGCCCCCTGACCTCAAGAAGCTCACAGTCTAGTGAAAGATACAAGCATGTAATCAAGTGACAGAGAATGGTTCTTAGAGTGGGGTCTCTGCACCAGCAGCATCTCATCACCTGGGGACTTCTTAGGGCCCAGCCAGACCTGCTGAATCAGACCCTGGGGTTGGGGCCTGGCTGTCTGTGTTTCATAGGCCCTCCAGGTGATTCTCATGGCCTAAGGTTGAGAACCACCCTGTGGATGTAACCATAGGAGCAGTGGTGGCACAAAAGAGGACACGTGCACACTCCAAGGAGTCATGGAGAAAGGGCCTCGCAGAAGGGGAGGTGTTTGTGCTGGGTCCTGAAAGGGCCCAGAGGCTGCAGGCTCATGGTGGGGATGAGAGGGACTTCCGAGGGAAAGTGATGGAGGCAGGTGGTCGGGCTGGGAAGCAGGAAAGGGCAGTGACGGGGGGTGTGCACAGAGATTGCTGAGTGCCCCGGGAGCCCCCAGGATAGCAGTATTGACTAAGATCTAGTAATTAATTATCCCTTAACCTGGGAAATCAGAACTGACACTTAAACAATAACACATCTTCCTTTCAAAGCTTGGGAGAATAATAGTAAATGCATAATTTGTAAAGAATAGCTCTGCGTTGTTTACTGCCAAGGGAAGACAGAATAGGCAGACCTGCGGTGGGATGAGCGTGGGCCTGGTACAAGTCACGCCTGCCGTGTCGAGTACACACAGGTTTGTGTGTGTGGCTTCACTGTGTTACTGCCGAAGCTTTGATTTTATCCAGATTTTCTGTGAGTTCTCCCTCGGTTAGTTTGCAAACATACCCGTCTCATAAATCTTCCTCATTTTATGCATGAACAGTTCTGCTTTGGGATCTGCCATGACAATCTGCTTCTGATACACTTTCGAGCAAGTGGCATTAAACACCAATTTAAGTTCTGGTTTTGTCAATAGTTACCGCTTGGCAATAAGCTGAGACCATTAATTGCTCTTCGGGATTGAGCATAAGTTTAGCACCTTTATTTCATGTGTAACATTCCTGAAGCCTTTTCTAATTTTTATTTTATTTTTTGCCATTTTAAATTATATTTTAGACATAAAAAAGCACAAACATATAGTTATAACAAACACTCATATGCCCGATGTAAAGAATTAATGTATAACTTGTAGTCTTCATTATGGGTGATTTAGTCCTCTTTTGGGATTTAGGTGAGAGCTTTATTTTGCATCTTTTCTACTTTTGCTTTTGAGGGCACATCCTGGCTTCCTGGAAGAAGGTCCTTGGTCACTGCAGGGCTATAGTGTTTCAGAAGCCAGCCAAAGAGCCCCTCAGGACTGTTACCGAACGCTGAGGGCACCGCCTTCTGAGAGACTTCGTAGGCAGTCTGTTTTATTACCGTTTGTCTCTCCTGTTTCTTCATTCTTCTTGGCCTGGGATAGTGTTCCTAAAAGGAAAAGACAGCCTGCTGCTGTAGTCTGTGTAGCACACTTCTGGCCCCGGGGCCAGTTTTTGAGGGCTTTCTAACTTCTTTGTAAGCTGAGCAGACTGGTCTCCTATCAGTTGTACAACATAGTGAAGGAATCTTCTTAACTGGGTAGGGGAGGACCTCAGCCACCCAGGGAGCGAGTTTTGAGTTGCGGCTCAGCCCCTGTGTAACCTACTGACTCTGAAACTTAGGCCTCTGTTGTTTCCAGCCAACACGTGAATGTCTGGGACCATTGATCCGGCTCCTGAGATGCCAAACTCTGTGCTAGGCTTTCAGCTCAGAATGAAGACAGTGTAATTTGTTTTGGATACTTTTTTAACTAGAGGAAATTGAATTTTCACTGTTAAATTTCATAAATTAATTTATGGGAAGTTTAAAAAATTTGTCCAGTAGCAGAGTGAAAAAAGTTTTTTATATTCTAGAGTGGACAGTTTACCTTTACCTCCTAGCACAAGTATAAAGCTGTGAGTTATTGAGAATTCTACCTGGAAATCCTTTACTGATATTCTAGAGCAGTCATACTGCCTTTGCTAGAATTTTGTCTTTTTATTTTATAACACAAGAAAGTCAACATAGATGAGGGGTTCTCAAATGTTGGCACTAGTGATATTTGGGGCCAAATGATCCTTTGCTGTGGGAGTTTGGGGGAGGGCCATCCTGTGCATCTCTGGTCTCCACCCACTAGATGCCAGTAGCAGCTCCCCCACCCAGCTTGACAACCAAAAATGTTCCCTAAGGGGCAAAGTCACCCTGAGCTCAAAGCCACTGATACAAACCATCCAGTGAGTATAAGTGTATATTTTATTACATGTGCCAATACTATATCAGACCTAAGGGCCGTTTCATCTGGTATAATAATGACACCTAAGGCTTTTTTTATAGTCAGATACCAAAGTTTGAGGATGACAAATTCCACTGTATCATCTTCAGGCGTCTTAAATAAATTAGGTTAATGGCGGATGAGTCAAAAGCAATTTGCAATTTCTCACTTCTCCTATTTTGATTTAGAGGGATGAAAGTTATAACCTACAGCTTTTGCTTAGTTTGTTTGTTTTTCAGGTTACTGATACATACGAATCAGTCAGACCATTTTGTAACATCTTCAACATGCAATAACATTGTCTACCTGTTTCCAAAGGATAATGGAAGATCTACAAGTTGCTGCACCTATCTGGGCTATACATAAATTAATCAAAAGTTCATCTGTGGGTGGGGTTTGGTGACAGCTTTATGTTATATAGAACTGACCTGACTTGCGGCCCTCTAGAGCAGAGAAGTGAATCCATTATATCTGTATCCCAGTATAGGAAATGGAAATACCTGCCACATCACCTTAAGTGGCCTCCATGGCTCATTTTGCAAGGAGAGAGCACAGTGTTCATTCAGCATGATCAAGTTTTACCTTATCAGTTGAGCAGGCCTGTAATTTCTTATATCAGCATTTGACATGTATCTTAAAGTGATTGATATTTTTTAGTGCAATTACTGTTGACTATTAAAAATCCAGTGAATCTATTTAATATTGTACAGAATTTTTCTGTTGTTTGGGCTGATTTATTAAATATCCTGCCTCTGAGTTAAAAAAAAAACAAAACAACTCTTTATCATTAGCAGTTGAAAAAGAGGTCTATTTTAAATGGAACACCCTATGCATACTTTAATTTAGAAGCTGGTCCATGAAGATGTATTTACTGTGTTCAGTGAACAGCATTTAAGTAGACTCAGATTTCAAGGGATCTTAGATCTCTTCTGTTTAGCATACGCCTTTTACAAACCCGGAAACGTGAGTCTGGAAGGTGAAATGACTTCTTAAATACTAGTTCAGCATGTGTCAAGAGCCTAATCAAGTATTACCAGTATTTTTTTTTCCATTTTCAGTTTTGTTTTTAATGTAAGTGTACATTTGTTCTAGACATGTTGATATATTGGCTGATTGTAACATGTGTAATAGTAATAAATTCAAGGACCTTCATTATTGTACATTTAGTCATTTTTAGTAAAAGTATACCTACATATTTTAAATGGTCAAATAGCTCTATAAACCTTACTTTGAAACAGTGTTATTTGCCCTCTATCCTACATATCACCCATATCCAGAGGCAACCAGGTTCAACTATTCTAGCTGAATATTTATCTCCAAACCTCCAAATGACACGCCTGTGTTTTCCCTTAATAGTTTTTCAGTTTTAGGTATTGCCTTTTGAATTTCCATTATGGAAGAGGTTTCTTTTCACCTCACTCTCCTCTCCACACGCTTCCATCTTTCCGTCCTCTTGATATGGTTATTTTGGCTGCATCAATATTCACTGTTATGATACCAATGTACATGCTAGTCACAGCTTTGTTATGTTATGTACCGTGTACTTTGTTATGTACTTTGTTATGTTATGTACTATGATTACTTTTCCTTTCCTCATTGAACTTATTTTCCTGAATTTAAAAAATATATATATATATATTCTTTTTTTGGCTTGGTTTTCTATTTTATTGCTAATCTGTAGCCAAACTCTTCTCCCAGTTGGGTAACCTTCTCTCAGAGCATTCGAGCCCATTAGGTATCCTAAAAAATTCTTTTTGAAGAAATGCTTCTTGAAGAGCTTCTGGCTACATTTAGTCCAGATTGATTTTCACCAGACTTGCTGCACAGGTGTCTTCTAGGGCTCTCCCTTCACAGCTATCCTACGGGGTCCCCTATTTACCGGAACTATTTTTTTTTCTTTCTCATTTTGGTGGGGCATATCTTTCAGAAGATTCCTGAGAAAGGGTACATGGTGGTAGCATGACTGTCAGGCATGATTATTATTGGGAAACTGTTTTGATTCTGTGAGTATCTGTAAATGTCATTATTCTGTACTGAGACTTAATTGATAGTTTGGGTATAGAATTGTAGATTGGGAATCATTTTTACTTAGAATTTTGAGGGCATTGTTATGATCTGTGTTACGTTACTAGAATGAGTTTCGAGGTCTGGGTTGAAACCCTAAGTAGACTAGAGTTACTCAGCGCAGATATTCTAGAATGACGTAGCATTGTGCACAGCAATAATCTCCTGAGACCTCACAGTCACAGGAACATCTTCTGAAATGTTGCCACTGAGTCTTCTGTTCTTTTTGTCTTGTAAGTTTATGTATAAAGCAAAACAAAAATCCTCCACTTTCATTTTAATGACTTTTGTGGAGAACACAGAAGTAAATTGATATGTTCACTTCATTTTTTTTTTTTTTTTGTATTTTCTGTCATGTTTTGGCTTTAAGAATCAAGTTCCTTTGCTGTGGTCATTTTAAACATTTTTATTAATATGTTTAGTACAAATAGCCGCCCCATAATGTCATTATGCATCTTTTCTTTGGGAATAAGCCCCAAAGATGTGTCAGAGGAGCACATGTTCCACCAAGGGCGATTTTTAAGACAAGATGGAAATGCAGAATACCTGGAAAATGCAGACTTTCTAACAAACAACTTTTGGGGATATAGAGTTAAATCTTGTTTGATGTCACTGTAGCATTTGGATGTTTTTCCGTTTGTTGTTTCTAATTGTGTATTTTTAAAGACTATCAGACTTACCCTGTATTTTGGTTCTAGCGTTTAACTCTCATCTCTGCTTGGATTGCTCCACTAGATAGCTTTAGGCTCAGGTTTAATTTAGACCCAGTTTATGAACCATGGGCCTGCCTGGCTCACCGGGCACTTCCTAGCCATTTACCATGGGTATTACCTACTGAACTCCCCATGAAGCTTAGTCATTTATTTTATGAATATCTTTGACAATAACTCAAAATATGAAAAGGAAAATATCAATGACAGACTGCTATAGTATTTTTTAAATCTTTTAGGATGCATTTGAGTGTAGTTTTAGTTTGCAGCAATCAACTTTATGGAATTTAGTGACTTGTGATGATTATGTACAATAGAAAAGTAGTGAAGAACTAGTGTCTGTATCTGTTTTTACAATGGTACCATCAAACCTGTTTTTCAATGTGATGGTAGAAAAAAGTCATTCATGAAAGGCTAATGAGTATACATATCTACTATTATGTAGCAGAGTTTTAATTTTAATTTACCAGTTACAGTTCCAGGTTTTGTTTCTGTGAGGAGGATGATAACTGTTCCCGCAAACCACTCCTGCTTGCCTTTGCCAAATCTTTTCAGTTCGGTCAGCTTTATTTCTAGATCGATGAATGGCACCAACATTCTTCTTTATAAACACGAACTTTATCTTCAGTGACACTGAGATACATAAGCATTACTTCTAATTTCCCTGAATGTTTATTTCTAAACTCGCCTACCATTTTGGGGAGCAGAGAGAAAGAAGGGAGCGCATGTGGAGATAGACGCTCCTTGCTGAGAATAGCACAGAGCGGTTTGTCAGGGAAAGCACATGTCTTTCCAGAAGGCCACGAGCCGGGACTTTCCTGGAATCTCCTCACACATACTCCCCAGCCACTTCAGATGTTAAGGCAGTTGTGTTTCCTCAAGTTCCTACCTTCAGAAATTAGGGTCCAGGCCAAAGTGAACAAGGGAGAAACCTTGGTTCATGCAAGTGCTGATGCCCACACCCAAGATGCTCGGCCTAGGATGTCCCAAGGGCACAAGGCAGAGTAAGAAGCCTATTTGCTTAGAGCACGCAGACAGGTGAGCAGAGGGGTGGTTTTAGCAGCTTGAAGTACCTAATGCAGTCTGATGTGCCCATTCCTAGGGTTAAAAAAAAAAACAAAAAAAAACAAAAAAACGAGTGAAACCGAAAGATTCGAAGATAATTGAACAGCTGTTCAAACACAAGAAATTTATGCAGTGGGCCCTTGTGTAGCATACCATAACTGCTGACCAACTATGTTCCATCTGTGATTATAATCAGTGGTAGTTCTCTGGGTTCTTTAACTGAATATCCCACAACTCATTAACACATATTTCTGGGTGCTTACTGTGTGCTAGGCACTCTTCAGTGGTAAGCAAACCCAGAGAGAAACCCTACCCTCATGGAGTTTATAGACCAGTTGGGAGATGGACATAAATATTCATGAAGATAAATGAAAGACAGCTACTTTGAAAAGAACGAGTCTCCCAACAAATATCTCTTCAGTTCTTAGGCACTTCCTACAGATTTTTGGTATTATATTTATGAGAGCACCATCAGCTGTACTTGGTGGGTGCAGAAAGTTGTATTGGTTTAGGTTTTTGAAAAATCCTATATGCTTAAGCAGGAAATATTTGGGAAACCATCTGGAAGGACAGAACGATGACATTAAATATGCAAATAGTTATACTCTCAGATACAGTAATTTTGCCATTCCTGGTTCATTTTGATGCTGAAGTGGCCTTATGAAAGGATTTTTCTGCTGAAATTACTTTAGCATAATCTAATGAAAATACTTTAGCATAACCTAATGAAGGACCTAAAGCAAAAGTTTTCTATGGGTCAAGAATTTGGGCAAGATCGGCTGGGCAGTTCTGCTCCTGGTGACGCTGGCCGAGATCACTGCGGACTACAGGCAGCTGGGCGCAGCTGTGGGCGGGGCTCGGCTGTGGGTGGGGCTCGGCTGCGGCTGGGACAGCCAAGAGGCTTGACGGCTGACCCTGACCGAGCTTGGGGCTGGCCAGCCATCTGTCCAGGCAGTCTCTCCGACAGGGTGCTCAGGCCTCTCTGTACCAGGGGCCCAGGGCTCCGAAAGGGAGTGCTCCAAGAGGACGACACCCTGTGCGCGCGTCCACCCAGCCCCTTCTCGCATCAGGTTTGCTAAGGTCTCTTTGGCCAACACCAGTCATTGTGGCCCGGCCCAGAGTCCGCGTGAGAGGGGTCAGCCCTGGGCATGAAAACCAGGAGGTAAAGCTCATCAGGGGCCACCAAAGTGACAGGCCGCTGCCGGCACTGAGGAGATCACATAAGTTAATGCCTGTTGAGAATGTCCTGGCTACGTGTCGCCATATGTCCTGGCCCCTGGGCAGAGTTCTGTCCCCAAAACCCACTCCTTTTAATGGAACTGTTCACCTCCCTGATGCTTACAGCAATGATAGCAGGCCAAGTATCTTCAAATTGAAGCTTTGATGATGTTTCTTACGAAGTTACAGTAGTCCAAATCTACAAAGCCCAGTTTTGGTTGGTGAGCCTGAGAGAAGGGTTCTGGATAATAGTTTGTTTTGCCACACAAGTGTATATTTCTGAAAATTTGTTTAAAAAGTGTATCTTAAACATGCTAGGGAAAGCCTCGATTATGACTACTATAGTAATGCCCAAACCCTGATGGGTGGAAGGCTCACCTTTTAAGATCAATACGGGGCAGGGAGGCTCCACCTTCCTTGGCCAGGGTTGCTGCCAAAGTGACAAACACACCTCAGTTCTTCCTGCCTACCTGAGCCCCGAGAATTGGCCGGAATCAGATGCCACCGGGGCCTCTGCAGGCTATGCACGTTGAGAACGCCTTTTAAGGAGTCATTGCTACTGGCCTGGTAGTGGTTTGATATCTGCATAAGATGGAACCGCTCTTCCAGCCATTCTCCGGCCAACCGCTCCCCCTGCTTGGGGATGACATGGGTTCTGAATAAGCTAAGGGGGGGACAAGGTGACACAGAGAATGCAGGGTCAGCCCTTCTTTTAAAAACGCCTCAGCTTGAGAAGTATCATCATCAACAGCAAATATTTACCAAATCTACTATTTTGATCCATGCCCCTAAATCAAGAAAATATGTCCACTGATGAAAAAGAAGATACTAGCTCAATTTGCCTAGACATTTTCTTTTTTAAGAAAACACATCTCTAAAGAGACTTCTGTGTTCTAAACGGCAAACAAAATAATGGTTCATTACAGGTGCACTGTTTATTTCAGGGAGCATGCTAATTTGGTAGTCAATGCGGGATCTCTAAGCAGGGGAGCTGGCTGTCTTTACATGCTAGAATAATTGGTGATTTATGTACCTGACAATCTTTTCACAGCCCTTTGCACAATGGTGTATTTATGACTGTTTTATAAAACTGAGTGTGATTTTGCTCTCGAAATGGATTATAATGTTTTATTGTTGTGACTGTGCTTGTTTAGTCATATCTAAGATTCTTCTGAAGTCAAACACTTTTTCAATTAGGGCAGTGAGGCATTGTGGCAAAAAGTGTGTGTGTATGTTTGTGGGGGGCGGGGGGAGGGATCTTGCTGGCTTACATTTGCTAAAAATGGGACATGCATTTATTTGGACTCTCACGACTGGAACTCTGAAGTCATCTCATCCAGTTCATCAACAGGGGCATTTTAAGTGCGACCATTTTCCATTGTTGAGGGCTGTCCTGAGCACTGAGGACATTTAGTGCCCCTGGTCCACACCTACCAAACGCCATTGGAATCGCTTGGAAATTTGGACAACAACAACACCCCACTGGGGTGGGGGCTGTGGGGCATGGCTGCCCGTGGCTGAGAACTTCTGATCCGTCCAACTGCCCGTGAATGACCGCGTCCCTGCCTCAAGTGTCCTCCAAGGCCAGCGGGCCAGCCGAGCTCTGTGCTCACACCCTCAGAGATGAAGAAGTCACCACCTCCCAAAGCCACATTTGAACCCTGCTCATGACTAAAATGTTATTTTTATGGCATAATCTCATCCCCCACTGTCACCCCTCATTTCCAGCGTTAGTCCTTGTCCGGAACACAGGCCTCTTTGTGTCTTGCCGCCTTCCACATGAATGCCCTTCAGTCCTTGAAAGGAGCCATTGTGTTTGGGCCATCTGCGGCAGGCTCCCACCTCTCCTGTCATTTAAACAGGTTCACATTTTATGGGAAAGCACTTTTTATAGTACTTCATTTAACGTTCACACCATGACCTAGGGATGACCATTTCTACTTCACAGACAATGAAAAGAGAATGTCTCAGGTTCAGCGACTTCACCAAGGCGGCACTGCTAGTATTCGGCAGAGCCACACATGAGTCTTGTTCTTCAAATGCAGTGCCTGCCACAGTTTTCCCAGTATTCACTAAAATGTATCCAGTCTCTCCCTCTCCACTGTCCCTGTTCTTTCCATCTCCAACTCTGCTTGTCTCCCATAGTAGAAGGAATCAATGAAAAATCACAATTTGTCATCCTTCCCTGGATTCACATCCTTTACCATACGGCTTTACAAGCTCCTTCCATCAACAGTTTTGAGTATATTTCTCCACCCTTGACTCGGGATTCAGTAGAATGAAGTGGAAATGTCATTATGCCAATTCTGATATTAGGCTCCGGAAAGGCTTTGCGTCCCCACCTACTCTCTTGCATTTCTGCCATCACCAGATGCAAGGAGCAGAGCCATTTCAGCCAGCCCTGACTAAGTTAGGCGACCTCTAGCCAACCCACAGACGCACAGGAAAATATAACTGGTTTCATTTAACTTACTGTGTTTGGGGGGATTTGTTATGCAGCAGTTGCTAACTGATATATTTTTCCAACCTTCAGAAAACAAAGACTTCACTTTACCCATTGTTTTCCCTTCCCTTCATTCCCTGAAAGCACATGCTAGCTTTTGCAACATCTTATCTTTTGGTTATTCCACAAACCGCTACCACCTTCTGCCCCACTCTTCCTGTGGGAAGGTGCTCCCAACTCCTAATGGCCAAATTCTGCTTGGCTTCTGCAGCCGTTAGTGCCTTGTACTGTCCAGCACTTCTGAAACTCCTTCTTTGGCTTCCACGACACTTCACGTGTTTCTCATCTCCCTGTCCATCCCAGGGGTCTCCCCTTTCCTTCTTGCATCTTGCTTTGCTTACCTCTCTCCAGGGACTCCATCCCCTCCCATGACCTCAAGGACCATGAAAGCGCTGACAACTGTTTCCAGCCCCACATCTCTTCAGAATTCCAGCTCTGTGTGTGCATGTCCACTTGACAGCTCCCCCAGGAGGTCCTAACCATTTTACCAAGGGAATGATTGCAGGCCCAATGGAGGAAGGATCAGCACAGGGAGAGACTAGTAGCCAGGGCTCCAGACAGAAAAGTACCACAAGAATCCAGGCAGGTGGTGATGCGGCCAGACTCGGGGCATCAGGGTTAACAGAGGTCACTGAATTATCCGATCAATGTGTAACCTTCGTCCCACCCAAGGCACAGATAACATTGATAAGGGCCTGGCAGGAATAATACAGTAAAGACTGTTATTTGTTTTAGCCACCTGTTGGCTGCATGTCCCAGAAATTGAGGCAGGTACAGCTTACAAGTGAAACCAGAATTGGAGCATCGTTGGATTCTGTAGGACTTGGAATGGTGGTGGGGAGCATGGAGGAGCCATGGAATGGAAATATGGCCCATTGGGGAAGTACATATGGTTGTAGCATCAGCCGGCGAGGAGTAGGAGGTTGGCAGAGAAGAAGGAAAGCAGGAAGCACCTCGAGAACAATTCTGAGGTGCAATAGGGAGGCACAGAGGGTTTCAAGCAGAGGAGTGACACGATCATATTTGTATCCTTAAACAATCACTCCAGCATCAGTGTGGAAAACCCATCAGTACAGCATGAGCATGAGAAGCAAGAGGAGGAATCCGATTGCTGCGGTCGGTTGGTTCAAAATGAGAAGTGATGAAGGCCTGAGCGAAGGCGCATTTGTGGAGAGCAGCGGAGCAGATGGAAGGGTGTGCCTGATTGAGCAGAAAAGAGGGCCCGAATTGCAGAGGGTCGGCGGGACCTGCCAAGGGGGTGCCCAGGGCAGCGACAAGGGAAAGATGCAGTGAAGAAACTGACATTGCCCCACCTCTGGGCGTTCGCCACCTAGCTGGGGAGGTAGCTGTAATGTGGCGGGAAGCCAGGAGCCGGGAGTGGGTATTTAAGCTGACGGATGAAAGATAAGAATGAGAGGCAACCATACAAAGATTGCTGGGAAGACAGTTGCAGGCAGAAATAGCAGCATGGAAGAAAGGTCTTGGGCAGAGATGAACAGCCACCGGCTTTACTGGACCGTCCTGAGTGAGGGGAGGGGAATAGGAGGTGGGAGAGTTTGTTGGTTTGAGAACACAATGGCCACTTTCTCACCATGTGGACACGTCATGCCTGAGAATGAAACCACACACAGAGGGCAGGAGAGAAGCCGAGAAAGCCCTGATGACATGGTTTGAGTTCCTGGATTCAGCCATGCCTGAAACTCTTATTACCCTTTGGAGTTCCCAGTATGTGAGCATTTTTAAAAAAGCTAATTAGAAATGTGTTTCGATCACATGCAACTGAAATGTCCTAACCCAGTTCTCTTCCAGCCTTATGATTTGATCATCCTGAGCCAAGAAAAGAGATGGCTTTAAGATGAGTCGGAGTATAAACTCTCATCAGCTGTAAAAGAGGAGAAAAGCTTGCAGCTAGAAAGGATAATTTGGTCAAATAATGGCTATTTGGGGTAGGGCGACCTGTCCAGGTTGGATGGCAGAGCAGGAAAGATGCTGGAGAGAGAGCGACTGAAGATGGTGGACTCTGATAAAGCTGGAGAATATGCTATTTAAGGAAAGACATTTAAGGCAATGGCAGTGGGTTAGTCTTGGAAATGTTGGGATGTCTCTTCCCGGCAGGGAGGAGAAGAACCTGCTTGGGTGTGTGAAGGGAGAAGAGAAAGATGGTTGCGAGTGAGGGCTCAGCTTTTGCAGAGAATATATAGAAACCAGAGTCATCATCTCAGGTGGCAGATGAGCTGAGGTGAAGCAAAGTGGAGGGTTTTGAGGAGCGTCGCCATGGGAAATACACGAGGAGATGATACTGACAATCATTCTACCCTGCCAATAAACTGCCTCGCCTGAGTCACCTCGCTCCAACTCAAGGCTTACTTTTTGTGACTTCTTATCCAGTTATCATTCTTCCGAAACAGAATGTCTCTCTTCAGGTGGGGAGTTTATTCTGAGCTAGATTTTGAGTGTCTTACACAGGAGAATATTTGTTACAGACTAAATATTTTTGTCCCCTTAAGATTTATATGTTGAAGGCCTAACCCCCGAAATGACTGTATTTGGATGTGGGACCTTATGGAAATAATTAAGATTAAATGAGGTCATAAGGGTGGGGCACTGATCAGAAGGCCATGTGAGAACAAAGGAAGAAGGTGGCCATCTGCCAAACCAGGAACTGAGTGGGCAGGCCCCTTGGTCTGGGACTTCCCCACCTCCAGAACTGTGAGAAATAAATTTCTGTTGTTTAAGCACCCAGTCCGGGGTGTTTTGTTTTGGCAGTTGAGCTGACTAATACAGTATGTAGCATGGTCTTGAAAGATGAAGAAGATTAAGCTTCGGAGTGGGAGCATGCTAATGGGATCCTAGGACTACATATGCCCCTAAGGGCAAAACGTACTTCCCTTCCTGTGCCAAGCTGGGGGCAGCAGAGGGATGAGCCCCTATTTGCCCATCTCAGGACATGGAGTGAACCCAGTGTACCAGGTCTGCCTTCCTCTTCCCTTGACCTCAAAGAGACCTGAGCCTCTTCCCAGGGACCTGGGAGCTGGTCTGAGTGAGTCAGCCTCCTCGGAAGAGATGAGGGGAAATTCTTGCAGACGGGGAGCAAAAGCTGTGGATCTGGGGTATTGGCTGGCTCTGGGGTTTTGCCTGGTGGTCTGCAGCCTTTTGGACCCTCACATGCAGCCCTGGATGAGGTCAAGACCCAGCCTCGCCACCCCAGCTTAGGGCAGGGCGTGGGTCGCTGGCGGTAGTCAGTCTCCTGTCCTGGCGTGGGAGGGAGGGAAGGGCTGACAGTGGAGAGGGGCTGCCTTTGGTGGGGCAGCACTCTACACATTCCTGAGCTCCGCAGCCAGTGGCCTTGGGCAGCCTGGGCGGCCGTCATTCTGTGAGTTGTTCTGTGGTGAATGACTCATGGACTCACCTCCTGGGGCCAGGGGAGGCCACAGAGAGGAGCTCTGAGGAGTGGGCGCATCTAGCATGGGAACGAGCTGGACCTGCAGGGTCTCCAATGAGGTGGCCCACAAGTTCATCACTGCCTTTCCACAGGCAGCTCAGACCCCAGCTGCCTGTGAAGCCAGGGCCACATGCTGAGCCTTCCCTGTTAGTGATGGTGAGCAGGACCCTGCCCCGCGCCTTGTCCTGGCCCTCTCCTCTGTATTCCTGGCTACACCTGGCTCCAGACAGTCAGCAGAATGACAGCTGGAAAACACCGCTCTGCTCGGAAATGGCATCTCGTCAAGGTGAAGGGCACCTGGTGCTGCCAGACCTGCCCAGCACCTGCTCGCCCTCCTCCTCCCTCCAGGCACAGAGTCTCATTCATACCACCAGGCAGGTCATGGCCACGTGAGTGTCACGCTCAGAGCCCAGAAAATGGCAAGGCTTCTTCCTCCGCAGCAGGAACCACAGGCTGCGGTGAGGGCCTCGCCTCTGTTCCGGAAGCTGGGGTCCGGGTCAGGACCTCCGGAGGGCAGGGTCTGTGGCCCTGGCTGGGCAGTCTGTCACCCTTTGTCCCAATGGCACTTTTAAAAACGGTGTGTCAGCGTGGTCTTTGGGGAAATGGGGATCCCAAACCTTTCTTTCAATGACCAGCTCTGTCCAGCGTAGCTAACTGGCTCAGACGAAGACTCAGATCGGTGTTGCCACGTCCGGGCCGGGTGGAGGCGAGGAAGAACCTGATGGCTGTGGGGGATGGAGGACAGAGGGGCTGGAGGGAGGCGCGGCCGGACTTCCTGTGGCCCCGCAGCCCTCACTCGGGACTGAGCAGGAGGATGAGGCCGCGGTGGAGGCCCCCGGTTTCCTCCTGAGCCTCCCCTGGGAGGTGAGGAGACAGTCTTCAAGGAGGGGGCCCCTGCGGAAAAGGTAAAAATACAGGGAAAGCAGGAGAAAGGATAGGTGGGTTCCAACACTTGCGTTTCAGCGAGGAATAAATGGCTTCCTCTTCACTCAGACTTCGGTTGCCCCCAAATCTCAGCGATCCCCCAAATCGGCGCCTCTGGCCCACGCCTTTCTCGAGCTCCGAATCCTTTGTCCAATAGCCGTCTGGGCCTCTCCACGTGGTGCCTCAGGCGCTGAATACCTGACCGGTCCAGCGCTGAGCTCGCCATCCCTCCCGTGACTGCCCCTCGTCCTGAGTCCCGTCACCAGACACGTGCCTCTGAGGTACCCTCTTCCCCGCCCTAGTCTTCTAGAAATGGTGCAGAACTAAGCCCGGTCAGTGTCAAGCCCTACATTTCTCGCCCGTTCTCAGCTCCTGCCTCTGGGTCCCGGGTCCGAATCATGCTCCACCGCGTGCTCACTGGCTAATCCTGGGTCTCCGCTTCCCGCCGGTAAAATCGGGGCATCCCACTTCCCCAAAGACCACGCTGACACACCCACCGCCTCCTGGGATGGCTCTGAGGGCTGAGCGAGCTCCGTGCCTGCGACGCGGCCAGAGCAGGGCCCACCCGAGCAGGACTGAGTTAGCCGGAGCCGTTCGCACCTGGCGGCTCGGGCCACGGTGCCCGGCCCAGCGCCGCGCGTGCGGAGCCTCCTCGCTCAGCCCAGACGTGCGGGTTCGCGTGGCGCGTCCCGCTGAAAGACCAGCTGCCGGGGCTCGGCGTTAAACCCTTAGGCCAGCACCCAAGGCCCGGCTCCCAGCCTCCTCCGGTGTCACAGGCCCGCGCGGGCTCGCGCCCCGCCAGGCTCCACCGCGCTGTGCTTCGCGCCGCGCGGCTCTTCCTGCCTGGACCCCGCACCGCGGCGGCCGCCCCCTCCCCCTGCGGGGGGCCTCCCCCGCCCCCCTCCTCCCGCTGCGGGGGGCCTCCCCCCGCCCCCTCCTCCCGCTGCGGGGGGCCCACCCGGTGCCGAGGGGGCAACGCGGGCGCCTCGCCCGACCCGCAAGTCACGCGCTGAATCTCGCTGAGTCCCACAACCACCCTGGGAGGCGCACCCTCGTTTCACCTCATTCTCCCAGTGGGAAACGGAAGCTCAGCTCAGGGGTGCTGGGATCACGTCCAGGCGTGGCGGTGCCCGAAGTCCCCATGGTTCCTCGACTTCACACAAACCCCTCGTGCCATTTTAGAGTGGCAAACAGAGGTCTTCGAGAGCGCGAGGACATAAAGAGGCTGTGGACACAGGGCCCTCAGAACAGAACAGAAGTGGTGCCTTTGTGGTGTGTCGATGTAGCTGAGCGGGAACACGTTTCTGGAGTTAATGAAATTGGGCTGGTCTCAAGAAAGCTGTCAGAGTTGAGGGGAGATGAGGTGGCAGCCACATTTGCGCTGAAAGGTGGGCGCACGGGTTGTCGCAAACCTGCTGGCTCACCTTGCTGGGGTGGGGACCACCTGCACCTCCTCCTTCAGCTCCTCCTAACCCGGGCTGGGCCTGGGGCGCGGGATGCAGACCAGCTCTTCCCCCTGGGTCCCCACTGCAAGCCCCGCTTCCCTTCGCTGCCGACTCAGGCCCAGTGCCCAGCCCAGGGGGACGCGCTTACAACGGCCGCTTGCCCAGCTCTCAGCCCTCCGGCAAGCCTGGTCAGCCTGGAGTGTCGCTCCGTGGTTCTGTTCCCCGAACAGCCCCTCAAGAACAAGTTCACTGGATTTTGAATTAAATGAACAAAGAAGCATTTGAATAAATAAATAAATATTTTGATTGGTTTGGGCTTTAAATTTCAGAAGAACTGAAACTAAGGGAACACATTTTTTCCAACCTTCATTGAAGGGTAAATTAATATGTATTACATGTTCTCTTAAAGGGCCCCTAGGTTCACAGCTTTTTAAAGTAACATAATGGCTGACAGTGCAGTGATTAAAGTACGATCCATATTGAATTGATGATGGTAAAGGAGTTGTGACTTTTTGTGTGGTTTTGTGACTTGAGGGTATTGGTAATTGTATACCCGCTTCCCCGGAAGGCAGTGATGAGGGACAGGCGATGCCGACAGGAATTGGAGGGCCTTCCATCAGAACGTCTGCCTCACGGGAACCCAGTCAGTGGTGCCGGGCCACTGAGCAACGTGAAATGCGGGAATGGCTGGCGGGGTAGCAGCTGCTCCTGTCAGCAGGTCGAACCTACTATGCTGTCCAACGGAAAAAGCAAGCCGAGGAAACAAAAGCAGGTGTAGAACTGCAATTTGAAGTATTTAAGGGATTGCTCCAGTGACAGAGAGATTCCAGGCTGATTCCCTATCTATCCTATACCTAGATCTCATTTGATCTTCCGAACATCAGTCAACCCAGTGAAGCAAACTTACCCCCCTTAAGTGAACGGAGCTTTTGAACTCTTCCCATTGAGTTTCCCTGTAGCCCTGGATTCCAGGATTCCCTTTGTTTCTTGGCGGCCATGATGAATGAAGGGTCTGCCTGCAGGGTGGGGAACAGGCCTGGCAGGAGGCAGCCTGGACGCTCGGCCTGCTTTGCAAAGATTCAGCTTTTGGGGCCAGATCTGGCCCTAAATCTTGCCTCTACTGCCAGCTGGTCTGGAGCAAGTTACTCACCCTTTCTGATTCAATGTTCTCCTCTGTAGTGGAGACTGGCACAATTGAATAAGGTGTCTGTGGAGGCCTAGTGCAGGCCAGGCTTATCATTCTGCTTTACTTTGCTCTCGTACAGCAGTTACAAAACAGTACTTCCCATATTTCAAAACAAAATTGTTTTATTCACATCCATCTTTAATCTCTTCAGTCTCCTTCAGAACAAGTCTAGCTTTTCAAGGTCTCTTTGTGTATTTCAGGCCTTTATCTAACTACAGGCCCTCACCACGATATCCAAAACCTTCCCGAAAGGATATGGATGAAAAGATGGTGATTTTTCACGCCACATGTACATTGGTATTTTGGATAAAATAGGGAAAGCAAGACATAAAGAAATCTTAACTTCCTTTAATAGACTCAAAAGGTCTGTAAAGATCTATTTTGGAACAACTATCTTTTCACATTTAAAAATTCTAGTAATTTTTCTATTTTATTTTCCTTCACATTATTAACAATCACTTTCAGGCCTTGTGAAATTTCCAGACTGCACACTGGCTCAGAGCAGCTGTGTCCCAAACAGACAAACCAGTTGGGCTAGTGACAGAGGCTTTGAACCCACGGAGGCTGGCAGTCAAGAGCAGTTGGACAGAGCTGCGTGCCACTGGGCCTTTTCTCCGAGGATAATCCTAACCTTTGTGCATATGCCTGGCTTTAGCCGACAGCTTCATCCAAGAACATTATGGTCTCAACCCCTGCTGGCTTCGCTCTACCCCCAGAAGCCTCCCTGGCTGCGGTGGGGGAGGGGGCCTAACGCAGTTTCTGACACCCTAGACTTTCCTTGTTTGAGGAAGAAAGAGGGAAGAAGAGCAGGGCTTTGGGTTCAGGCCACCGTGGGTTTGTGTCCCAGGTCTGGCCCATGCTGTCTGGGATCATTAAGCTGCTCAAAGCCTCAGTTTCCTCAAATATAAAATGGGAATGGACTCTGGCTGTTGTGAGGCACTGATAACGAGGCCTGTATGCTCAGTGCCTGGCAGGCGGCGCTCCCGTCAATGGCAGTTGCGTCTAAGGACAGTGTTGACAGGGGAGCACGCAGAGGACGCAGAGGACGGTGCGCTGCGGGGCCTCGGGCAGCCTGAACACCCGCCCGGAGGCTGCTGGTGCTCAGCCTGCACTTCCCCCGTTTGGGGCGGGGGCAAGAACACAGACGCGGGGCGTGCAGAGGAATGAGACCAGCCACGGAGTATGCGGCACCTTTTTATTTGATCAGTCTTTATTTTAAATGTGTGCTTTTGAAATAGCTTATTAAATATGACCTTTTCAAAATTCAATTCTCACAATATTTACAGTGAATTTGGTGCAAACAAATTTTGACCGTGAGCTTTTGGCTTCCTCTTTCAAGTAAATAATTTACAAATTCGTATTATAGCAAAAACCCAGCCACTTCATTTATTCCCTCTTAAGACTCTAGCTTTGTTTGGCAAGTACTAAACTAGGCTGAGGGGTTGCTAGCAAAGAGCTAATTTAAGCCTGGGAGAAATAACATATATTTATCAAAAAAGGTTATGTCAAGACCTTGCTTTTCAATTGAAAACACATGTCCCATAATGTTGTAGGACGGTATTTAAGCAACTAAATACATTTACAATGGTTATTGTGCCCTTTTTAAATTACATTCATCTCTTTTAACCAAATAAGCAAAACCAGAAAATCAAATTCTAAAGGACTTTGGACTGTCTGGGAATGTCATAAAAGTGTTCAGACTTCAGTGACTAAGAAATGAAGGTTGTCAGACAGGCTGCTGGCTGACCCTCCCCTGCTGGCGATGGCCAGAGCTGATGTGGAAGGTCCTGTGGGTCCCACGCCATACGCTTCAGGATTCCACGCTGGGCACAGAAGAACATGAACCTGCGCCCCAGCCAAGACGGGTGAAACCCTGCCAGATAATTCTTCAGATGCAAATGTACAGAGGGTGCTGACCCTGGAGAGGGGTCGTCCCCTCTCTGGGTAGAGAATACGGCACCCAATATTGTGAAGTCAAGGCTCCTATGGAAGGCAATAACTCATGATTTAGAAACAGAATTATGAAAAGAATACAGTTAATTATTGTTCCTTTAATGTCTTGTAAATATAGCTTTACATTTTCATTTTATATACGTGAGGTCTGAAAACAAACCATGACTTTTGTTTGGTTCCATGCCTTTTTTAAAAAACACAAATTAAATCCTTAATCATCTTAGTATGCAAGAGAGTATTTGGGACAGACATTTTACAGGTTTTCTACCTTTTCATGAAGACTTTGATGGGAAATTAGAGTGACAGATTATTAGAAAATAAATTGAAAAAAAAATTTTTTTAGTCATTTGAGAATCGTTCTATGCATTTAATCATTTGCCCTCCCAGCGGTAATGGTCCCTTATTACATAAAAGTGGCATAGAGACCTGTGCAACCCTCTGGACACACGGTTTTGTACCCACTGGGCATCGCAATGCAGTGATTCCTAATCTAAAACACACCTTAACCACAAAACATTTCTCCCATCGTAAGAATTACAAATGAAACACTCCAAGCATTCACAAATGCGGCAGAAGTCAGTGTGAAACAGTGGTGACCGAACTAGAGCTGTGGTTCTCAACTACCTGTTCTAAGTCCTCAAGTGTGCAGGCTACACCACCTGGGTCCCCTCGGCCCGTGCCTCTTGCTAACCCACCCTAACTGTCCTTCACTGCTCCACGCCAGCACCCCCGCCCCCCACTGCAGGATGGAGTCGGGGTGGCCAGGGGCCAGGCGTGCTGAGGAAGGAACATGGGACAAGTGAGCAGCAAGGAGGGCTGGGCAGGGGAGTGGACACCGATTCCTCAGGAAGTTAGGAACCATCAACTACTATCAAAAGACACGGGCCAGGACAAGGATACAATGACTAAAAACATGGATCTCATTGTCTCAATCTTTCAGTGCCTTAAGAAACGTGTTTATCCAAGTGCAAATAGGTGAAGCGGTCTTATGCCTTCTGGCCCACGCCCAGCTCTGCCCTGTGAACTGAGTCCTCTTTGAGGACTTAATGATGCCCATCATTTGGGGTCCTCCTTGCTGGCTCACAGTGACTGAGGGCTCAGGTCTGCAAGCACACGGCCCTGCCGCCTGTCACCAACAAAAGGTTAAAATGCTGTTATCCATGCCTAATACAACGGGTCTGATGTCTCATAAATAATCACAGACTTGATTAAAATGAATATATTATTCTAGGTTAATTCTTTTTCATTCCAATGTTTATATTCCATCTACCCCGAACTATAAATTGAGAAAAAACAGGCACCTCAAAAGCCTTGCCAAGAATGATCACTTTTTGAAATGACACTTTGTACAAACTGAACAAATGAGAACGTGACTGTGGCAGGACAGGCTGAGGCCTCAAGGGGCTGTTTTCTTCAGGTCTCGGATCTGTTTAATCAAGTAGTTCTTCTCGTCGGCGAACTGCTCGTCGTCCGTCCTTTCTTTTTGGAAGCTGCTCAGAAACTCAATAAGCTTGGGTTGATTTTTTAAGAGAATCTCCACGATAGGCTGTGTTTTGTGAGGACTGGCCACAAACACCTGAAACACAAAGAGACAAATGCAGAGGACAGAGAACGCCCACCAGGGACGACGCGGACCCCCCTGTGATTTACGTGGCACCCGTGTCAGCAGAACACAGAAAGCCCAGATCATACTTCCTCACGGAGGAGAATCAGTCATTCCCCCTGCACTTGTTTTCTATATATTCCATATACATGAATTTAATATATTTAAAGTTATATATTATAATTATATATTTTAAGTTACCATTAAATATATAATTGCATATCGAATTCGAATACAATATATTCAATATATATTTAATGTAATGTGTTTAATGTATAATATGTTTAATATATTCGTCTGGCTCAAAATGCAAAAAGGACAAAGGTGAAAAGTCTCCCTCTTACCTTTTCTCCCTGGAGTGCCACCAGGGTTACTGTTTTCTTGTGTATGTAGAGTTTTAACATTTACAATCGCCCAGGCCCCACCTCCCAGAGAGTCCAGCTCAGCAGATCTGGGCTGGGGTCTGGCACCCTGTATTTTGATAAAGCTCTTATGCGTACTCCTGGTTGAAACCATAATACTGGACTAATAACTCAGCTCTACTATAAAAGACAGCAACGACTATAATTACGGGACACAATCATTCAAAACTATAATACTGGTTGGCATGATGCTTTGCAATGGACATACTTCCTAGTTAGATGCCACATGTGTGACTACAGCAGCCGAATACCCACGAAAGTACTGGCTCCCATAAAGCTCTCTGGTTGCACGTTCTGTGCTCCTGACTCTAAAGGGCTGAGTGTTGCAGTGCCAGCCCCTCTGCCCGCAGCCTCCACATTCGGTACCTCAACAGTGCACAACTCGACTCTGAACCTACGAGGAAGAAGGATCAGCTATGGAATAGTAGGGGCTACAAGGTTGAGCTCTAAAGGTTCCCCCAACTCAGCAAATATGGGCATGGAGAAAACTACAGAAGGATGTTAGGGACCTCGAAGGAGGAGATAAGAGGCTGCAGAAGTTCAAAGGAGATGGAGATTATATTAGATTCTGCGTTTGGAACAGAAGGGCTCATGGTGCAAGGTGACAAGAGAGCTAGTCCACGAATCAGATTTTCTGTTTCTTCTTGAGTGAGTTTGGTAGTTTGTGTGTTCCTCAGGATTTGCCCATTTCATATAGGTTATCTAATTTGTTGATGAAGAATAATTCATAGTGTTCTCTTATAATCTTTAAAAATTTTTTCTATAAGGAGAATGAATCAGTAATCAAAAACCTCTCAACAAAGAAAAGCCTCGGGCCAGATAACTTCACTGGTAAATTCTGCAAACTTTTAAAGAATTAACACCAATCTACATCAATTATTCCAAAAAATAAAAAAGAAGGCAATACCTCCTAACTCATCTTGTGAGTTACAGTATTACCTTGATACCAAAGCCAGACAAAGCTATCAAAACAAACTACAGACCAATATCCTTTATGAATAAAGATGCAAAAATCGTCAACGAAATTCAAGCAAACTAAGTCCAGCACATTATTAAAAGGATTATATGCCATGGCCAGGTAGGATTTATTCCAGAAACACCAGGTTGGCTCAACATAATAAAATCAATGTACTATACCACAAGTACTGTGGTGAACTGTGTCCCTTCGAAGGATGCATGTCTAAGTCCTAACCCTCAGTACTTACGAATGGGACCTTATTTGGAAATAGGAATGCGATCAAATTAAGATGAGGTCGTACTGGGCCTGCGATGCGCCCTAGTCCAATGACTAGTATCCTTATAAGAAGAGACATATTGGGCACAGAGACACACAGGGATGCACAGAGGGACATGCCATGTGGAGACGGAGACAGAGATTGGAGTCATGCAGCTATGAAGCCAAGGAATGCCAAGGATTGCTGGCAACCAGCAGAAGCCAGGAGAGGCACAGAACAGACTCTCCCTGAAAGCCTCCAAGAGGAACCAATCCTGCCGACACCTTGATCTTGGACTTCTAGTCTCAAAACTCTGAGAAAACAACTTTCCATTGCTTTTAAGCCACTCAGTCTATGGTACTTTGCTATAGCAGCCCTAGGAATCTAACGTACCACATTAGTACAGTGAAAGAAACCACACGATCATTTCACTTGATGCAGAAAAATTACTTGACAAAATCTAACACCTTTTCATGATAAAAAAGAAAAACTCAACATGGGACAACTCAATATCCAAATGCAAAAGAATAAAGTTGGGCCCTTACCTCAGATCATAAATAAAAATTAACTCAAAATTGATCAAAGACCTCAATATAAGAGCTAAGAAAACTTTTAGAGGGAAATATAGGATGCAACTTCATGACCTTGGATTTGGCAATGTTTTTTAGCTATGATCAAAAGCAAAATCAATTAAAGAAAAAATAGATAAACTAAACATCAAAGTTCAAAACTTTCGTGTATTACTGCTGGATTCTAAAGGGTCTTTGCGGTCATCAGAGCATTAAATGATGTGAGGTCTCAACCTGGAGTTCAGAATATATCAAATCCGTAGACAAACCAGTGGTGCTGCACTGTATATGGCCACTCAGTTCAATGAAAGACTGCATTTCTGCTCTTCTGCATAAGAGAGAGTGTTTACATATCACTGTAAAAGGGAGAGAGGGCGCCTGCTGGCAGACACAGAGCTAATGAGTTGCTCAGGAATAAATCTGTCTGGATAAATTCCCCAGGGAAAAGGCAGGGTGAATAATTTGCTTGTTGAACACTGTACTCGAGAACAAATGATTCTTGATTCTACAAATTAAAGCATATCGTTATCTCTTTTAAAAAAAACTTGTGTGTGTCAAAGGACACTATCAAAAGAGTAAAAAGTCAAAACACAGAATGGGAGAAAAATTAATAAACCATAAATATGATAGGTGTCTACAATCCAGAAAACATAAAGAACTCTTACAACTCAAAAACAAAATACAAACAACCCTTTTAAAAAGGAGGTAAAGGTATCTGCAGATTGCTTGGTGGCTCAAGCAAGGTGGTCCTGGGAAGGACACAGGCGGCAGCTAAACTTGGCTTGCAGCGAGGCTCTTCCCAGGATGCCCCAGGGCTGGCACACCTAGTGGCCAGCTTCAGAGCTGGAGCTCCCACAGGGCTGCATCTGGACAGTATCAGAGTTTTGCTAAGGCAAATCCTGCTCTGTAGGGTCAGCCTCTCACTGGTTAGTCCTTACAACCTATCAGTCCAAGGATCAGTCCATCCCACTTATGTGCAAACAGCAACCAAGGTTCAACTACAACAGGAGGGCACACACAACCCATACAAGGGACATACTTGGAGCACTCGGCTCAGGTGATCAGAAGAGACTGTGCCACTGGGCCTCACAGCACACCTACTATATAAGGCCACTCTACAGTGGCCCTATCTTCTACATGGGAACAAACTCAGGGTGGCAGCCAAAATGGGGAGACAAAGAATCATGTCCCAAATGAAAGAACAGAACAAAGTTCCAGAAAAAGAAATAAAAGAAAATAGAAACAAGCAATCTACCAGATGCAAAGTCCAAAATACTGTTTATAAGAATGTCAATGAACTTAAAGTAGATAAACTCTAAAAACTTTAACAAAGAAACAGAAAACATAAAAACAGAGCTAGAAAAATAAAAAAGAACCAGTTGGAAATGAAGACTACAAAACTGAAATGAAGAATACCTTAGGAGGAATCAAAAGTAGATTAGATGACACAGAAGATCAAATCAGCAATTTGGAAGACAACATAGCAGAAAACACCCAATCTGAACAGCAACAAGAAAAAAGAAATGAGGATAGTTTAAGAGCCCTTTGGGCAACATCAAACATACCAACATTCACACCCTAGGTGTACCAGAAGGAGAAGAGAGCGAGCAGGTAATTGAAAACTTATTTGAATAAATAATAACAGAAAAATTCCCTAACCTGGTGAAGGAAATAGACATCCAAGCCCAGGAAGTGCAGAGTTCCAAACAAGACGAACCCAAAGAGGCCCACACCAAGATACATCATCATTAAAATGCCAAAGGTTTAAAGACAAAGAGGGAATCTTAAAAGCAAGCAGAGAAAAGCAATTACTTACCTACAAGGGAGCATCCATAAGACTGGCAGCTGATTTATCAACAGAAATCTTACAAGCCAGAAGAGATTGGCATGAAATATTCAAATTGATGAAAAAGCAAGGACCTACAATCAAGATTACTCTACCCAGAAGAGCTATTATTTAGAACTGAAGGACAGAAAAAGAGCCTCCCAGACAAGAAGCTAAAGGAGTTCATCACCACCAAACCAATATTGCAAGAAATATTAGAGGGACTTCTTTAAGAAGGAGAAAAAAAATATAAAAAATATAAATAATAAAACAGCAACAACCACACATCTATCAACAATTATTGCAAATGTAAATGGATTAATTGCTCCAATCAAAAGATAAGGTGGCCGAATAGATAAGAAAACAAGACCCTTACATATGCTGCCTACAAGAGACTTAGTTCAGATCAGAAGACATACACACAGACTCAAAAGTAGAAGTATGGAAAAAGATATTTCATAAAATTGGAAACAAACAAAGCAATACTATACCAGACAAAATATACTTTTAAAACAAAGGCTATAACAAGAGGCAAAGAAAGACCCAATAACCCCACTTCTGGTTATTTATCTGAACAAACCCAAAACACTACTTCGAAGGGATATGGGAATCCATATGTTCGCTACAGCATTATTTACAATAGCCAAGTTATGGAAGCAACCTGGGTATCCATTAGTGGATGAATAGATAAAAAAGAGGTGGTACATACATACAATGGAATATTACTTAGCCATAAAAATAATGAAATCTTGCCATCTGCAACAATATGGATGGACCTAGAGGGTATTGTGCTGAGTGGAGTAAGTCACACATAGAAAGACAAATGTCACATAATTTCACTTACATGTGGAATCTAAAGAACAAAATAAACAAAGACTCAAAACAGAAACAAACTCATAGATACAGAGAACATTTTGATGGTTGCCAGATGGGAGGGGGTTTCAGGGGTAGGTGAAAACAGGGAAGGGATTAAGAAGTACAAATTGGTAGTTACAAAATAGTCATGTAGATGTAAAGTACAGCATAAGGAATATAGTCAATAATATAAAAGTATGTATGGTGTCAGATGGGTGCTAGATTTAATGGAGCAATCATAAGTTATATAAATGTGTAATCACTATGTTGTATACCTGGATCTAATATAATATCAATTTGCCAATTGAATGCCAACTGTGTTTGAAAAATAAAAAAATTATTTAAAAAATAAAATAAAAAGGGGCAAAGAATTTAAGTAGACATCTCACTGAAGAAAGATACACAAATGGCCAATAAGCACATGAAAAAATGCTCAACATCATTAGTCATTAGTGAAATGCAAATCAAAACCATGAGATATCACTTCACATCCACTAGGCCAGCTACAATTTTAAATAATGATAATAACAAGTGTTGGTGAGGAAAGGGAGAAACTGGAACCCTGAACATTGCTGGCGGGAATGTTGGCGGGAGGCAGGGAAAGATACTTTTTGGCAGTATCTCGGTAAGTTACAAAATTACCATAAGACTGAGCAACTCCATTCCCAGGTACACACCAAATGAACTGAAGACATTTGTTCAAACAAAAACTGGTACATGAATGTTCATAGCAGCACTATTCTCAATAACCAAAAATCCATCAGCTGATGAATGGGTAAACAAATTATGATATAGCCACACAATGGAATGTTTTGGCCATAAAAAGGAATGAAGAACTGATGCTACAACACAGATGAACTTTGAAAACATTATGCTAATGAAAGAAACCAGGCACACAAGGCCGTATATTTTGTATAATTCCATTTATATGCAATATCTAGAAAGGCTAATCCACAGACTGAAGACAGATTAGTGGTTGCCAGGGGCTGAAGGTAAGGGAAAATGATGAATAATTGTTTAAGGCACAGGGTTACCTGTGGGGTGATGAAAATGTTCTAACTAGATAGTGATGATAGCTGTATAACTCTGTAAATATACTAAATGTCATGAATTGTACACTTTAAAATGGTAAATTTTAGTTATTCATTTTACTACAATAACTAAAACTGTCACTTATTAAAAAAAGTGCCCAGGCTCATTACACAGAACGCCTGTCCGTGTGTTAGGAAATCACATCCTGGAGCCAGATGCGTGGCTCCTGTTACCATTTGTTTACAAGGAAGTTGCTGTGAAGTTTTAGCTAGAAATTGTCTGGCATTTTGTGGTAACTACATAAATAACTCATAACAGTCTTTCTTAAAAAAAAAAAAGGATTAAACACATTGGACAAACTAAGCTTCTCTGTTTCAATCCAAAATAAACGTAAAATGTAGTGGAATTCACAGTCAGGCATCGTTGGATCAACTCCATTGAATCCATACTGTACAACAAACCTAACAAATGTTAAATTTATTTTCGAGATTAAAATTTTCCTTAGTTTTATTTTTCATGGCTCCTGAATCTGCTGCTTCAAAAGGAGAGTTGCTGCGTAGAGGCAGCTAAAGCGAAGCCACACGACCTCTGTGGGGCGCCAGGCACTGAAGGTCAAGGGCTGAGACGCGCCACTCCCTAAGGAATGCGCTTCCAGGCCAAGTTGTGCAGAACCAAATCTTTTGACTATTACGTCTAGTGCAGAGAGTTTCTTGTTTCTCTCTCTGCTGCACCCATTTTTAAAATACTTTTTTCAAACCACCCAAACAAATCACAAAAATAGAACAACTTGGCTTTTCTTTTTAGAATGCAGTTTTATCATCTGCATCCCTTACCTTACAGAACATGTCTCAGAAACGTGACTTATGGAGAAAGGGAAACTAAGAATATTTTGCTCTCTGTTTCAAGCCCGACTGTTTTTTATGAAAGCTAAAACATGTATATCTTACACACATGCTCAGTCATTTCATTCACGTTCCATTTTGCCAAGAGGGTTTGTACTAGGCCCAGATCGGAAGGCCAGTCTCCAGCTTCGCTAACCCGATGGTCTGTGAGGCTGAACACCTGGACCGCTTTGTACACGGGTTTGAAAGTTGGGCCCTGTCACAGCGACAGGGAAGTTACTCAAAGCAAAATTCCATTTCGCGCAAGTGTAAAATAAGACCTTTCTATTCTAAAGCTTCACCATCCCAAATGCACACAAATACGAATGATACAATATTTAGACTATTCTGACACTATTTAAAAGTAGTTATTAAAACATGAAGTTGATATAAACACTTTTCACTGTATTATTAAAAATTTTTAGAAAAATTATTATTAAATCAACTCATAGCTGATTCCTAAATTTACTTGGTCTCAATCGCTTATCCATTAGTAGACTCAGATTTGGTACATTGTGACTGAAGTAGCTGGCTTGCTAAGAAATGGGTCCATAAGGAAGTGGGCAACTTACGGTAAGGCATTCACCAAATTAATGTCTAATTCCACATTCTTTTCAATAAGATTACTGTAAATTATTCTCAACTAGGATGTTTCTAGTTCTGTATCCTTTTTTATTTTTTAAAAAAATTTTTATTTTAGGTGAATTGTCAAGCTGGCCTTTGATTTTTGGAATAAGGCAGGTGGAGCTTCTTCTTTTAATGGCAATGGCTATTGTGGCCAACTGCTAGGCTCTGAGTGACAGAGTAATACACTTAGGACCGATTCTGGCATTGGATGTCCCCAAGTTCCAGCAGCTCTGAGGAGGTGAGCCAAAGGCGCAGACAGCCCCGCCCCTACATGGTTTGGTGGAAGTGGCAACCTGTCCTTTGCCATTAGGAGGTTAACAGGGAAGAGAAAGGGAGATCAGGCCATAGCTAATTCCTACATTCACCTGGGCACATCTCTGGGAGAGCCAGGATGACAGAGACAAAAGTCCCTGAACCCAGTATCTTAGAACTAGACCTTAGACTTTAACGTTACTCATTTTGCAAGTGAGGAAATAGATCCAGATGGATTTGCCCAGAGTCACTGCTGGCAACTGAGCCAGAACAAGAGGCCAGGTCCCCTGATTTCCATCCAGTTCTTTCCCACCACAGCACCCTGCTCATCAATAGAAGAAAGCACGTGAAATGGCATCTCATTCCAGTCCTTGACCTTATCAGCAAGCTAATGAGAATGAGACTCTAATGACCTGGTGGCAAAGACATTTCAGTAACGTGTTCCACATTTTCTGCACCTTATAGAAGGTGCTTTGGGGGTGGGGGGAACTATTAATAAAGAACTGTAAAAAAAAAAAAAACAACAAACAGAAAATCCCTAGTCTTCGGCTGTTACTTTTTCTAAATAACAAAATATTATTTTTGGCAAGTAAACAATTCAGTCATACTTCAGTGGAAGAAACATAGTTGGGGACCAGTTTATACACACGTACAAGTAAACAAGTGGTCAGCTATTTTTAAATGCACCTACTCTGCCCAATGATTAGATGATCCAAATTTTGATCCTCTCAGAGGACAGAAGCAGGTTATGGCTATTTTCCACCCACTGAATCCTTCTATGATATTTCATTTTAAACAAAATCATAAAAAGCTTATTCTCATCTAGGATGAAATATTTAAATGCCATGAGAGCTGAATGCACGACGCACAGCCCTCTATAACCCCGTCGTTTCGTACTATACAGGCACCTTCTAGTCCGGAGCAGCCTCTTCTGTTTCATCCGGTGGTGCTTTTCTTTTTCTGTGAAATAATTCTAACACAGAGACGAGTACAAGAATAACATATCGGACTTCATGTTCCCAGCATCGGCTCTATCAAAATTTAACATTTATGTCATATTTGCCTTGATTTTTTAAAATAAAATGTTACAGATGTAATTAGGGCTATTGGACACTTCTTTATAAAACTATTCTCTTCCCTACGCCTCCCCTGAGGTGACTGCTATCCCGAATTTGGTATTCATTATTTCTATGCAGGTTTTTAGACTAAACTGCATATATAAATCCACAGAGTGTTGTTTTTGCAGGTTTTCAAACTTCAAATAAATAACATCCTTTTAATGTTTGTTTATCCCACTCCATGTTTCTGAGATTAGCCACATTGGTTCATATAACTCTATTAATTTGACTCCATTAAGATATGCAATCGTATGACTATATCACAATTTTTACTCCCCCAGTTTTCTTATGATGCCCATTATGTTCTTCTCTCATTGTACACCATTATAAGTAATGTTGCAATATGCATTTTTGTACATGATTCCTTTTGCGCATGTGCAAGAAATCGCCTAGAATGAGACCGCAGGGCTGAAGGTATGCTTTCAATTCTCTCTTTTGTTCAACTGCTCTCCAGAGTGGTCGTACCGGTTTACGGTGTATGAGAGTTCCCATAGCCTCCAACCTTACCAGAATTTGGTATTGTCAGACTTACACATTTTTGCCAATATGGAGAATGTGAGGTGATATCGCATTGATATTTTAGTGGCCATTTCCATGGTTACTAGTATGATCGGCATTTCACCGACTTATTGGTCAGTCAGGTTTCCTCATCTGAAATTACTAACTTGTAGCCTCTGTCCATTTTTCTATTGAATTGTTTGCCTTTTTCTTAATGATTTGTAAGTTATATGTGTCACATTCTATCCTGTCTTTACCCTTTGCTTATAATGTCTTTTTTGAGCAGAAGTTTTAAATTTTAATGTGGTAAAATTTATAAATGTTTTTATTATGTTTTATGATTTTTATTTTTAAAGAAATTCTTCCTATTCCAACATCATAAAGACAATCTCCTATTTTCTCTTCTAAAGGTTTAAAAAAAATGTTTTTCAAGTATAGATCTTTATCTAGAATTTACTTCTGAGGACAGTGGAGGATAGGGTTTTCTGTATGGATAATCCTTTACTTTAGAACTATTTATTGAATAGTTAACCCTTTCTTCACTGATTTATAATCTCTCCACTATCAAATCCCAAGTTTCACATTTGTGGAGGTTTATTTCTGGGCCATCTGCTCCATTTTCCTGTTCTGTTTATCTATTTCAGTGCCAATACAATATGGCCTTTATTTATTACAAATCCATAATAAGTTCTAATATCCAGTAGGGAGGCTTCCCCTACCTGTTTGTCTTCAAAATTGCCATAGATAATTCAAGGCCATTGCTTTGCCAGACAAATCTTAGAACTAGCTTGTCAAGATCCAGGAAAAGTCCTGTTGGAATTCTGAATGTAATGAAATTGAATTTATAAATTAATTTGGTTTTGAAATGCTTTTGCTTTTGGAAAATAAAGATCTGGTGGCTGGAAAGATAGACTAAAATTTTTTACCTTTCAAAGCGACAGTTACGTTATCTTATAAAGTGTCATATCTCCATGTATAGTCTTATTAATTAAATTACTGAATATATGTTACAAAAACTAAAAGCCTGGAACCCTCTCAACCCTTAATTCTATGCTAGATAGCTATACCCCAAAATAATCCTAAATATGTAAAAAAAAAAAAAAGCTGGATACATTAAATGGTCCATTATAATATTACTCAGAGTAGGAAATAAATGGAAATAACCTAAATATTAATGGCAAGAATATTTAAGTAAACTAGAGTAAATATACCCAATGATAAACTATGATGCCAATAAAATTATGATGGTTCTAAAAATGACACATAACAACAATGAATTAGTGTTCAATTATGGTATAGCATTAAGTGGCAAAATCAGGATATCAATTTTGTATACAACGTGAACACAGCTGTAGAAAAAAACCTTCAAACGTGCACAGGAAAATAAAATGTACTAAAACCTCACAATAGTTAAGTTAGGAGTATGAGATTACAGATTAGATCTCTCCTACCTACCCTACTTAAAAAAAAAAAAAATCTATTGCCTAAAGTTTCCAGGAGGCAATTTTGTTACTCTTATACAAATAAAAAATATCAAAAAGAAAAAGCAGGTATTATAGGGGCTAGTTTTCTTCCACAGCAAAATGCATTCACAAAAATATTTCTGAATAAGAGTAAAAGTGAGTAGCACCTAAGTGTTTCTTCACTGCTTCATTTAACATTCAAAGAAACATGTAAGGCAGAAAGCAAAGCATTCAAATTCTGATGCTTGGGGTTTGGGTTCTAACTCAATCACTGATTATTTTTGTTACTTTTGGGAAACAGTATCCACCTATTTTCTCAGTGGAAAAAATATATTTAGATATGGATTAGTCAGCATTCATTAAAATAACTAAAATTTCACCTAAGTCATGCAAAACCAAAAGACTGCCTATTTAATTTTTTTCTCAAATATAAAGAAGAGTAAAAAGCAGGGAGTTTGCCATTTGGAACTGGAAAACAAATGCTCACATTATTTCTGCAGATTACACTTTACCTTAAAGACATGAAAGGCTTCAAACTGAATGTTGGGACTTTTATCTCGAAGCAGGTTCATCATCAGTTTGAGGTTCTCTGGCTTGCTGATGTACTTTGTCATAATGGCAAAGTTGTGCCGGTCCAGGATCAGTTCACCTAGCAGCTATAGAAACACACACACACACAAAATCAAAGCTATAATCTGTTTGAAAGCCATCTTATTCAAAATATATCTCACTTCTCCCTGAAAAACAAAATATAAATGTGAGTTAAGAACACTGACATGAGAAAATTTTTAAAAAAGAGAAAAGAAAGAATGTTGACATGAAAAAAATTGAGAGTCCTTTAGTGTATCTTAAAGCACAGGCATGAAAGCAGTAGATATTATCAAGTTATTTTAAGCTTTTCACACAGTTTTGCTAAAGTCCATGCTTAATGCATTTCTGAATCTTTTTAAAGCCAATCATTGCTGCAGCTTTAAAAAGCTCTCTCTCATCAAGAGCTAGCCAGAAATAAATTTATTATTTTCATCACTTATTTTAATTATCTTGCTTTCCAGTAATGTATTACTCTTTAGGGAGTGAAGTAGGATAAAAATAACAAAATTGACTCTACGTTACATCTCTCTTACCTGAATAAATGTACTCTCGTAGCTTACTGGCAATAAATAGGTTATATTAAGTTACTCTTACCTTTTACCTAACGTTTATTACAAAACTTGATATACGGCCAGAAAAAAAAAAAAAAAAAGACATCAACCTTGAATCCATATGAAGTTTAACACGCACGGCAAGTTTTTATAAAAAAGCAAAACATTTTCTGATGACAAATAGTTTCCAAAATGCAGGATTACTCCATGTTATGAACTGAATGTCTGTGTCCCCCAAAAATCAGTATGTTGAAATCCTAGCCCCCGATACAATGGTATTAGGAGGTGGGCCTTTGGGAGGTTAGGATACAGGGTGGGGGCCCATGAATGGGATTGATGCTCTTGTAAAAGAGACCCCAGAGCTCACAGCTGACACCTTAGTCTTGGATTTCTCAGTCTCCAGAACTACGAGAAATAAATATTGGTTGTTTAAGCCCCTCAGTCTATGGTATTATTGTTATAACAGCCAGGACAGACTAAGACATTTCGACACAAAATAAAAATACACAAAGTGAGAAGAGCTGAAGACCCTGTGGCAGCACAGCGGAATGTACGACTGCTCCACCTTGTAAGCTTTTACTCTCACTGCAGGGGTAGCAATTCCTAAAGCGTCAGCAACCAGGTAGTGGACATGTACCCTTAACATAACTCTACATGTGATATAGTTATTTTCCAATGATCCTACTTCCCGGAATTTTTCTGGATGCCCCCAGATAGTAAGACATTGCATAGATGGTTATAAAAGTTCTAGATGGAGGAGAAAGCGCATGAAACTGAGGGCTAGCTGTCCATCACAAAAGAGTCTAGCAACAGAATCCCACAGGCGTGGGTGTGTACGTGTGTTGTGTGTGTGTGTGGCTGTCTGGCTGCCAGGAAACAACCACCTTGCCTGTGATGCATCTTTTGTCTATTTAACAAATAAGAAGTACACATGTTAAAGTTATGTTAGTGCACAAAAATAACGTTAAAAATGATGACCACTGTTGAATGTTAGCTGGTCACCACTTCATCTCGTATGTATGGAACAGCAATCGTGTAAACTGTTGATCTTCATCTTCCTTAAACTCTCTGCAGCATCCAAAGTTCACAGAACACTCTTCTGGAAACTTCCTTTGCTCTTGGTTTCAAGGCCACGGCACTGTTCTGGGTTTTCACCTCTTGCAGCCCTGCTCCTTTGCTGCCTCTGTTCCTGACTCCCCTTCCGGCACCACACACGCAGAAACTTTCCAAGCTGGGAACTTGAATCACTTATCTTCTATCTCCCGCAGTCTCATTAGGCCCATGGATTTAGATGTAACGTCTGGAAAGATGTCTCTCAAATCTACATTCTAGTCCCAGTTTCTGTCCTTAACTACACACCCATATTTCTCAATGCCCACCAAGCAGCCCCCGCAGAACACTCTGGAGGCCCATCATCACACTCAAGGTCTCTAAACCAGTTCCCTCTTTCCTCCTGGCTAATGACATCAGATGTGCCAGTTCCCGGGAAGGAGCTGGAATCTTCCTCAGCTCCTTTCTTTCCCTTGCTTCTCACATCAAATCTACATCTGAGATCTGCCAACTTTTTGTTTGTAAAGGTCTCAAACCTCATTCAAACCCTCACTGCCTTTCCTCTGGGCGAGGCAAGAGCACGCCAACGCTCTCTTCCACAGTCTTCACCCAATCCAACCATCCTGCACATTACGTCAAATGAATCTTCCTGAAGGGCCGCCCTATTCCTATTCCTAATTCCACTTAAAAAGCGAATGAATAAACAAACAAATGTCTAGGTTCCTCTGGATGGCATTCCAAGTCCTCAGGGGTCTTCCTCTCCTCGGCTGGCTCAGTCTTCCTCATTCTCCTGGCTCTGTGGCTTTATTCCCTTGCTCCAGTTCCATCCCTGTCCCCAGTTTTATTGAAATATAACTGACAAAACTGTATATACTTAAAACATACACCATGATGATTGGATATACATATACACTGTGAAATATTTCCCACAATCATATAACACGTCCACCACCTCACAGCTACCCCTTCTTTTTTTGGTGTGTGGTGAGAAAGCTTAAGATCTACTCTCTGCCACTTTCAAGCACACGATACAGTATCACTACCTAGAGTCACCAGTCTGCACATTAGATCCCCAACCCTCGATCATCTTATAGGTGAAAGTTTGTAGCCACTGACCAATTCTCTCCATTCCCTCCAGCCATTGTAACCTGGATTCCACCTTTTTCTGAGTTAGACTTTTCTCCTCGGCTGAATCTCCTCTGTCACCTCTGTGCTCTTTGTTTTTTCCCAGCTGTACCCACATTGCCTTGCAGCACAGTTAGTTGTGAGCCTCTTTAGAATGTAAACTCCATAGGGCATGTATCAAATCTGGTTTGTGTTTGTGCCCTTTACAGACTAACTGTGTGATTTGTGTGGGTACTGCTGAGAAAATAAAGTCCTACCAACACAGACTTCAATCCACAAAATGTAGAAAGAAAGCAGTATTATTACTGAATAAGCATATCCAAAGTACAAGAGTGTAGGTAATATACGAAAAAGGCATTGCAAAGATGGATATATTCCACCTCCCATGCACAGCCAAGGAGCTACAATCCTGTAGATACAGGTATCCTCAAGATTAAAGGTAGTCCGTCTCCTGTAAGGGGACCGTTTGCTGTGTACCCTTCCACAGTTCACCCTGAATTCACCTGGCCATTGAGATAAGGTCGCTTTTTATCCAACTGATAAAGAGGATAATAAAACTTTTCTTATCTCTCTAACAAGCAAATGGTTACAGTTCAGAGAGAAGCATGGAGGTTAATTTAAACTCTGGTGACAGGGAGATTGGTGTGCTATCTTCCTAGATGTTTACATTTCAGATGGCTCCCAGACTCTCTCTCTCTCAAACAGATACCCCAAACAAACAAACAAAAACCCACTTCTTAATTGAAAAGCTGACAAGAGGCTTCTAAAAAACATATATTCCTCTCATTATATAAAAATTTATGTATATAAAATATACCTACTTAATATATATGTATGTATATATAGTTTTTTATGCAGCTATTCTATATCTACCTGTGTAGATATATATCTAAAGATACATATAAATATACATAAAATCAAATATATCATACATTACAAATACATGTATATCAGACACACATACACATATCAAAATTCCTTTCAGCAAAATAAATTTCATTAAAAAATTTACCTTTAAAATCTGCACATACACATTCAATAAACATTTGCTGATGTGACATGGAGTTAAATTCAGATTAAGTCATTTCAAGTTTTATTACCTGGGGATGTCTACATATAACTTCTACCCAATCTATCCTTTGCTAATATATTTTCTTGACTTTTCTGAAACAATTGTGTTACATCATTTGGCCACCAACGCTGATGCTTTTAGCCATTAACTGTGAATCTATTTTAATTAATACTGACAATGACAAAATGCTGCATTTTATTATAATACAAAGCATTCTAAAGCAATACTATACAAAGCAAATGGAAAAAATCATACTTTTACTTCTTTAAATTTTATTTATAGGCTTCCTACTACACAGTAAAACCATGCATAGCAAATAGAAATAAGTTAAAAATAAACAAACAAAAACTTGGAGTTGTAATGAAATTGACCAGAGCCAAAAGAAACCTAAAAATTCCATCAAGCTTCTTTTGAATTATAATCTTTCTTGCTAGTAATTAAATGTCAGGCCTCTGAAAAAGATAAGAACAAATTCCTAAGCTTTGTCACATGAGGGAAAGAAATTCCTCTGTTAATTATTTTTTTTATTGACACCAGGAATCTAAGCCCAAAATAGTTCAGGAAAATTCAGAATATGATTAACAAAAGGCAGCATGCAGCAGCTACTCTGGAATCATAAAGCCGCCTCCTATGAGGAACAGGATGCCCTGGTCTCCCAGCTAGGGCGAACAAGGTCCCTGGATGCCCCCACCCCCACTCCCACCGAGCTCTTGGGTCGCAGGTCTCACATTAACTCTCCCTTTGGGGAGAGGCTCCCTGGATGTTTCTCTTAGCACACCCTGGCACCAGAGCCTGCGGGCACCGGATGGCTTTGATCACCCACACATTCTCACTGCTTTTAGCTATAAAATGCAGAGTCTGGGGGCGGGGAGTTCGTCTCTGCGCCCGCGTGTCTGCTCCGCCTCTCTGGGGGCTGCTCCTTCGGCTTTAGGGGGCTGGTTTGCATACATTGCCCTTTCACGAAGGCAAATACACTGTTGTAATAATTTAACCTCTCTTGTTTCTTAAAATTATGAAACATCTATGAATAAAGTATTACAGAATCCAGAGTTATAAACACGGTTGTGTTTAAAATAGAACGTGCATACTGCTACCACGGATCCAATTTCCAGAAGGGAAAACGAACAGCGCGCTGGCAGAGCGCCGCAACGTTTCTTCTATTGAAGAAAAGAATAAACAACATTTAATGAGTTCTTTCCTTGAATAGAATGATACAAGACCATTTTAGTAATGTTCCTATTACATAGCATTAAAAAAAAAAAAGCCAACTCTTCAGTAACCGTTTTAACAATTTTCTGCATTCTCAGATATACTTTACCTGCCTTTTACTTTATTTTTCACTGTCCAACCAGTGCTTGGCTTTATCATACAGTGAATCAAATATGTGAGACACTCACTCAACTGTAAAGGGTTTTAGGCAGGAGTAACAACTAAGGTAGTATGTCTGGGCAGATTAAAACAGAAGAAACAGACCTTATGAGTGGCCTGAGGTCTTAAAATAAGTAGAAAACAATCAGTTTGAAAAGGGAGAGTTTAGAGGAGGGTTACGATACTAGATATTAGATACACACTTGGTCGCTTCTTGCCGGTGTTACCAGGGAGCTCAGAGGGCTCTACCTGAAGAACCACGTGAAGAGGGAGGCTGGGTAGCGGAGCGCAGGGTGGCAGCAACGGCCATGAGGAATGAATCCTTCTCGCTCCCCTTAGCTACTACCACACCCCCCGCCTCCCCCCCTCCGCCATCCACATGACATACTGTACCCATCACCCATCCACTCCGTTAGCAGACTTCTATTTTTATATGCAAATGAATCCTGGTAGGAATAAATCTAATTCACACCCTAGTGCCAATTATTTATTTACAGTTGATCAAAACCTTCCAGAGATAGAACTCTGGGGATACAGATCAGGAATATTTATTTGTAAAATTTCCTTTCCTTTTATTTTATTTTATTTAACAAATGTGTCTGGCTTTTTTTTTTTTTTTTTTTTTTTTTTTTTTTTTTTTTTTTACCATGAGCTAGGTAGGCTCTGCTCTAACCACAACACAAGTGTTAATGAGGGAATAAGACAGGAGGGTCTGAGGACACCTTGAGAAGGGAGTCAGGCGATGGGCACTGGTAGGAGGGGATGATAGCATAGTAGGAAAGAAAAAGCAGGAAGGAGGCAGGAAGGCAATTGTTTGATAAAAAACTGTCAGCTTTATAATTCTGTGTGAGGCCTTACCCAGCTAGAGATAGTCGATCACAGAAAAATTTTGTCATTAGTTCTTGTCAGTGCTGAAAATGGTACAGAATAAATTCTAAAGTCTGTGACCCTCAGCTTTTCTGATCTCAGTTTAGTTGTCACTTTAGTTCATACCAATGCCCCTGCTTTGGTCCAGTATCTGACAGACTCCCACTGAAAAGAGGAAGGATTTGGAAAGTTTACAAGCAATTTCCTATATTCTTTCTGGCTCTTCAGACCATTGTCACCTCTGTTTACTGTTTCAATTTCCACCTCTGTCTCAGGGCAACGATCTCTTGTAACATGGACCAGCTCCCTGTTTTGGCTGTCCTTGTAGAGTCCTTCGCAAATAAGAATCCTTTAGTCACATGGCTTTGGCAACAGGACTCATCCTTATCTTCGACTGCTTTTAACGAGCTTTCCAGACATGGAAGAACACAGCACTGATGGCAGTGCCTTTGCCTGGAGCTCAGTCCCATCACTCCAAGCTCCAGCAAGGAAAACGGCGCACCTGTGGTATTTTTTTCTACATGGATCACCTAGTATGGGTTTCCGCACAAAGGGAAACTCAATAAAGAGTGCTGAACGACTGGCTGAAAATAGTACACTGACCCCTTTACAATACAGGGAAGCGGGTCATGCATGGCCAATGCAAAATCATAGGGAATTTACAAAAATGTGGTACAAATAGATTTAATTTATTGCTTTAGCTTAAAACTGTATCTATTTTTTAAAAACAAATGCATTGTTCTATGAATATCCTCATCCTAATAAAATAAAATGAATGATACTTAGTAAGCTCAAGCATCATACAAATTGCTTGACAAAAAACAGCCAATTATTATGTGCCAAACATTCTTTTGAATATTTGAGTAGGAGCTGAAGAGCAAAAATGCAGCTTTAGCCAAAGTCCCACTCCCTCAGGAGCTGTCCCACCTCTTCTTGGCCAAATGGCTGCTTCCAGGCACCTTTTCACTGAGGGAGAGAAGGCTACTCACAGGTGCCGCCTTTCTGTGCCACAACCTGTCTGATGAGAGAGCGGCATTTCCACCGGCGTTTCATAGGGGAGATAATCTCAAATTGCAAATTTGCAAATGCCACATACACACACACACACACTCTTTTCTGTATTTATCATGTACTTATTATTATTTCTATTGTTACTTCTAAAAAGCATTTGAGGCAGGACACTTACACTGTTTTGCTACAAAGTATAGTCATTAACATAATGACTATGTTACAAATTTTAATGTTATGAATTTTTTGTAACATTTTTCAAGTTATAAAAGAAGGATATTTAAATTTTCTATTTTTTTACTTGTTTACTCACAGACTATTTACTAACAACATATCAACTTATGGAGACTCTAACTTACAGAAAGTTGACATTACCTTTAAAGATTGTCTCTTAGTCACATAATTCTCAGACTGAAGCAATTTCTCATAGTCTTCAAAAATCTAATGAGAAGAGAATAAATATTAGAGTGTAAACCAGCAGCGTTTCTCTGCATTAGGCTTGCTTGCCCTCCTAGTCAGAAGTTAAGCCCGTGACCTTGGAGCCCCGTGTGGCCCAGCTGCTGTGCCTTCCACTGCTATATGCTTAACCCTAGCTTCACCAGTGTCCATAGAGGGGTCTCTCTTTCACATCTTCATTTAAGCATAAAGATGCTGGGAGACAAGGAAATCAAGTGATACAAGGGACATACTTCTCTATTTTATTTTCGTTCAGAAAATTAGAAATAGAGTAGAAAAATGGAGTAATTGATTACTCACAATAAATCATTTTGAACAAAGACAATTCATTTTATGCTGCTCTAAAGAAATTTGTGTAAGTAGACTTGCTGGCAGCAATTAACCTATAAATATTTTCAGAAAAGATTAAATACATTTAGGGTTTTACCTGGCAACTCATAAAGAATCAAACTATCAAATTCATAGCATGAACAGGTAGAGCAATAGGGCTACTTCTGTTGCATAATGGCCATGCTAATCTCAGCTGGACTCTCTGGAGCACTTCTGCTCTCCCCAGAAGCTTGGGGCCACTGGTGCTTGGGCCCCTGTTTCTTAATGTGTCAGCAATCATTACTTAGGCCCTTCAGTTTAACTCAGAGGGCCAGTGGCTGGGGAAGCTCAGTGTCAACCTCCTGCCATGCGTGGACACACTTGGAGACCACTAGAGTGGAAGGGGCAAGTTCTGCAGAGGCCTAAAAGAGCATTCTGAGGCTGAGGGCCATGGAAAACAGTCCTGGTCCTCAGAGGGCCAAGTGCAAGGTGTGTGCACGTGCATGATGAGGGCAGCTGTGCACACTGATGGTAATTATCAAAAATTAAGAAAGTGAAAAGTAAAAACAGAAACGTGCAGCTCACATTAAAGTCACAGTAACTATATTCTTTTATATGAAGGACTTATTTATTCTAAATGTCATGAAATATAAGGAGGATTTTGTGGGTCATTAAATTTGTCAGACAAATTTTGAGTAAGTTTTAATTATAACTATAAAATGCAAACACATGTATATGTAAAGTATGATTTGCCTTTCCAAGCTACCAGTTTCATTACTTTAGAGTTAAAGAATATGAAACTCAAAACGTAAGAAATATTTTAGGGAACAGGAGTTTTCAGAACTAGTGTTCAGCTCAGTACATCTGGTTCAGGTCTGTGAAACTCCTAAATTACACAAGAAGCGATTATAGATACAAAATTTTTTTTTTTAGATAAGTAAGGGGTCAAAGAGAATGAGTTCATGGTCTCTCAGACACACAGTTGTATATTATCCCTGACTTCAAAGTATTATTGCACAGCACATTTACCTCACCTATTCTTTAGAAAAGATTAGCAGTAGATACTAAACTATCTTATTAGCCCTCTTTAATTTTCACTCAGTATAAATGTAACACCTAATGAGTCTTTAACATTCTATCTAGCATCTATCATTACTGGACAACCAAACTATAATAACGGTTCATTTCCCAGATTCAAAAATATGCCATTTCCTTTTGGTCTTGAAGCGTTTGGATGCCTCTCGGCAATAAGAATTATTCTGCCTTTTGTCTGATACTTAAGTCTAAGTACCCCTATTGATCTCATGAGTATCTTCTTGATAATTTTAGAATATGAAAATCACTCTGATTTCATGATTATACTGCTAATTCTTAATCTTAAAGAGAACCTAGCAAACAATTTATGAATAAAAAAAGACATAGCTTAATTTCTGCGATTTGGATGTGTAAAGATAGAGGGTGCTGATAGGTTATAGTATTCCATATCTACCCAGAGTCAGTAATTCCTTTTATCTTTTTGTGCGGCTAGCTAGAAATGTTTCAATTACACAGTATATAGTGGTTTGCATTGCATTTTATATTTCCACTGAAGAGCACTGGTCTAAAGCATCTGAACCAATACTGGAACAAATCCTGTAAAGTTTTGCTTGCAGGTTTGTGCTATGTTCTACTTTAATCGTGATGTTTCCATTGCTTAAATATTTAGCAAAAGCAGAGCTGCTCTTGGATGGATCTGTTCATTCAATACTCATTGAACACTGTCAAATATATGGCATTGAGTTAGATATTAGGGATCGAGTAATAATAATAAAAATGAATATTGAGCACGTACCATGGTACTATCCTAAAACTTAAAATCTTGTCAAATTCCTGTGACGACTCTATGAAGTAGGTATTCTTTGTTTTGCAGTTACCGTTAACTTGCCCAGGATCACACAATTGGTAAGAGGCAGACTGGGTCTTAAAGCCAAACAAGCAGACTCCAAAGTCTATACAAGACTGAATCCTTGAGTTCAACAGATAAGGTTCTTGCCTCTCAAGAAGCTCAAGAACCAGCCAGGAAGATACAGACACACCATGATAATACAGTACAAAAAATGAGAGGTAGAGTAGGGTGGGGGTGGGGGTGGCAGAGGAAGTGTGTGTGTGTGGAAGGGTGTGCTTAGGGAAAGCTTCCTAGAAGAGTCACATTTCAGTTGATCTCAAAAGGCTGAGCTGGATTCTCCATTAGAGAAGGGAGCTGGAAGACAAAAATACTTTGGTATTTCTACTAGTAAATAAAACTAATTATTGACCAGGTAAAGTGATTTATTTTAATATGTGTGGGGTGCTCTTCCATTTGGAAGAGCTATTTATTGCCTCTTAAGGGCATCATGAATGCTCTTTAAGTCAAAATCAAAGGGAGCAGGTGCTAGTTGTTTCTTGGAATCCAGGGCACAACAGGAAGAGACGTGAAAAACCAGAAAGCCCTGATCTCCTGCCATCCTTAACTTTCTGTAAAGTTTCCTAATGACCTGGCTTCCAGGTAATAGATGAATTAGGTGTCTGATTGATATGGTTGGTTTTTATTGTGGATCATAAACAGGAGTAAGTGCTCACAGATCTAAGAGGAAGGGAGAGAGAGGAAGAGAGAACGACTTAAAATTAATTTTACTTACAGTGTCATAATTCTGTTCTAAGAAGTCTGCTACCAACACTTTATGTCTCGTTAGCAAATCCTAGAGAACAGCCAAGTGAAAGAGAATTATTATGTCTTTTCCTTCTAAGGTTTATTAAGTCTATTAATTTGAAACATATAAAAGTTTTAGAAGTAAATTTGTTTACACCACAAAATTATTTCCATTCTTAGTTTAAGATGAGAATACATGTTTGTTTCATGTTCAAAACGAGTTTGTTTTAAATTCATACCATTGTTAGATTATAGAAATAATTTACTGAAACAAATGGCATTTTAGAGATTGAGTTTACAGTGTATATTTCTTTAAGGTACAACTCTACATTGTGCATATAATAATTTGAATAAACTTTATGATGATCTTTTAAAAGAGTCAACAATTAGTCATTTTTTTGAAAAAGAATTCTGAATGGACTAAAACCGTATCTTACAAGTTAACAGATTTTCGAGGATTTTAACCTTTAGTTTTGTTCCTTAACCAGTTTTTAAAACAGAGGTGCCTAGGACGCTGGGAAGCACAAGAAGGACCTTTAACAGGGCCATCTTGGCAACTGTTGCTCTGGGGGTAATGGGCTGGGAGGCCTTGTGCAGTCATTAAGAAGCACAATGCGCCCTTTGAAAGTTGAACACAAGCAGCCTGATCTTATTACAGACGTAACTCGCAGAAAACTGGACAACAGCATAAAGGAACGTTTGACTGTCTTCAAATCAGACCTAAATCATATCCTTAATTCACCTTAATGTTGAAAGAAAACAAGCTTTACCTAATCCCGTTTATGTGCTTAGAGGCTAAATACCCTAACTATGTATCACACAGAATTTAATTAAAAACATAACAAGAATTTTAAAGTTTTCCAAAATAAACTCTTATACTTTAATACATATTTAATTAAAACTTCCTAAATGCATATAGAAGATACGCACATAACCTCACAGAGAAAAGGCAGTAGAAATGGTAAATAAAAACATATTTCTATTTTAATAAAAAGTAAAATAGTTAAAGCATTTTGCACTATAATTTTCAAGTTCAAAAACAATTTCATTTCATAGTACTTGTCATCACAACTTGATTGATCATTGGGCCTATCAAAGGTTAACTAACTTGCTCAAGGACATACAGCTAGTCAGGTGGGAAAGAGAATTCAAACCACTCCTATCATGTTGAGTCTTGGGGGGATAAAAGACATTGTGGTTTTAAGGAATCTTTTTTGGGAAAGGACAATTTGTGGACAATACCACGACAAACACATAAACTAACCACATTAAAACATTAACGACTAAACTGGGCAACAGTCGTCTTGGAGCTTAAAACAAAAAAGGTTTATCTAAGATGTTAAAAAAGCCAAGACCAATATAAAATCAAACCAAATAAACAAACAAAGCCCCTTGAAACCAGCTACTTAAAAATACGTGACTTAAGGTCATTGTTACATTATACTAACCATACCATTTAAAAAGTACAGAAAATTGGCATTTCCAATATTATTAGCATACGAGAAAAACTTATCTAGTTATTTAGATTTTCAAGGACTTAAGTTCAATGGAAAATATGCTGAAATCCAAATCAAAACATTAGAATTTATTTTTGTGAATCAATATTGTGCTGAAAATTAAATTGGGCTAAATATATGATAGCAAGACATTATCGGGTACAGTTCATTCTATTAAATGCTGAAAAATCTTGGGAAATTTTCAAAAACACACATTCATCTGTATTTGCTTTTCCCTCCATTAAAGTTTGTTCTATGTTTACAATTATTTGTGAAGTCTTACTTATGTTTTTTTTTTTTAAAGGAACTAACTTGTTTCCATGACAGCAAAGAGTCATCAAATAGAAAAAGGGGGAAAAAATGGGACAACAGCATTTATTAATAGAAAACATTTCCTGAGTTGTTTAAGCACAGGCATTTGGCTAGAAAGAAAGGGATTCATCCTTTGTGTTAAACGGCATTCTCCACATCTGATGCACTGAAGCATGTCTCACCAAATATACTCTTGGGGGGTGGTTCACCTGCAGCCACTGCACAACTTCTGCGTTGCCAGGGAAGACTGAGCGGCCTATGCGGCGGAAAGGCTCCTGGGGTTCCACAGCACTCCGAGCCCTGCCCGGCCAGCGCTCCTGAGCCTGTCCCCAGCTCTTCCTCCCTTTCTTTTTTCTCTTTTGCCCTCCTTCTCCTCGCTCTTTGCTGTCTTTACCAGGTTTCTTCTTCCTTTATTTACGTCTTTGTTTTCTTCGTCCCCTCTGATGCCCCTCCCTCCCTTCCCCCTTCCCACCTATCCTAGACTTCCAGGCATGGGCTCTCCCTCTCTCCTTATTTTCTCAGGGGAAACCTAGGGAGCAGGCAGGATGGGCGAAGACACGTGGACAGCTTGAGCGGGCTGGTGCCACCCTCCCTTCAAATCCAGATTCTAGGTTGGTCGGCGTGTTATTTCAGACTTGGCTCAAACTTTTAGAGACAGTGGCACTGCAGCTCTTTCGCTCATGGCAATTCAGCCGTGGTCCCCACACATCTGCACATTCTGGTGTCGAAACAAACGTAGCACAGTGAACTGTGATCCTCAAATAGGATTCTCCCTGACGGTTTGTGTCAAGTCAGTTTTCCCCGTTTCATTATATTTCCGGAGATATCTTGGTTCCCTTTATAGATCGTGTCTCAGGCAGCTAGCTGCCCAGCCTTGCCTTCCCCTTAACCAGGCTGTCTTCAGGCTGAAGTCCATCCACCGTGTTCTCTTTTCTTAGTCACAGGAAGCCCCTCTTGCTGCCCAGCCCGCAGGCCCCACCTCCATGCGAACCCCACCACATCCCTTCCCTGCACCAGGTTTTCTCAGGTTCTGCCTTCTTCCTGCTCCACTCTGATCTCTGCCCTTTCCTGAGTCTTTCTGATCTGACTCTCTCTCACACTTCCTGCCACCTCATGAGCTAATCATGGCTTAATAGATTTAAGGAACCTTCTCAGAATAAGTTGAGTTAATTCCTAGTCTATAGATAATATGTGGTTTTCAGTATAGCTAACTACTGCCTCTACCTTTCTCGACCGCTTGAGAGCCATTAAAAAGAACTATTTATCATCTAGATTAAGTTATTTATGTACAGTAATAAGATTGAAGTATATATTAATATTAGTACATGAATTACATCGATATTTGTTAAAATATGTATTTATGATAATATACAATTAAAAGTCATATATGGATTATAATTAAGTGAAATTTATATTTATATTCTGAAATAAGTAGAAGTAATTTTGAAATTATGTAAATAGAATAAGTAGATTGCTAAAATGCTTTAAAGAAACAAATCTGAATACATATTTAAATGAATGTTATCTTTTATAATTGACTTGAAAATCTATTTTTTTCAATGATGCCGTTATATCATCAGCCTAAAATATTTTTGGAATTGCTCTCCTAAAATGTCCCTCAAAGACGATTTGGTAGACACCGAAGAAAATCAGACTCTATTTTAGTTACTTTAAAATTTATTTTTATTATCATTATAACTGTTACCAAAACCTAAAATAGCTAACTTGTTCTAGCTAACTTGATTTTCTACTTTATCCACTAACCTGGATCAAATAGCTTTTTGATGTTTCCAAAACTTTTATCTGCCCTCAAAGGATAGAGATTTGCCATTTTTGAAAAATGAACATGCCACAAACATTGATAACAGTTTCAAGATATATTAAACAATGGAGGATCATAAAAATAAGTACATGGTTTTCTAAAATAGAAACTTTGAAGGGGCACCAGTCATTGGATGTATAAGTGTTAGTATTTTAGTTTGCAAATTACCTGCACCATTTTCTGATATACACTCTGAAGATCTTTTTGATGGTCAAACTCACAGAAACAGAAAGTAGCAAGTGGATGCCAGGGGCCGGAGGGAAGGGGAAATGGAGAGCTGTTTAACAGAGACCAGCTAGCTGTGTGACAACATGAATACACTTAACACTATTGAACGGTACACTGAACGATGTTATGTGCATTATACCATAATTAAAATTTTTTAAGTTTAAAAATTAGGTTAGATTACATTTAACTCCTATATAATAACAAACTAGATAAAAAGTTTATAAAATATACATGATTATAAAAAAACCAACATAATTTATTAGTATTTTATTTCACCATGTGGAAATTTAAAATTACACTGATAACATAATGTGATGTCTTTATATTTAAAGGTGTAATTCTCCATCTCCCTTCACTGTCCAGGTCCTTCCCTGCAGGTGAACACTGCTGCTGCTTCCCAGCTATCCTTGAAGAGGTATTCGGAGTATATGCACCGTAAGGGGAAACTTATACCCTTTGTTTTTAACATAAAGAAAAGCATGCTATAGACAGAGTTATACATTTTCCTCTTTTCATTTATATATTGGAATTCATTCCATATGAGCTTGCAACATGTTGTTTTTTCCACAATGTGACAAGCTGGCCTAATAAATTGTGTTCTATATACCAATGCCTTTTATGGTCCACATCATATACAGTTGGCTATGCTCATGCCTAAAGATTAGAATTTTCTGCTTTTTAAAGTTAAAATACCCCTTCAGAGGCCAACTGACTTTAACTAAATGCTGAAACTAAATGATTTAGCTGATTCAGGAGAAAAAAATTACCTTAAAAGTAGCGAAGGCATCTGAAGCAATATCAAATGTTGACAACTCCACGTACTTAAAGAAATCTCTGAATTGATTAGAAAAGAGGATGATTTTGGCAAGTGGTTCATATCGAATACATTCTCTCAGCATAATTCCACAACGTAAGGCAATCTGTGGGGCTTCATATCTATAGCATAAAGAAGAGGCAGAGAGCTCTGTTATCCTATTAACAAAACGATACTAATGGTATACAAAAAACAAACATTTCAATACTGCCATTAATGGAAGCATAGATACCATTTTGTAAAGTTCATTCAAATACCATTCATTCAACACCCACTGAATATCTATATAATATATCGGTACTATTCTGGATGCTGGGGATACAACAGTGAGCATCACAAGGTCACTGGCTTCCCCGTGTTCATACTCCCCGTGAGAGTATGTCTGATGGGGGAAGAGGCAGAGAGAACTAACTGCAAAGTCTCTAAGACAAGAACCAACTTGGTGAATTACAGTAGGAGAAGTAAGGCCAGTACAGTCGGAATGTAGGGGGAAGAGTAGTGAATGGTGTGAAATGAGGCTGGAGTGGAGAGAAGGGCAAGGGCCAGATCACGTACAGCTCTGTCAGGTAAGGTAAGGAGTCTGGTTTTTAAGTAGGAAGCCTTTGGAGAGTTTAAAGTAAGAAAATAACATGGCCCAATGTATGCTTTCAAAAGATCACTCTGGATACCTGTGAAAACTCGATTGTAAAACAGAGAAGAATGGGCCTGGGAGTTTGAGTGGAGCAGGGAGAACAGAAAGGAGGAGGAGGAGAAGCCCAGCTAGAGATGATGGCAGCTTGGACTGGGGTGGTAGTAGGATCACAGACTGTGGGCAGATCACATACGTTGTTTGGAAGGAGAGTCAACAGGACTTACTGATGTTGCAGCTGGGGCAGAGTAGGGAATAAATCTGGGGTAAGGGAAACTGAGGATTGAAGAATGATTTGTGGGGAAGAGGAAAAAAAAAGGAAAAAAAAAGAAAAAAAGGAAAAAGGAAAAAAAGAATGTTTTTGGATTGAATATAATTGTGTATATATGGTGGTACCGTTCATTAAGATGAATAAACTAGTCCAAGAACAGGATAGAAATTAAGAGATTGTTTTTGACCATGTTCACTCTGAGATACCTGATATCTAAATAGAAATATCTCCTTAGTAGTAGAACATACCCATCTGGAGTTCAGAAAAAAGATAAGGGATAGATATACGTATATGATTTGCATATAATAGATGACCAACGATTATTAGCTGTGAATTGACTGATTCACTGAAATCGTGAAGTAGAATTACAGCTCACAGCAAAAACTTCACTAGAAAAACACAATGACTGGCATACTAGATTTGTTCTATTTCTAATTTAATAACAATCTTTTAAGTGTCAAATTCAACATTGAAATAAATATCGGTTTGAATTACATTGCACTGTATGATAAAGTTTCAAGAAAATGAACAATGTTTAGCCCAAGTAACACATGCCCAGTATTGAAATGATATAATTGACAACTGTGTGGTAAATAATGGAAGAACAGAACAAAGGAAGACATAGTTGTAAAAGGCTGGGAAGTGAGTATAGGGCAAAAAAATTGTTATTCATTTAACATTTCAATTGAATACAATATTACTTTTTATGGTTGTAGTACAAAGCCCATTGGAAAAAGTATCTTTAAATATCTCAATTTTTGAAAAAGTGTTTTCTTCGAATGTTGAAAAAATATAGGAAATATATTTCCTGTATTGTAGGAGGAAAATGACATTAATAAAGAGCCTATGCAATTTTTCAATTTCCATGAATTCTTCAAGTTAAAAAAATTCTGATAAAAATATTTTTAAAAGCAAAAGATGAAAACTGAACTGATGAGAAAACTGGATAGATGAGAAAACTCAAACATTTGAAAACCAAAACCAAACCACACTTACACAAAACTTCAAGATATTACTCACCATACACAAGTGATACCATTTCATGAATAAAATTTCTTTCCCATAATTTAGGCTTTTAGTTTGCAAAATCAAATTTACAGTACAGTAAGGGAAATGGCAATGGATATTTAAGAGAATTCATTAAACCAGGGCGGTATTTATTCACTTTTATATTTTTTATTCTGAATAATATTTATAAATATCATTTGAGTATTCCTTAAATAACTCATATTAACATTAAATGCTAATATATTCAGATGGGCATGATTATTTGCAGACTATAAAAATGCTCATTTATAGTGTTAGCAAGTTCTCTTATCAGAATAATTTGAAAATCAGCCTACTGGCACACATGGAAGAGTTATAGGTGAGGAAATTAAATTAAAGTTGTTATAAAGAGGGGTATAATTTCTGAAATGTGAAGGAGTAAAACATTCTCATTTATTTATAGAGGACTTAAGAGAATTTAAAAACTATTGGCTTAGAGAAAGAACTTAAGAGACAATTAAAATCCAGAATTATGAGTAAGATATTTATTGACTTTCATAATTTGGCTCTAAACTTAACTTTTCGATTTCCTCTCCCATCACATTCCCTAACTCTTTGGAGTATGTCATTTTCTCAACCCAGGATGCCCGTCTCCTACGTTTCCACCTCTATGATTCTCTCTCATCTTTCAAGGCTTAATCCAAATGCCAGCTCCCCCTTTAAGTGTTTCCTAATCACCCACCATTCAGAATTATTCTCTACTTCCTTCACATTCTTACAACGCTTGTCTGTAATTCTACTTTAGCAGTTATTTTCATTCTGTACTTTGTTACATTGTAATAAGTTGTTATAAATTTGTTTTTATCACCTCATTACAAACACTTAATGGCTGGGGATAGGTTTTACTTATCTTGTTACTTTCTCCTCTCCTCCTTTACCCTTTCTCCATATTTATTTATTGTTACCTTCTCCCATCCCCACCCTAGTTTCCAGGAGTGTCTAGCATTATTTTTTTTCACAAAGTAGACATATAATGAATTTCACGCTCTAAGTAAAATTCTTAATACTAAAGGACTCTAATGAAACTCAAACTTTGGCTTATACAAAAATCTGTATGACTTCTAGCCAACATTTTCTCATTTCTTAATTCAAATTCCAAACTGAGACTATAAAAAGTTTCTACTTCAACTTTTGTGTATAATTAGCTCTCATTTTTCCCTTTCATTCGGTGAAGTTTATTAGAACCATCTGTGATGTACTGACTATTCTTGAGAACCAAGAGAATGTTAAAAAAAAAAGAAAAATGAACTCTGGATCGAACACTGTCATTTCATTTCAGTAGTTTTTGCCCAAGAGTGGAACTGTCATTTCCTGAGATGACAGCTTCTTAAAGTTAGTAATACATTAATATATATAAGGAAATTCCTAATTTTCCTCAATACCCTTTGAGGGATCTGTAATACTGCATATACCGTTTCAATCTGACTTTTAACATTGGCTAGAATATTGGCTTTTGATAGTTTACTGCCTACTATATCAAGAAGTACTCCATAAGTTAAGCCTACCTTAAGTTTCAAATCCCAATAACAATATCTGTAGGTTTGGTAAAAAAGGAAATATTTGTCTCATTTATTCTATTCTACTTATGGATAAGGTTCCTGAGGGCAGGAACCATGACAAATCATGTGTTCTTCCCCATGACTGACTTGCCGCAGGTCCAATGAATGCTGAATCTCTATTTTATAAAACTGAATAACTGAATCATATTTTCCTTCTGATTTGTAGTTCTGAACTATAATTAATTGTGTTATTGTAGAGAAGACATACTACTATATAAGCATGCACATTCAAATAATGACAGCATATAAGGTCCCTTTCAAATTTAATGGAAGCCAAATATAAGAGTAATTGTTTCATCTAGCAGTAAGCTATAGTAAACATTACACAGAAAATGGGTAGAAGAAAGGTCTTGTGTAATAATATCTCAACTTAAGAATACAGATTATATTATGTAAGGGAAAAAAGCCTTTTGTCATTATTGCTAGAAGCAAACAATATTTGGAAAAGTTTTGTAAAATGTCATTCAATAAACAGTTGGCCTCCTAAATATAGTCAAAATGTTTTGCTTCTATCTGGAAATATTTTCTTACTTTAAAAATAATGAAATAATGCTGTCCACTGGAAAAAAAAAAAAACTAGAAGCCATAACAATTCAATTCAATGAGCGCCCCTAATATCCAGGTCATATCCAGATCTAAGAACCGTTCTTCACGAAAAGGAACAAGGGTCATTGTAGAAGTGGCTGATTCCAGGTTTGTGTTAGGAAACAACAAGATGGACCTGGTATATCTAATGCCAGAAAGCAAGAAAACTCTCACCAACTAATGGGGGTGATATCAAAAGGACATGGGTGAACTTGAGGGGGCCACAGATGGAGAACTAAGCATCAAAGAAACTGTGTGAAAATATAAGATGTGGGGAAAACATTAAGCAAACTAGTTCTGTAATGATACTGGAAAGATACACAGAGAGAGTTGGGGTGGGGAGGAGGGAAGTGGGGTGGTGTGGCAGAGAGAGAGAGAGAGAGAGAGAGAAGAATGAAACTCATTAGATACCAATGTAAGTTTCTAGGGTGACAACTTATTGTTCTTTAAATTGGTAACTGAAGGAAAAGAATTAGGTATATATTCTGCCTCTCTGATATATATTTTGTATTTCAGAGTCATTAACCTGTTGAAGTGGAAGAAGGAAAGTTATTCCCTATAAAACTACTCTAGTCAATAAATACACAAGGAATGACAGAATTAGGAAGTCACCTTTTTAACCCCTACTGAAATGACTGAATCAGGCAATGTTCTTCAATGAATGGTAAAACAATTAAGTGTAAGGTTGATGGGGAGCATTATAATGGATTAGGCTGTCACCATCTGCACCCACTGCTCAGTCTCAGCATTACTAAGTGTATGTCTCCTCACATGATGCAACCTGAATGATAAAGAACCACCTATAAAATATAATTGCCAAAATAAAACTGAATCTAAATCTAATCAAGCCTTTAAATATAACCTTTACTCTAAAAGGTTATGTTCATATTATATATATATAATGGAACACCATTAAGAAGCAATCTGACAAACCCAAAAGGGAGGAAATTCTGTAGGATAAGTGACTCAGTTTTTCAATTCTCAGATTCCCTTAAGAATTAAGGGGCCAAGTGACTAAGTGCTCTCAAATGGAATGTGAATGGGAGAACATGAGCCGTTTCCAGGCCTGGCTCATAAATTCTCTTATGTGTTTGGCCTTCCTGTGGGCTGAAATGGCAATGGACAAAGTGATCTTAGCAACCACACGTTAAAAAAGGCAGAGCCGCCTGCTGACCTACAACATCTGTTCTGCACTAATGTGTGAGAAGTAAACTTATCTGGTGGTGAAGCCACTCCATTTTGGGGTTTATATGCTGTAAAGTTTAATGTTTGTTATAAGTTTAGTCTGCTCTAATACATGATACAAGTATATTTCCCTTCCCAGAACTGAAAGACATAATTCTCCAGTAAAAACAGTATTTTGTAAGAAAAAATGAAGTAATCATAATACACTACTTTGTTCAACAATGAATATTGATTACATAGTCATAATAATTTTAATGTGCTTTTTAATAAAATAAAAAATTGTGATAAAGTATATTGGGAGGATAAGGAGAAGGAAAATAGTGTAATAGTGGTGGTGAAAAAACTAAATTATCATTTGGCCTATGAGAAAGTCAAAGGGTAGTTTTTAAAAGTTGATAAATCAAAGATTAGTATAGGCCCATTATTTGAAATGTAGAGGTAAATACCTGAACAAATAAAGATAAAAGTGGTTGTCTTTGGATAATGGGGCTGAGGAATGGAGAAGAAAGAAGCAGAAGGCTGCTATTTGATGATTTATCTGATTTTAAAACTGTGTTATGTGTTACTTGGATACAATTAAACATTTAAAAATATACAAGGCAGGAACTGGGAATTAAACAGATGAGACAGACTTAAGTATGAAACAGCATGATTTATGGATTTGAGATGGTAGAGTAGAAAGTTAGGGAAGGAGAATAAGAAGGTAGTCTGCTGTCTGCAAACCTTGCTATATCCAAGTCTCTGGTCTTTATTTAGGAGTTAGAGTAACCTCAAAATGCCCAAGAGGCATCTGTAAATAAGTGTACATATATAAAAGAATAATTAGGGATTCTATTATCTGGCTAGAGTTTAGTTATTTTGGCTCTCTTAGGGTCCCATATACATACAGTAATATTTACTCTATCCCCACGTGGAAGCCTGTCATCTTGGCAGATGCTAGCCATTAGAAGAAGTGTGTGTGTGTGTGTGCGTGTGTGTGTGTGTGTAAATGAGGATTAGGGTTAGGGGATTTGGTCTCATACAATCAGGGAAAGGATAACTGCACTGCTAGAAAAGGGAAGATTAGGAAGTACAAGCAATGATATAATAGGAAGAGACAAGAAATAACAGGAACATAGAGGAAAGAGCAATAAATGGAAGGAACTTTGCTTAAAAGGATTTTGCTGCAGCCTAAGTAATGGTGGAGATGCAGGTCTGGAGGGCTGACCTCAAACGTGGTAAAAATCTTTACTGTGATTCCAAAAGAGAATCCATCATATCTCAAATGATGCTAACGCTAAATACATTTAACAACTATTCTAAACTCAAACTTACTTTAAAGGGAACCATGTACCTACCCTTTGAGGAGCATAAACAGGATATGAGGATGAGCACTAATATACTCCACAGTAGGACACCGAGTGCCTATCTGTCTTCTCAGGATGTTGTTAAATATCTGGGTCACATCTTTTTTTCCCTGTTAAAGAAAATATAATCAACTATTATATATTGTACAGTTGAAATGAGTGAACAGTATGGCATGTGAATTATATCTCAAAGGTTATTTATATACACACACAAATAGCACCGGCCTTCATAATATGAAAATATTAATTTACTCTTTAGTCAGTTGTGCTTTCAAACATTCAGCACAGTCTACAAAATAGATATAGCTCCACAGGATTTGCACTGTGGGAAATTTGGACAATTAGTAGTTTAATTCTTACAGTAGTAAATGAAATGTCACAGAAAAATATAAAATAGTGAAAATGACATAACAAATTATTTTTTTTTACCTTTTAACTTTACACAAGAAGAAAATTATAATTAACATTTTTTTAAACCTTCATAAATGAGGGAAAATAGATGAAGAAAATATTTTAGCAAATATAGGTTGTAATCAAACTTCTTTTTCTTGAATATACTTCTTGGTAATTTTCCCTCTCTGCTTTATCCATTCCCCTCCCACCTTGCTGAAAAAAAAAAAAAGAATGTAAGCTTTCTATTAGGTGCATATATCTGACTTAGATGATCATAAGAAGTTACATGTAACCTAATAGATACAAGAGACTCCTCAGTCCTAGTAAGTAGCATGAGCCAGAGGAACTATATTCAGCCTTGGACAGGGTTTCTTAGAGTCCTCATGTGTAAGACTTCACTCTCACACACACTACAACCTGAGGATAGTCTGCTTCTCCAGTTGAAGCTCCAATTGAAGCAAAGATTTTTATATGGAAAATAAAGACAAGAATGACATGCCATTTGTAATCACTATGGCCTTGATTCTAGCTTTCATCTCTCAACTGACTTATTTCACTTAGCATTATAAACTCAAGATCCATCCATGTTGTTGCCAATGGCAATATTTCATATTTTTTCATGGCTAAGAAGTATTCCATTGTATACATGTACCACATCATTTTATCCAATCACCCATCAAAGAACACATAGGTTGTTTCCATGTCTTGGCTACTGTAAATAATACTGCAATGAACATAGGGTGCGTATATCTTTATAAGTAAGTATTTTCAAATTTGGGGGGGGGTAAAGATTTTATGCAGCAAATAAACCTTCAACAAAAAAGGCGAGCAACCGAATGAAGAGATATCTGCAAACAATACCTCTGATAAGGGGCTAATACTCTAAATATATGAAGGACTCAACTCAATAACAACAACAAAAAAGCAATCTGATTAAAAAATAGGCAGAAGGCCTTAATGGACATATGGATGGCCAACAGATATAAGATATTCAACATCACTAGTTACAAGGGAAATAGAAATCAAAACCACAATGAGATACTACCTCAATACCTGTTAGAATGGCTATTATTAATAAGACAAAAAATAACTAGTGTTGGAGAAGATGTAGAGAAAAGAGAACCCTTGTACATTGCTGGTGGAATGTAAATTGATCCAGTAATTTTTTAAATGGTCAAATTAACTTGCTGTTTCTCATATATTGTTGGAGAGGCTATAAAGCAATCTAGTGATACCAGACTGATGTCCTAGAATTTCACATTGGGAAATCTAGCCTGAGAAAATAATCCTAAATAATCATTTTAAGTATAGAAAAGTATCAGGCACAGAGATCTTTATCATAGTGGTAATAATAATGAATTAGAAACAACCAATATATCAGAGTTAGGCATGGTTAAATAAATTATGGTATATCTAACCAGCAGAAATAAATTGGAATATCAAAATGTTGAGGATGATTAAGTATAAGAAATAATGACCAGGTGCTATAGGCATAAAAAAGAAAAGAAAAAAAAGAAACAGTTATGACTACTCATCGCTTTCACTTTATTTCATTGAAAGATGTAAAGAGAGGAGTGGAAGGAACAGAGGAAGAAAGAGGAGGTGAGAGCAAAGAAGAAAGGAAGAAAAGTGAGCCAGGGAGAAGGAAGAAGGATTTAAAGGGAGGGGAGACGGAGAGTAGAGAACGGTACGTGAGAAAGTAAATTATAGTCTCCTTTAAGAAAAAAACACTATACAAAATCCAAATTTTAATAGAAATTTAGTAGGTGAGTCTTCAGTTTAAAAGGATACTTTAGAACAGGGATCCCCAAACTCCCAGCCTGCGGAATGGAACTGGTCTGCTAGAAACCAGGCCACACAGCAAGAGGTGAGCGGCAGGCCCGTGAGCGAAGCTTCATCTGTATTTGCAGCCACTTCCCAGCACGAGCATCACTGCCTCAGCTCCACCTCAGATCATCAGGCATTAGATTCCCCTAGGAGCACCGGTCCATGGTGTCAAAAAGGTTGCAGATGTTGCCTTAGAATCAGTTTCTCTCATACTTTTAAAATACTAAAAATGTTCATATTGCATGAATTTCATTTATACAGAGGGTAAAAAACATATTTGTTGTATAAAACAGATATAGCTAAAGTATACATGAAATTTAAAATGAAAGAAGTCATTTGTTTTGTTCAAACCTTTCTAGACTCCACAGTAATACTGCAGAATATTAATCCTCTTTGAAATGTCATAAGAGCATGTTTTACATACTTTCCAGTAAGATGCCACAGGAACATTTCATATGGCATTCCAATGAACAGCAGAAATGAAGCTCCACAGAATTCTATCCAACTTTTACACAGAGGAAAACATTCTTCTAGTTTATTAGGAAATGTGTGCAAAGTCAAAGAAAACCCCTATGGAAAACAAAAACAAGTTCTGCTACAAGGGACAGGTTCTCCAAACAGAGAAAAGGATCAGAATGGAAAGCATTAGAGGATATTTAAAAAGGGATGAATGATGAATGATGAATGATGGTCTCTACGTTATATGGAATCTTTGCAGATACCTATTCATTACACTATATATAACTGGAATAAACTATTTCAAAACTAGTTTTCCACAACCCTCAGTCAGCAAGATGTCAAAGCTCTGGATTTAAAAGTAGCCAGAAGACGGAAAAAAAAAACCCTCTAAAAACGTCTTTGATGATAATGCACCAACATCTAGAAATGACCAAAACTGCCGGAAATTGGCCAGTTATTCTAAGATAACATATAATGTAACAGATTAAATATCAAACCTGAAGAAGCACTTGTGTTGACTGGCAAATTCAAAAAAGGTCAGCCCCTGACATAAAGATGCTCAATACTTATTTGCTGAATGGATAATATATATGGAAGTATATATTATCTGGAATCAAACAAGAAAAGATAAAAAGAGGGAAGAATGAAGTGACGAATAGCAGTCAAAGGAATTAGAAGTCATAGGAATTAGGAATAAAGAGCATCTTTCACTGAGAGTAAAAGAGGGCAAGGATTGGGAAAGAAAAAAACCCACTTTAAAATTGCTGCCAGTGACTTGTATACAGAAAATATAAAGAATTCTCAAAATTCAACAATGAGATAAAAAGAAGGCAAAAGATCTGAGTAGACAAAAGAGATATGGTGGCAAATAAACACTTGAAAAGATGTTCAACATGTTAGTCATTAGGGGAATGAAAATTAAAACCACAGTGACATACCACTAACATTTACTAACTAAATTGGCTAAAATTAACAAACCAAGGCCAAAACAAACAAACAAAAATCTGACACAAACCGACGATCCTTCTCCTATTTATCTAAGTGAAATGAAAACCTAGATTCATATTTTTAAAAATGCATATAAATGGTTATAAGTTTTATTTATAATTGCTAAAAACTGAAAAAACAAATATCCTTCAACTGGGGGATGGATAAATGATCCTTTGTACATACATGCAATGGAATACCACTCAGCAATAAAGAAGGACAAACTCCTGATACATGGCAACAACATGGATGAACAGCAAATTATATTAAGTGAAAGAAGACAGACTCGAAAGGCTACATTCTGTATGATTCCATTTACACACTTGCAAAGGCAAAAATACAGGGATGGAAGATAGATCATTGGCTGCCAGAGGCTGAAAATAGGTGCAGAAGCTGGTACAAAAGAGTTTGAAAAAATTTGAGGTGGTGATGGAACTCTTCTACGTCACAGATCTGTGCACTATAAAGGGAGAATCTGTTTGCAAATTATACCTTATTTTAAAGAATGAAACACAACTGTAGGCATTAAAGTCATGGACTTCTCCATTCTGCACTAGTGTGGGGGAGGGGGTGGGGATAGTGGCGGTAAGTAAGGCAAATGTTGGTGCTGGATTTCAATAGCAGAACTAGAAAGGCAGAGCAGTCTGCGAGGGGCAGGGGTGGTAGTGCTCACTGCATAGATTAGCAAGGACTCTTCTGTGAGGACTAAAATTTAAACTAAACTAATTTATAAATATTGGGAAAGTTTCAGAGAACCCAAGCACGGAATAGCTCAGACTTACTCTCAAAAAATTTTAAGTTTAACTGTGTGTGTGTATACATTTCATTTCCCAGAAAGCAAAGGGGCTAGGCAACAAAATATTTTGTACATTATACATGGCATGAGCAGTCTTTATCCTTATGGCAGGTTACCTTCCTTTAAAAGTATGGTAAGATCAATGGTCGTTGTCTTAATTTTTATAGGGGAAACACAAACAATGAAGAGACTGTGCTTCAGATCAAGGACCTGATGCTTAATCACCCATAAGTCATGTACCTTTATAGATATAAATGCTTCTAAAGTTTATATTCACTAGTTTCTTTTTTTAAAAAATAGGTAACAACATAAAATTCCATATTTTCCCACCCTTAATTTTCACTTACTTTGTCTACAGGCAGATGCAAAATATAGAATCAATGCCCTACACAAACAGTAAGCATATCAAATTATTAAATGCATGAAGTACACCCAAATCTTAAGACTTCATAATTTCTCATTTTTACAGAAATAAAACCAAAGGTTAAGGACCACTTTAATCAGGGCCAAGGTACAGGGAGGGGATGGAAATTTTCAAACACTTAGGATCATAAAATGGCTTATTAAAAAGCTGGCCCTAAAGTGCTTATTTTACTGATTTTTTTTTTTAACATAGCAAGAAATACTCGCTAGAGGTAAAATTATCAGAGTAGACAAGTTTGTTTCTTTGAGTTACTTTCTAATTCAGCCCGAACAGTTGACTTTGCATCCACTCTAGTTTTATAAGTCACACCTGTCTTTAAAATGAATGCATCAACTCTTACATGCAATACATTTTCATCTTTTGATCTCTTATCATGTTGTGTTTCAAAACATCAAAGAGTCTAAAGCTATGTCTTGAATAGTGGCCAAACCTCAAAAACATAGCTCCGAGTTTGAAACTGAGCCCACAAAATCAGAAGTCTTGTTAATCTCAACCACAACTTTTTATTTTTTAAACCTCATTAACAATATGCTGAAGTGGTTCTTTTCTGTCAGTAATTTTAAGGCTTAGATAAAAAATTATGGCTATAAAGTATAAGATTTCCTTTTTAAACAATTTTAACTCAAGGTCTACCTGCTAACCAGTTCTTCACATAATAGCAGGATCCTCCAGCATTTTTCTCACCCCAACAAACCACTTTCCTCTTGATACCTGAAGGAGAAATGAGTTTGCCACACAGATTCCCCAGTTACTCCCTGCCACCCAATCTAAGCCAACACCTTGGGCCACCATCACTGCTGTCAGCTCTGGATTTCCAACCCCGCTCCTAGCTCCTCCAACCCTTGTTTCTTGTTTTGCCTCCGCAACTAGTCATTTTCCTAACACCTTGTTATCCCAAGTGAAGAAAACTGCCCCTTCTCCTTCACTCGACATATACTATTAGCACATAGTCCTTTTATCAAAGGTTTAAGGGTAACAAAGGGTAATTATAGCATAGTGCAGAAATGTCTTCAAATTGAATCCTACATATCATTATTGTTAAAGGTTCCTCAGCATTCCTGATCTTTCTCCTTAAACCCCTTCCTGTCATGGTTCTAGAGTCTTCTCTCTCCCTCTAACTCTTCTGCTTTCTCTCTTCCATTTCCTACTCCTATAAAACTTAGCCCAAAAGAGGGCACTTCTTTACTTTACTCTGCAAAGGGAATCTAAGCTCTTTTCTTCCAATCTTGTACTTCCAAATATTGCCTAGAGACCTCACCTTTGACAACTAACAAAAAGCCCATCTAGGTGTCTTCTAAACAAAAGTTTACTTTTTTGTCTGTAGGGAACGCTCTATTCCTTTAGGTTTTCTAGCCAAAGCTGCAGCCCATCTCTAAAGTAATAATTTTTTTCTTTATGTTATAAAAACATACCAGAAATGTTATAGTTAAATGGCTGTTGTACTTGTCAAAGAAGTCCCAGGAGAGCTTATTCACTCACTAAAATGATAGTATCTTTATTCTTGAATGATCTACACAACTTACTAAGAAAAGTGGATTACTGCTGTGCCTCAAGACCTCTGCTTCTATCTCTCATTCTCATTCCTAAACCATTAATTCATCCAACCAAAGAACAGGGCACAGGCAATAGGTGTGGAAAACAGAGTCCTAGTACTTAAGATATTCTTAATCCAGAAGGGGCTGTACTAGTACTAGTATGAACCAAGAGATGAGGAGGGTGGGGTTCTGTGTGAACGGACTGAGTTTTGAAGTTAGGAGGAATTTTATCAAGCTATTACTAGCTTATACGGATACTTTAGGATTGAGAAGGAAAGTTGCTGCCTGTGAAATCATCATTCGTACTTCCAGTCCATAGGGATACATAACACATTTCTGCAAGCAGGCTAATAATGCTAGTAATGCTGTCTCCTTACTAAAAATATTACAGGTAGTTAGTGGAATGCTTAATACTGAATTGTCCTAAATTTTAGCCATTTTCCATTCATTCAACCAAGAAGTATTTATAAGCATTTACTTTCTATGGACTTGAGAACAGCTTCATTTACTGAATACCACATTCATTTATAAGTATGTTTCAGGCATCATGTTACGTCATTGAATGAACATGGTCAAGAATTGTCCTGTCAATTATACCTAAATAAGGCTGAAAAAAAAAATTGAACTGTCTGCTATTATCACAATAATAGATCTTCCTAATGATAGTTTTGATTCATCAGTAAAAATTTATTATATATGGTATCTTATTATATAAAGGAGAGGCAAGAATATAATACATTTTATAAAGAAAATAGAAAGTAATCTATTTAACTATCTGCATTTGAAAAGCTAATCTTTAGCTATATGGAAAATTCAAATATTCAGAAAAATATTTCTTTCCCCAATGATTCCAGAGAATAAAAGTTTACTTGATAACACAAAAGTCAATTTTCGGGCAATGGAATAACATAATTCCAAAATCATTTTTAAGTAAACATCCTCTCTAAATTTATTTATTTTCTGTATACCATGTAAAATAAGGGACACTTGCATAAGTATTTCTTATTGTTCCTCTTTTCTTATCTACTTCAATGCTGAACAATACTGTGAGGTACTCAAAGTTTTTCTTTGGCATACATCCATCTCCCCAGTTACTGGACAGCACTTGACCCTGTGCTATTCTGTGGCTGCTCAAGACTCCAGGTTACCGAGCCTGACATGCATCCCTGATGCAGTCTTCAAAACACAACCATCCTTGGTCACATTTCTCCCAAGAGCAAATTGGGCTAATCTCATAAACTAACGAGCTAATGTGTTAATTAATTATAATAATAGCTTAATAAATTGTTGCTCTCAGGGAAATGTGCAAAAAATATATAGAGAGAAATGTAATACTGTAATTCAAAAGCATGGGTCTTTTTCTCATTTATGGTCACTGACCAACTAAATTTCAAACTAAAACAATAAACAAACAAACATCAAGGGTTAAAACAAAAATAAATCAGCTTACATTTAATTTTAGTTTGAGAAAGGAAATGAGAGTATACTATACATTTGTGTATAGTTTAAATTTGTGTATAGAACATGTATTTAGTGTTCTTTCATAACATATATATGTTTTATTTACTTTAATACTTAAAACAATGCTGTAAGTTATATTATTTCTATTTTATAATGAGAAAATTTAGTTTCAAAGAGGTTATATTACTATCGAAGGGCAGATCAGGGACTCAAAGCAATTCTAATTCCAAGTCAAATATTTTTACACTATGCACAGCTCCTATAAAGGTTCGTATCTCAATTTAAAGTATGAAAGTATATAAACACAACAATAAAACTACATGTAAATTCACTTTTAAAAAAATGAGGAGTAAAATGGGAGGGAGACTGAACAAGTCCAGCAAAAGGGAAAAGTATGAAAAGAGATTATTGGGCAAAAAATGCAAAGATAGAGAAATAGGTATAGGAGGAAAAGAAAAAAAAGACAGGTGTATATGAAAGGAAGGATGAGTTGAAGTCAGGACCAGATGGGTTCCTCAGCCAGAGTTGCTTCTAACGAACACAACTGGCTTCACATTTCCTGAGAGATCTTGCTCCACATTCCTCCTCCTTGGCTCCAGTCAAACATCTTCCTCAATCTAAGTAGTCCAGAGAGCCTGGGGCTAGGATTTCACAGATCCCCAGAGCCCTGGCCTTATTTATCTTGATCTAATCACTGTAATCACTGTAATTAGTTTTCCTTTCAATTTCTCAGTGACAAAAATAAAAGCAATTTCTGTCAGAAATCTCCATTCTCTTCCAATCCTGAGAATTAATGGAGACCCTAGCAGTATCAAAAGCCTGAGAGCAGTAACAAAAAAACAAACAAATAAAAACCAAGATTCCACCACGGAAATAGCTGACATCCGAACTTGCCTTGCTTGTACATTTTGTACTGAAAAACCACTGTTCTAAGTTAGATATATGATAGATAATAAAATGCCTACACATATTCACCACTTAGGTTTCTAGGTTCTTGTTTTATTTAGCCAATTTATTATTTAGCTAAATTAGGTAATAATTGCTTTCAAATAAGTAAAATATTTTATAATTAATTTTAACAAAATAACAGGCTTGGGAGATACTGAGTTTGAATCCCAGCTTAGGCTCTTAGTAATTGAGTGATTTTGGGTAAATTATATCTTTGAACTTTAGGTTCTTCATCTATAAAATGGGGCTAATATCAGTTACAAAGTCTGCTTTAAGAATTAAAACTGTATAACATATAGTAACCACTCAACAAATGTTATCTATTATTATTACTGGCCACTAACTTGCTACCTAGCTACAAACTTAATTATAGTATACCTTTTTGCTTTATTAAAAAAGATTAAAGTTCCTCACACACAAACCTTTATAAAGGAGTTTATCACTACTAAACCAGTATTACAAGAAATGCTAAGGGACCTCTTTAAAAAGAAAAGATGAAGAATATAAATAAGAAAACAGGAAATAAAAAAATTCTCTCTGACAAAGGCAAACACATAGTAAAAGCGCTGCAGCAACCAACTACAACAATAAATTAAGGGATACACACAAACACATACACACACAAAAGAAGTAAAAAATAATGACAAAAACATAAACATTGAGGAGGGGGGTAAAAGTTGTAGTGATTTTAGAATGTGTTTGAACTTAACAACCATCAACTTAAAACAGACAGCTATAAACATAGCTTGGTATATAAGAAGCACATGGTAACCATAAAGTAAAAATTTGCAAGAGATATACAAGAAATAAAGAGTAAGGAATCCAAACACAACACTAAAATGTCATCAACATACAAGACAGGAAAGCAAGACAATATTAAAATAACAGAACTACAAAAACACAGAAAACAATACCTACTTTTATACACCAATAGCAAGAACTACCTACTTATCAATAATTACTTTAAATGTAAATGGACGAAATTCTCCAATCAAAAGCCATAGGGCAGCATAATGAATTTTTAAAAAGACCCATACAGATGCTGCCTATAAAAGACTCACTTCAGATAGAAGGACACACTCAAATTGAAAGTAGAGATGAAAAACATGTTTTATGTCAATGGTAATGAAAAAAAGGTGGGGTAGCAATACTTACATTAGACAAAACAGACTTTAAAATAAGGTTTGTATCAAGGGACAAAGAAGGGCATTTCATAGTGATAAAGCGATCAATCCGATAAGGACATAATGCTCATAAACATCTATACCCAATGTAGGAGCACCTATGTAGAGAAAGAAAATATTGATGGAAATAAAAGGAGAGATCGACAGTAACACGGTCATAGTAGGGGACTCTATCACCCCATGGTTGGTGAGGGTGTGGAGAAAAGGGAACCTTTGTGTACTGTTGGTGGAATTGTAAACTGGTGTAGCTGCTATGGAAAACAGTATGGAGGTTCCTCAAAAAATTAAAAACAGAACTATCTTATGACTAAGCAATTCCATTTCGAGGTATTTATCTGAAGAAATACAAAACACTAATTTGAAAAGATATACGCACCCCTATGTTCACTGTAACGTTATTTACAATAGCTAAGATATGAAAACAACCTAAGTGCCCATCGATAGATAATTAGATAAAGAAGAATTAGTACATACATACAATAAAATGTTACTCAGCCATAAAAAAAGAATGAAATCTTGCCATATGTAACGACATGGCTGTACCTGGAGGGTATAATGCTCAGTGAAATAAGTAAGACAGAGAAAGACAAATACCATATAATTTCACTTGCATGTGGAGTCTAAAAATCAAAATACATGAACAAACAAAACAAAAACAAATTAACAGATACAGAGAACAAATTGATCGTTGCTAGATGGGAGGGGAAGTTGGGGAGCTAGTGAAAAAGGGGAAGGGATTAATATGTAAAAATTGCCAGTTATAAAAACAGTCACGGGGATATAAAGTATAGCATGGGGAATATAGTAATATTATAATAACTATGCGTGGTATCAGATGGGTACTAGACTTACTGGGGTGGTAACTTTATAAGATATAAATGTCTAATCACTATGTTGTACATCTGAAACTAATATAATATTGTATATCAATTGTGATTGAAATTTTTTAAAAATTACTTTAAAAATTTTGAAGATTAAAGTGATTTTAGAAGTTTTAGAAGTGGGGTTTTAAATAATAAACAGTAACAGAAATTAAAATCAAATACTGATAGTCATATATATTAAATTGAAAAGCAGAGATATAATACTTTACGAATAGTTTACCTCAAAGTCTATTAGCTGTAGGTCAGCTATCAGTGTCACCAGCAGCCCGCTGTTGTAGAGTTCCTGTGCTAGCTGAGCCACAGCCTCTGTTGGGGGTTCCTTGTCATTTGTACCACACAGAATTTCTTTCATTGCTTGCAGTGATTTCGACACTTCTTCTGAAGCCTAGTGACCAAAAAGTATGCTAAGACTTAAAGGAATAAAAATTTTCAGGCTATAAACAAACAAACAAACACTACTTTCTAAGCCTTGTTATGATCAAAGAACACCGTGGAGTTATAAATAAACAAAAACCACTTAGTAGGCACTAAAATTTATTTACATAAAAAATCTCTAATATTTCTATTTAGTTAATATAATTGAAACAATCATCTTCCCTTAAACCATACTTAAACACAGTTAACTTTGCCAGTAATTAATTCTAAATTTAACTTTGAAAGAAAATTAAATGACTCCATTTTAAAGATTTGTCAGTAGCTACTAGTCTTTATTTAAAGCATTTGCTAAGATTTTTCAACAAATCCCTATTCTTCTGATTTTTTAATAAATTTGGTTTAAAATCATAACTTGTAAAGACCCATAAACTTTCTTTGTCAATCCACTTTTCCCTCATACACAGTCATTATTGTTTTTTGCTATTATGAAGCTTAAAAAAAAAATCCCGACTACATTTAAAGAATAATAGGAAAATCCATAGAAGCAGAAAGTAGACTAGTGGGTGCTAGAGCTTAGGGAGGGAGTATGAGAAATGACAGCTAACGATACAGTGTTTCTTTATGGGGTAATGAAAATGTTCTGGAATTAGTGGTGATGACTGTACAACCTCATGACTATACTAAAAACCACTGAACTATCTACTTTAAAATGGTGGATTATATAGTATATGGATTACATCCTATTAAAAATTATTTTAAATTAATACAGGGGAGGAGAGAAGAACAGGCCAATTAGTTAACAATTCGATTTGCCGTGTTAAAAAATATATACCATAGTTTTATTTTAATCATTATAATTGAAGGTAGGAATAGGAGAATAAGGCAAAATAATTAAAAATAATTGATAGTAGTGTGATACTACAAAAAAAAATTTCCAGATACATTTTATGATCTGAGTGAAGCAATCCTTAATTTACTAAAGGCTAGAAGTTTCTTAATTTATCCACAGAAGAGTACGTTAAATAGATAATGATAATTAAGCAAACACCGTGTGAGCATAACACAAGTCAAGAAACATCATTTTAGCACCCTAGAAGTTACCTGAAGTTACTTTTCACCTTTGAAGTAAATACTTTTATGTCTTTGATGACAATCATTCATTCATTCATTCATTCATTTATCTTTGTAGTTTTCTTACCTATGTTTGCATCCCAAAACAATATGTCTAGTTCTGCCGATTTGGAACAGTAACGTGTACCCTTTCATAATTTGCTTCTTTCACTCAACACTACTTGTGTTGCATGTAGGCAGGAGTTCTTAGTTTTCATTGCTCTATAGTATTCCATTGATGAAGGGACAACTTCATTATCAGTTCTACTGTTGATGGACATTTGGGCTGTTCCCATTGAGGGGTTACTATGAGCAATACAATACTATGAACATTCCTGTACATGCATCCTGAGCACATGTTCAAGAACATCTCTAGATTTTATACTAGCAACAAAATTGCAGGTTTTTAGACATTATAAACTTTCCTACATAACAGATGATATACTAAATTGGTTCCCAAAAACCAATTTATACTTGATCGCTCACGGCAAATAAATTATTGCTTTTCATACTTGTTAACATTTAATACCATCAGAACTTTTCATTTTTGCCATAGAACATGTGTAATATGAGCATAATGTGGTTTTAACTGGTCTTCCTGATTACTAATGAAGATGAGTATCTTTTTATATTTTTCAAATTTTTTTCCTCTTTTTATCATTTAGATTTACTCTTTTATGAAGGTTCATTTCTTTTTTCTATTTGGCCAATATTGGGATCATTATTATAAAGTACACTAGAATTAAAAATATGTTTCTATATAACTTACAAGGTGTAGGATGCAAAACATATTTCTACATCTTTATAAGAACACAAGATTGTATCATACACTGGGACAGAAATATACTATGCACCAAGGGTATTTATTTTATAGATATCTTGAATCTTGCCATAAACTAGTCATTTTAGAGAGAAATTGAATATGTAGGATTCAACATCCCTTCAGGGGAATAACTAAAATACCAAAAAGCCTTTCTTATGAGGAAGCTCTGCTTGGTAGGACCTTAAAACAATATTAGAATGAAGTTTCACTGCAGTAGAAATTATCAGTTGATTTTAAATAAAAACTATTTACCCTTCATGCCAATATAATATACCAGTATAATCCCTTAGATTTTTAAGCTACTTCATCTAGAGGGATCCAAGTTTGGCAGAGGCTCTAGATAATGAATCAAGAGTTCAAGACAACAGACTAGACAATTATCAGTTGCATAAAACGTGAAGTCAATTGAAATATATATCCGGAGACCCTATGCGCCCATCACAGACCATATTTGTGGTTCTTCATTAAGCTTTGATGTTAGTTTCTGGTCTTGGAATACATGTATTTTAATAATAATGTTACTGTTTTAGCTCATACCTTGTCTGTCTTTTTGTCTTGCTTTTCCAAAATGGCTAAGTTGTCTTTCAGAATTTTCACGATTTCTGCTGGATTTTTGTGTGATTTACTAAACAAAGGCATTTTTTCATCTATAGAAATATCTTCTTCCAATATGGAATGCTAAAACAAACAACAAAAATTATGAATTTAACTCTTAACATGATTAAATTACTCTAAATTGTCATAAGTTTTCAATAACCTCATTCAGTAACTAGAAACATTAAAATCAGTCAAACTAAAATGAGTTTCATGTCGTATGCCAAATTTAAATACACATGAAATATTTTTAAAACATTACCTATAAAGTGTTTCCTCGAAGTTAAAAATTTTTCCTACAATAGAAAAACAAGAATTATGCAAGAATGAGAAAAGGAGTACTTTTAGAGAATAAGCAGATAAAATTAGGTATTTTGACTAAAGATAGAAATGATAATGATGGTGATGATGATGAGAATAGATAAAATAACACATATAAAACTAGAGGGGCATTAAGATGCACATACTGTGGTAAAGCAATATTTAAAAGCATGCTACTCCACAGCAATCACAAATTGCAAAGTAAAATTATTTAGAGGCTGTTCTTTATTTACTCTTCAAATATTCAAAACCATTCTCACTGATGAAATGAGGCCTACCATGGTGGAAGGTGAAGAGGAAGGAGAAAGAAGAATCAATTTTTGTTTTTGAGAACACCTATTTAAACAGAGCAGAAAAGCCAAATATGACTTTTATTACCCTATTTACACTAAAAATGTAAGTACTAGGGGAAAAAAGATCTCATAATTGCAGCCTCCAGTTAGTAGAGGAAGATTCATTTACTTTACATTTAGTAGCAAAAATATTTCAAGCATTACAGAAGTATGATGTAATAAATCAAAAGTTCCCATTGACTAATTACCCAGAGGTGACAACTATTATCATTTTGGTATATATACCTCCTGAATTTTTATAAATATATACATAAATATTTTTTACACAAAAATAAAATAGTACTAAATATAACATTTTGCAACTTTTCCCCACTTTGTATATTTTGAATATTTTTCTGTAAGTGCATGTTTAGATTTACAGTGTTTTAATAGCAATATAGTATTCCATTATACAGATACATTGTATAATTATTATTTGGCAAGCTCTTATTAAATTATTATAATTTATTTTACTAATATCCTATTGATGGACTTTTCGGTTAATTCTATCTCTCCTAATATTTTTCTTTTTAACAATGGTGCAATTAGTCAATGAAGAATATTATGCATAAATATGTATACACAGACATGCACATCAGCTGACAGCAGCACTCTAACCCAGCGATTTCTGTGGCATAACCTTGGCCATAATGAGGGTGACCCCTCATCCCTTAGATGACTACTTCCTAAATCTGGTTCCCTAGGACATCTGTCAGATCTGTGAGTTACCTTGTACCCTTCCCATAAATTCCTTCGGTATCATTTGTGATCAAGAATTCCAATGCGCTATATATATATATATGTAAATGTTGTCAAGTAGAAATCAAACTGTTGGTATAAAATTGATGCTAAACAGAAGACTTAAAAAGCATTTCATGTTTTCAGTAGGGATGCTGTTTTCGATAGGGATACCTCATCTTTCCAATGTGGGGAGGTTAAGTGTGAGGGGGCACTTGTCCACTTTCAGGGTAAGGACACATTTGAAAAGCATGTTAAAGGTCCACAGTCAGCCTCTAAAGCTGATACAGAAAGTTGGCAGAACCCTCAGAGTTTAAGTATGTGAAGATCACACTGTGAATCTCAGTGGGTGGTGTTAGGTACAAAAAAGAGAGCATTGAAAGAACATTGTGTCTTGTCCCTTTATAAAGTTCAAAAATAAAATTATAAGGACACATTAGGTTTTCCTTTAATAATCATGCTTAAACATAAATAAATAAAAGCAGAGTGTACTTCAAAGTTTAAGTAATGTGGAGGTGGGGTGGGTGCTGAAACAATCACTGGATAGTTGGGAAGAGGAAGCAATCTGTTGCTTTGAACTTGGGTGGTCTTGGGCACAGTGTGTGATCTCTCTAAGGCTCTGTGTTCTTATCTGTAAATGAGGATAATAACATCTCCCTCTTAGGGTTGTTGTGAGGATTAACGGTATGCAGAACACCTTGCGCAGGGCCTAGTATAGGTGAGGTACCCTACAATGTTTAGCTGCTATTATTACAAAAAGTTCCATGACATAGTTAATGAATTATTTCACTATAGAGAAAGGCATAGTAATTGAGATATAATTTTTTTTCTTAATTGTCATAGACATTTCTGGCTCCTTGAGTCACTTATACATTTTTTTAAATGCATAAATTTATCCTTTGAATGTTAAATACTCAATGTCCAAATATTTAGCACTAAAAATTCTTTTAAAGGCTAAAAGCATTTTTGTGATTGTTATCTTTTTTCATTAGCACTAAATAAAAGATAGCCAACTGCAGCAATTTCAACTAAATACGTACTCTCTGACATCAAAACAGAATACAAATTACAGTATGCTATATATGACATGACATGATTTTTGTCTATTACCTATTGCTCTGCTCAGTTCTCAATGTAACAAGTGAATTTTAATGCTAATTCTAGTAAAATTACAAATGTATTCAGGATATACATGTTAATATAATAGCCAGCAGTTCTTGATTCACTGTCTCCCAATTTTTCATTTGCCTGTTGGTTTGAATTTATTCATTCACTTACTTATTGAATAAGCTGAGTAATTACTAATCACAGGCATCTTGCTAAGTATTAGGGATAGAGCCATGATACAATCCCTGCTCTTTGGAGCTTATTATTAGGTGGAGAAAGCAAACATTTTAGGGACAACGATTATATAACACAAGGAATTAACACATGTTATATAAAATGCCTCCAAATCAGTATCCCTTTTTTAAATTCATTATTTTTATATTTTAATGTACCTATTTACTGTAATAACTATAATATAAAATTAGTTTAATAATGTTTTAAAATTTCATAGGTTCATTATTCTTCAGTTGAGGGAAACCAAATCCCATACTTTCAAACTATGCAGTTCTAGCCCCCAGATCCCTTTCAGATTAATGTGAAACTCTATTGACTGCACTGTTCTCTTCAGAGCATGGCCAGGTCCACCCCACTCCCAGGATGAACACCTACCCCCATACTCTTCAAACTTAGAGGCTACCCTTTCTACAATTTGGGGAACTGGGCTGGTCATTCCATGTGCCCCACCTCAAACACATCATTTACTCCACCTGTTATTTAAGAAATGCACCAATGGGCACTCAACACTACCTGCTAAATAAACACATGGTACTTATCCAGTTCTAAGTTGGTAACTGATCATTATGATTCAGAAATGATCACCCTTATCTGGAATCATTTGTTCTATCTGTAAATGAAGGGGGTTCTTTTTTTTTTTTGTTTAACTGTGAATTCACCTAGTCATATCATTTAATTCATATTTTCCATTTCACTCATGAAGATATCAAGAAAAATTTTGTCAAATGTTTTGGGAAAGCCAAGATACATTATATTTATTTGTTAAAGCCAGTTTAATTATCTTATTTTATTTTTTATTACACCTTCATGACTTATTAATTTTATAACTGGAAGTTTGTACCTTTTGACCCCATTCACCCATTTTATGCGCCCCAACCCACCACTCTGGCAACTACCAATCTGTACTCTCTTATATATATATAAGCTTGTTTTTGTTTTTGTTTGTAAACGCCACATATAAGTGAGATTTTATGGTGTTTATCTTTTTCTGTCTGGTTCATTTCACTTAGCATAATGCCCTTAAAGGTCCATCCATGTTGTGGCAAATGGCAAGATTTCATTCTTTTTAATGGATGAATAATATTCCAGTGTGTGTGTGTGTGTGTTTGGCTGTGTGTATGTGTGTGTGTGTGGCTATGTGTCTCTGTGTATGTGTCTGTGTGTGTCCATTCAACCATCAACGGATACTTTCATTGTTTCTATATCTTGGCTATTGTAAATAATGCTGCAGTGAACATGGCGGGTACATATATCTTTTTGAACTAGTGTTTTCAATTTCTTAAGATAAATACCCAAAACTGGAATTGCTAGATCATATGGTAGTTCTATTTTTAATTTTTTAAGGAACTCCATACCACAGAGGGAGTTCTTAAAGAAAGAAAGCATCATACTTTTAAATTAGATAGGCCATATAGGGTGAGCTCTTGGTTATTCATTGCTTATCTATATTCACTCTGAATCTTTAACTTCTCATATCCATCTTGGCCAAAGATTAAAAAAAAAAAAATGAGGGAATCCTGAAAATGGTGCCTTATGGATATAAAGTGGAAGTACTAATTTTTTCATAAAATCTACTTCAGAGTTTTTAGAACATATACTATATTTCAGCAATTCAGGAAGCCAGGAGAGAAGATGCCATGTTATTCCAACAGATTGACACTAGATAAATGCCTCCTGGGCATTGAAAACTGTGTTAGGGCCTTGCGCATCAACCTGCCCTCTAGCGTTACTGCTGACAGAGGGCTACGCAGCACAAAAGTGTCAGGAACTGCCACTGGCCCTGTTGTATTTTTCCACTTTCAAGAGTGAATAAACAGAATAAATAACACAAAACGTAGGTTCTATTTAAAGAAGAAAAAAAAAAGCACAAGAAAAGGGCAGAAATACCCTGTGGACTTGGACAGAAAAGGTTGCTTCCAAATGCAGCATGGTAATCCAAAACTGCATAGAGCAAAAATGACCCCACAGAAAATTGACTGAGAATAACTGAAAGGTACATATATTTATTTATAAACAGAGCAAAACCTGGGGGTGCGGGGGGACAGTGGGGAGAGAAAAGCCATTAAAATAAGACAAAATATATATTAATACCCCCTCTCTCCAAAATATGATATGCTATTATGTCCATAAAATAAGAGCAGGCTGCTATGAAAAAGAAGTAAACGGTGAAGAAGAAAACATTCTTAGAACTAAAAGCATGCATGACTAAATAAAAATGCAGTAGAATAGCTGACTGGTTGAATGGTACAGAAGTGATAAACAAATAAGCAACTTGAAGACCAAGCCATGGAAATCTCCTGGAATGGAGAGCAAAAGACAAACAAAAACAAATAAGAACTTTTTCAGAGAAAGGTTGGAAATATACAGGATAGATCTGAAGAGCCAATATTGACTGAATATGAGTTCTTAAAGGAAAAAGAAAAACAGAGATAACTGACAAAGAAAGAGTAGCAAATAAATCAACAAAGAAAAATGGAAGAAAATTTCCTTGAGCTGGACAAAGGCACATGTCTTCAAATTTACATACGCTAGGGGATATACTGAGGGAACGTGAAAAGGCCGACTCTACGAACATTCTAAAACTTCTGAACTCTGAGACTAAGGAGAAATCTTGCAAACTTCCAAAGAAGGGGAAAATCCAGAGCAGCACCCAAGAACTATACTCTAAGAGAAGAATCAACATTTGCGACTCAAAAACAAATGTTAAAAACCAGTGAAACACTGTTCACATAGTTTCTGGGGGAAAAGATTTTTAATCCAGAATGCTATACTCAGTCAAACTATTATGCATTTGTGAGAGCAAAGTAAAATTACCTAAGGGAAGAGGTGGAGAAGGACTAGAGGAAGAGAAAGTAAGAAAATAAAGAAATATGAAAGTGAGAAAATAGATGAAAAAGATATGGAGTTGAGCAAAGAAACCAATAAAATTTATAGTTAAGTCTAAATAAAGGCTGACATGTGTCTGTGAAGCTTAACACAACTGTTAAAGTACTCTTAAAGCATTTTGATAGAGGCAAAATGTTACAAAAAATAAAGAATAACCTGGAAAAAACAAATAAACAAAATTATTTTATAGACTTTGTTCAAGGGAATAATAGATACACCAGGCAGAACTTTCAACGATCAAAATGGGGAATAAGGAACAAAAAATAATTTGAATCAGTAAGAATTAGGAATGGAAAGAAAAAGTAAAGGCCAAGCAAATAGTAATTAGAGAAATACAAAATAGTATAGAAGGAATAAGAACAAAATGCATATAGATGTATTAAATTCAACTAAAAAAATCAAGATTTGATTTGAGTTAGTGCTCATACGTGTGCACACACACAATTCTGCTATAAACCCAGCAAGGGACATAACTAAATCAAAAATGGCAATGAATTATTATTGGGACTAGGACATATATTTATAGATTACATATAATAGATATAATATAAATATATATGTCAATCTTTTATAAACTGAATAAAGTTTTATATATGTTGGGTAAAATAAAGACTGTATTACATACCTATTTTTATTCTGTGATCTTGATTTTCTCTGCTAAGTAGAAGAACAAGTCACTACTGGAGAGAGATGAAGAACAGAGGAGTATAATATGGACTTTAAGAAAAAAAGTTTAGAATAGCTACTGATAGAAATGGAAACAGAAGTTACTAGGGAAAATAATTTAAATTATTTTCAGTTAAAATATGTTCTATGTAGATTTTAAGTACATATAGTTCTTGTCAATAAAATCATACTATGTTTTAATAGTCTGATTTTAATAGAGTATTTAATTTGGGGAAATTGACATATCTAATTAATTTTATCAATAAGTCCTATAATACAAATGGCCAACAACTATTTGAAAAGATGCTCAACATCGCTAGTTATCAGGGAAATGCACATCAAAACCACTATGAGATACCATCTCACCTATTAGAATGGCTATAATCAGTAGGACAAGTAATAACAAATGTTGGAGAGGATGTGGAGAAATAGGAACCCTCATACACTGCTGGTGGGACTGCTAATTGGTACAGCCACTATGGAAAACAGTATGGAAGTTCCTCAAAACCCTAAGAATTGATCTACCATATGATCCAGCAATCCTTCTACTGGGTATTTACCCCAAAGACTTGAAAACTCTTATCAGAAAAGATATTTGCACATTGATGTTCATAGTAGCATTATTCACACTGGTCAGGACATGGAAGCAACCAAAGTGTCCTACAACAGATGACTAGCTAAAGAAGCTGTGGTACATATATATAATGGAATCTTACTCAGCCAGAAGAAGAGATGAAATACTGCCATTTGCAACAACATGGATGGACATCTAAATAATCCTGCTAAGTGAAATAAGCCAAACTGAAAAAGTTGAAAATCACATGATATCACTAATATGTGGGATATAAACCTAAAAGCAACAAATGAACAGGACAAACAAACAGAGATTCACGGACATGGATAATGAACTAGTGGTTACCAGATTGGGGGGGGGGGGAGAGGGAATAATAAAATGCTTAACAAATAAATAAAGAAAGAAAATGCTTAAATTCACAAAATAAATAAATAAATAAAGATTGAGAGAAAAAAAAAAATAAGTCCAATAAAAATTATTTCAGTTTATGACAAAGTCACCAATATAAAATAAATTCTATAAATAATAATCTCAGCTCAATAAAAAAATAATTCAGTTAAAACAAGATACATCATAATTAAAACCAAAGGTTAAAAGCAAGGAGAGAATCTTAAAAGCAGTAAGAGAAAAGTAGTTAGTTACCTACAAGGGAGCAACCATAAAACTGTCAGCTGATAACTCAACAGAAATGTTGCAGGCCAGAAGGACCTGAAATGAAAATTCAAAGTGATGAAAAGCAAGGACCTACAACCAAGATTACACTACCCACAAAGCTATCATTTAAAATTGAAGGACAGATAAAGAGCTTCTCAGACAAAAAAAAGCTAAAGGAGTTCATCATCACCAAGCCAGTATTATAGAAAATGTTAGAGGAACTTAAAAAAAAAGGAAGAAAGAAAAAAAGATAAAAAATGAATAATAAAATGGCAATAGCTATATATCTAGCAACAATTACTTTAAATGTAAATAGATTAAATGATCTATAAAAAGATAGCATGACTGAATGGAAAAGAAAACAAGACCCTTATATATGCTGCCTACAAGAGACGCACTTCAGATCGAAAGACACACAGAGACTGAAAATAAAGTGATGAAAAAAGATATTTCATGAAAATGGAAACGAACAAACAAAAAAGCTGAGGTAGCAATACTTATACCAGACAAAATAAATTTTAAAACAAAAGCTATACGAGAGACAAAGAAAAACCCAGTTATCCATACACTTCTGGGTATTTATTTGGAGTAACCCAAAACACTACTTTGAAGGGACATGTGAATCTATTTGTTTGCTGCAGCAATTTACAGTAGCTAAGATGTGGAGGCAATTCTGAGTGTCCATCAATGGAGAGTGGATAAAAAAAATGTGGTACATATATACAATGGAATATTACTCAGCTATAATAATGAAAGCTTGCCACCTGCAACAACATGGATGAACCTAGAGGCATATTGTGCGGAGTGGAGTAAGTCAGACAGAGAAAGACAAATGTCACATGTGGAATCTTTAGAACAGCAAAACAAACAAACAACAGAAACAAGCTCATAGGGACAGAGCATTTTGATGGTTGTCAGACTGGGAAGTGGAGGATGGGTAAAGTGGGGAAGGGAAGGGATTAAAAGGAACAAATTGGTAGTTACAAAATAGTTATGGGGTTATAAAGTATAGTTTGGAGAATATAGTCAGTAGTATTGTAATAACTATGTATGGTATCAGATGGGTACTGGATTTATCAGTTATATAAATGTCTAATCACTGTGTTGTATACCTGAAACTAATATAATATTGTATGCCAACTATAATTGAAAAAAATAAAAACATAAAAATTTTTTTCAATGGCTAACTCATGTCCCTGTGAGAAACTCAAATAGAGAACAGTGTCTGTGTACCATTATTTTTGTATTTAACCTGTATCTAGTCAAAATACTATTTCCAAATATTCTTAGGTTAGTTCTTTCCTGCTTCATAATTATTGCTGTCATTCATTTATAATGAGTTGTTTAATAACTTGTCATTCACTTGTAATAAGTTATTTGTTAAAGATTGTAATTACTTGTTTGTTACAGATTGTATTACATTTTGGGTGCCTCGTGTTTGTTTTTTTGTTTTTTTTTTTTAATTTATATACCATAAAGTTCTCTCTTTGTGGTATATAGTCCTATGGGTTTTGACAAAAGTGACTATTTTTTTATTAGAAGAATTTTTAAAAATCATTCTTAATGGAGTCATTATCACTAAAAAGAGGCACAAACAAAAACCATTACTATCACACTATCATTTTTATATGTTCAAATCAATGCATTAAAATATAAAACAGAAATTAGTACAAAATTAGGGAAGGATGTGCAATTCACAGACAATATGATTATATACATTATAAATCTAAGATGAATAACTAAAAAAACTCAGACTTAACAGGAGTTGAATAAAGTAGTCAAATACATGATAAATATACATAAACTATTAGCTTTCATACATAAGCAATAACAAGTTAGAAAATATAATGAAAAACATATCTCATTCATACTGAAAACTACCTACAATGTCTACTTCAGATCTATATTTGAAAAAAACTACAAATTTTAATTTTAAAAAGTTAAATATAAAAGTATATTATTATAGCATATTTAAAACCCACATAACCAAGTCCTTGGTTTGATACAATTCCAATCACAAGTCCAAAAAAGTTTTTGGTAACTAAATTAACAATACAAAAAAAGCAAGGATAACAAATTTTAAAAAGATAGATTACTTAGGAGGGAATGAAATTAAAAGTGTTATAAAGTACTATAAGTAAAATGTGGTAGACAAAAACAGACCAATGAAACAAAAGAGCCCTGATACAGATGTTAATTAATATGAGTGACTTTTAAATTTCTGATATAAAATAATTTCTCTAATTTTAGAAGTGATGGAATAAACCTCAAGTGAAAAGAGTGAAAAATCAGTTAATACAAATATGCTACAAATCTAATACATTTTTGAATTTTTGTGGATGAAATAATAAATTATAGGCAAACAACAAATAAGAAAATTCTGTGGTATGAAAATAAAAGACAGAAAACTAATATCATTATAAAAGGAGATCTCTTAGAATGAATTAAGAAAATTATTAAGGAAATTATATAGAGATATGGAAAACCACAAAGGAGAAAATCCAGTTAAATACATAGTAATGTTTATTCCCTATAATGAAAAAATGCAAACTCAAAGTGAAAGACTGCTTTGCCTATTATTTAACAAAGTTTTCTATTGTTGTTTTGAGAATTCAAATCTACTGATGGTAAGATGCAACAGGCCCTATCTTTTCTTACTGGTGGGAAAAATAAACTGCGCAGTAATAGGCAATATAGATCTAGAAACTAAATATTCACAACCTCTGACCTAGTAGTAATTCCACTTCTTACAGTTAATGAGGTCTTACAGTAACTGCAGTTTTGTTTTCTTTCTTATATGTCTTACAACCAATGGTATGATGAAATACAGTATATGGCTATGAAAATGTTTATAAAGAATGTGAAAAAATGGAAATGTTAAAAATACCATCCCACATTATAGAGTTTAACTACAACTATGTAAGTAAAAGCAAACAAAAATACAAGTAGACAAAACCTATGCATAGAAAAAAAGAAGTTTTAAAAAGTTAATAGTGATTGCCTCTGGGTAGCTGGCTGTGGATAATTTTCTTCTTCTTTCAAACTTTCTGGGTTTCCCCCCCAAACTTTGTTTAATAATCATGCAAATGCTTTTATAATGGAAACACCTCATAAATGATACTTTTAATGACTAAACAACCGTTTTAAAACATTCAAACTGTGGAATATCTGATCATCCTGTCTTTTCAAAGCATTAGTCAGACAAAATGAATTCTGTTACTTTGGCTATGAAATTTCATAGAGTAGTAAGTGGCTCTGACTCTGGAGAAAAAGCCAAACAAGATTATTCAGCTCTGCTCCCAGGGAACTCAGTCCCTGTAGATTTTGTATTCTATTCTGGCAACATTCCTTTTCCTAATACACAGTAAAATAGTTCATGTTTCTAACTTATGTGTAAATGCCATTAGAGATGGACCAAAATCAATCACTTGGGTGAAACCATCTGAATATGTTGGGTGAAGTAAGAGGAGAGTATTTGAAGAGAGAAAGAAGGGGAAGCTAAGAGAAAAGGTCATTCGGGGCACTAAATGCCCTCATTGCTATCTTTAAAATATTTTAAAGGGAAGTAAATATAATATCTGTCAGGCTAATGGGTATTTCTAGTCCTTTATATCCAACCTTAAATTGTGCTGTTCAGTAATAGTCCTATTTTCAAAGGTTTCCACTGAAGTTTAAGGGAGTGGGAAATTCATCTGTGAAGCAAAGAAAAATTTCAAGATTCCCATGGGTAAAACCATAAAAAGTACAACCAAACTGCTCAACCACTGTAAGGAAGCCAACTCAAAATTGAGACTTCTTTCCCTTCACCTAAGTTTAGTTTATGATCAACAATGAGTGAGAGAGGAACATTTCCAAAATTCCTTCTTTGAGCTTGATAATTTAAACTTAATGAACAGGTACCGTCTCTTGAATCCAAAATAAATAAATAAATACCTACCATCACATAAAAAATTTCAGATAAGTTCAAGAAGTACCATTTTTTAAAAAAAATCTATATTCCAAATACTCACAGATAGCAACAATGCAATTAAAAGTGTACCTATGGCAAATTATTGGGCCTATAAGATTCATTTTTTAAAAATGAGATGAAGTTATATGAATGTATACATTTGTCAATATTCATTGAACTGTTCTCTTAAAATGGGTACATTTGATTGAATGCAAATATTAAAATAAAAAAAGTATACCTAAAAGTTCTACTGTATTCACTGTATTCAAGTAGGTCTCTCCCCTTATACCCTGCCATCCCTAATTCTGGCAAAATTATATTTTAGAATTACATCACAGAGGTAATAAACCTCAAAGCATATCATTATAGTTACATATACTATGACACTAAATCCATTATAAAGCACATTCAAAGTTATCTTCCATTCAATGTCTTCTATCCTTCAACTATTCCATTTTTAAATATACATCCTAGGTGTAATTAAAGCATCTCAATAGAATTTTGTACTTGAACATTTATAGAAATAAGTGAAAATCAATAAACAATAAAGTATAAATGAGGACTTTCACCGATCATACTTTTTCTCAGTTCAAAAAGACTAGGAATCATTTTGTTTTTATAAGTTTCATTAACGAGTTTGAGGGAGAGACATTTTCTAAGTATGAATAATTTACATAGAAATGAAAAACTTGTGAAAAATTTCTATGCATCCTCATGCATCTGGAAGCCTTGACCAGATTTACATCAGAATAAAAATTCTTTCATAAGAGAAACCCATGTCCTTGGGAATTCCTCCTTAATTATAATGTACTGTAACCACTGAAATAATTTAAAAATAAAATTAGCATATGAGGTTAGGATTACAATTACTAATTTATTTGTTATAAATAACCTACTAGATTACTGTTCCAGGAAAAAACAACCAGTAATTTCATTCATTAGGTTTATAGTAATGTTCCTGTTGACAGCTCCAATCATTTGTTGAAGCTAAAATTTTTACACCTATTAGCTATTAATGATTGTCAATGAATGAAATTTTATATTAGAATTTCACAATCTCAATTTATAACAGAGATCTGAAGCTAGGTCAGTATTCTCAAAAACTAGTAATTATAATCAAACATCAGATCTCTGAAATTCACACTGGTTATTCTTCATAACAGAATCATTAATGGAAACTCAAAATTCACTTTCTTAAGTCTTTCCTGTAAACACATACATAATACACATAGCAATCATAAAATTTTGATTACTGTTATTTGTATTAAGACAAGGTTTATAGTTATAGTGTAAAATATAACTATTTCATAGCTTCAGTAAGCCCCTGCACCTGTCTCTGAACGGTCACTCTATAAAAACATTAACCTGGGAGAGTACAGATGAAAGTAATTTAGTGAAAGACAGTTCATATGCTGACTCCTAGGTTGTATAGTTTTTCTGGCTGGGTAGGTTAATATAATCTTTCATACCTTCCAAAGTTGGAAGGTATGAAATTTTATATATTTGCACTTTAGAGGAACTTTTAGCACCAGTGTCTAACCTGAATTTGGATTGACCTGATTCGAGTTTTCCAAACAGGCCTCATTTCTTAGTATGGATCCTAGTACACATATGCAAATACATAATTCTTCTGAGTTAAAGTTGACACCTTAGTCACAATGCCTCGTGTACTCAAGATATCTAGTTTGTAAACTGCTTCCCTCATCACCACCCCTACACATTCAGGATCGCTACCAAGTTATGCCATGGTCTTTTTCTTTTTCCCTTAATAGTTAGGGCTATTCTGTACTACTATTGCTTTCTTTGCATTTCACAACTCAGTTCTTGTCAAGCTCTCTCTCTCATAATAAAAACTGTATATCCATAAACCCCTTTCCTTTTTTGGATACTTATGAAAAATTACTCATTTCCATTTTTGTGAACCAAAAAAAGAGTTTAGCCCTTATCTCGTATCTATTTATTAGGTACCTACTTATGTGCCAGAGAGAAGGCTAAAGCTCACAAATGGGGTGATAAGCATAAAGCAATGGCTAGAAATAGTCCTGTAGCAATGAAAAGAAAAATCACCGATTTTAATGTGAGACTAATCTCATATACAGTGCAACCCATCTTGAAAGCTCTTAAAGGTACCTAAAATCCTACTGATAAGCATCCTTCCAAATACCCATCTACCTCTTATTAAACTTGCTTTTCTTCAAGCATTAATATTCATAATAAATAAAGATAATGCCTTATTCAAATAATTGTTTTTATATTTAATTTCATCACTAGAATTGATTTTCTAATATTTTTTCAGGATGGCAATGGTTTTGCTACTATGTGTGTAAAACATATTCTTAGGCTTTTTAATAAAAGCCTAACAGTCATTTGTTAAATGTTTTCCAGGGAAGATAAGTCCCCAATTCCCAGGAACCCACTCACAAATAAACTTCCCAAGTACAAAACATCTGTCAACTGGGGATGACTTATTCTTTATTTCTATATTTACACTCTTATGGGCTTAAGAAATGGTATCATCACTAAGGTAATATCAAAGAATTACTAGTTTAAAATAAAAAATATTTTGAATATTGAAGCTGTGTGCCAATCTTCCATCAGTCCAAGAAGGACTGAGTGTGGGGAATTCTGTGAAGAAGTAAAAGTTGCTTGCGATATTATCACTGTTGTATCTACTTTTGACTAATTTAAGTTCAAGATACTGATCCAGAAAAGGTTTCCACAGACCAGCTGAGTTCCTTCTTAAACACAGACCAACAGGCCAAAAAAAAAAAAAAAACCCTCACAAAACAAAACCTGTTCTACAGGCTTCTGCACACTTAGAAGAAACATCAGCGAAAGTACAGCCATTTTATTTACGTTTAGATACAAATCCTTTTAATATGCTTACTGACACTACTGAAGGTTTCATTTCAGCTAAGTTGTTCTGTCTCAAAGAACTCACTTGAATCATTTTTTTTGAGGCTGGCAAAGAATAGATTAGAAACTTTGCTTGGAATGGTTCATCTTTATGCAATGACTCAGTTTAGCAGCTAACAATATACACTTCCTCCCACAGAGGAATGATTACATGCCTTCCATTGATGCCTTTAAAAGGACATATATAAAGTTAGCATATGATCTCTTGTGTTAAGTTTATAACAGAATGTGAATGCATATTTTAAGAGTTTATTTTCCTTTTTCTGCTCTGTTGCTCACACACATATATACATCTTGTTATATTAGTTCTTCATCAGACCAACATTATATGAGAGCTTGGTATCAGCTTTAAGAACAAAATAACTGCTTTTCCTTAATTTAAAATCCATGTGCGTTCATTTTGTATCAAATGGTAAATCTGATATGTAAATTGTCTAATTTTAATTTTTATTACAGGAGTCTGAAAAAAATCATGTGTCATGAGATCTAAAAGAGCATTCAACATTTAAATTATATATCCTTTTAATGATTAACTTTTCTATTTGAATCATGAGAATGTTGTAATTTATAGTAATTTATAATACCAAACATCATAACTATAATTTCAAACTTACTGACTCTCGACATAGATAACTTTTGAATTTTCATGCAGTTGAAAGAGAAACATGAAAAATTATATATTGCCATTGTTTTATTTTTAGAAACTCTTTGTAAATAAAAACCCATTTCCAAAATAAGATATTTCACGGACACATAGTTGGTAGTGGTTCAAGTGCCGTAGGCAACAGAGAAGTATTGTTTTGTAGTTTTGTTTTTTTTAAACCTCTCCTAGTAACAGCAGTTTATCATGCACAAAGAAACAAGCTAACGACATGATTTAAAATGAACATATAAGCACTAAGTCTAAAACTTCAACTAAAACTAACATTTACCATATTAATTCCGTTTCTATACCCTAACTGATACTCACCAAATGTTATAGAAATGCCCAGGCTTGTCTAAGCGACAAAAAGTAGACACATGGTGAGGTGCTGAAGACAGCTCTCTCCTGGGCTCAAAGCACGTTAGGTGAAGTAGCCTTTATCTTCCATTCAATAGAGGGTGCTTCCTATTACCAAGGCATGGTGGAGAAAAGAGTTTCCACGATCCCGTCTTGACTTTCTGTCTCTCTCTTTGAAGAGTAACAGTTACCACCGGAAAACGTTAGCAGAAAATGATCACTTGAACACTCACACAGGCAGCTGTAAATTTCCACTCTCTTTGCTTGCTCTCAGATTCCAAGCCTTGCTTGTCTCTTAATCTGTCACAGGCAGTTCTGTTTCTGGTCAAACCAGCTTGCTTATGTGTTCATTCTCTTCTCCCTCTTTAATACACGCTTTTAGATACATACCACACAGTCAAAGCTCCCTCTTTTTCTTCCTGTCTCCCAATTGTGCAACGTCACAACAATGTGTGTAAAGCAATTAAGCTGAGGCAAATTTCATGCTTGGCAAAAAAAAAAGAGCCTAGGGATAAACAAAAATTTTTTTCTCATCACATTTTTTCCCCTTTAAGTCCTATACTTATTCACACAGGGGTTTTGTCAACAGATTAAACTGGCCTGACCATCTTGTTTAAATAAAGGTTTCTAACAAAGGCATTTGACAGATTTAATAACTGATTCATCTGCTAATGTTAGTTCCTCAGAGAAGATGCTATTCCCAATCATAATAAGAAAGTGTAGCAAGTAAATACACAAATAATTTTATCTTGAGACTTAACTACTCAAAAAATTTAATCTTGAACTTTAAAAAGGAATATTTTAGAATTATTCATAATTTAAATTTAAGTGTAATTTTGTGAAATTTTAATGTATTTTTAAATAGGGTATATTTTGAAACATAGAACCAATATCTGCAGTTATAAAATGGGAAATTATAAAGAACAAAGACAAGTATTGACACCAAAAATAATAAATAGAGCAGCTTATACCATTCATGTGTAAACCAAATGTAATTATTTTATTTTGTTTAGAAAGTCTCCCCACCTCACACACAGATATAAGCATTATTGGTCAGGATGCATAATACTTCTTCAACGACAATTGAAAAAGCTAAAGGCTACCAAAAAAAAAAAACCAAACAACACCTTTTTTTTCCATTATTAAACATGGATAATTATAGAATGAAATATCTAAAAATCTCTGCAAGGTTTGGAATGAGGAATTAGGTAGAAAGCTGAATGAGATAGTAACAGGCTTAGGTGGCATTTGCAGGACTCTTTGGAAATAGGAGGCAATGTACTCAGCTTGGAATACATGCTGGCTCTGTGAGAATGCTAGTCAAGCCTGTTTTGGAGTTTTCTGTTCTAGTTCCTTAGCTCCAAAGATTTTTAGGTTTTTGTCTCCTACTTTGTGTTACCAGTCAAATTCTTGGGCTCTCATTCTGATGACAGATATCCCAATTACAGAGCTGACAGAAGTAGCTAGTTATTAGACTATTATTATTTTAATCCTTCTCTCTGCAGAACTAAAATCTCTTAGTAATACAAGCTTACCGTAAAGTAAAAGGTAAATATTTATTAACAGTTGTTTATAATCCTTAAGAAACATAAGCAAATAAAACCTGGTTCATTTCTTAATTTACGTATCATATGTTTAATATATATTTCCTAATATACATATATTTATTTAAAAATATATTTCTTAATTTGGTTCATTTAAAATAGACCTTAAAAATTTAAATATATCATAAGGTAATTTGCATCTTAACACCTAAGAAATAGGCATCAAGGAAGAATAGAGATTAGTTTGCTCATTACTCTTTCAGCGAGTATTTTTGTAAAATTTCAGTTTTGTTTATCCCATTTTTAAAGAAATGTTAAAAAGAAATTATCCCAAAACACTAAAAGGAATTAAGTGTTTTGTATCTTCCTTAATCTAAGATTACTGAAAGAGTTCTGGTATAACTGAAGAAATTCAGAATTTGTAGTGAGGGGCACTTAGAATAACTACAAGATTAATTTTTTTTAAGTCACTTTGAAATTAGTAGATGTTATAGCAATCTATGATTCCAAGCCTCAAAATAAAGACAAAGTATTTAAAATATATAATAAGACTGAATACATATGATTATCTGTATGTTTATATTTGACTTCTACTAAATACCATTTTTACGATGCACACAAAGAAATCACAAAAAGTGACCTTACATTAGACCTCAAAGAAATTAATACATTTGCAAAGGAGAAATAGTACAGGCTTCATCCTCTGAACACAAGAAGTTACTTTACAAAGTTTTTCAACAGATAAGCAAATGTTCTTCTAAAAATCCTATTAATACTTGAAAATTAAAAAGAACATTCTTCAAAAATGAATTGGATAAAGAATTAAAAGTACATTTACAATGACTTCTGTTTCAAGATACAACAAAGTAACAGAATTGAATTTACTCTTCTGCCTTACATAACTAAAAACTGGTCAAAATATATAAAACAATGGTTTTCAGATACTAAACACCAGGCAGCTCAACCCAGTAACCATGGAGAGAAAGGAAACAAACAAGGTAAGAGTTACAATTGCCTTATCCAGCAGGGAGGGAAACCCAAACAGCTTGACTGTCTCCCCTCATTGAAGAAGCAGAGTTGAGAATTCAAGAAGGCCAATGTGACTAAAATTCACAGAGCAGAATTACCAGAGAGGAGACAGTTGCAAAGAGAGCCCCAGAGATCTACAGAGGGTTCCCTCAAATTTCCATCTGAGAACTGATCAGTGCATGTCTGTGGAGAAAACTCTCCATGGACAAGGAAAGAACCACTAGAGAGAAGGAGGCTGACGAATCCCCAGCATTCGCTCAGGCTGGGAACAGTTCATGTCCCCAATGGCCAGAGTGAAGAAATCTTGTAATAAATGGGAAATTGAGTTGAGTAGTACTCGAAATATTGCTTCAGCAGTGGTGACAATTTGACTAAAAGATGTTATGGTCCCTCCTAACCAAGCTTACAAGTAGTCCTTGAAAGGACTGAATTTTTCCAAAGAAATTAACTGCATATTAGAGAAGAATTAAAAATATTTGAAGAAATTTTAGAAATCTAGCACACGACATAAAATTCACAATGTCTAACACCCAGTCAAAAATTACCAGGTATGCAAAAAGTAGGAAAATACAATGCATAATAAGGAGAAAAAAATCAATCAATAGAAACTGACTTGGAAATAACACAGATTAGTACACAATTCCATTAAAACAACTATTACAAATATATTCCATAGATTTAAGAAGGTATAAAAGAAAGCACAAGGAGAGAGATGGATATACATAAAGACGACCCAAATCAAATGTTCAGAGATTAAAGTACAATTTCTAAAGTGAAAATTATACCAAATAGGATGAACAGACTGAATACTGCAGAAGAAAAATGTGTAAACTTATAGATTGACAGATGTTATCAAAATAAAACACTGAGGGAAAAAAAGACATAAATAAATAAACAGAGCAACCCTGAACTATGGGAAAACGTCAAGCAATCTAACATACATATCATTTATGTCCTAAAAGGAAGAAAGAGAGAAAAGGAAGCAGAAAGTTGAAAAAATAACAACTGAAAAATTTCCAATGAATAAAAATCATAAATCCACAGAAGAGCAATGAACCCCAAACATACAAGAAACATAAAGAAAACTATGGCAAGACACAGTATAATGAAATTGCTTAAAATCAGTGGTAAGAGGACATCCTAAAAGCAGTATAAGAAGATACATTACATACAGAGAAAAAGAAAGAAATGAGAGCAGATTCTTCATCAAAAACAATGCAAGTCAGAAAGCACTAGAGCAACATTTTTAAAGTACTGAAAGAAAACTCTCAACATCTTTTACAAATGAAGAAACAGAAAAGTTGAATTAATTATCAACAAATGAAAACTAAAAAAGTGTTAAAGGAGGTCCTTTCCTCTAGTAGGAAAAGTGTTATATTAAATGGAAACCTTCACAAAGGAATGAACAGATACAGAAACGACAAGTATACAGGTAAATACAAATTTTTTTTCTTATTTTAAAAATCCCTTTCAAAGAGAATTTACTTTTAAAACAAAAGTGGTAACAATGAATGAAGTTTAAAAAATAATTTTCAGTTAACATCTAATTTATCTTTTAATATACTGGTCAGTATATATGACTACCATTACAACAGAGAACTCTAAATCAAACTGTTGAATTAGTTTACCTGCTGCAAAATCAAAACTTTTATTTTACAATGTTAATTCACAATTGAGAGAAATTTCAGAGAATGAGATTTTATTATTAGATAGAAACATTAAGGAGCTATAAATGATGTAGTTCCCTGGAGTTGTTTCAGCTATTGAGAAAAGCAAAGACAAAGAGTTAAAAATGTAAATGATGCATATAGATCAAGTTATGGTCAAATGACATCATGGTACACTAAATAACAACAATTCTACAATTATCTGAATACAATAAAACATGTGAAAAATGACATCACTAGACGAAATCTCAAATTACCTCTTCCATCTTAGCAGTCACATTTACATTATTGAGTGTTACACAGTTATAAGACAGCTTCCATCTTGGTACATATATCTACTGAAACATTTCACAAGTTCTAAGTGTTCTAACTGGTAATAGAAAATTTAAAGGCACGTTATTGAATTGATTACTCCATCAAAATAACACATTAATGGTTTCAAAAGTTTACTGTCAACAATAATAACTGACACAAAAACGAGTTTGTCATGTTAAAAAAAAATCAAGACTAACATGTTAAAAAAAACAAGACTAAACATATATACATATTTTTATGATTACTATATCTGCAATTTAGTGCTGTTAGATTATTGTTAATCTTACTTTATTAGTTTTAGAGCTTATGTTTAATTAATATATTTATATTTAGAAATAAAAGCTATAAAAAATATATTTACTAAAACAACTGGACTGTAAGTAACATACCCAATGCAAATGAGTTTAGAGAAAAAGGAAATGAAAGATCTTGTAACCAAAAAGCCTAGGATCACGGCAGAGGTTCTCAACTGGGGAAGCATGTAAGTAGAGGCCAGAGATACTGCTACATATCTCACAATCTGCGAACGCCCTCTCCACCATATAAGAATTATCCAGGCCAAATGGCAACAATGCCAAGGTCAAAAGGCAAGCTAACTTCAGCCCAAGCTTAAACAATATCACTGGATATCTTTCTCTCTCTTTCTTCTGTGTTGTCTTCATTCACAATTGGGTTCTCTCTATGGTTGCAAAGGTGTCCCTGACAAATTACAAGGCCTTGTCCCCATGATCTTTTCAAAAGGAAAAAACCCTTGGGTCTCTCTTTAAGTAGCCATATCAATCCCTAAAAAATGACTGGTCCTGCTTACATCATTGTTAAGAACCATATCCATAAGAATGGGGTGCTCTTATTGACCAGCTTGGCTAATGAGTGTATTAGCATGAATACTAAGTGATTGACAGGCCTACGAGGTAAGAGAAAGGCACGCTAAGAGGTTATCTATGAAGAGCAACTTCAAGTTTTCTATCAAGCTCAGAATCATTAAGAGAAATGTTGGGTGAGATTATCTGCACTATGATTTAATTGCAAAGCATATACTGTGGATTCATCAGTTACATCTGTGTACTATACAATACCATGCCATAAAAAAGTCCAAACTGGTGCTCAACATCCACATCTACCTTTGCCCCACATCTATACTTTCAATGATGGTCCTGACAACATTGGACAAGTTTTCCAAATGTGACTAACAGTCACCCTCAAATTTGTGACTGTATCCAGCTCCAAGGTTTCTTTTGGTTACATGTTCCTGAACCAAGTTTGAAGTAGCTCCATATGGTCCAGCATCTTAAAGCTCAATTATAAATTAAACCCCTATTCCCACCCCCACCCGCCACCAAGATATTTAATAAACAAGGTAAAGGAAAAAAAAAGACATGGGCAATAAATACTCCTGCATGAAAAAAGGTGAAGAAACCTTAATCCATAATATTATGATATTTTGCTGGATAGAAAGAGCAAGCTTCCCTACTTGGGAAGGCAAATGAGTCCTTAGTTACCATATTGGTTGCCTTTGGTTCTAATCTCTAATCTCTGGGAGAGTCTCCCTTCTCAATGTCCTCCAAAACCACATTTCAGAGAGTCATTGTGGATGGTTCCTGACTGCGAGTTTTCCTATTTAAACAGTCCACTTGTTTTGGGGTTAGATTTACGGGTCTGGAAGTTGCCACAAGATAAGACATCACCAGCCTTTACGTCTCAGGCTCATATTTCTTTGACAATACACCTGTGTTAAGAATTTCAATTGGCTTTTATTCACATTGCTTTTCATCTTCTATTAATCAAAGCCAGAAATTGTTGAATCTGGGCCTGCTGTTCTGATTTTTGTCTCTAACAGGCTTCATTGCTCTGCCTATTACTCAGACTCCCAGGTTAAACTGCTTCCATCTTGGCCACCTCTTCCAAACAAATGGGGCAAACATGTCTCTTATACACAGGCTGCATCTCAGCAGATTTCTCTCTATTCCGGGATTGACTGAGAGAAGTGGCAGGAGATGCTTGGGTCTTCAAGCTCCTCCTAGGTTCTGATGTTTTCTTTCTAATTATATTTTTTGTATCTTCTAATCATATAATCTCTTAGGTTCTTTCATATCTCTCTCACACTTTCTGCCTCCCTGCTTTTGCTCATACTAATTTAGCTCAAGGCTGATCACACTGGAGAGACAAATAGGCAGGTAATAATAATAATGCTTAGGAAGTTCTTAAGCTCTTAGGTTCTGTATATGCCCTTTAAATTATTCTTTCCAATGTGAGCTCATTCTTTTGTCTTTTACTCGAAGTCCTTTGACTCAAATTATACCCAGGTGGAGCTTCGCAAAACCATATATTGTCCCACTTCTAACTATAACTCATTTTATTTACCTGTGACTTTGCTTATTTACAATATCATTATCATGAGGAAGATGCCTTGAAATCTGGCCATTAGAAGTGATGTCTAGAGTCTTAAATAAGACTCCCATTCTTTTTGATTGATTTTTCTCATATCCTGGGATCACTGAGAATTTTTGATTACAAGAAGGCAGAAATTTTGTAGACTCCTTTTGCTCTTATCTAGCCTGCATCTTTCACAAACCCTTTAACCAAAGTACATTTACTTATTTATTACTTAAAATAATAAATTCTCATTTATCAGTTCTATCCATCACACTACTTTTCATGTACATATCCTTCTGTATTTAACTCCCTATAGAAAAGGGTCAGTCTCTACTTTTTCTCCATGTTCTCCTTACCTAATTAATAACACTGCAGTTACCTAAACAGATAGTAGTTTCCTCTGTGTTTGTTTCATTATATTTCTAAGGTTGGACGGGTGCAGTAGAAAGAACTCTAGTACTTTAACACAAAATGTAAATTAACATAATTTTTCTGCAGAGATATTAATAATAAGTGGTAAAAACTTAAAATATTCATATACCTTTTTACATAGCAATTCAGTGCTTACAAATTTATTCTTAGAATTATAAATATGCAAGAAATAATATACAAGAATGTTTATCACACCACTACTTATAATAGCAAAAATAAAAGCAAAAAAAAATTTTAAGTCCCAAATAATGGAACTGATTATATTTATATTTAATCAGTTACATGTAGTATGAACATTGACCAATCAAAGTAGACATCCAAACCAAATCAGTCATAGGGCATTTTAGCACACCTGCAAACACTGAGTGTAGTTCATTCATCCATACAGAATATCATGACCATGTTCTTTAAAAATATTTTAAGAAATGAGGATATTATGTAGTGTCATTTATTATATAATATTAAATTAGAAAATCCAAGATGCTAGATTTAGTTAAAAAATATGTGCCCCCAAATTTTATCCTATTTTTTACATAAACATTTCCTTCCACACGGACATGGAAATATTACCAAAATGTTAACATTAGTTGGATCATTGGTGATTATTTTCTTCTTGTATTCTTGTATGTTTTTCAAATGTTCTGCAATTAACATGTATAGGCAGTTTTGCTATAATGTAAGTGTTCCTAAAAATCACCATGTTACACAAAATCATAATAAGAACCACAGGAATTATGGGGAATATAGGATTGGAGCTTAAGACTCAAAAACTTTGTCAGAGACATTCATAAAAAGGTAGGAACCTATTAAAAACAGCAGAAAAGTTTTACATGTCTTAAATAGTTAGAAAATACATAAGTACTACAAAAAATATGATATTTTATCTTGAAAAAGACCTGACATTTGCTTGTGAAAGCAGGTGCTAGAAGAGTTGTAGCTTGTGAGTTATTTTGAAATAGCAGAAATCGGATAATCTGAAATCAGCTGGAACGTTGTAACATCAAACAGGGGTGGATGTGACTCATATAACATGTGGCACAGTAAGATCGCTGGTAGGTATTTGAGGTGTGTGAATATGTGCATTTTGTTTATTCCTCTATGACTTTATTCAGCTGGATGGTTATCTGCATTCATGTAATGTTCCTCACGAATGAAACCACACAAAAGCAAATGAGAAATGTGCATTATGCTCAAATTGTTCCCAGTATATCAGTCATGTTGGAACAAACTTGTGTTTTCAAAACAAATGTTATAGCAGAAATGACGATTACTTTTACCATCATAAATACATGTATATGTATATGTATGTGTATATGTATATGAATATGTATATGTATATGTTATAGTATGCTAAAAAGTATTGTGGACCTATTGTAATTTTGCTAATTTGGGTAACTAGAGATCCTTCTTTTTTTAAAGTGGTATTTACATCTCTTATTCCCATTTCCTTTTTATTCCACACATCTCATTCATGCTTTTGTTTTTCTATTTTTGTCTATTCCTAAAGACCACAGTGTAGATACAAAACATCTGATTTACTCTTCAAAGCCTATGCCAATAAGAGCTCCCAAAACAAAGAACCTGTTTACTGTCTTAGGAGCTTGTCATGCGACCCATGTACCATAGATATCTCTAGTTTCCTTCTCATAATTTCAATTTCAGACAGAATTAACATTGTGGCCCTGTAAGTTGCTTAAAGATATTCAAATTGTTTCCATAAGAGCAGATATAGAAGAGATGCTAAAGGAGAAAGGCTTTAGAGGTGTCCAAATTGCACAGAAATTTAGGTTAATCGGTAAAACAAAAAACACAGTTTCAATTGTCCATTAATTGCTAATCCTTGGCCAAATCTGGAAATCTTTAAAAGGGCTTGTAATTAATTTCAACACGATAACAAAGCTTAGTCTTGTTTCTCTCTTAAGCTACTTTGCTTCCCATCTCCTTGTTTTTGGGGTTTTTTTTTGTTTGTTTGTTTTTTGTTTTTTAAAGAAGTAGGAAGCTGAAGAGCAAAAATTAGGTGGCACCTCTAATTTTTGCTCTTCCCATTTACTGTATTTCCAAAACTCCAGAGCAGTCTCTTAAAGCCAAGAGAGTATCATTCTTTTTCTCACTTTCCAGCACTATGCTGGTACAGAGATTTAGTGGCAGTGGCAATGCTTAGCCCTCAGCAATTAGCTTTACTACACCAGCCAAGGAATGACTGCCTTGTTTATCTAATGCCAGGACAGTATGTTATCTATAGTTATAAATATTTAAAAATAAATAAATATAGGTTTCTGAAAACTGTTATATGGTAAGCTATTCTGAACATTCTTTACACATAAAATGGCAAGTTTCATAGGCCGTAGGCTCTTTGGAATTAAACAGTGTCAGATTTTAATGAAAACTGATTGTGCATAAGTAACATATCTTTCCATTGGAAATAATATATACACTTCTAGAAATCATTGTGAGATCAAGTGAAATAATATATACACCTGCTTGGCACTTCATTACAAGCTAAATGTTAGATATTGCTCCACTTATAAAATATAAAACCAAGTCTAGCACATATATTTTTAATCAGTCCACTTGTGGTTGTCCTGCCACTACTCCAAATGCGGCAGATCCACTAACAGAGTCACAAGCAGCATATAACAAACTTGATTTATTAAATCCTTAGTCGGTTCAAAGTGCTGTACTAGGTACATCAGAGAAACACGCACCCACACCAAACAAACCCTTAACTACGTGTTAAGGACTTTTAAATTTGTCTTAAATACCACCAGACAAAACAATTTCATTAAAAGAATTCTGAATGCGGCAATTTTAAAAAGCATAGAGTAGTGATAGAAACTCTGGATTTTAGTCTAGCTTCATCATTTGTTTGCCTTGTGCCCAAATCAATTAATTTCTCTAAGCTTTGTTCTCAACTTATATATAGGAATACTTCATCTATCTTCACAGGACTATGAAAATATGTCACATACATGTAACTATCTATGCAAATTAGTAAACTAGAAAACCAGTAAAATGGAATGGGTTTAAAGAATAAGTATATTAATTTTTCTATGACTTGTCAAACTAGTAAAATTTCAAGTCAAACTAGAAAAATTTCCAGAAGCTATTATCATTGGATCTACTATAACAGAGCTGAAGAACAAGATAAAGATAAAATACATTTACTTCATATCAGATTACCCTAACCAAAAGGTAGAGTTGAGATGGGAGCAAGGGAAATGAGAATATTAAGCATTTGATCTAAGTAAAAAAATTACAAGCAATCTCAAAAGTTTAGAAGTGACACACGGGTTCCACAATATTTGTGGATTTGAAATTAATAGTAAATTATCAAGAAGATGGTTCTATAATAATATTCTATTTTACACTCGATTAATCCATATCTTTCATTCCAACAAATAAGTTTCTATGTGATACAAAGTAGTTTTCACATGAACTTCAATTAATACTGTCAATATGTTCAGGGTTCTACTAGCTTATGCAGTGTTTTAATGAGAAAAAGAGACCGGCTTGGTCATGCAGAATCATAGATTAACCAGCAAATAGCACCTTCATGTAAAGAATAAGCACCCCCTTCCTCCAGGTAGATGCAGCCCTGTGCCAACTTGGCAGGCACATGGTTTGGTGTGGGGAGAGGATATGAGCTGGATTTGAGGCCCTACTTACTTCCCTGGCCAGAAGCCTTTGTGTAGTACACAAACCATACAACAAAATGCAATGGCCTGAATATTTTTACAATGGCAAGGCTCTGTTACAACTTTCTTTTTACTTCAATGGATTCATTCATCCACACATCTGGGGCAATCTGCTTTTTGGGGATGCAGAGTAGAATAAGAAATTTACATTCTAATAGAGGATATAAGATATATCTAAAAATAACTAACAGTACAAGGTAAAAATATATGAATCACAAAGGAAAGATGAAGGAAAATACACAGAAATTCAAAGTCAAAAACTACTTATACTTGAGGAATCAGAGGACATTTCATAGAGATTGTGACATCGAACTCAGTCTTGAATTAAGGGTATGATTTGGTCACAGAGAGATAGGAACAGAGGATTAGGAAGTGCAAAAAGTAAATGACAATTAATAGTTTATTAGAAGCAAATGCTATATGAATGACAGTAGTAAAAAAAATGGAAAAATAGGTTGTTGGAATTATGGGAAACTTTTAATACGGGGCTAATGAGTTTAACTGTTAATTTGTGGGCAAAAGGGAGTCATGATGTGATCAGAACTTTCTTTCATGAATCTGAATTAGGCAGTGTATAAGAATCAAAAGGATAGAGAAACACCAGGTGATGAAATTAAAGGCAGTTGTAGTTGTCTACAAAGATGGTGCCATAACCAAGTGGGAATGAGAACACTGTGTATTAGAGGACATTAGGTTTAGCAAACTGAATAGATATGAATTGTAGGAAAGAGAAGAGTCAAGATGATGATGAGTTTCCATGCCTGTGTGAAAGAGTAGATGGGTAATAGCATTAAAATAAAAAAGTACCAAAAAGAAAATAGATTTTATAAAATAACCAGTTGTTTGATATGTAACAAGTTTGAGGTGCCTACAAGATTTCTAAATAAATGTCTACAGGCATTGAACATATAGAACTAAGAGAGAAAACAGAGTCAGAGCAATATATATCTGGCAATTCTGCCAATGGAATTTCATTCTGCCAACAAAATACAAGAGGACCAAAAAGAGAGCCAAGGATGGAACTTTAGGGAATACCTAAAGGTAGTAAAAAAAAAAAAATGGTTATCAAAGAAACAATGGATGTTAGAGAGGGAGAAGAGAACCAGAAAAAAAAAGCAAGAATTTCAAGAATAAGAATGCTGCAGGGTAAATAAGCATCCTGCCTAAACCTGTAATCTAATTTTGGCCCCCTTTCGAGCAAAGACTGGAGGAAATGGGGTCTTCAGAGAGCCCTTTAGGACAAGGAAAGGGACCTTAAGAATTCATATTCCTCTAACATCTTAAAGACATAGGCTGACAGAGAAACCAAAGCCAGCCTGGGACACCGGAACATACTACAGTATAGCAGAACATAAAGCAGGCAGAGGACTCCAAACCCGTCTTTCTGGGAAACTGGTAAAATTGGCTCTGATTTAAGCAGCATCGCTCAACTGCCCTGTATAGAGCACTGGATGAGACGTTGAGTCTTAGTAATACCTGACATACAAAAACAGACGAGGACAAAATTAGGATCCTAGAGGTTAAGGATCAGGTAATGGAGGCACCAGAATATATTACTGTTTCCAAGTGTTTGATAAGGAATGGAGGAGAGCTTGAAGGGCTAATGAAAAGGGATTCATTTGCGCTTTTTTTTTTTTTTTAACTTTGAACTCTCAGTATACTGGGGGACAGATATGAGGAAGATGCAAAATGAGAAGAGAAGGGAATAACTAATGGGCAAGGTGCTTGAGCCCACGAAGAAAGGATCAAGAACATAAGTGGAAAGTTTAACCTCCAAGAAGAAAGATACATGTTTTTCTAAAATGAGAAGAGAAAGTGTGTATAAAAGACTGTCCAGGAAAAGAGGAATGAAGTAAGGAAGTACAATGGTTGCCTCATTTTCTCAGAAAAGGACTCAAGGTCATCTGGAGAGAATGAGGGTAGAGTAAGAGTGTACGTTTGAGCAGAGTGAAAGGAATCTTATGAAAAAAACATATAAATATAGTAAGAAGAAAAGTTAAAGGCTATAACTCACGTACATCAAATTCAAAGTTTAATAGTTATAATTCCACTTCTTTCCAAAAAACATAATAATCTAAGTGAAATATATGCTATGGTTTTCCTCCAAAATTACAGAATAACAAAGGGTGAGGTAAGAAATGTATTCCTGAGATACAATATAAAACTAGCATAATAACCAACAAAAATTGGCTTAGTGCTGTAACCACAGTCAGATGGTAATAATTCTTCTATTTCCCTGCCCTTCTATGCTGGATCAGTTTTCTGTTTTCTCCAGTTGATAATTTTATGAAAAGTTCTTCCTTGAATCAGTTAATAACAACACATATACCTTTTTAAAATGAAAAGAAACAACTCCCTTCCTACTGAGAATTGCTACACATTTCCAATTTTTAAGTTTTTATAAACTTCCATTTTTCTACAAATTATTGAAATCGGAACTACACCAAAATTTTGTGAGAAAATCATATTATCACTGCAATATATCTTTAAAATTACAATTTTAAGCTGCTGCTCTGGAGCAAAGAAAAAACAGAATTTAAAAAGAACACACACAAAAATAATACAAAATAAAAAAGTAAAAAGAACAGAAAAAGGATAAAAAAGAAGTAGGCTGAGTAAAGGGACAGAAAACCTTGCATTATAAATTACTCAGTTTAAAATGTCAAAGGAAACTAGTCTCAAAGTATTTCTTTCTATGTGGTTATAAAGCTTCTTAATAATGGAAAGTACTTTTAGATAAGATATTTAATTTTCAGATTCAAACAGAGCCATTTATGGCAAACACACAAACATATAGCATTTGTAATAAAACATATTCAGATAATTTATTGAATGGAAAAAATCTCTATGAAATTAGTACAGTAACTATAGTTGCATTCTATTATATTTATAAAATAAATTTTACTATAATTCTGAAGACTTATAAAACATGAGCTAAAGTAGAAGATACAGTTACAATTTAATAATAACTATTAATCAAAGAAAAATATCTTTAATAAATGCACATAATGGTAATTTATAAATAAAATCAAACTAGTGTGCTTTTCTGCTGTATTTCTTTTAAATATCTTTTTGAATTTTAACTCCAAAATAAATATTCATTGTAAAAAAACCAAAACTTTCTATTTTACTTGTTTTTCTATTGCTGGACAATCTCTTGTCTTCCTCTTCTCTAATTACACTCCTCAAAGTCAACCACTATTAACAGTTTAGTTTTGTTCTTCCTGATTTTTTTTTCCCCAGGAATACACAGACATGTGTTTGAACATACACACAATTTTTTTAAAACAAAATCATACCATACTCACTGCATTATAAGTTATTTTGTTTCTAAATAGTAGATCCTAGGTCTTTACACGCAGATTTGTTAAACTGACTGTTCTTTTTAAAGAGCTACATGAGTATTACCTAATATCAGTTTACTACAATTTATTTGACCACTTCTTTATATGTAGATTCAGGTTGCTGCTGCTTTTCCTCCCCCTCCCACATTTTTTTAAGTTTATTGGGGTACATTGGTTAATACAATATTCTATAATTTGGGTGTACATTACAATTTGACATTTATATATTCTATTGTGTGCTTATCACCCAGAGTCCAGTTTTCTTCAACTATCATATATTTGATCCCTTTATCCACTTCACCCTATCCCTATCCCAATATTTGACCCCCTTTACCCTGTACACTCTTCCCTCCTTCTCCACCTAACTTCTGGTAACCACTAATCCATTGTCCATGTCCCTGAGTCTCTGTTTGTCCTGCTCATTTCTTGCTTCTAGGTTTATATCCACATATAAGTGGATATCATGTGATTTTCAACTTTTTCAGTCTGGCTTATTTCACTTAGCAGGATTATTTAGATGTCCATCCATGTTGTTGCAAAAGGCAGTATTTCATCTCTTCTTCTGGCTGAGTTATTCCATTGTATATATGTACCACAGCTTCTTTAGCCAATCATCTATCATAGGACACTTCAGTTGTTTCCATGTCCTGGCCACTGTGAATTGTGCTGCTATGAACATCGGTGTGCAAATATCTTTTCCATATGGGTTTTCAAGTCTTTGGGGTAAATACCCAGTAGAGGGATTGCTGGATCATATGGTAGATCAATTCTTAGTTTTTTGAGGAACCTCTAACTGTTTTCCATAGTGGCTGTACCAATTGCAGTCCACATCCTTTTTCTCCACATCCTCTTTGTTTATTACTTGTCCTGTTGATTACAGCTATTCTAACAGTGTGAGATGTATCTCATTGTGGTTTTGATTTGCATTTCCCTAATAGCTAGCGTTGAGCATCTTTTCATATATTTGTTGGCCATTTGTATGTCCTCTAGGGAGAAGTGTCTGTTAGGTCCTCTGCCATTTTTTGATTGGATTGTTTGTTTTTTTGTTGTTATTGAGTATGAGTTTTTTATATATTTTGGATATTAGGCCCTTAAGGAGGCATTGCTTGCAAATATATTTTCCCATTTGGATGGTTGTCTCTTTACTTGTTGATGATTTCTTTTGCTGAGCAGAAGCTTTTTAGTTTGATGTAGTCCATTCATTATTTTTGCTTTTACTTCCCTTGCCTTTGAGGTCAAATTCATAAAATCCTCTTTAAATCCAAGGTCCTTGAGTTTAGTTCCTATGTTTTCTTCTAGCATTTTATTGTTTCCGGTCTTATGTTAGGTCCCTAATCCATTTTGAATTAATTTTGGTGACAGACAACAGTCTAGTTTCATTCCCTGGGGCTCCGCGGTGTTAGTCACGGAGGGTATGGGGGCAGGAGCACTCTGGGTTGGAGTTGGGGGCTGCAGTTCAGCCTCAGTTTTGGAACCAGGGCCGGTTTAAATCAACTGTTGTTTCCCTGTGTCCTGTCCTGCTTCTCTGCTTTATGCTGATTAGTGGGCCCTGCTGCTGGCTGCTAGAAGTTCTGGCGCTTCCAGGCAGGCTGATCTGGGAAGCTGCCGCACCTTCTGCCCTCCCCTCCTCCTGCTGGGAGCTCCAGAGGTTGGGAGAGGTAGCTTTAGTCTTGGCTGCTTTTGTTCACATCCTCTGGGGCTCCGTGGTGATCTGTCTCGGAGGGGATGAGGGGAGGGCCCTCCTGGGTTGGGTGTTGGGGGCTGTAGCTTAGCCTTGGTTTTGGAACCAGGGCCAATAAAAATCAACTGTTGTTTTCTATTATTCCATCCCGCTTCTCTGCTTTCTGCCCTGATGACTGGGCCCTGATGCCTGCTGTTAGAAGTTCCAGCACTTCCAGGCAGGCAGATCAGGAAACCTGCTGCTCTTCCTCCCCTGCCCCTCCTCCTCCTACAGGGAGCTCTGGTGGCTGCGAGAGGCAGCTTCTATGCGAGAGGCAGCTTCTATATTTCTCCCAGTCTACCGGCCGGACACCTGGGTTTCTACCTATGGTAGTTCTTATGTGCATATCCCATGCTGACGACGTGTTGGTATGCAGTTTGGGTGTTTTTTGTTGAGTTTTAGACATTCAGCTTATTGTCATTTCAGGGGAAGAGATCTGAGAACGTCTTTCACTCCACCATGTTTCCTTGCCCAGATTTTTCCCCTATTTTATAATCTATTTTTAACTTACTCACTGATAACATAAGCATAAATTAAGGAAAAATCACAATACTACCTCTCATTTGAAAGAAACTGTAAAATGATCATCTAACGTTTTTTTTTTTCATTTTAAATAAAGATTTTGGCTCTTCATAGTTGATAAACATGCAAAAGTGTTCATTGTTTCAAAAAAGCTCGTCGTTTTCAATCTTTTAAAGATTTATAACCCTAAAATATGATTTTCTAACAAAATTTTGTGTAGGTCTGATTTCAGTAATTTGTAGAAAAGTGAAAATTTAAAAAACTTGGAAATTAGAGAATGTCTGGCAGTTCTCAATAGGATGGAGTTCTTTTATTTAAATGTATGTTGTAGACTCATATAATTTGGTGATGGGCAGAGGAGAGGGAGTTTGGGGATGCTGGGAGAATGGGCGAAGAGTTAAAAAGTACAAATTAGTAGTTAATAGATAGTCTCAGGGATTGGGGAGCATGGCATAGGGAATGTAGTTAGCATTAATACGTTGGCTAGGTGGAGGACCAGGAGAGGAGGGAACAATGGGAGGTGGGGGGGGACGCGTTTTATGAACTATATTAGGTGTCTAACCAATGTACTGTATACTTGAAACTAATTAAAATAAATTTAAAAAACTGAAAAAGAAAAAAATCTAGAACTAGGGAGCAAGTCCATATGTCTTGTTTATCTTGTTGAATAATTCGAATTATCTTCAGGACAAAGAGTATACATCAAAGGGTTTTAAACAGGGTGGGCCATATCTGCATCTTAGAAAACCCCTGGTGGCTGTGGGTGGAGGACAGGAGCAGGCAAGAGTCAGGACTGGGAAGTTGTCAGAAGACCGCCTAACAGTGGTGCAGAGCAGACTGAGAACAGCACTGTACCAGGAGTGGCGGTGAGGGCCACAGCAAAGTGACCCTACAGGACTGGTGCCTGACATAGAGGGTCAGGATGGAAGTTGGGAAAGGGGTGGAGGGAAGGTATGTTGTGTTCTTAACTGTTATCAATATTTCTGAATACTTACACACAACTGATTTTTCGATTTAACTACACACTGTAACCTAATTCTCCAGGATTGTTCAATTACATTTTAACAGCTCTTTTCTTATAGCTTTATTGAAATATAATAAACAATTAGTTGCTCATATTTACATTGTAAAACTGAACGAGCTTTTTCAATTATACTTGGCATACAATCAATGTATTAATTTCAATCATACAGCATAGAGATCTACATAACCTACAAAACGATCACCCAACTAAATCTAGAACGCTTCTTCCCCCTTACAATATCGTAGACTATTTTCCTTATGCTACACTTTCTATCTCCATGACTATTTTGCAACTATCCATTTGTACTTAATTCCCATTCCCCCAATTCCCCTCCTGTCTAGTAGTCCTCAAAATACTCCCTGTATCTATGAGTTTATTTCCATTTTTCTTGTCATTTATTTTGTTCTTTAGATTTCACATGTACATGAAATCATGTGGTATTTGTCTTTCTCTACCTGACTTACTCATTCAGCACAATACCCTCTAGGTCTATCAAGGCAATACCTTTTTCCATCCTACAAACTAATACTTTTAGCTGTGTGTGTCTTTTAATCCGAAGTGAGTCTCTTGTAGGCAGCCTGTGCAGGGATATTGTTTTCTTATCCATTCAGCCACCCATTCTTTTGGTTGGAGCACTTAATTCTTTTCCATAAAAGGGAGTCATTGATAGGAATGTAGTTATTACCATTCTTTATTCCTGTTTTTGATACATGTTTTTTCTTCTTAAATAAGTCCCTCCAACATTTCCTGTAATACTGGAGTGGTGCTGATAAACTCCTTTAGCTTTTTCTTTTTCTTTTTTTTTGGTCTGGGAAGCTCTTCTTTCCCTTTTCTTTCCTTCTCTTCCCTTTCTTCCTTTCCCTTCTCTTCTTTTCTTTTCTTTTCTTCTTTTTTCCCCATCTACCTTCCTCCTCTCCTCTTCCCCAGGGGAAGCTCTTTATCTGTCCTTCAACTCTAAATGATAGCTTTGCTGGATAATTTTGTAGGTCTTGGGTTTTCATCACTTTGAATATTTTGTGCCAAGTCCTTCTGTCCTACAAATTTCTTTTGAGAAATCAGCTGCCAGTCTAATGGGTGCTCCCTTGTAGGTAACTATGTCTTCTCTTGCTGCTTTTAAGATTCTCTTTGTATTTAACCTTTGGTATTTTAATTATGATGTGTTTTGGTGTGGGCCTCTTGGGGTTCCTCTTTCTTGGGACTCTCTGTGCTTCCTGGGGTTAGTATGTCTATTTCTTTCACCAGGTTAGAGAAGTTTTCATCATTATTTTTTCAAATAGGTTTTCAAATTCTTGTTTTTCCTCTTCTCCTTCACATATCTCTATGGTATGGATGTTGTTATATTTAATTTTGTCCTATGGGCTCCTTAATTATCATCACATTCTTGGATTCTTTTTCTTGCAGTTCTGATGGGTGTCCTCAGTTTCCTCATCCTCTATATCCGTGATTCAATCCTCTGCTTCATCCACTCTTTTGATTCCCTCTAATATACTCTTCATCTCAGATAAGTAATTCATTTCTGACTGGTTCCTTTTTACAATTTCCATTTCCATTTTTATGTTTCTTTAAATCTCTTTGTTGAAGTTCTCATTGAATTTATCTACACTTCTCCTAAGTTCAATGAGCATCTTTATAACCAGTGTTTTGAACTCTGCATCTGTTAGATTGCTTGACTCCATTGTTTCTGGATCTCTGCTCTGTTCTCTCCATGGGAACTGCTCTTTTGTCTCCCCATTTTGTTTGCCTTTCTGTGTCTATTTCCATGTACTAAGGAAAGCGTCTAAGTCTACTGGTCTTACTAGAGTGGTTTTGTGTAGTAGTATCCAGTAGCATAGTCCTGAGAGGGGTCCAGCTGGGCCAAGTTGAGTCCTATCCTGTGTCCTTCCAGGGCCACCTATTAAGATTCAGCAAGCAATCCACAGATGCTGTTTTTATACTTGCCTCAAGAGGCCACATAAGAAACCGTGGCCAGCTGCCACCAGTGTGGGGCTTGGAGCTGCTTAGCAAGGGGCACAGGACATGCTGAGGACACAACTGGATGTGGCTTGGGTAGGGTCTCAATTTGGGAGAGGCAGAGTTTCAGAGAATCCTCTGGTTGGAGTGACCTCTGTTATCCAATGTGATGGCATCTCAGCTATGGAGGCATCTGCACATTGGAAGAAGAGAGGGCTCAACGGAGGAACAATGGATACCGGCAACACTCTGCCCAGGTGAAAACCTCACCTCCGGCCCTCACTCCAACAACTCAGTGTCCCCTGTAAGTCACTGGTGCTCAGAGTGAGTGAGCCCTGTCAGCACAAAAGTCTGGTCGCGGACATGGCCCCTTTAAGAGAAATGTCCACAGCTACCAGCTACATCTGCCCTAGCCTCTGCTCTACACAGCCATTTGGGACGTGGCAGCCTCATGTCTCGTCCCCTCCTACCTTCTACCATTGCAGGGTGATTTCTTATTTCTCTCCCTAGTTGTAGGGCTTCTGTTCATCTAGACCCCAGGGGATTCTGCTTGCTGTTTGCTCTGTTAACATCACAACTTCGATGTGGTTGCAAAAGGAGGTGTACAAAACCTCTATCATCTACGCCATCTTCCTTAATAACTTCCTTAATAACTCTTTATTGGTGTTTTTACAAACTACTGTAGCACTACTAGGTTCCCTAAGAAATTCAAAGGAAGTCTATGACAAACTTGCTTCAAGGAGTTTACAACTTTGGGGGAAAAAACCTTAATTATCTATATGAGACAATTACACCAGAATATAAAGATTGAAGAAAATATAAAAGGAAAAAGAAATAAGGGGCCAAGTATCATAAAGTAAAATATAGATATCACCTGGTGGAAAAAAAAGGTAAAGAATTAATAGAAGGAATGGGAATTTAGATGCACTTTGAAAAAGTACTAGGATTTGGATAGTGAGATACAAAGGGTGGTAACATACTTCCAACAAGGAAAATTGTTTTACCAAAAACGTGGAGACTGGAATGAAAGAAGAAAAGGGAACTAGGAGGGAAAGGGGGTTAGAGGGCTAGGGAAAAGGGAGGAAAACTCATGGTTAAGAGGGGAACTTACAAGGAAAAGTTTTTCAGATGGAGTGAACAGGGAGGGTTGTTGTCAAAGGAAAAAAATCTGTGGAGAGGTAAAATTGAAATATCCTAATGGGAAAAGAAGTCAGTGGTAAAAAGAAAGAATGAAGATAACAGTAAGACACTTGGAAATATCCCCTTGATGGTAGCAGTAACTCAGATGTTAGTTCTTCCTTCTACACTTGGATGTTTTGGGTCCACATCAACCAACATTCAGCACTCAGCCTCTGAACTGGCCTCTAAAAGAAATCCAGGCACACCAATATTTCCTGATTTCTGAAACTTTTTAATTGTAGGGTCATAGTAAGAGTCACATTATGCAACACATAGCATGTAATACATGAGACTTTCACTTGGAAAGTCCCATCTAATGTCTCTCCAAAGTATCTATTCCCTTCCTGCTGGATTCTCCCTGTGCTTTTCAAATTTTTCTCCTTGTCATTTCTGTATCAGCTTCCACTTCCAAATTTGTATACCTAACTCATCTTGAACCTCAACAAAACAAGAGTCCCTTCCAATGGACACAACACATCTCCTTAAAAAGGAATTTATCAATCATTTTCTCATATTTGAACAAGCTCCTCTGGACTCAACATTCATCACAGATGAATTATCAAGGTGATTCTTCCAAAAAAAACTCAGCATTTTCAACAAAAACCATTCTTGTGCCAACTAAAAGACTGATAACTTCTCTATTTCAATATAGAATAAAAAATGTTGGTGAAAGGTTTTGCCTTAATAAAAGAGGCATAACTGTGATTTAAAAAAAACCAGTTAATCTTCTTAAGAAATAGAAAAAGAATATTTCATAAAACATAAACCACCACTGGCAATGAATGTGTTGAGACGGAATCTAATACTGTTGAGTAGAATAAAACCTCTAGGAAACTTTCTAGAAAACAATTTATCAGAATAGTCATGCTCTTTAGCATACAATTTCTACTAACAGAAAGCTCTCCTGAGAAAATAATCAGAAATATGGCCAGATATTCAATGACATTATTGTGGATGAAAGAGGGGCCACATACTAAACTTGATGAGCTCAGGGCAGGTCTGCCTGGTGGGTCCTACAAACTCAAGAGATGGAAATTAACCACACAGGATAATCTGAAAATAAAAATTCCTAAAAGCAAGTCATGGTGGGTAGTCAATACTAGGCCTGTAGCTTCCTTAACAAAGGTCAATCTTTACTTTAAGTAAGCAGGTCTGTTGTCTTTCTGCATCTAATTTAATATACCATTGGAATGTCAGAGAGATCCTTTTCTGAACCCCTCAGGGAACACCCACTGCACCAGAGCACAAGACCACAGAACTCCTCCTTGTTATCTTGTTCTCTGAAAACCAACCCTATGTGCTGTAAATGTTAATTATTAACTATCCTGTACCCACCAGTGTAAAAGTATGTGTCTCATTTTATTTTTATCCAATCCCAAAGATTTCCCTGCTTTACTTGCTCCTGCCTCCTTAATCTATCACCCTTAAATTTCATGTAACCCTCCTTTGATTCTAATGTGTAAAATAAGCTGAAAAACTGCCATTTTCTAAAGCATTTTCTCAGTCCTTTGAGATTTTGCTTCCCGTCAATTATGCTAAGTTTGGCTCAAATAAACTCATAAAAATTCTCGACAGGTTTGGGTATCTCTATCTCTTATGTGACATCATTATAATGTTATTTATAGTATGAAAGCCTTGAATATCTACACAAAAGAATGGTTGTGTTAATTATGCTATGTTACCATCTTACAATAGGATATAATAGAGCCTTCAAAATAATACATGTTTTTGTTTTTTACAAAACTTAAAGTTTTATTAAATGTCATACATATGTGTTGTACCTCACACACATTGCATTTATATTTGAACAAATTTATTTTATTAAAAATTCTCCCCAAAGTTGTAATGTAATCTTTAGTTAGTTCCTACAGGTAGAACAAGTAAGACTTTAATGGAGAAATCCAACTCAAAATAATATTTTTAAATGCCATATACTCATACAAGAAAATTAATTTGTTAAATAAAAACCAAGAAATAGAACTAATATATGTATTTCAAATTCACTTATAAATTATAAATATATATACACACAACCATTTGTGTATGTGTGTATGTACACATACATAAATTTATGTAGATAAAATTAGAAGAAAAGGCAACAAAATTTTAACAGTAATTTTATTTTAATGTTGAGATTACGAATTAATTTTTTCTTTTTCATTCTTTTCTTTAATAATCAGAAGTGAGATGAAGAAGGGAACATCATCATTTGGAAACTGTTGTAATAAGACACCCACATTGTGCCACTGCTGTGGCTCTAAGACCAGCCACCTTCAGAAGTTGACCTCTGACAAATGTGGCTACCCTGCCAGTCATAGGAGAAAGTACAACTGGAGTGTAAAGACTAAAAGATAAAATACCACTGGGAGCAATTGATTGAGGCATCTAAAATTTGTATACCTCAGACTCAAGCATGAATTCCAAAAAACTACACCTAAATACAAGAGATCAGCTATAGCAGCATTGAGTTTATCTTAAGGATTTCAACAATTAGTCGCTCAATAAGTGTTCTCATTTGAAAAGGAAAAAAATCAAGTTTTCTACCATAGCATTTGTAAGTGAAAAAATGTATATATTTTTAAAGCATTAGCTATGTTTCTCTATAAATAGGCATTTTTTAAAATGTGGGCTCTGATATATCTATAATGTGAACACTCTACATTATTCTATTTCATGTATATTGGGAAAGTCTGCAGACTTCTGATTTTCCATATGACCCCATGTTGAGAAAGTTATGAGTGTAAAGGAAGAAAGGTTTGCTGTTGCCCCAAATTTATTTCAGAGCCAACAACTTAATGACAATAGAATATAAGCCTTGTGAAAGAAGGGTCCTTGTGTTATGCTTTATTTTCAGCATATGGCAGCCACTCAACAAACATTTGTAAATAAATTGCTAATCAATTTTTTAAAAATTATAAATCTCTTTCCTGTTCTGCTACTATATTCTTTGTCTTGAATCAAAGGAAAGATGCAGAGGAAATGCTGACTTTTAAGTGATAAGGGGGTGAACTCAATAAAAACAAAATTCGTTTAGTTTCTTTTTTTCTGCCCCTACAAACAGAATAATTCTCTCTAGAACAGTTCATCTTAGGCTTACTCTGAGGTGTTCTTTAGTACTAGTTTTCCTCATAATCAAAGATCATTTACCCTGAATCCTATCTTCCAGAAAGCCTAGCTTTCACCCCAATTTTCACTGTTCATGGATGGGTAGATGCTTCTAAACTGGGTTTTAATGAAGACAGAACATGCCACTTGCTGTTACTGGATTCAGAATAATTAGATCAGTGCCTAAAATTCAAGTGAGAAGAGCCTGTCTATAGAATGTGCTTTCAAACCTTAACCATGACCCACAATAAAAAATATGCTTGACCTGAAAACCTGAGTAACAAACTGACAAACATGCAGTTAAAGTAAAAGTTTCAAAAAACATTTGTTCTTATTACATGCAATGCACTCTAGCCGAAGGACCACGAAAGGGTCCATAAGACAGAACTTTTAGATAACAAAAATCTGCTATACTCCAAATAAACACTACAGAAAAAAAGTAAGACCCTATCCCACCCCCACCAATGAAGACCAACTGGAAAGCCTAGACTTCCATCCCTCCCTACTATAATGGGGCACCATACCTCTTCCCCTAAACCAGGAACAAGAGGGAAATTAGGATATTCATCCTCTCTGAGCATTAACCAATATCCCCGCCACATCTATGTCTGTGGAGATCACTTGGGGAGCCTGGATTTCCACTCCACCCATCAGTCAGTATCATGATAACCTTTCCCCTCCTGGAGGAAATGGCACCAGAAGAGAACTTGTAGAGAACCACTTGTAGAGGGATTTTATCACCACTCAGCAAGGAAATCCCTCCATATGTTGCCAGTGGAGGTCACATGGGAGCAGTAATGAGGTACTCCTCTGTCTTCCAGCTAGGGTAGTATGAGTGGAGGCCGCAGAGGCTGAACTCCCTCCCCTGCCTTGTAATAACAGAGACTGCCCTGCCCCAGTGTGTCAACAGAGGACAAGTGGAGACTCTGGACTTTCCAATTCCACCTGGTGGTAATGAGGTAGTACCCCTCATTACTCACAGAGCAGTGTCAAAGGAGGGCTGCTAAAAATCAATTTAAATAAGATCTAGTATATTACAACATACTGCCCAGTTTTCAGTCATATCAAGAATCAATAAGATACCAAAATGAATGACTAAACATAATCAACAGATACCATACACCTAGATTACGCAGATGTTCAAATGATCTGAATAGGAATTTAAAACAGCACTCATAAAAATGCTTCAATGAACAATCAGAGATACATTTGAAACAAATGAAAAAAATAGTCATCCAAAAATATACATAAATAAGAGCCAAATGGAAATTTTAGAACCAAAAAAGTACATTAACCATCATAAAAAGAAAAATGAATGGGCTAAATAGCAGAATGTAGAAGATAGAGGAAAGAATCAGTGAACTTGAAGACAAGAACAATAGGAACTGCCCAATCTGAAGGGAGAGAAAATAGAATGGGGGGAGGGGGCAGGGAAATGAATACAGACTCAAAGACATGTGGGACAATAACAAAAAAATCTAACATTTATGTTATCTGAGTCCCAGCAATAAGGGAGAGAGTGGAGCTGGGAAAGTATCTGAAGAAATAGCAGCTGAAAATTTACCAAATTTGGCAGAAAATATAAACCCATGTATTCCAAAAGCTGAGCCATCCCCAACGAGCACAAAACCAAATAAATCCACACTAAGATACATGATAGTCACATTTCTGAAAATTAGAGAAAAAAATCTTGAAAATAGCCAGAGAAAAATAATAAATTAACTGCAATCAAAACTATTCAGGGGGGAAAATGGTGTAGATGATAGAGGCTCTGTTCATCCCTCTGGCAACCAAATCAAAATTGTGACAGAAACAAGGAGCAAACAGCAAGGAAAGGCCTCCTGGGATCTAGATGAACAAGCTGTACAACTAGGGAGAAATCTAAGAAATCACCCTGCAATGACAGAAGGTAGAATGGGGCAAGGATGCGGGGCTGCGGGTCTCCAGACAGTGACTGAGTGAGATGGAGGCTGCGGCAGCGGCAGAAGCCTCTTAGAGGGGTCGTGTCCATGAGTGGACTTTCACAGTGACAGATTCCCTCCCTCTGAGTACCAGTGCCGGTTCGGCTGCGCAGAGACTTAGGGGACACTGAGCTGTCGGAGTGAGGACTGAGGCAAGAGTCCCTCTGTACTGAAGTGCCTGCAGTATCCACTGTTCTTCTGTTGAACCCTTCTCCCTCCCAGTGCGTGGACTCACCGCTGCCATAGTGGAGATGTCATTAAACTAGATAACAGAGGTTGCTACTCCCAGAGGATTCCCTGAAACCCCACCTCCCTCAACTTGCAACCCTACCCAAGCCACATCCAGGCACATCTTTAGTGAGTCAGGTGCTCCTAGTTAAGCAGCGCCTAGACTCACACTGAAGGCAGCTGGCCTCAGTTTCTGGTGTGGCCTTTTGAGGCAACTATAACTGTAGCATCTGTGGATTGCTTGCTGAATCTTAAGAGGTGGCCCCAAAGGGGTACAGGCTTGAGCTAAACTTGGCCTGCAGCTGAACTGCTCTCAGGACTGTACCACTAGATACCTACTACACAAGGCCATACAAATTAGACCAGGAGACTTAGAAGCTTTGCTTAGTACATAGAAACAGACACAGAAAGACAGCTAAAATGGGAAGACAAAGAAGCAGAAACCATATGAGAGAACAGAACAGAGATCCAGAAACAATGGAGTCAAGCAATCTAACAGATACAGAGTTAAAACACTGGTTATAACAATGTTCAATGAACTTTGGAGAAGTGTAGATAAATTCAGTGAGAACTTCAACAAAGAGATAAGAAACATAAAAATGGAAATGGAAATTATAAAGTGAAACCAGTCAGAAATGAGGAACACATTATTTGATATGAGAAGTATATTAAATGGAAAAAATGAAGTGAATAAAGAAGAAGATCAAATTACCTATATAGAGGATGGGAAAGCCAAGGGCACTCAATCAGAATGGCAAGAAAAAGAAGCCAAGACTATAATAATAAGGAGCCTATGGGACACTATTAAATGTAAAAATATCTGTGTCATAGGGGTACCAGAAGGAAAATAAGACATTGAAGAGCTATTTGAAGAAATAATAATGGAAAACTTCCTTCACCTGGTGAAGGAAATAGACTTACAACCCTAGGAAACTCAGAGAGTCCGCAAAACCAGGAACCCAAAGAAGCCCTCACCAAGACATGTCATAATTAAAATGCCAAAGGTTAACAACAAAGAGAGAATCTTAAAAGCAGCAAGCAAAAAGCAGTTAGTTACCTACAAGGGAGCACCCATAAGACTGGCAGCTGATTTCTCAAAAGAAACTATGAAGGACAGAAGAGCTTGACATGAAATATTCGACGTGATGAAAACCCAGGATCTACAGGCAAGAATACTTTATCCGGTAAAGCATCATTTAGAGTTGAAGGACAGATAAAGAACTTCCCAGACCAAAAATAAAAAATAAAAAAAAAAAAAGCTAAAGGAATTTATTACCACTAAGCCAATATTACAGGAAATGTTGGAGAGACTTATTTAAAACCATGTATCAACAACAGGAGTAAAGAATGATAACAACTACATTCCTATCAACAGTACCTCAGAAGGAAAAGAATTAAGTGCTCTAACCAAAAGATAGGGTGGCTGAATGGATAAGAATCCAAGATCACTACATATGATGCCTATAAGAGACTTACTTCAGATTAAAAGACACAGACAGACTAAAAGGAAGGGGACGGAAAAAGATATTGCCTTGATGGATCTAGAGGGTATTGCGTTGAATGAAATGGGTCAGAGAGAGAAAGACAGATAGCTCATGATTTCACATACATACGGAATCTAAAGAACAAAATCAACAACAACAACAACAAAAGTGGAAATAAACTCATAGATACAGAGGGATACTAGATGGGAGGAGGGTTGGGAGTTGAAAAAAAAAGGACAAAGGGATTAAGAGGTACAAATGGATAGTTGCAGAACAGACATGGAGGTAGAGTGTAGCATGGGGAAGATGGCTTATAATGTTGGAATCAATACATCATGGGGTAAAGGGGTACTAGATTTAGTGAGGTGATCATTTTGTGAGTTATGTGGATCTCTGTATATAACTGAAACTGGTATATTACTGTATGCCAACTATAATTTTAAAAAACTAATTAAATTGTACAGTGTAAATACAAGCAACTAATTGTCTATTATATTTCAATAAAGAAAAAAATCAGTAGGTAAAAAAAAACAATTCAAATGACAGTAGATTTCTTAGAAAATGTGAAGACCAGGTCTAATATTTATGAGGCCATACTAATACAAATTATCGAATAACAAATGAGTGGGAGAGAAGAGACAAATCTCTTGTGCAGAATAATTCCCAATAAAGAGTAGGTGGAACATAATTCTCACTCCTTAAATGTGAGTGGTACAACGTGACTTCCTTTCAGAGAATAGAGTATGAAAAGGGGGTTGTAGTAACTTGATAGTGGACAAACCTGACAAACGCTACCTCACCCAGGTGATCACAGTCAACATCAACAGTAATAAACTACATTGACTATATGTGATGAAATAGTAATTTACCTCCTATCTTCCTCCTCAAAACCCATAACCACAGTCTACTCAGAAGAAAAACATCAACCAAATCCAAGTTAAGGAACATTCTACAAAATACCTGACCAGTAGTCCTCAAAACTGGAAAGCTCATCAAAAGCAAGGAAAGTCTAATACACTGTCACATCCAAAAAGAGCCTGAGGAAACATAAAGAGTAAATGGTAATCTGGTATCCCAGAATAGAAGAAGCACTTTAAGTAAAAACCAAGAAAATCTGAATAAAATATGGATTTTAGTTAATAACAACAAATCAATATAGGTTCGTTAACTGTAACAGTTAATAACTGGTTGCAGGATTAATGAAAATCCTGTGTACTACCTACATAATTTTTCTATAAATGTTGTGGACAAAAAAGGGGTTCTATGGAAAGTAACCTCACAGGATGATCTGATTATAAATTTCTAACTGGGCAGGTTGAGGTGTGCTGTCATGTCCCAGGCATGTAAGTTCTTTAGTAAAAGGTTTATCTTTGCCTTAAGCAAACTTTGTCCACCATTTCTGTACAACTAGATTAACACACCTTTAAATGCCTTTTTCTAAGTAACCATGTTTAGGAGAGCACATAATTTTAACTATTTTGTAATCCAATCCCCCGCCTTGCTTTCTCCCAACCTTTACTTCCTTACTTCCCTCCTTAATTCCGAATGTATAAAAGAAGTTGCAAACTGCCAATCTCTGAAGCATGTTGAGATCTTGCTTCCAGGCAAATCTTGTTTGATTCAAATAAATTTTTATAAACATTCTCTATAGGTTTGAATGTTCTTACATCAATAATCTAAACCTGTTTTTACAAATAAAATTTATTGACTTCTAGTAAAGATGGTGAAGTAAGTAAACACTGTGCTCACGTCTTCCCATGACATCAAAATTACAACTAAATTATAGAACCACCACCCTTGAGAACCACCCGAAGACTAGCTGACTTAGAAGTCCTATAACTAAGGATATAAAGAAGCCAAGATGAGACTGACAGGAAGAGCAGAGAAATGACATGAAATGAGCTGGTCCCACACCCACTTATGGTGATTAAGAACCAGGAGAAATATCTCAGTGTTGGTCTCCCCTGAGGAATGAGGGGTCCCAGCCCAGGGTTCCAGTGCCAGGAAGAGTAATCCCCACAACTTCTGGCTGTGAAAACCAGTGGGATTTTTGGGGAGTAAGATGGAGGTCTGCTGGAGATTCAGGCATCCTCTTAAGTGGCCCGCACAGGGACTTACATAGTGTAGCTGAGAGACTCATTCACTCTGAGCTCCAGCCTTGGGGCAGCAGCTCAAAAGGCACCAGGGATGTGAGAGGAGGGACCAAACTGTCCGGCTTCAGGGTGAGGGCTGGAAGGGCAGCTCCGTCCTGCACTAAACTGTCTGCAGGCACTATTGCTCCTTTGTTGAGCCCTCCCCCTAACCAGCCTGCAGGCCCAGGCAAGAACCAAGTCTAACACTGCTAACCAGGCTAACACGGCACTCATCCAACCCTGGTGACTTCCTGAGATCCCAAATCACTTTCAGAAGCTAGTCCACATAAGCTGCTGTTCTGGGCCACACTGTGGACTTTTCTAAAATCTCTCAAAGGTCCACAAACCCCAGACAAGCAGTGGCTGGCTTTGGCATGCCTTGTAACTGTTGCTAAGCAGCCCAAAACCCAGCACTAGTGGCAGCCGGCCTTGTTTCACACCATAACCACTCCCAGGTACCCCCAAGCTCAGCACAGGCAGCTACCCACTACAGATCATTTTGTGGCTCCTACCATCTGGCCCTGGGCCAGATACAGGCAGCAGCTGACTTTGGCCTACACTAGATCTCCTCCTAAGAGGCCCCAGAACCAACATACCTCATGGCCAGCTTCAGACCACACTTGAGCACAACCCAATTAATGCCACAAGGGTGAACTTGGCAGGCAGAAGAGCCACAACTATAGTGAATCCCAACTGTGGAGTAAGCCCGAACACAATAGCTCATCTGCTATGGTCATGACTAGGCCTCAGAGCCAGTCAGCCTAAGGGTCAATCCCACCCACTGACATGCCAACAGCAATCAAAGCTCAACTAGAAGAGGACGTCACACACAACCCACACAAGGAACACCACTAGAGCACCTGGCTCTGGTGAACAGTGAGACTGAGCCATGGGGCCCCACAGGACAATTACTACATGAGGTCGTAAAAATCTACAAGAGATATTCAAGAATGAAAGAGAAAGGAATCCAAATACAACACTACAGAAAGTCATCAACAGATAAGAGAGCAAAAGAATAAGAAAGGAACAGAAAAGAACTACAAAACAAACAGAAAACAATAAAATGGCAATAATTACATACCTACGAATAATTACTTTAAATGTACATGAATTAAATGTTCCAAAAGATGAATGGATATAGAAGATGAGGTATGCAATGGATATGCAATTCATATGCAGTAGATTATTACCTGGCTATAAAAAAAGAACAAAATCTTACCATTTGTGACAACATGAATGGACCTAGAGGGTATTGAGCTAAGTAAAATAGGTTGGACAGAGAAAGACAAAAACCGTATGATTTCATTTATATGTGGAACCTAAAAAACAAAATAAATAAGCAAGACAGAAGCAAACTCATAGATAGAGAACTGATGGTTGCCCGATGGGATGGGGTTTTAGGGGACTGGGTGAAAAAGGCAAAGTGATTGAGAAGTACAAATTGGCAGTTACACAATAGTCAAGGAGATGTAAAGTGCAGCTTAGAAAATATAGTCGATAATATAAGAACTATACATAGTGTCAGGTGGGTGCAAGACTTACTGGGGGAATCACTTAGTAAGTTATATAAATGTCTAACCACTATGCTATACACCTGAAACTAATATAATATTAAATGTCAATTGTAATTGAAAAATAAAAATTAATAAGTAAAAACATTTAAAGAATAAAAAAAGAATGAAAAATAATAAAGTTTATTTTAAAACATTCATAACCTGAGAATTGATCAGGATAATAATTTCTTTTAAAAATAAGAAAATTTCAATGATAGAAATAAATAAGTGAACATATTATTTAAATAAAAGGATAAATGAATATACAGAGATTTACTCCTAACTAGAATATAAGTAATTTTAATGTATATTTTATAATAGGAGGATTGAATTACCAAAGCATATGGTATTAAGTAATGGTGTTGACATAAAAATGTCCAAACTGTCAAGAATTTTTATAAAAATTTATTTGAGCCAAAAAAAAGGATGCACCTGGAAGCAAGATCTCAACAAGCTGAAATAAATACTTTGAAGAATGACAGTTTGCAGCTTTTTATGCATTTGAGATTAAGGAGGACAGGAAGGTGGAAGGAAGCAAGCAAAAATGAGATTACAGATAGTTAAGATATGTGCTCTTTGAGGGGTCTATAAGGGAGTGTTTCAAAGGTATGTTAACCTAGATGCACAGAAACAATGGACAAGGCTTGCTTAAAGCAAAGGCAAGCCTTTCAGCATGCCTCCAATGTGACTACCCACTCAGACTTGCCCAGTTAGAATTTATGATCAGACCAGCCTATGAGGTTACTTTCCACAGAACCTCCTTTTTGGTTCACAGTGGAAGTGGATTCATTTCACCAGAATTAGACTATTGTAAAACCACAATCATCAAAATCCACAATAATGCATTAGGCAGAAAACTTGACCAAAAACTTGTCAGTACTAAAATGAATCAAAAATGTAACAAACAAAACAGTTTCAATTAAATAAATATTGAATCAAGACGATGTCAGTATAGAGAATTAACCTGAGCTGATATTGTAGTCTACATAGCTGGTACAGAAGGGTTAAGACTCGAAGAAAGCTTACGTAATTACTTAAACATTCCCTACCCTTGTTTGATTGATGGAACTCTTAACAGTGTTTGCCTGAGATGTTTTCCTTCAGGACCGGAAAATAAAGATCCAGGATGCTGCTAGAAACACCCTAGACCAGTTGGAACTGACCAAAGAATTCTCCAGCGGCTTCAGTGTGAACTTTTCCATTATGCCCTCATTACAATACTAAAATCTCTGCACAAGGCAGGGTTTATCTGCAATTTTCTGTACAGAGGATGCATGTATAGCCATCTCCATTTACTGTGTGTGCTCATCCCAAACATACCTCAATGTGCTATAAGGTAAGCCACTAGCCCTATAATACCAGGTGGCCTTTTGTTCTCAGGGAGGCGCTGCTTTGGGAAAGATCCCCAATGTGTTCCTTGCTTGAGGGCTTACAATAAAGGTCCTACTAACAAAATCAACTTGGAGTGTTTTTTTTTTGGCTGACACTTACCTAGTGGCAGGACCTGGTTCACTTTAGTAACAATATTTCATAACACATATGGTAATACATTTCAGGAGGTTCATAAATATAAACATAAGAAAATTACAAAAACAGCTGGAACAAAACAGAGGAACATTTTCAAGTTCTTAGGTAGAATCAAAATTTATAAGCCCTAAGGAAAAGACTAATCAATTCAAATATATGAAAAATATGAAAAATAAAACTTTCTGTGTCACTCATGCCAAAAGCCCATGACTCCAAACCTAGATTTAACACCTGGTCTAACTGCAGTTTCAACCTCTCCCAGAAACATAATCTTAATCAACCAGTATGGAACTTTCTGGTCAGGCAACAGTAAGATTATCTGTAACATAGGTGCCCTCCCTCCCCTACAGAAAGAAGAGGCAATCTACATGACTTCTTCTTCCAAAGTAAAGATGTCCTGGCCCTAAAATAATCCCTTCTTTCCTAAGAGCTCCCCTGTCTCACCCTTCTTGCTACAAATTCCTTCCCTTGCAATCCCTTTAGAGTTCCCTCCTAGTTGCTGAATGAGATACTGCCTCATTCATGACCCACTTTATAAAGCCAATTAGATCTTCAAATTTACTCAGTTGAATTTCGTTTTTTAACAGGAAGAAATATAATAGGGTAGAGAAATAATTAAAAGCCTGCTACTCAAAATATCAATATATAAAAATGTATCCATATGTAGAAAATATATGTGTGTGTGTATATATATGTATGTATATACACACATATAGAGAGATGTGTATAAAATAAATGCTTAAATTCAACTATGCACTGCCAAAAAAAATAGTTTCCAAGTAGAAATACAATTAAGTGAATTGTGCAAAGGTGACATAAGTGGAGTCATTTTAAAATGGGGTCAGTGCAGCCTTTCAGAGGAACTGCCTTGCATGTCTTGCTCCTTGAACTTTTGAAATGTTTAAACTGGGCAAAATAACCTTTGGACCAGGCCAAACCAACATTCGATTTCAAACAACTGTTTGTAAAGCTAACAAGAAAGCTAACTGGAAATTAAGGACGGGCTTTAGAATTGGTATCACTGTGTACAGCTAAAGAATAATGTAGCTTATTAGCACCAATAGAAACTCCTTCCTTCTATTCAAGTAACTATTTCCCTTCTCTTTCTCATAAAAAAAAAAACAAAAAACAAAAAACAAAAACAAAACAAAAAAAAAACCCCAAAAACCCCTGCCTTCTTTCCGTAATCAGAACACTATTTGGGTTTCTGCCTGAGTCAGTACTTCCCAGGATTGCAATTCTTTTTAATCTCAAATAAATGCTATTGCCTCTCACTTTGGCCTTTTATTTTTAGGTTAACATATCAAAAGCAGAGAAAAATCCAGTCATATTAGGGGAACTATTTGGCAAACTATGAAAAAACAAGTACATTTACAATAACGTAAACTACAACTCTCTGGAGAGTTATTTGATGATAATTATAATAGTTATGAATGTGTTCAATTCCCTTTTACCCAGTAAATACAATTTAGGAAATATTCTTATAGAAATAACTAAGAGAGAAAAGAAAGTAATCTATGCAAAAGATTTTCCAAGTAATTGTAGTAATGCTATTATAATTAAGAAAAATTATAAACAATTCAAAAGCCTGAGAACAAGGAAATAGATTGTAAGGTAATACATTGGATATAACTAAATCACAAATACATGGATAACATCAAACTCTGGAAATGTATTAAAAGTATTTTATCAGTTATGATTTTCATCTTCAAGTAACAGAATACCCACTTAACGTGATTTAAACAATAAAGATATTTAAATAACTCACTTAAGTGTGGAAAGGTGGGCTGTTCTCAGGTTGATTCAGCAGCTCAGTGAATGTCTTTAAGAGCCCTCTATTTCCACCCTTGCACCTAGCATGCTCAGGTTTGTAGCTTCACAGTAGTCAGATGGCATATTAGTTCTTTGTCGCTAAATAACAAATGACTCCAAATTTTAGTGATTTAAAACAACAAACACGTATGATCTCACAGTTTCTGAGGATCAGGAAGTTGAGTGTGGCTTAGCTAGGTGATTCTGGTTCAAAGTTTCTTATGAAGTTGCAGTCAAGTTTCTGACCTGCAGTCGTCTGGTTTGACTAGGACTGGAGATCCTCTTTTAAGAAGGCTCACTTAAACATCTGTTGTATAAAAGCCTCAGTCCCCCCCCCCACCCCAGTAGGGCTGCATACAACATGGCACCTAACTTCTTCCACAGCCGGTGTTCCAAGAGAGAAGAGAGTGACCAACAATGTCTCATGACACATCTCAGGAATGATACACCATCATGTCTGCTACATTCTGTTGGTCACACAGACCACCGCTGGTACAGTGTAGAAGGGGACTACATAAAGGTATTAATACCAACCAGCAAAGACCACTGGGGACCATCTTGAAGGATGGCCACTGCAGTTCACTCTATTAACTCTCATAATTTACACCTCCCCACATGTAAAAGGTACTTACCACCTCCCAAGGCCCCAAGAGTCTCATTACATCACAGCATCAGCTGAAAGTCCAGTATCTCATCATTTAAATCAGATCTAGGTGTGGATGAGGCCCCTTGGGTGTAATTCCTTACCTACTCCTCCTGGATATAGTTTCTCTTGTTCTACAGATCAGTGAGCTAAAGCAGGAAGGAACATACTACAGCATTTGGACCAAATATGGCCACACCCATCATTTACATATTGTCTACAGCTGCTTTCACATAACAAAGACACAGTCCAGTAGTTGCAATGGAGACTAAAAGGCCCACAAAGCCAAAAATATCACCATTTGCCTTTTTGCAGAAAAGATTTGCTGATCCCAAGCTTAAAAAGACAAATTTTTGGTCAGATATATGTAACCATGCAAACTTTCCTGTTCAACAATGGGGGAAAGGAGTACACAGGGGACACTGAAGTCCAGCCAGGCTGTGGACGAGGGGGGGGTCGGGGGAGAGGGAAGGGGGTTCTATGTAAAGTAACCTCGCAGGGTGATCTGGTCACAAATTCCTAACTGGGCAGGTCATGGTGGGTAAGTCATGCCCAAGGCAAATAACTTCTTTAGTGAAAGATTTTAAGCCAGTCCTGTCCATTGTTTCTATGCATCTAGAGGTTAACACACCTTTGAAATAAGCCTTAACCACCCCAAAGAGAGCGGTAATCTTCTTAACTATCCTGTAATACAATCCTTGCCTATCTTCTCCCACTTTCACATAATCTTTCTTACTCTCCTTAATTTCAAATGTATAAAGGAAGCTGCAAAACTGTATTTCTCAGAGAATCTGAGATCTTGCTCCCTGGCATATGTTGTCAGTTTGGCTCAAGTAAATTCTTACAAAAAATTATTTACAGGTTTGGACATTTCTTATGTCTACAAGACAAATATTGGAACTTTCTTGATTAAGACTCAGTCTATTTCCATCACAAAATGACACTCTATGGCTTTGGACTCTACCCTCTAGGTTCAGCGCTCTGAGTCATACTTCCTTTTTCATGAAAGGTAGCGCATGTTTTCAACTAAGTTTTTTCAGCCTGCTTCCTCCTATAAAACTTGCATTCCTAATGTTACCGCATGGAGTTGCCCCGGAACATGAAAGGGGTCTTGGTTCCCTGCCAATACAGTAAAGAATTACAGTCAGTGAGATTTAGCAAAAGATTTATTAAAAGCACATTCTAGAAGGAGATGGGCAACACCAAGGATGGCTGCAGCCTCTCGGAATTTGGAGGGTGAAAAGACAAAAGATAGAATACGTCAAGCAAGGGGTGGGTTACAAGTGAAGAGATGTAAGCCCGGAAGTGGGGAAGTCTATATTATATTAGGGCCGTGATGGGTTGTTGGGGTGGTGGGTGGGGAGTGTTGTCCTAGATGATTGGCATGTGAGGTCATTATGATTGACAGTTGGCTGTTATATAACCACTGCACATGTGTTTACTCACAATTCAGTCTGTTATAATTAGATTCATGAACTTCTGGGCATAGGCATGATATTACAATAATGATATGAGGCTGAGGTTACAGGCAGGTTAGGGTAGTACCTTCTAAACAGGCGTTTGTGGCTGGTTTAAGCCAGCAGCTTTTACGGCCTTGCCATAGGACATAGGTAATTTATATCCATAAAATGGGTGTTTGGGGGAGGTCCTAGGGAGGTTTCTATGGTTACAGAGCTGGGTCTTCACTCCTATCGCTCATTCCTGCCTATGTACCTAACACTAAGGCCTCTTTTATTTTGTACTCTCTGTCTTCTTCATTCCAAAGGGCTGTGATCCTTAAAACCTAATTCTCTTAAAGCTTTGTGAGTCTCCTAGGAATATGACTAAGGTTCTTTCCATTAAACAAAAGTTACTTATACAAATCTCTTTCAAATTAAGACCTTCTCTATCTTGAGCTTCTGCTGAAATTGCTAAAGGTTAAGGATCATATCCTTAAACTTCTTTAGAAACTCTACTGTTCAAACTGGAATGGATCGGTCAGGCACACACACCTAAACTCTTTAAAGGGACCTTTATCTGACTGAAATACTATAATCTTAAATAATAACAAAAAGTTTTACAGCCACACCCACAGCTTTCATTCTTAACAAGTTTTTTTTGACAAAGCCCTGGTTTCGATGTTCCCTGAGAAGTAATTTCTTAATTTTAGAATACTGGCCTGTCTAGAGAGGCTGGCAATGTTTAAATCATGAAGTCCCAGATCCTTTATGTTTATCAGACATTTCTTTAATATATTTGCTCCTCTCGCATTTCAATATAACTCACCAATAATAAACAATAATAAAACAATAACCTCAATGTTTTCTAGTTGGAAAAACTCCTTAGCTAGATCGCTCAGTTCATTATGTACATTTCTCTAAGTTTCTACTATTACTACATGTGACAGTGCTCCTAAAATTTTTTGTCAGTAACATACATTAGAAAGAATCTCCTTTCCCACGGTCCCTAAAAAAGATTCTCCTTACTGTCCTTAAGCCCTCACCAGCAACCTCGTCGAAGTTTGTTAAGTCTATTTTAGGCTTTCACTAACACTATCCTTAAATTTTATCTACCTTTCACCCACTGACAAGTTCCAAAGCCACACCACATTAAAATATTTATGACAGAATACAACTTTGGTAGTAATATTTGTATTAGTTACCCACTGTATAACAATTATCCCAAACTTACATACTTAAAGCAACTATTTATTATATATCATATATATCATATAGTTTCTGAGTCAGGAATCCAGGAGTAGTTAGCTAGCTAGGTGGTTCTGGGTCAAATATCAGCCTCAAGCAGGGCTGAACGTATGAATGAGACTGAAAGAACTACTTCCAGGAAGTCACCTGGCTACTGGCTAGAGGTTTCAGTTCCTTGCTACATGCGCCTGTCCATAGGGATGCTCACAATATGGCTAAGTTCCCCCAGAGTAATAGATCAGAAAGAGAGAAATGTGCTGAAGATGGAAACTGCAATGTCTTTTATAACCTAATGTAAAAGTAATATCCTGCTGTTTTCTATTGGTCACACAGATGAATCCTGGTACAATGTTGAAGAAAACCGGGCATAAATATTAGGTCATAGTGGGGGACATCTTGGAAGCTGGCTACTGCAGTGGCTTGGCAATTCCAGGCATCACATTCTCATTTAACAGCATCCAAATAAGGATGGAAGAAAATGGGTGAAAAAGGGGACTTTTTTTCCCACATATTCCTCTTTTATCAGGGGAAAAAACATTTTTCAGAAATCTTCCAACAAATTTTACATCTCATTGGCCTGAACAGGATAAAATGGCTAGCCCTAAGTGCAAAGGAACCAAGAAAAATAAGTAATTGGCATTTTCAGCCTCAATCATGTAAAAAAGGCAGGAAGCAGGAGGTTTCACGTGACTTTTGCATAAACAAAAGTCAAATAAAAAATATAGTAAAGATATACAAATTAGGAAAATATATTTTTAAATCTATATTCCTAAATTCCAGAAATTAACCATTTCCCTCAAAAATGTTTAAAGTTGTTTTTAAGTTAATACAAAGTTAAACAGAAAGCTCTAATTAATAGTTATCATCTATATATCATTTATAGTAAAGAATGTTCATATATCCATTCTTTACAAAAGTCATGAAAGAAACAAGGCAAATTTTATTATAGTAGCTCCACCTTACAGATAAGAAACATGAAGCAAATATTATTATAGCAGCCTCAGTTAAGGAAACTGAAGCTCATAGAGGCTAAAAGACTTAGTCTCTATAGATATAGATGACAACTTGTAAGTAGTATCACTGGGATTCAAATCCTATGGCATTTCTATTGACATCAGCTATTTGATTTTATACAGAATTATACTTGAAGTAATATTTGGTTAATTATAATTTCAAAATTACTGTGATTTGTTCCTTTATACTAAAAACCTCTCCTTAGAAGAGATTATTTTATGAAGTTATGTGTGCCACAAAAATATTTTCTGAATATACAGGTTTATGAATAACTTAAATACATTTTTGGTCAACTCCCACAAACCAAGAAATAACAAGAATTTTGGCATTAATAATGCTTTAAAAGGTATTTTTAATAAATATTTCTCTTATTACAAAAGGTAATTCCTTGCCTCCTATGAATCAAAGTAAGTTCTTTATTTAGACTTTTTATTTTCATTGCTATTTATTAAAATCTATGTTCATATTTGCTTCTAAACAATGCTAATTATGTGCTCTTATAAAATGACGTCCTCACAATTCTTCAAATATATTGTGGATATATTTTCTTTTATTTCTTAATTTTTTTTCATTTCTTCTTCACTTAGTGAATTAGATATAAATGGTATTTCTATAAGATTGAAACATCTTTGATTTAATTAAAAGGGGGAGAAGAGAGCCTTGGACATTTCATTGGAAAAAAACATGTTTCACAAATTTTTCCTCCTAAATTATTCCTGTTTCTATTGATAAAAATAATATCTTTAAGAGTTCCTCATAACTTTTTAGATATGAGCAGGTGAGGATACTAAATAAGCCACAAATTATTAATGTCAAATATATATAGTTAAAAAATAAACTCAAATAACAAAACTTTAAAAAATATTTATCAATATTCATTTTATGAAATATACACCATATTATGAAAATAACCAATCTATACAACCAAGATAAAATTTTGAAAATTCTTTCTTAAACTGGGAAATATATAGACTATGTGATATTTGGATATACTAGTACCTGTATACAACATCAAAGATAATGTGAATAATTTAATATTCAATTCTCTTTCTTCTTTCCTTCTACTTTTTCTGTCTCTCCTTTCTACCAACTTCCTAAAACATAAAGGGCCCCTCCATTTATCTGGAGTAGTCAATGCTACTTGTATCTTCCCACTGTTTTAGCCCAGAACTAAGGTTGCTTGGGCTTCCCAGCATTCTCTCAGTCTTTTCCTTTTTCATGTCTCTCGAGACATCTTTGACAACAAATCCAGTTCTTGAGTTTTTATCCCACATCCAGCAAATGTATAAAATATAGCACCTACCCCAATCAAATCAATGACATTGCTGCATGAGAATAGCAGAAAGCTAGAAACAGGCAAAGTAAAAAATGATTTCATTTCAAAGCACCTAAATATTTGAGAATCAATTTCACTCAGGATTTCAATTAATTTTAAGAAAATTATATATTCCACAGTTGTAAGTCAGTAAGTATCCATTTCTTTTAAGTTATATTATTTCTAATGAAAATTTCATTTTTAAAAATTTAGAGACAATAACACATCAAAATCTCAACCCATTAACACAAATGCTATTTTTTTCATGAGTATTTCCTATACTTTTTTTATTATACACATATACATTTCACATAACTATAGAAATAGTATAAAATTTTACCTATTTGTTTCATTTACTGTATAAAACATTAACCATGTTTCTATATAGTCATTTAGAAAAAGTTATCATATTTGACAACATAATATTTACCTACAGTAATCCATCTAACACACTATTGATGACATTTAAGTTATTTCCAACTTGTCACTGTTATGGTCAATTCTGTCAAAATTTTTGATGCACTTTTTTCCCCTCTCCATTTGTGTTATTTTATTAGGATAAAGCCCCACAATAGGTCTTATGGATCAAAGCATATACACATTTTGAGGAGCTTCATATATATTATTGATTTCTAAAAGTATTATACTAATTAAAAATGCTACCAGCATGAGTATACTATTAAGTTCCCAAGAACCTCACCATCTCCAAGTACCTTTTCGAATTCTCACCAACATTTCCTGTAATACTGGCTTAGTGTTGATTAATTCCTTTAGCTTATTTTTGTCTGGGAAGCTCTTTATCTGTCCTTTGATTCTAAATGATAACTTTGCTGGGTAAAGTAATCTTGGTTGTAGGTCTTAGGTTTTCATCACTTTGAATATTTTGTGCCAGGCTCTTCTGGCCTGAAAATTTTCTGTTGAGAAATAGGCTGACAATCTTATGGGCACTCCCTTGCATGTAACTAATTGCTTTTCTCTTGCTGCTTTTAAGATTCTCTATTTGAATTTAACCTTTCGCATTTTAATTATGATGTGTCTTGGTGTGCATTTCTTTGGAGTCATCTTGTTTGAGACTCTCTGCACTTCTCTATAGGTCTATTTCCTTCACCGGGTTAGAGACGTTTTCTGTCGTTATTTCTTCAAATAGGTTTTCAATTCCTTGCTCTCTCTCTTCTCCTTCTGGTACCCCTACGACGTGAATGTTGTTATGCTTGATGTTGTCCAGAAGCTTCTGAAACTATTTTTTTTGGGGGGGGGATTTTTTTCTTGTTGCTCTTCTGATTTGGTGTCCTTCACTACCCATCCCCTATGTTGTTGATTCAATCCTTCTCTTCATCCACTCTGTTGAATCCCTCTAATGGACTCTACATCTCAGATATTGTATTCTCCATTTCTCACTGGCTCCCTATTATGTTTTCCATCTCCATTTTCATTTTTTTTCTCTCTTTGTAAAAATTCTCACTGAGTTCATCCACTCTTCCCCTAAGTTTCTCAAGCATTCTTATAACTAGTTTTGAACTCTGCAGCTGGTAAATTGCTTGTCTCCATTTTGGTGAGTTCTTTTTCTGGAGCTTTGCTCTGTTCTTTCATGTGGGACATGCTTTATTGTCCCCCATTTTGTCTGCCTCCCTCTGTCTGTTCCTATGTATTACGTAGGGCTCTGAAGTCTCCTGGTCTTATTAGAGTGCTTTAGGGTGGCTTTATATATTACGTGTGCTGTGGGACCCTGTGGCACAGACCAAGATGGGTCTAGCTGCAGGTCAATTTCAGCCGCATCCCTTGCACCTCTGGGGCCACCTGGTAACAGTCACCAAGCAATCCACATATGGCTGCTACCCATGCTGAGTTTACAGGTGCTTCAAGGGGCCAAGTTAGAAGCTGAGGCCAGCTGCCACTGGTGTGGGGCTAGGGACTGCTCAGCAAGAGGTACAGGGCACACTGAGGCCAGATGCTGCTTCCTTGGGTTTTGTGAGCCTTTGAGAGACTTTATGAAAGTTCACAGCAGGAGACAAAACAGCCTATTTTTATGGAATAAATCACTGGAAATGGCTTGTGTGGGCCTACAAATTGGGGGAGGCAGAGACTCAGGAAATCCCCTGGGCAGCGCGACTTGTGTTATCCAGGTTGATGATGCCTGCTTCTGCAGGCTGGGAGAGGGGAGGGCTCAACAAAGGAATAATGGCTTCTGCCTGCACTTCTGTCCAAGAGAAAGCTACCCCTCCTGCTCTTGCCCTAGATCCCTACCATTCAGAGCCTCCCCGTATGTCCCTGACACCCCTTTAGCAGCTGCCCCGGCATTAGAGCTCAGAACAAGTGAGTCCATCAAGTAAGAACAGGCGCAGGCCCTTGATGAGAAGGGTCTCTGCTTCCTGCAACCCTCTGTCTTACTCAGCTTTAATCTTGGCTGGTTTTCATAGCCAGAAATTGTGAGGACTTCTCTTTCTAGCACTGGAATCCTGGGCTGAGGCGCCCACTATGTGGTCCGTACCCACTGCTCCTCAGGAGGGGGAGGTGGCTCTGAAACTAAGATAGCACTCTTGATTCTCGATCGCCACACGCAGTTCTGGGACTGGGCCATTTCGTGTCTCTGCCCCTCCTACTGTTTTGAGGTGACCTGTTATTTGAAGTGATCTAGTTGTAGGGCTTCTGACCAGCCAGACCTCTGGCGACTCCACTTATTGGTTGCTCTGTAATTTTGTTATAATTTTGGTGTGGTCACTAAAGGAGATGTGCATAGCCTCTACCTTCTACACCATCTTGAATCCTCTATATACTTTTTGTAAAATGACAAGTTGATCAGTATGAAAAGATTTCAATTCTTTCTCAGGTTTGTCCTTCTTGGCCAGTGCTACTACATAGTTGGCTAAGGCTGAAGGGTCAGCAGCACATATCAGATCTAGTAACTTAGCCAGCCAGGACTTATGGCATCCATATCCTCTGTGAGCATGGTGCAGGGATGGCAGGCTTGGTGTCACTTGGAATTGACTTTGATCTGTGATGTTTAACTCAAATTTAGTTACAGAAGGAGAAATGTGCACCTTTCTTATGTTGCTAACTGATGTGAAATAAGATAGATTTCTCTATGGTATATATATGTGGGGGCAAAGGAGTAAGATAACTGTAATAATGTGGAACTACTATAAATAATATGAATACTGTGAATTTAACTCTAAAATTAGCCATAGAAAATGCATACACATGTACAGTAATCTCCTTTTATCTGAGGGATATGTGTATTCCAAGATCCCTAGTGGATTCCTGAAACTGCAGATAGTACTGAACCCTGTATATACTGTTTTATACTTTACATACATACCTATGATAAAGTTTAATCTATAAATTAGAAACAGTAAGAGATTAACAATAACAAAATAAAACAATTATAACAATATACTGTAACAAAAGTTACATGAATATGATTTCTCCCACTCTCACTGAGAAACTATATTTCTTAATATAGTTTTTTTTTTTTTTCTAATTTGAGCTGGTTTTGCCCAGATAATGGCATTGTGAGTTACTGGCTATTTCCACCCTAAACCCTTATCTTCTGTATGCCTGACCCTTTAATCAAAAAGCCTTATGACATAAGATTAATGGAGCTTCAGGTCTATAACCATGAGGACAGTAGGTTTGGGTTGGACCTTAGACTAAGGATAACATCTTGGCTTTAGATGTGTTTCAGCCCCAGGTCTATTGAGGTGGAACAACAACTCCACCATCCACAGGACCAGATGGGATGGCACTAAGGCTGATTCCAGAACGGAAACCATGATCAATTACCTTATCCCTCTTCAATCATCCAATCAGTAGCACCCACGACTTCAACTCCCTTAGTTTCCATGACTACTGATTTTCCCTATATATTCTGACACACCTGGTGGCCAGGCCTTTGAGCGACAGCTTGCCCGTGTCTCTGGGACTTGTGGCTCTCTAATAAACTTTACTTTCTTTGCTATAAAACCTGCACATCTCTCTTCTTTGGCTTAGATATGTGCCGGCAGATCGACCCCTTTTGTCCCAATAACAGTAGAATGAATTTCTTTTTTCTTCTTCACAATTTCATAAATAGAAGATTTATTCTTACCTTAGATATTAGCAAACTCAGCATACAATATTTTTTTCTTAAAGGAAGCACTTTACAGCTTCTCTTTGGCATATCCAAATTGCCAATATCACTACCCTCGCACTCTGGGACCACTATTAAGTAAGGGTTACTTGAACACAAGAATTGCAATACCAGGACAGTCCATCGATAACCAAGACAGCTACTGAGTGACTAAAGGGCAGGTAGCTTATACAAGTTGGAGACAAAAGGATAATTCCCATCCCGTGTGAGACTGAGAAGGCGGTGAGAGATTTCATCATGTTACTTTGAATGGCATGCAATTTAAAACTTATGAACTGTTTAATGACTCTTCCATTTAATATTTTCAGACCTCGGTTGACCATGGGTGACTGAAATCTCAGCAAAACCACGGATAAGGGGTCATTACTGTACATAACCCAAAGGAGACAAAATAGCTCCCAGGCCCATATGACTTGGCTATAACCTAATTGAAAATGTTAACAGATCTATTTTTAAACATGAATAGGTAACATGCAAAAAAAAAAGAAGCTGGACTATCTTCTTACACCATATATGAGAACATACTCAAAATGAATTAAAGATTTAAATGTAAGACCTGAAACCATAAAACTTTTAGAAGAAAACATAGGCAGTAAACTCTCTAATATTACTAACAGAAATTTCTTTTCAGATATGGCAAGGAAAACAAAAAATTCAACAAATGAGACTACATCAAACTAAAAAGTTTTTGTACAGTAAAGGAAACCATCAACAAAACAAAAAGACAGCCGACTGTTTCACTGACCAATCAGGACAGTGTCTTTTGAACCAAACTGCAAGGATTTGGAGTTCTCATTTTTATGAGGATAGACCAATGAGGGACCAGTGGCGAGGACTTCTGTCTATATAAGTCAGCTCCCCCTAGCTTGGGGAGCACACTTTTCCTTTCCACCAAAGACAGAAGAGTGTGTTCTCCTGACTGGAGCTGAAATTAAAACACTAGAGCTGAAACTGAAACACCGAACATCTTGCCGGAGTAGAGTGGAGCAGACCAGAGCAGCGGTGCCTAGCCAGAGAGGAGGCGCGGCCCAGGGCCACCTCGCAGCCATGCTAGGCTACTTCATAATTGAGCTGCAACACTACTGAACTGTTCTACAACCACAATTGAGCTATTCGCACTGAATAAAGTTTCCCTTTCACAGCTCCCCAAACTGGGAATTCCTGTTGGCATTGTATTGGTGTCAATGACCATTGATGGACACCATTTAGAATAGCATTTTTTTAAGTGTGGGTTGTGTGTGACCTACTGGTCTGTCTGTGCTTAGCATTCTACAGCTTAACAGTAAGATCGTTATTTCTTGTTATTTATCCTGCTTAGTATTTATTGGGATCTTTAAATCGGAGAACTTGTGTCTTTCATTAATTCTGGCAAATTTTTAGTGGCAACTAAGGATATTGCCTCATTCCTATTCTATGCTTTCCTTCTAGAACTCTGATTAGATCATATAATCTCTTATTTTTCCTATATCCTTTTCTCTGTATATGGTCTTCTATATAGTTTCTCTAACTTTGCCTTAAATGTAGGTTTAAAACATCATTTAATTTTTAAGTTCTATACTTATATTTTCATTTCTGATATTCTCATAGGTTCTTATTTGAATGTGCCTGGTCACTTTTCTAGTCTATTACTCTTTATGTTTTAGAATCCATTTTTAATTTATTAAACATATTAAACATTTATTTTATGTATTAAATAATTCTAATAGGTAAACTATAGATATTTTCATTGTTTGTGGTTTCTGCTCTTGTTCATATATGAGAACCTTTCTCGTAACCTAAATTTGATCCTTTCCCCTTACATTTTCTGAAGTTTTATATGTATATAAGCATATTTGTTAATTTATTATATAGTTAACAACAATTTTAACTTATATAAGCTTGTTAGCTTATATACATATTTCTATATAATTTAACTATGATTATTTGATAATAAGTTGATAATTCCCTCTAAGGAGGATTTATGATTGCTTGTCAGGTACCAAAGAACATTACAGACCCAAGTCCATTTTAAATTAAAATTCTCCATTTCAGGAATTTTAGAGACCATGAAAAAAATATAATTTGAGACCTCAAATCCAAATGAATGTGAGCTGGTAATCAGGAATTATTATGAGAGATTTTAATTCCACTCAGGACTTGTATGTTTTTCCAAAATGGTCCCTGATCAGGTCCCCTACACTTTGCAGAAGCCAAGGAATTTTCCCCAGCCCCCATTCCTCACCAGGTACAAATTTCTGTGCCAGCAGAAATCCATGGGTGCCCCAAAGTTTTCAGTGACTTTGGCACTTGCTTACCTCACAGAATATACTTATTCTGTTTCTAGCTCCAGAAAGTTTCTCTTATTTTTTATGGGTTAATCCATTCATTTTAAAGCATTTTCTAATACTGAATCTAGTTTTTACATATTAGGTGGAAATGAAAGTCTATTTAATACTTCTACAATTGCTTTGTAAAATTTAAATAGGAATATTACATTTATTCCTGATAATTTTTTTTTAGTGTTACTATAGCCTACAAGTCTGTCAACATTTACAGTCTTGAATGAGTTATTATATTAGCTTACCTTAGAAGTTGTATGTCATCTGCAAATTTGTTTCAACTTTCTCAGCCTTTTTCACCAAAGTCACTGATCAAGTGTTTCTGAAAAAAAGAAAAGCTTCAAAATTAATTTTGAAAATCTTTACAGGAAATTCAACATAGTTTCTCATTGTAATCAGGTATATATAATTACAAAATATATACAGATAAACCAACTTAAAATAGGAAAATCTTCCTACCCCAACTACTTCAACTGGTAGATCCTTTAAAAAGTAGTAATTAATTGAATGAAAATATTTTATCATCAGTGGGAGCCAGCAGAAGTGTGAGGTATGGCTTGGGTGAAGGAGACTCTAGCACCTCTCAAATCTCCTTCAGCTCTCATCTCCCACAGGCAGAAACACAACTTATTTAAGCTAGTATCTTAAAAGCTAAGGTTTACAGAAAGACTGTGCAAAGCTTAAAAGAGCTTTGAACTATCACAGAGGGAAGCTCTGAAGAGCTTTTTGCTTTTAACAGCATCATGAAAACCCATGTCCACTAGTTTTTTTTTTCTTTAGTGCTTTGTCATACTTTTAGTTCCCATCTCTTACTTATTTTAGTCATCAATGAAACTTTTGTAAAATTATCTCCAACATCAACATAAGGACTTGTGTGTGTGTGTGTGTACATTTTCTATCAGAAATAAGAGAAAACTTACACTTCTCTCCTTCAGTACATTGCTTTTGCATGAAGAACGTATAAACCATTAACTCTGGGTCTGCATCTTTATTTTCTGAGCAGCAACTACAGGTTTAAACAGAACATTTAGCTCTTGATGTTCTTTCTTCTCAGTATATGATGTATATCCTGCAATAATGTAGTAGAAAAAGCACAGGCTTTGGGATCACACAGATGTGGGTTTAAATCTCAACCTCTGTGAACTTCTATGGGAAATATTATCACGAGTCTTAATGGGTAGCAGCAAGAGCCAAATGATATTGCATATAGATGTACCTAGCATAGTTCCTGCCCTATAACATATACTCAATTATGTTAGCTGTCCTGTGTAATTTTGTACTTCATTTCTACTTTATTCAATCTGTTAAAGGACTTTCCAGACTAAATTTAGGTTACAAGAAAGTTGATATATTAGTTGATATATCAAGTAAAAAGTTGATAAAGTTCTAAGTTTTTTTCAACAATTATTAACATTTTGCAGCACTTATTTTACCTAAAATTATACATGAAATACTTTTAAAATAACAATACAGTACTACTACTGAATATATTTCATTAAGAAGGCACAGTCCATACAAATTATGCTCTAAAGTCACTAGAAATTGTTCCTTTTCTTAAGTGGTATGTCATCAAAATGCTATATAGTTACATAAATGTGTTTCAGCTCCTTTTTAGATTTTCCTTTTCTTTCTACCTTTTTATATAATTTTATTTTTGAATATGTAAATATGTGATTCCAAGATCAAACTATATTAACAAGTTATAGAGAAATCTCTCTTATACTGTTAGTACCTTTCTCATTACCTTTTTCTTCACAAAGATTACTCTATATACTGTTCCATGCCTTTGTTTTTTTTTTCACTTCATAATATTTTCTGCAGATCATTCTATATCAGTACGCAGAAACTTTCTATATCTCTTTATGACTTCTGGGGAAAAAGGGTAACTTGAAAGGAACATCATCTACCTGGAGATTGTTCCACTGTTGAATACACTTTAATCAGCTCCCCATTGATAGGCATTTTGGTTGTTTCCAAACTTCTGCTAACACAAGTAATGCTATTATAAGTTACCTATACAAATGTCAGTTTATATTTTATGCCATTGTGTCTTTAAGGACAAATTCCTATAAGTTAGATGCTTGGTTGTGGGACAAACCAAAACCAAATGAATATTGCTAAATTCTCTCCTGGCTTTGTGCTTTTGTATCCCTACCAGCAATGCATTAAAGTACCTATTTCCCCAGTCTATAGAGTATATTATATAACTTTGGATTTTGGTGAGAAAGGCTTTAGTGTAGCTGTAATTTTTATTATAACTTTCATTTGTATTTCTCTTCATATGACTAAAGTTGAACATCTTTTAAATGTTTATCATCTGCATTTCCTTTTCTGTGAACTCTTGTTTTCTTCTCTAGCTCATTTTTCTACTTGGTTGATGGTCATTTACCTTGATACCTGGGAGGTTATTTTCCTTAAGGAGATTAGCTCCTTGTGGTATAAGTTTAAATATTTCTTCCTACTCTTGTCAATTTTTCTTAGGCTTTGCTCATGGAATGTTCATCATGTAATTTCAAAAAATACAGTGGGATTTATCATGGTTTTTATTTTTTTTCTGGGCTTGAGTCATAGTTATAAAATCTTTGGCTTACAATTTCATAGGCCTTAAATTTGTACCATAGCTGTTTTGTTTTCTATGTTCCTGTTGAGAAGTTTGTTGCTAACCTCTTCTTTCTGCCTGGAAACCCAGAGGAATTTTTCATTATCTTCAAAGTCCAATAGTTTTACTGGGACGTGACTCAGAGTTAACCATTCTGGGTCAATTTTCCCAGTACACAAGCCTTCCCATATGTAGATTTAAGCCTTCTGTTACCTCTAAAATGTTTTCATGGATTGAAGTTTAAATATTAGCTCTACTATTTTTTTCCCCCCCTTAGGAACTCTAATGTTACATACTGTCTATATCACTTTCTCTTTTACCTTTCTTCATTTTAATTCTTTTGGCTGTCTTTTTGTCTTTTCTCAATGCCCCTTATATTCAGTAAAATTTATCCTTCTTCGGGTACCCTGAAGGTTAGCTTTATTTTAAAAAATGATTTTTCTTTTTTTCATTTCATTCATTTCCTGAGTTTAGTAAATTCACTTTTCATACATTTTGAACATTTGTTTTGAGGCTCTAATTTCAGTATTTGAGACTTCATTTCTTTAGCTTCGTAGTTGAATGTTTTGGGACTTTTCATCAGCTGAAATATTTTGACTCTCATTTTATGTTTTCTATTTATAGTAACTTTATATGTACGCTGTCTACAAATTTCTGTTCATTGTAAAGTGTTTCAAGTTTCCTAAACCAGATAACAGTAATACATAAACAAGAGAGGGATTTGGAAGAATGACTGGATTTTTTGTTCAACAGCACCTTCTGTTGGTATAATAGTTTTAAATCAATGACTTCTTTTTTGAATGGAAAAAAGGTTGATCCATCTTCTGTTTCACCAAGATCCTTAATTTCTACTACCTCTTTTTTCTCTTTACCACCAAGCCTTCAGTTAAGTGATGCCCCTTCCAAGTCATCTTCTTTTCCCAGAAGCTGTGCTTTTCTGAGACGCCTCTTTGATCCCAGACACTTTCAAGTCCCCTCCTTTGTTTAACGGGTCTCAATCCTCTTAGTATTTCACTCCTTAGGGTGAGGCTTCCTCTTAGTTATTTAATCTGCATTGTACTGACCCTTGATCCTGCTTACTTCTCCTCTGTTCTGAAGTCTCAACTCACTTGCCACTTCAGCCTAGGTTCCAGAACTAGCTCTGCTACATTTCAGTATTTATTTCCCTATATACCAATAATTTAAAATTATGTGAGACAAAGCTAGGGGTGGTTTAACTCGCTCCCCTTATAGAGCTGTATGGTTTCCTAAAGGTATATGGAGAGATCTGAATTTAGACAGTTGTCATCATGCTATGGAAACCTGGAGTCAGGTTTTTATCTTTTAATTTTAAAATTATTTTCTAGTTTATTGCAGGTAGTCAGAATTTTGACTTTATAGTTTCTGGAACTGAGGTTTTCTTTGTGGTCTAATATATAATACATTTTTTAAAGTGTCCCATGTGCACTTGAAAAGGTATATTTTCTATTTGTGGATCTAGACAGATATAAATCTGTAAGAGCTACCTTGCTGATTATGTATTATGCCTAATTTTTTTGTTGTCCACTTAACCTGACTTATTTTGAGAAAGATGTGTTAAAGTCCTCTGTATTAGCAGGTTCTATTTCTCCTTATATCTCTTGTGGTTTTTACATTACGAAAGCTGTTGAAGTGTCATTTAGTAAATCAATATTTCAAAATACTTCGCTGTGAATATAGCCCTTACCTTATAAAAATGTCCTTCATCTTAATGCTTTTTGAGCTAAATTCTGCCTTGTCTGACCAAGATGACGAACTCTGCTTTTTATTAATTTGCATTTATCTGATACATCTTTGCCTTTCCTTTTATTGTTTTAAAATTATTGTTTATTAATAATTCCCTTTTAGTCATACTTTTTACAGCTATACCTTTTGCATACAGCATCGTTAAGTAAATTAAGCCCATATATATTTACTAACACACCTGATATTTTTGTTGTTGTGATGTTTCATGTCCTATTTTTTTGTCTGTGTACACTCAAATACATATACAGAAATGTATGTGTATTACTATGTGGTCTGTTTTATTTGCTCTTCTTAGAGGAGGTATTTCTTTTAGTATTTTGTTCTTGGGGTTAATTCTACAATAATATCTTTATATAATGCTGTTCATTCCCCTCTTCTCGTTTTAAGATACTATCAGTTCCCTGCTTTCAGCAGTAACAGAATTAGTAACTTCCTCTTCCCTTCCTTCTTCCTCACCATCTAGTTTTGATCACTGGTATTTTTATTAGTGTTTTAGCTTATAAATCTAACGGTATACTTCTTACAGCATGTTTAAGCTTCCATCAATCAGCTTCAAATGCTATCCTTTTCCTCACTGCTAATTCCTGAGGCAAACAACCACCTTATTCTGCTTTTCATTTACTCTTCCTTTCTCTTCCCAATTTTTTGTGAGCTATGTTATTTCTACATTGTCAGACTATATAACATTTCCATACCATTTTATCATCATTCCATCTTGTAATCCTAGTGCTCCAAAAAAATTTATTCAATGCTCACCATGACTTTATGTTAATGGTTCTCCAATCATTTCTTGGTTGTCTGAAACTTGTTCTCTAGTATATTCTTAAGAAAGGATTCATAGAAACAATATTCCTTGAGTTGTTTCATGTTTATGTGTTTTTTGATGTCCCAAATTAATATTTGGTAAAATATGAAATATTTATTTCCTTGAATATTTAAAATGTTACTTTTATCTAGCATAAAATGCTGCTGCCGAAAATCTAATCCAATCTGATTTTCTTTCCACGTTAAGCTGGTCTTTTTTTCCCCCACTGGTGCAAAAAGGTGTTTTTGTGTGTGTGTGTTTAATTTTTAAAATCCAACAATTCTGTAAGAATACATCTTAGTGCTAACTGTTCTGGATTGAATTACCCAGGTTCATCGTGTGTCTTTCAACATATGTAGACTTAAACACTCTTTAATGTCAAGTGTTCTTGAACTATAAATCTAATAGCTGTTCTGTTCCATTGCTTTGGTTTAAATTTTTAAAATTTATTGTGGTAATATAAAATTTGCAATTTTAACATTTCTCAAGTATAGAATCCAGTGGCATTAAGTACATTCAGAATGTTATATAACCATACCACTATGCTTTTACATTTGGGGAACTCTTAATACATGGATTCGGCTGTCTTTGCCTGTCTTGTCATTTTCTCTTCGCTCCTTAAAAAAAAAAAAAAATCTATTCTCTATCTCTCGTGCTTTCTGTGATGTACATTCACTCATTTTCTTTCTAAGTTAATCACTGTCACTTTTTCCTAATTTTTTCTTGAGTTCTGTCAGCTCTCATTTCACATCCTTCTACGCCTACTCATCTCATTACTGAGCTCCTTTTATTTATGATTTCAAAGTTTCATCTTTTCCTTAATTTCTTTTTGCTTATTTTGAAAAGATTTGTCATTTTCATCTGCTGTTTGGTCACATTTTTTTAGTGTTTTCATTATATTATGTTTTATGACTCATTTTAAGTTTTTTTTCTTATATCTTAATATAAAGATATACAATAGTCTCTTCCCCATATATTTGTGTGTTATACTGGACTAAAAGAGGTTTGTTCCAGCGTTACGCTATATGGACGTCCTTCAGTTTTAAAAAATTCATTCCTCAGTCAAGAGACATTTGGTTTATTTTCAGTTTTTGATGATTACAAATACAACTGCTATAAATATTTGCAGAGAGATATTATAGGTTTTCACTGCACACTTCATGAGAAAAGTTTATAAAAGTCATTAGGGAAATGTAAATTGAAATCATAATGAGGTGCTACTACATATCTCAACTAATGGCTACAATTTTTTAAAATTGATAATTCTAAGTAATTTTAATAATTGATAATGCTGGCAAGAAAGAGAAGCTATAGAGCTTTCATATCTTGCTGGTAAATGTCAATCTAGGAGTGGGATTTTTAGGTCATATAATAAGGGTATGTTTGATTTTATGAGAAACTATCAAACTGTCCTCCAAATTGCTGTAGTATTTGCATTCCCACTAGCAGGATCTAAATCCCATTTCCTTGCATCCTTGATGCCACTTGATATTTTTTTCCATTTTTTGGGGGGGAGGTGGGGGATTTTAAGATATACTATAATGGCATCTCACTGTGATTTGCTCTTCTTCAATGATTATTCCATTTATCTCATTTAATGGTGACCATTTTCCTATGTCATTAAATAGCCTATATCACAAAACTCTTTGAAAATATTTTTTAAAAGGTTGAAATACGGCCTATCATAAAATGTAGCCTATCCTTGGTGTGCCAAATTTTATTAAATCATTTTTCTACCATTGCATATTATTTCCAATTCTTCACAAGAATGAGATTGTGATCATGAAGCCTTGACTCCACCTCCATTTCCACATAAGTTTTCTATAAAGGGCGAAAGAGTATGCATATTTTGTCTCTTGATGTATGACAAATTACTTTGTTTAAATATTTCTTCAACTACAAGTTAAATATTTTTACACGAACCATTTGTGCTTATTCTTACGTGATCATCAGTTCATGTACCTTGCTCATGTTTTGTCAGGGTACTGACATTTTTTTTAAGAGATGAATATACTCCCCAAAGGAACAAAACACACTTTAGATACACGGCAAGATAGGGCTATCTCTGACCTCCCCATTCAATTCTTTATTCTATTTGAAATATGAAATATACTTTAAATGAGCAAACAATTATCCAATAACAACTGTGTGCAAATGTGTTCACCAGACTCAAGTCCTCTTGCCTTCCAAGAAGTTATTCTGTTTCCCACAAAGTAATATATATACAAATGAAGATTTGAGTATAGTGTAGAGATTGCTATTGAATAAAATTGTCTATACTTCGAAAGAAGTCGAGCTAGGCATCAATTACTTTCAAAAGAAAGTAATTTTGGAGAGTAGAAACCATTTTTACAGAGAAAGGCAAAGTACAGAGTTGTTCCTAGGTCCACAAGTAATAATACAGTCCACAATCATTGTGGCCTCCTAAATAAGAGTGTAGAAATCTAACAGAACCATCAAAAGTTCATGAAATCATAACAGAAATGAAGTTATTACTTAAAATATAAAACAAAAAATAGCTTTCTAAAATTAGAGAATAAAAATTCTACTCCTACTACCACTTAACAAACATGTCGTGTGCCCTACCACAATACATTCTAGCCTTTAATGTAAGCATGTGGCAATATAATGGTGAGAAGCAGCCATGTTGGTCCACAAGATGGAGCTGCATGATAAGAACAGTAGAGCAACAACAGTTAGAAGGATCTTGGGTCCTTGACAACTTTTTGTAGCAAAGTGACCCCATCAGGTCATATTCTTACATAGGGTAAAAAAAAAAAAAAAAGTAGGCCACAATTATTTTTTAGTTTGTTATAGCAGTCAAACCTGTATCTAAACTAATACAAATTCTAAGTTGAGGAGTATGGGCTTTGTCAATAATACAATGACATAAATGCTTTTAAGAAAAAAGCAAAGGGCCTAAATTAGAGCAGTAGCAGTGAAAGTAGAAAATTGAAAAGAAAAACCATTTTGGAGGTTGAGAACCGATTATATAGTTAGGAAAAAAGGGAGAGTTAAGAATTTCAAATTTTAAATCTAAGCCATTTAATCAAGATAGAAAACACACAAGAGGAGAGAGTTGTATACAAATGGAGTAGATTTAACTGTCCAAAAGGCTTTGAATAATATGTATTAAGTACTAAAGAGAGAAGAACTTGTCAGAGATTTAGGGCTCATTTGCACAAATATGATAGTTATTTACCAGGAGCAAATGAGATTATAAAAGGAGCCCTTACAGTGAAGGGAAAATTTTAGTTTTCGATTACTCCATCTTTTAAAAAAAGCCATATAAAAGACTTTAAATGTTTTCTCCTTTGAGTAAAATGATCTGAATGTTCCACGTGTTTATCTCACAAGCATTTTCAGTAGTTAATGGACATACTCATGCTTCAGGCAGTCAATAAATTTCATTGATTAGCTGAACCTTACAAACTGTAGTGGTAATTTTGATATTTATATTGTTTTAAATCTTTTTTATTTTTAGTCACATTGTTTATCCCCATAATGAACTAATTGGTTAAAGATCAGAAAAGTGATGGCAAAATGCCCTAAATTAGGAAAAGAGAAATATCTCTGAAACTTAGTCTCAGAATGTTCCCCACGTGACATTTATGTGATGAAAACTATTATAAAGCACAACAGAGTATTTCTAGTACTTCAAAAGTTATTTTTAAAAGAATGATTATTATTTGATTTAGTTTTTCAGTTACTGGAGAGGTAGACCTTTTACATTTTGAATGTTTTTTTAATAAAGAGTACTCATAATCACACTAAAATCTTTACTCATAAAATCATTTAGGTTTTTAAAGTACCAAATGCAAGAATTCCAAACAGGTTCTGAGAGCAGCTTTGATTGATTTATATAAATAGATCATAATCTACATTCTGTCAAAATACCACGTTCATTTAAAGGGTGTTATTAAAGTTTTTCTTTTATAATTAAAGTGTGCACCACCTATAATGGGAAAAAATCTAAATTTGTATATGAGATTGCAATGAAAAATAATCTCTAACATACCAATCTAAGTTAAATCATTTTTACTGAAGTCCCTTAACATTGTTCATGCAAGTAATATTTTTAAAAATTTCTAAGAATCTTCAGATTATATATTAAGTCTAGAGAACTGTATTCTTTGAAGAAAAATTTAAAGATACCTAATTTATTTTTATATTACTTATCTATTTAAAATTACAGAATATATTTATGCAATATAGTAAATTTAAAGTTGCAGTATTTTGACTTCACGTTAAAAAAACTAGAAAAGCAATACATTTTCTTTAGCAGAAGAGATATAAGACATTGATCAGTTTGGTATTCATTAACTGAGATTGTATGCTTTCAATAAAAAATGGTAATAGAGCATTATCACTTAGAGCTCATCTTCATTATCTAAATTTCTTTATAGTATGATCTCATAAAAAGACCTCACAAAAATGAATACGAACCTATCCTTAATATCATTTGTATGTATAAATTGGAAGCAACAAATAAATTTAGTTCAAATAAATTGAAAGTCTATTCCAGAAAGTAGGTTAACAAATTTTTCAGTTATACCCCCAAAATATATAACCACACCTCCCAATTACCGCATTATTTTATTCATTCAACAATTATATTGTTGACTATATACCAGGCACGATTACACATGAACTCTATACAAAAGTTTTAGCAAACATTTCCTGATCAGTACTACGTGTTATTGGTGTTTCTTAGCCACTGATCTCTTACTGATACTGTGCTGGCTGGAAAATTACTGCTTGGCTATCGCCCATGGGAACATAGGCTATCACCCATAGGAACATAACATTCTAACAATAAGCTTTCTGCTTCTGTACCCCCACTTACACAACTGTGAGTTATACCCCCAAAATATATAACCTGTGAGTTAACAGTTAGTAAATAGAAGAAAAATAGACTTTTGTGTTCAGACAGAATGAAGAATGGGGTTTAGAGCTTAAAAACTCTGTACCTCTACATTTCGGGGCTGCTTAATTTGGGGTCTGTGTACCCCTGGCAGACCCAGCAGGCTGAATAAAGTGTGTTCTCTATAACTCACTGAGTTCTAGTGGTCCATGTGTCTTTCGGGGGCTGGCAGCTACAACAATACTTGAACACTTGCAATTTAAGTTTCATAAGACTCAGATTAAAAAGCAAAATTTGAAAAAAATTAATATCTAATTACTAAATTATTTTACTTTTTTTTGTATTCCTCCCACAAAATATATGGTACTGTTGTATCTGTTGGGTCATCAGTAAACACTGGATAACTGAAAACTAAACTCAAGGCAATAGGTATCTCTGCATTTCTCTCAAGCAAGTCAAAACAGCTCAAGTTAATCACAAACTATTAGCCTTCTATCCGTTAGGTTTTCAGATCTGATAAAATTTCCCCTCAAATGAGAGATAATGCATCCTTTCTACTTCAATTTTAAAAATGATAATGAGAAAGAGGTACTTGTCTCTTCCCTCCCAACCCAAAGAGAGCTTAAGATGCTTTCGCTCACAAAAGCCTCCCCACGCCCTTGCCCCCAAGAAGCAGCCAAGCAGGTAAAGGCAAACCCAGAGGTTTCTAAATCTTCTACTTATTGTAACCAGGGAAACCAAATTTTGACAAAATTCTTCCTTACGTCCACTGTTTCTGCAAAGATCAACACTTTCCACCTTTTAAAAAAGACCAATGCAGAAATACAGGCTGCACACTGGTGAACAAAAACTGCCCGAACGCAGAAACTGACGCCCACTACTACCAAATGATTGCCTTAGTGAATAACTATCGAGAAAAGCAAACACCTTAGCAGTCTCTCCCTCCGAAACAGAAAATAAAGACGTTTCTTTCGAATCGGAGGATAGAGGTGAGGCATCTTCCTCTCTCCTCTTTCCATTAATCACTAGCCTTGTTCCTTTCTGAACCAGAGAGTCCGGAGGCTGATGGTCAGAATCTTTCTGAGACATATTATTAGAATTATTATTAGACATAATATTCCCTGGAATCCAAGGAATCAGTGTTAATGCATCAAAGCCCCCGCCAAGCCCTCACAATGACGAACAAAACATGCCTGGGATCCCCACCACCACCACCACCATTCATCGTCCCCTCTTCCCAGGGCTGAGAATCAGCCGAGGAATTCAGAGAAGTGAGAAGACCCTCAGGCCCCTCCTCTCCTCCAAAGCTCCCTCAGGACCCCTATACACCTTGAGCCGCTAAGTAAGCTTTCAACTGCCAAGAAACCCAGGCTTAGCCACACACAAGATGGCAGCCAAACACCTACCGAAGGAAACAGCTGCGCCACCTCTCCAGCGAAGCCGGCCTCTCGACTGTGGTTATCCCCATTGGTCCAGACATAGAGCGCGAGACAACCCGAGAGCTCTGACAGCCAATTGGGAGGCGCGCGCCCCTGCGCCGCCGCGTTGCTGGAGGTACGCGCGCGTATATCTGAGGCGTGGACCCAGTGGGGTGTGCAACCAATGGGCACCCGGCCAGGCGGTGGGATCCGTTGGTGTCCGACTCCTCCCATTTAGTATTCGCATTTGGTAGACCTGGATGTTAGAGATTGGGCGGTTCGCCTTCTCGGCTGTGGCGAGGCGGGACAGTTGATCCTGAGGTGAGAACTGAGGTGAAGTACTTCCCGGCCAGGGGCACCTGGGCTCGCGAATTCTTGGTGGCGTGGAGTCGGAGAGGAGCCCGACCCCAGCCTCGCCAACGGAGCGGGCGGAATGATAAACGCAGTGGAGCTAGTGTAGCTGAGGCACGGCCGTGGGTGGCCCCGGACGGGTTCTCCGGCCCAGGACCTGAGAACGCCGCGAAGCCCTCAGCCGCGTGGATCTCAGCCCTTGCAACCTCCCTTTTCCTTTCACCCACGTGCAGTCCCGGGCCGGCTGAGTTCTCAAGCCCCATTTCAGTCTGTCTCTCGGTGTACACCTTAATGTGAGGTGATTCCTAAGCAGCTGGGAACCCAAGGCTGTAAAAGGGGCTGCAGAAGCAGAACTTGAAGGTTTAACCACTGACCCATTGCTCAGGTAAGACTGCACAAGCCCTAAGTAAAATCATTTACCGAGATCACGGAATTGAGAGCAGATCTTAAGAGCACGTGACATTAACTGCAAACCAATAAGCATTTATCCAACGCGTAATTAAAATAAGGAACAGTGTGTAATTAACTGCTCTTCGGCATGTGGAAACCTGTAACGAGTTATGTATGTATTGGGGCCAAGAAAAGCGGTAACTAAGGCGGCAGAGTGGCATAATAAAAAAATGGGCTCTGAGACCATTCTGTTTCTTTTAGTTTCTGGCACTTACAGAGTGGCATGCCTCAGTTAACCTCACTGGAAAAGCAGACATGCTAATTTACATAATGGTTATGCAGACTATGAAAAAAATGAGGTATTGAGAAGTGTGACTGACACATGAGTTATACTCAAATGTTCATTACCGTTATCTTAATTAAAACATAAGGAACAGAGGAAATGGGCACAGTTTCTAAGAGTCTATTTCTAAAAACAAAAAGGAACTGTAAATTGAAGTGAAACTACTTTTCTGCCAAAATGAAAAAGTGAGAAAGGGCAAAATATGAACAAATCAAAAATTTCCTGTTACACTTCAAAATGTTAACACTAGTTGTCTCTCGATGATGTGATTATGAGTGATTTAAATTGTCACCTATATGATTTGCTGTATTTGCGTATTTTTTCCAGTAAGCATGTTTTACTTTTGTAAGTTCAGTTATTTTAAAAATTTTAGAAGATATTAACACCGGGGAGAGCTTCCTTTAAAAAGAAGCTATTACTGAGTGTGCTTATATGCTGTAGGTGGAAGTATAAGTTGTTAGAACCTTTCTGGAAAGCAGTTTGGCAGTATGTTCTAGAAAGCTTTAAAACTCCCTTTTTGAAAATTATATACTTAATTTTTAAATTGAATACACTTTTACATTTTTCTTTTACAAAATTAGAACCTTACAGATAAAGAAACAGTTCACAATTCCTAAATTCTCGCTTGCTCCCTCAACCCCACAACAAAGACTGTTGCTGAGTTCCCATTTTTTATACCTAAAATAAGCGCATATATGCATTCATAATTTTTAAAGGAGAAATAGTATATTATAATTCTGTAACTCTTGATAATATTTTTGCATTGTATACATGTTATTTATAGCTCACATTCTCATTCCACTGCTTGATAGTGTCCCAGTGTATAACCGAATTTTTCTGTTAATGTAAAATATATCTTTTTATCTCATTGGTTTTCATAGTAAATTCAGTTTTGTTGTGTACTGTATACCACATTTTCTTTGCCATTCTCCTTTTGATGAATGTTAGGTTGTTTCCAATTTTTCACTTTACGAACAAAGCTCCAGGTGTATGTATTTTCTTGTGCACATGTGCTATTTCTCAAGATATATACCAAAAAGTGGAATTGCTTCGTTTTAAGTTATGAACGTTTTTATTTTTAATAGGTCTTGCCAATTTTCCTGCAAAATACTTCTACTAATTAACACCTCCCACAAGTAGTTATTAGAGTTTAGTTTCCCTGTAACCTAGATCATTGAGATGTTATCTTCTTGCCCAGCTGATGGATGAAAGTGTTACTCATTTTTTAAAATTTCATTCTCTGATCACCAGTAAGATTGCAGTGTCCATGTTTATTAACCTAAAATTTATGTAAATTTATATAATGTCCTTTCAAAAATACCCATTTTTCTATTTAGTCATCTTTTTCTGAATGATTTAAGAAGTTCTCTATGTGACCTGGATATGGTATCCTGTATAATTTTTTAAAATTTCTTTGGCATGTATGGCTACTACTATTAAAATACGTTACATTTTCTCCCAACTTTTTGTTTAGCTTTTAACTTTTTTGGTTTTGTTAGTTTTTGTTTATTCTACAGATTTTTCTCTCTACAATCTTTAGGCCTCTTTTCGTTTTACTGTATTTTTCTAAGATTTCCAGGACAATATTCAATAAGAGCAGTGGTGGCAAGTGTTCTTATCCTGTGCCTGACTTTAAATGAAAGTGCTTCTAGTGTTTCATCACTATGATGTTTGCTGCTAGGTTTTAGTAGGCAGTCTTTATCAGGTTAAAGAAATCCTCTTTTATTACTAGTTTGTTAAGAGTATGCCCTCTCTCCTTCCCCCAACAATTGTTGACTTTCATTGAATTTTTAAAATTTTGTTTTTCTGCATCTGAGATGATAGTTTTCCTTTATTAATATAGGAATTTACATTGAGAAACTTTCCAGTGTTAAATTTTTGGAGTATTCCTCTGATAAACTCTATATCGATAATATACTTATAGTCAACTGCTGCATATTTTTACTTAGTATTTTTGCTTATATACCCAGAAGTGCTTTTGGCCTTGAGTTTCTTTTTTTACATGTCAAGGCTATACTAAAAAAAAAAAAAAAAAAGTTGACTAGCTTCCCATATTTTTCTTGCTCTGGAACTTTTTGTATACTGTAGAAATTACCTGTTCCTAAAAGTTTTTTAGAATTCATCTATAAAACTTTATGGATGTGAGTCCTGGGAGTGAGAGGTGGGGATATACTTTTTTATATTTATTCCTCTTATTGGGATTTTTACATCTTGAGCCTACCTGGTATTGTCAGTAATATCAATTAGGTATTCATGAGTTGTTCTTTCGGTAAAATATTTCTCTTTGTCTCTTATTGGTTTTCATTTTAAATTGTTTTGTTTGGTATGAATGTTTCCTGTATTTGCTGGTATGTCTTCTTTCACATCCCTTCATTCAGCCACTCAATGACATTTTGTGTGATTTAAGTGGGTCTCTTATTTAAAAATGTAGCTAGATTTTGCTTGCAATCCAGTTTGAGAGTCTGTTGTGATTATTAACTCCTTTGGCCTTTTTCTTGTCATCTTATTTACCATGCTTCTCTTCAGATCTTTCATATCTTATTTTAACATTCTTCTTTTTACTTGAGGTTAGCCCCAACTTTTCTTTGTTCAACCTGCTTTCTTTTTAATAGATTACCTTTATATTTTCAACACAGTTCTTATATTTATTTTTTCCAAAGTCTAAATTTAATTAGTATTGATAACCTCCCTACAAAGAACTTAGCTTGCTTCTACTTCACTTTCTTTGACCTTGCAACAATTCCCTTACATCCCTCTCCAGTAAAGAACATAATTTTCATGGTTCTATTCGTCTAGCATTTTTGTTTTGTTTGTTATTAGCACTCATTTTTAATTAATGTTTATCTAGCATTAATGTTTTACTCATCTTCTCACTATTGCTTCTTGTACCTCAGTCCATCCTTTTAGGTTAGCTTTTATTCATGAAGTACTTCCTTATTTCAGAGAGTCTCTGAGAGGTTCTTTGAATGTCTTTACAAATCTCTTTATTTCATTCTCATTATTGAAAGATAGCTTGGCTGAAATAGTATTCTGGGTTCAAACTCATTTTCTCTTGTTGCATCTGGCATTTCTGTTGAGAAGTCTGATACACATTCCTTTCAGATAATCTGGTTTTTCTGGAAACTTCTAAGACTTTGTCTTTATTTTTGATATTCTGAAGTTTATCCACAGTTTGTTTAATGGCATGTATTAAGAATTTTGTCTTGCTTCTTACTCAATGAATCCTTAGTGGGCTTATGTCTTTCTAATTATGAGAAATTCTTGGTCATTATTGCCTCTTCATTCTATTTTATCCCTCTTATTGTTTCTTTGCTCTGTGTTCTGAGTGAATTACTCAGCTCAATCTTTAATCTTACTATCTGGCTCTTCATCTGAGTCTGTGCTATTCAGTATTCTGTTGAGTTTATTCAACAACTGTTTTTATATTCAAGATATCTAATTGGTTCTTTTTCTTTTCTTTTTTTTTTTTTTTTAGATGAGGCAACCCTTGGTTGACCTCACAGATTGCAAGGACCTTGTCTGCTTACAATCCCTTATTTTTTATCTTTTACACCTATAGCACTTGGTCTTCCTAGGTGGGCTCCCATCCAAGTACTAACCAGGCCTGACCCTGCTTAGCTTCCAAGATCAGACGGGATTGGGCTTGTTCAGGGTGGCATGGCTGTAATCTTATTGGTTATTTTTCAAAATTATATGTTATTCATGGATGAGATTTCCTTCTTTTGCTCTTTGGGAGTATTAAATACAATAACATTTGTTTTAAAATTATTTTCAGGGTGCTCTATTAATTCTCCTCTTGAATTTAAGTCCATCAGTTTGTGGGTTCAGTCTCATGGTGTAGCTTTTTCTTCAGATGTTTGATTACTCTTGGTTGTGCACTGAGAGGATTTGTGTTTCCATTTGCCATGTTATGATGGTGGTTGACATTATCTCTGCAGCTTCCCATCTGTTTCCTTTCCCCAGAGAGGTCTCACAGACTAGGTCCATAGAGAATTCCTGTTTTGTTTTCAGCATGACTACATATTTTTAATTTTTAAAAATATTCTAACATTTCTGTGGGTTTGATGAGGGAATGGGAGAATTTATCATATGTTAACTAATGTCTTAAGACTGAAAATTGGAGATCTCTTTTTAACCTATTCCACCTGTAGGTATATATCTTAAAGAAATAAACATAGATGCATAAAGCATATTCCAGCATTAATTATCATACTGAAAAAAAAATCTAAATGTTCAATATAGAGGTTTATTTACAGTACTAATTTTATTAAAATTTAATTATTAAAATTCTTTAGTTTATTTTGAGATATGGATTATTGACCAAAGTACATTGAAAAGTCATATTATAGAAAAATATTAGTGACTAGGGTAACGTGCATGATATATTATCAGTGAAAGATTATAAAAACTAATATATACCAAAATCCAAATTTTACTTTAAAAGTATATTTACTGAAAGAATAATAATTATTGCTAGTATTTTTTGAGTCCTTTGTATGTGCCAGGCTCTATTCTAAGTGGTTAAGTCTTATCCTCATTGTAACCCTATGAGGTAGTTAGCATTATTATTCCCATTTTAAAAGTTTTAATCAAATATTTATAAAATAGGGATAATTTGGTAATTTAAAAATATATTAAATATTGTTAATTTCTCTATGATTTTCCTAATTGTGATATTTTACTTTCCCAGTTAATGAGTATTCTTTTTTTCACAATTGATGCTGTTTTAAAAGATAGAGAGCTATTATTATATAACAATCCTTTTTTATATATTTGATTCTTTACAAATATATACCATTTTTTATTGTTTTCCTTACAGAATGTTTCATGCATTCATGGACCAAAAGATGGAGTTGGTTTTTATTTTTAAAAAGATATTGTCAGTGATCTGATACAACTATAAATATTTAATTGATGAAGATTCATGGACTTGTCATTATGTTGGAGTAGTCATTTCTGAAAGTTTCTTCAACCACAATTTCTATTTGAAAATTCAAGTATCAAAGAATATTGGGTTTAGAATGGAATAATGTTGATATATTTTCTCTGAGGACTGCAAATTTCATAGAGACCACAGTTGGATTCCAGTTATAGTCTCCAATCAAAGTGATTCAGTCCTTTGATAAAGTTAATTTTGAAGACTTTTATGTTTATAAACGACGCCAAAAGATGGGAGAAAAAAATGGTAGGTTGAAAAACCATTGTTAAACTTTATGTTTAAAAGTGTATAGACTACTTAAGACAAATTATGAAATTTTCAAGGTGTTTTATTGCAAGCGACTTTTCTGAATTAGAAGGAATTAAGGGTTTTTCTGATGTAGCCAACATTTTGACTGTATTCATAATTAATAGTATATCTGTAATGCTAAGTCAGTATGTTAGGTACTTTTTAAAAATACTTATGTTTTAGAGAACTTTTAGATTTACAGAAAAATTGAGAGGACAGTACAAAGAGTTCCCATGTTTCCTCCATCCACTTTTGCCAGTGATTAACATCTTATATTCTGCTGGTACGTTTGTTAGAATTAATGAATTAGTATTGACATATTATTAATAAGTCCCTAATGTACTCCTGTTTCCTTCAGTTTACCTGATGTCTTTTTCTGTCCAGGATCCCATCCAAGATACCACATTACATTAACTTGTCATGTCTCTTTAGAGCCCTCTTGGATACAACAGTTTCTCAGACTTGTTTTTGATTTTTGTGGGATTTTTTTATTCAAGTATTTTATAGGATGCCCTACTATTGGAATTATTGACTGATTTTTTTTTTTCTCATGATTAGACTGAGGTTATGGCGTTTGGGAAGGAAGACCATAGAGGTAAAGTGCCATTTTTACCACAGCATATCAAGGGTACATGTTATTAACGTGATTTCTCACTTGTTGATACTGAGCTTGATCACCTAGCGACATGGTGTTATCTGATTTCTCTACTGTAAATGACCTTTATTTTCTTCCTTCCCCTACTGTACTCTTTGACAGGAAATCACTGTGTGTAGCCCACACTTAAGCTGTGGGGATTTATGTTCCCCTCTTTGAGAACAGCATATCTACATTCTTATGCAAGAAAAATTTATCTCCTTTCCCCCACTTATGTAATAAATTCAGTCATTTATTTATGTTGATATGAAGTCATGGATACTTACTTTATACTTTGGTTTATAATCCGGTACTGTTTTATTTTATGCAAATTTTCTCAGGATTGGCCATTGGGAGCTCTTTCAGTTGGCTCTGTGTCCCTTTGACATACTCCCACCAATGTAGGTGGGTTGGGCTCGGTTTGTTCAGTTTGGTTCAGTTCGGTTTTTATAGCACTTCCTTATTTTCTGGTATTAGAAGATGCTCCAGGCTCATCTTGTATATTTCCCACCCCAGTCCTAGAATCAGCCACTTCTTGAATGAGCATTGGTTCTTTTATTGGAGAATGCTAATAGAAACAAAGATCAGGGCAAGGTGTGTTTCTTGTTACTGGGGTATCCTTGCTTTAGCCCCTCTCAGCTGACAGAGCATGGAGATATGTTTACTAACATTTATATATATACACACATATCTATATGTGCTTCTATATGTAACTGTGTATCTATATTAAGCTAAATGTGAGTTATATATTGATGTCTCCAACACTTATTTGTTACCACATGGATCATTCTAGCATACTCTCCTTGCTTATCCATAAACTCTCACTCCAACAGTGAGAAATGTGGCTCCCACAGTCTGTTACCCATTTAATTAATTGCTCAATTCCAGTATACAGGCATACCTCAGAGATATTGCATATCTGGTTCCAGACCACCACAATAAAAAGTGAGTATTAAAGCAAGTCATATCTTTTTGCTCGTGGAGGGTCTTGCTTTCAATTTGTAAAAAATGTAACACCTGTGAAATGCAATAAAGCAAAGCATGATAAAACAAGGTATGCCTGTATGTGTATAGCAGTATCAGAGATGTAAATTTATTGCCAGGTGGGAAACTACAGTGCTTATGCATAGTTCCTTTTACCTTTAGTCTTATGGACTCCATTTATTTCCAAAATTGTTTAGATCAACATCTTTCACTCCGTCCTTTAGTGAGATTGTATATATATTTTTAACACTGTTAGACATATCATAGTACTGATTTCACTGGATTGTTATCGAGGCTAGTGCTTCTTAAACTTTCTTTTGGTCTCGGGACTACTTTATACTCTTAAAAGCATTTAAAATCCATAAGGGCTCTTATTTATGTGGATAATTATGTTCATATTTACTGTATTAGAAATTGAAATTGAGAAGCTTCGAAAATGTTAATTGACTCATTTTCTAAAAAAAATAATAATAAACCCAACTTGTTAATATACATTACGTTTTTGTGAGAAATAACTATTTTCTAAAACAAATTAGTGAGAACATTGTTTTACATTTTACAAATCTCTTTAATAGTTGGCTTAATAGAAGAGAGATTCTCATATCTACTTCTGCATTCAATCTGTTGTGATATGTTGCTTTGGCTGAAATGTATAAAGAAAATGAAGCTTCACACAGACAAGAAGTTGGAAAAGGAAGAATATTTTGATAGCCTTTCAAATAATTGTGGATATTTTTCTTTGATACAACTACAGAATTCAACAAGTAGTCATTCCTTCAAGGTTAGTTATAGTGAAATCTGAACTCATATCAGTGAATTTTTTTACACTTTGTTACATTAAAATTCATTGGTCTGTCTTGCACTTTGTCTTTTACATATGTATGATTTTATAACATCATGCATTGGCCACTTGGAAAATATTGGTTCAATGAATTATTCAGATTTTTGCAAATATTTACATATTCCACCATATACTATTTTAAAAAATCAGTTGTTAATATTGCGGCCAATCTGATCAAAAAGTGATTAATTATTGAGAAGCTGTCAGGCTTACCAGGGCAAATGCACAGTTTCTAAATTTCCAATTTTACCTTGGTAACTTAAATTTTATTATTAGTAACAAATGCTCTCAGTTTTATTCTTCAAGTGATAGTCTCATTTTATTCATTTTCAAGAAAATGTGTGCCAAACATCCAAGTCTGAAAAAACATAATTTTTATTGGTGGTTCTTTTAAGTAAAAAGGATCTTCCATTAAAAAAAACAGCTAATTTAGCTTAATTCAAGCAATCTCACTAGGGATTTTTATTGAGACAGCCATTGTACTGTGGTAATTATTTAGATTGCTTTCTCAAGGACCTTCTTAAGTAAAATTGATGATGAAGAACACAATGACTTAGTTTGGTGCCTCTGCCTTGATTCATGCTAACATGCCAACACTTTTATTCACCACTAATATATAACATCTATGTCAATACAGAAAAAGGTAAATAATGTCTTAATATTACTGTTAAAATAATTTGACCTGGCATAATCTCCGAAAGGATTTGGGAACTGCCTAGAATTCTTAGACCACCGTTTGCTGATGTCTTAGAGGTCCTCTAGACCAGTGCCCTGAAGCCCCTCAAGGGAGATCGAAGTATATAATTTTTTTAAAAGAAATATATATATTTCTGTGTTCCTAAGTCATTATCAGTGTATTTGGTAAGTATTCCATAAATATGTATCTAGTAAATGAATTCAGATCAGTGTGATTCATTAGCATTGCCTATTTCAAGTGAGATTAGGAGACATATAGTATAATTTGTCTTCCTTCTTTACAAAACTGCTATACTTCTTGCTTCCTGATTATGTTCTTGCAATAAATAGTTATCTAGCTAAATAAGGGAGAGAGTTTGGACAGACAGTAGTTATCAAATAGTACTCTTCATTTTTGCAAGCAAATAGCAATATTAGCATACTAATTTGATTTTCAATTCAAGTATCTGTTCCATATTCCTTGTAACTGTCTTCTAGTGAAATATACTGAAATATTTACAGTTTTAGATATAATCCTCAGCATGCATACAATGCACAAAAGAAGTAAAGGAGCAAGAAATTGTAATCATTTACATTGTGGTAACCATCTATACAGTCTACAGTTGAATGTCACTTAAGTGTTTCTTCTTATGATACTCATTTAGTGTTTTTGTACAAAAAAGTTATTAACTGAATGTCAATCTCATTTATTAGATAGGTTAGTTACCTCTTTTTTTTACTGAATATTACCATGGTTAAAGTTTCCATAGCAGGAAAACAAAGAAAATGATCAAGAGGGAAGACATGAAGAAAAACCATTAAAATATGAAGATTAAACCTAGCAGCGTAAGATAGTAAGGATGTTGTAAGCAATAATATATTAAAAACTCCAAACAAATAAATATGAATTCCTTAGTTAACATTCAATTATTCTGCAAGCAGGTAGTTTCAGTATTTTCTGATTGGCTTTAGTTTCTTAAATATATTGTCAGTGTTCTCTCTATTAACCCATTCCAGGACTTTTAAAATAACTCATTTTAAGTATTTCATATAAGAATAATTTGGTATCATGTATTGTCATTTCTAACACAGTTTCAAGTAATAGTTACTGAAAAACAAAAATTCATACGATTTGATTGCTGTCTTTCAGCATCACTGCTTATTTTCTCAAGCCAGGAGAAAGTTGTATGATTACAGAAGATTATAACGCTACAAAAAGCCATTTCTAAATCCTTCAAAATCCTTCCTGTCTAGGTGTCCATCTCAAAATAAATCACTAGTATGAAGTATTGACTCATATCCAAGAAAAGAAACAATAATAATAATAAATTTTTCACAAATAGTTTTGCCTAAAAGTAGTGATTTTGTTGGTTATCTTTCAGTAAAAAACAATGATTTTAGGGATTCTGGGAAAGCCCTGCTTTACAAAATATTTTCCCTACTTAATGATGTCTAAAATTCAACTATTAAAGATTAATTCCTTTGTTTAAGACTATATTCCTGTTAAATTATATACAGTAATTTCTTGCTAACTGCTACATGCTTATCTGCATATAAACTCTAGCTTGATGCTGTCATGATTCCCATTTTATAGATATGGTCACACAATGCAGGAGATTCAAACTCAAATACATCTGAACTTCAAAGTGCAGATTCCTGAGATGCTATTCCTGGGTTTTCTTTCCATCTGTTTGCTCCTCAGTCTCCATGATTCCTTTTTCTTGTACTCATTGTAATCATCCGTTACACATTGATGTTCTAAAGACCCTCTTTTCATTCTCTATACATTCTCTCTAACCATGTGTACTCTGTGTCTTCAGCAAGCATTTGTGCACTATTGACTCCAAAGTTTGTATTTCCGGACCAGATTTAACTCTGGAGCCTGTGTATCTAATTTACTCACCCTACTTGAATTTCTCACATGTGCCTCTACCTTTATTCCCCAACTCCATACTATTATTATATAGTTGACTGAGTCAAAAACTTAGAAACCATTCTTGACTCCTTTTCACTGTCACATGAGTGATCTTTCTAAGAAACAAGTCTAATCATAAGATCCTTAAACTTCTTGAGTGACTGACTCCCCATTGTCTTCCATGTAAAAATGAAGTTGCTTAGCATAGCACACAAGGCCCTCTATGTCATGGCTTTTGCCTGCCTTAAAGCGTCATTTCTTATCCTTTTTGTCCTCATGTTCATGCATTTGTTTCACATGTTGAAACCTTATCTGAGCTGTGCTATGGGCAATTAAAAGTAGGCTTAGTCTTATGTAGTACACACTGGGCCAGAACATTAACAAGGAAACAACACCCCTCCTGAGGCTGCTGTGCTGGCAGCAGCCCTAATTAGCCAGAGCTCCCTCTGGGGTTAGGTGACTCTGAAGCCTAAGCTTCTTATGAAGAGTCTTCATTGCCAAACTTAGAAGTTCTGAGTTAAGTTTTTACTAAGGAAAATATTTTTCATAAAATTGCTGGGCTCTCTGCTCAATCCTAATAGCTTCTCAGGTGGCCTATCTAAAGTGCTATTATGTCTCTCCTTTGCTTAAGTCTATTAATTTTAAACATTTTATACATTTTAACATTTTCTAAAGTTTAACATTTTTGATATTTTTGTTACTTTTAAACCTGGTGTAAGTGTGAGGTTTGGCTTTTGCCAATTTATTTTAATTGCCTTTCTCATGTTCTGTTCTTAGCTGGGGAAGGATTATTTCTTTAGGCAATTTTTAAGATGTTACCTTGCTGGGCATCTGAAATGTTTCATCTACATAACTTTATAAAAACTTTAATCATTTTTAAGGTAATTACTAAAAAGTTAATGTAAAAGACTTTTAAAAGCATTTTTGGACGTGTAGTTTTTTGAACAGTTGTTAAAATGCTTCATCTTGAAACTATCCACTTCCATACTCAGTGCCAGTTATATTCCTAAAACTTTTAAAATGAATGTGTCTATGTTAACGTCCACTACCACCCTAGAATGAAGTCATTCCTTCTGTTTCCCAGTCAAGAAATAGTGTTACTTAAGTTTTCAATGTATTTTTTAAATTAGCTAAAATAAGTGAGATAGGTCATATTCCTAGTTTCTAGGTTTTTTGTAAAGAAACAATGACCAAAATCTTTTTCTTCAATGAAAATAAAAGAACAGCTAAATCTTGATTTAGAAACCAAGTGGATTTTCTATAACATGTACCCTGGGGGAAATTACAGTTTCTTTTTATTGAGGTCTTAGAGTATTCACTGATTTACATTTTAGGTGATGCAAAAACTTTCTGGATGGAGCTGGAAGATGATGGGAAAGTGGACATCATATTTGAACAAGTACAAAATGTGCTACAGTCATTGAAGCAAAAGATCAAAGATGGGTCTGCCACAAATAAAGGTATGAAACAATAAAAACTTTTAGTACATTTAATGCTAAATTTTACCCACTGGCATGCAATATGATTCGATTTTAGTATTGTTTGTTTCAAAAGTCAGATAATTTGTTTTCTAAGAACCTAACATCAGCTTTATTTGCTTTTTGTGAGTGCGCCCTGCTTCTGTAAAAACTTGCTTTTACCGTACTATGAATATTTTGTAAAGGTAGGCGAAGATAGAGTAATAGCTGCTGAATTTTCATCCATTTTTATCTCAGGCTACCTCTTATCCATCATTTTTTTCTCTTTTTCATCTTTTTTAGGGGGTTGGGGGAGTTCTGCAAAAGTAATTTCTGCTCATTGTACAACATTTAGTACATGTACATAATATAACAAAAATAACCCATTACCCCATCATTCATAAACAACTTTTTTTTAAATATTAAAGTACATGTAACTATATTTTGCCTGCTTTAAACAAAACTTGCCTTACTAGTCTACTGAAAGCAAAACTTGCATTCTACATAGACAGTCAGTTCAGTCATCCAAGTTTTTATTTCTTCTATTTCTTTGTATTGACCCTGGTTGGTTGTAGAACCTAAGACTTAGTAATCAAGGAAATCTCCTTGAATCTACCACAGGATATGATTTTCAAGCAAATTTTTCCCCAGACTATTTTAACTTTTCCTCAGACAATTCTGTATACTTTATGGATGTTCTTATGATAGTCTATTATATCCTTATCCAAAATTTAGTACTCTTTTTCATTTTAATATTCCTTCTCATTCTTTCAGGAATCAGATATACATAAATTTGAATCCAGTTCTACTATTTCTTTGCTAAATGACCTTTAGCAAATAAACAGCTTAATCTCTAAGCCTCAGTTTCTTTGTCACTACTGCAGATAATCTTAAGAACTTCTCAGAGGAGTTGTAAAGATTAAATGAGATCAAGTATATATATTTTTTAGCACGGTAGCAGACACTGTGAAGAAAGACACTGTTGCTGATGATCGTTTTTCTCCTTTTTTCCTAAACAGAATATATTCAAGCAATGATTCTAGTAAATGAAGCAACTATAAGTAACAGTTCCACATTAATAAAAGGTATGTACATTTCTAAACCCAGTCTAGAGTATTTTCTGGCATTTTCTCTCATCTAAAGCAGGCCTGCCTTAATTATGTCAAGCAACTAAACATAATTTAAATTATAAGACCTATGCTGGCAAATTATATAAATCATTTTCCATATTAAATGAAAATTCCTATCCATCCAGAGATAGGACATGCATACCCTACAAAGCCTCCTAGGGAAACAATAAACAAGTGTATCTCTTCAAAAGAGCTTTTCGTAAAAATGGGCAATTGAATTCTAAGACTCCAAACCTACTATAAACCTGCTTTGTGTGCAGAGCAGTACTAGAAAGGTATATTCTGGGATAGATAAATTGGTGGAAAATTTTTTCATTTCTAGATTATTATGAGATTATCAGTCTTCCAAACTCTATAAACAAATTTAGATGGAATTGATCAAAGATAACGTACCAGGACTAGAAAAATTGACAGTTAACTTTATTAGAATCACTGTCCTATAAATCTTAGTCTGTCACTGATTTGCTGAAGTGTTGAGGGTGTACATTTACCAGATTTTAATTACTACTGCTAAATATTGTCAACAAATTATAATAATTTTAACAGTCATAATTTGGAGCCCTAAGATTTTAAATCTTTGAAAATATAGCCTAGATCATCAGTGTATTTTAAAGAAATCTTCTGTTATTCAAAAATATTCTCAGTTTCAGTAGCTAACATATTTTTAGAATAGTAGATTCTTTTTAAGAAAAGTCACCCTTTCTCAGTATCTTTCAGTAGCACTTGGAATCAGCATACTCTCAAGGGATTACATTAGGTCTGCAAGAAAGAGGCTTTTAAATGCAGGAGGTGGTCAGAGGAACTAATTCTAATTAAAGTTTTTTTTTCTTTAGTTGGGTTTTTGTTTTGGTTCTTTTAAAGTAATTTCATCAGTAGAAATGCTGAATATTATTTCACACTTTTGTAGTTCATCTGAAATGTAATAAATTTATCACAATAAATTCATTGGTAGATAGAGCAATGTTTGTGAGTGAATGGGGAGTTATGTAATTTGAAATTTTTGGCAAATACAAGAATTAACAACTTCCTCATAATAAAGTTTCATGTCAGTATTTAACCCATTTCCTGTTTGCCCTGAGAATAGTCACAGATTATAGTCCTAACCTTACCCCGAAAGTGTGCCATGAAATATCTCACTTTCATCATTATTTCCGCATTGGTCTAGTGTATTGATAGTCTTTGGAAACAAATGACATCATTCTATTTATATAGCATTCTGTTTTTAGTAGTGGTGTTTCCATTTACAAAATACAGTAATTCTCAATTGCTGAAAATGTCAAATCCTAGAAAACATAACACCTACACGTGTTATTAACATTGTTCTTGGACAGTTGTTAGCCAAAGTTTCATTTGATGAATTCGATTTCTGTTAACATTAGGATTAGAGACAAGTTCTGCTTAGAAATAACTCCAAGAACAATTTTTATATTTTATTTTCAAATTGAAAACCAGTCAGGTTTGCTTCAGCCTCAAAGAGTGTGTTTATATAAAATTAATGCTGGCAGTGAGCTACAGTTTTTTTTTCTAAATGGGAAATGGGTTAAAAAGAATACTCAGACTGAGAAAAGTAAAAGAATTTGGTGCTGAGGTCAAAACAAACCTTCCCAGATTGAACCCAGACTCCGCAAACCGCTAATTACCTTTATTTTCCTTGTTTATGTATAACAAGCTATAAATATTTGCTGTATTCCCATACAAAGGATTGGACACTGTTTTCTTGAGAGGAATTATTAAGTCTCATCTAAAGATTAATTTTACATCTCCATGTTTTTCAGTAAATTTTATTTTTAACTATGCTTATATACATTAGTTTGATTCATATTTGTTAATATGGACTTATAAATTCATGCAAAGAAATTAGCTGGGAAAAATCAGAACTTCTTAATTTGTAAAATTTATTTATTTTTAATAAGTTATAGCTCTTTCAGATATCAGATTTTAAACATTCTTTCTTTACCTATGTAATTAAAGAGGGATATTTCTTTTCCAGTGAGCCAAGGAGCAGCTTTGGATTATAACTTAAACTATTCTTTATTTTACTGTACCTTTTTTTTTCTTTTATAAAAGTGGTCTGCTCTAAAGGACAAATGCATGCTAATAATCTAAGGCAAGATGAGAAATCATTTTTTTCTTAAGGTCCATCAATGCATAGGAAAAAACAAATTATTTTAAAAAGTCTTTATACCAAACAGAATATTCCACATATCCATTTTTCAAAATAATAACAAGAAATCTATACTTTTTTCATTACATACACAGCTTATTTCTGTATTGTAATCATTAGAGATGAAGAATAGATGAGTGGAAAAGGGAGACAAGAAATGAAATTAAGTGCAGAACGATATAGAAGAGACTAAGAGAAATAGGAAAAGACAAATGGCAAGACAAAAAGAGGTACCAAATATTCCACCCCACCCCTACATAAAAATAAGTAATAGTAGAACAGTGAGAAAAAGATACATAAATTTACCATTTTGTGACTTTTTTTATAGAGCCCTTAATATAACTCTTAAAAGTTATGTTACTTTTCTGTAAAATAGAAGTAGGATACTGGATGGTCATCTTAAAGGTTGATTAAAATTCAGATTAAGTTCAGACCAAACTAGAGTTTCTGCATTAGAAATCTCTTCCATCCTAAATCTTTTACTTGTTTTCTTAATGTTCTTGAAAATATTGGCAATTTTTTGCCTCAATCTTGAAATCCTAATATGTTTTCAGATTTAAGGGCTCCATATATCTTTAGTCAATAAAGATATTATTTAGAAATTGTAATGAATGATTTTTAACTTGGTGTACTTTTTACTCATGTTTGTACCTTTTTTATGTAGATCATAATTCCATGACTCAGAATGAACAGGAAAACAAAACAGTTTCATTGCCTTCCACATCATATGAAGACTCCTTTTCAGAAGACTGTGCAGTTCTGTATGTATATAAATTAAATTTATTTGTTTTTAATGTTTTTGCTCCAAGAAAGAGATTTACTCTTTCTAATCATTTGACAGAAGAGTAGGTAGAATAGATCCAAAAAAAATAATAATAATTTCTCATTAAAAGCTTTAAAAGGTAAATTTTAGTATTTTATATAAAATACTAGTATTTTATAAAAGTTCATGAGTTCCTTAATAGATTATTTATTTGTTAATATCCCTAGGTAATTAAATCCTTTAATAAAATTTAGCTTAAGATGTAGTTGTGTATATTACTAATAGACTAAAATCTACCAAGTTTGTTACTTCTTTTTAACTAGGGAATTCTTTTTCCTGTATTATTTTATTTTATTTATTTTTTTAGGTGAGGCCACCCTTGGTTGACCTCACAGATTACAAGGACCTTGTCGTCTTATAATCCCTTATTTTTTATTTTTTACGCCTATAGACCTGGTTTCCTACCCATTTAAGTACTAACCAGGCCCAACCCTGCTTAGCTTCTGAGATGAGATGGGATTGGGCTTGTTCAAGGTGGTGTGGACATAGACTTCCTGGATTCTTTTAAAGTAAAGTATTAAAAAGTGTCAAAAATATTTCTTTCAACATCAGTTCACTTTTTAAATGAATAATAGCTCTAAATTAGTATCAGAAAGTTTATGAGAATAGCTAAATTTTTCTGACCTTTCTTCTTTTGCCCCTAATTTCAGTAAAGATTCCTCAGCATAAAGTAGAATTGTGTAAGACACAATCTGACACACTTGACACTCAGTCTTTATTTTTAGTGTGTAATGCCTGTACTAAAACTTTCAAGTACTAGAAAACGGAAAGTTTCCAAAAGTGTTTTATGCTCGGACAGGGAACAGAATTTCAAAAAATAATGTCCTTAGAAAGTTAAGTTGATTATCCTTTCAGCTGCATATTAAATGAACAAAAAAAGTTATCAACATAGGATTCTTTTTTTTCTTTTCAGTGTTTCTGAGAGTTTGTAGATTGTCACTATTATATAGGATTTGCATTTACAAATGTTAGCGATGTCATTATAGTTTGAGTCTAAAAGACTCATGGAACTTATTTTAAAATGCTCTCACAGAAAGCTAGTTCACAGTTTTAAAGCTGGCCATTTCAGTAGCTGAATTCTGTCTGACCTGATATACAGCATAAAATTTCATTACCTTTTAAAAGTAAACTAAGTTACTCTAAATCACTAAAATATAAGATTTTTTTTCCATAAATTACCACCAAACGGTCCCTATCTTATATTTAGATAATTATATTTTAAGCCTGCAGTCAGCAGTTGGTTTATTTTTGTTAAGTGTCTCCCTTTTTGGTTTTAAGTTTTATCTTAGCTTATCAGAGTCCTTTTGAATTTTGAATCTCTTACCTATTATATTTTCTTTCTAGCTTTTCATCTTGCACAAATATATTAAGCTTTCTAGTCTTTATTATAGCTCACTACTAGAGACTTCATTAATCTTCAGAAAGAACTGTTCAGCCAACTGTGAATTTATTTACCTTACCTCTATCATCATCCCACCTACACTTCTCTGTTTTACTCTCAAGACTATCATGAGAAATCCAGATTCACTGCTACAACATTCTGTATCATTACCAAACTTTATCAAACCTTACCAAAAAGGGTAATTAGGTTAATTTGAACTTTTTCTGTATAGTCCATATTGGCTTTTCACATCATAAGTATTTAAGTCACATACTTGATTCTCTTTTCTAGAATTGTATAGGTATCAGAATAAGCTCATCATTCTGTACTTTCTGGAATATTCCCTTTTTAAAAAAATCAGCCACATTTTTCCATTTTTCAGTCATATTTGATATTTTTTTCAAGACCTTGAGATTTAAATTTTTAGGCCATAAATCTTAAATGTGTTTAAATAAACTAGTTTTCTAGGACCTATTTTAAACTATCACAGACTTTAGTTTCTTTTCATCTTTGTCTGGTCTTTCCAACTTGAGGGCGATACTTATAGGTAGAAAACACAAAGGCAAATTGTTTTTGAGCCCCTCTTTCTATTATCAGTTAACCTTATATAGTCTTTCCCTTAACACATTGTCTTGTTCCAAACATAATTTTAAAAGTTTTGTTGTTTTATTAGCATTTTTGGAATCCTTAGTTCTTAGTAAGCTTGAGCCTTTGTGGCACTTTTCTTATAGATTTGCACCAATATTTTGTATCCATAATTGGTCTCCTCTCTTTATTTTAAACATATTGTTTTAAAAATCTTAGCTGCTTTCCCATCTCATTAGGATTATTTGTAATTGCGTAATCAGAACTCGATTTCTTTAGAACCTACAATTCTTTACTGTATTCCCACTCAGAGACTTTATCCATGAAATAAATCATACCTAACTTTGAGTTGAACTTTCTGAGATCTTTCCACATGAAAGGACATGTCTAATTAGACTCAGGATTTTCTTCCTTAGCTATTACGAATTCCAAGGCCACATTCCATTCTTGACCAGAACCATGGTTAAATAATTCTTTTTGTATTTCCTCTGCAGATCATGAGTTGATTACTTGTTTCGCTTTCAGTAGTTAAACTTTAGCAGGCCAGTAGTCAGTGAGACTGGCAAACTAAATGGTGAATAACTTAAGACACAGGTTCTCAACTCCAGCTGAATGATTCAGCGTCATACAGTTTGTCAATGGAAAAATAAAGTGAAAACTCCTAGGTTTGTTAGGAAACTGGCTTTCTGAATGTTATTCTTAATTAATTTTCACTCCATATAGGGAGCTGTGATATAGGTCAATGTAAAAATAAATTTATTCCAATGATAATTCTTTTACAGGTATATCTGCTTTTGTGATGTTAGGAACCCTGGCTTCATTCTTTTTCTTAGTCAAATTCTTTGGTTTGTCAGGAACACACATCTCTTCAAGCCAGTTTAAGTAGTATAATTTATGAGAGATGTATCAGGTATGTAGCTTTGGCTAATAGATATGGTAAAAATGGGCTTGCCCCCCTTGCTAAAAGACACAGGTGTGAATTTAAGCCGTTTGGCTTTTTATATGATGTACATGCAAACACCTAAAAGATTTTATTCTGAACACACACACACAAATAAAATAGGTGTTCAAGAACAGAAAATGTAACACAGGCCATATAGGGACTAAATTGAAACTCGAAAGTCAATATCTGAGGTCAGTGTCCATATTATTTAGATATATATCTCTCTATATGTTATCAATTGGTTTTTTCTAACATAGTCTAACATAGCTACTCCAGCTAAACACTGTATGATCACCTAGTGTGTTACCTCATGATTTTTTTATTTTTAATATATTTTTTGAGGGACGATAAATAGCCCAGTATAAGTATTCCCCTTCAAGGTCATAAAGAATAAAATGACTTTTTACCTCAGACTTGCCAAAAACTAGGAAATTGGTTGGCAGTCTCTAAAGCCAGTGCTCTGCCTTGTAGTTCAAAGTGTCTAATGACAAAACAGTTCTCAAGCCTCATACAGACTGAGAATCTCCTACCCAGTGGCTGGCAAGCAAATGCAGACAATACTGGATGACGACACTTACTTATTCTTTGTTTACCTCCAGCATTTTTGTATTTTTAGAGGGTCAGTAACTAGGTTTACAACACTATGCAAAGGATTGGTTTTCTTTATTTTTGTTTTTATCTTCATACAATAAGAAAGTTAACTTCCCTCCCAATAAAATGAGATGAAATTAGGTTACTTTATTCCTGAAACTTTTGTAGGAAGTGATTTTCTTTCATTTATGAAATGAGGCACAGATAAGAAAATCATTTCTAAGGTCCATGTCAGCATTTTATTTCCATGTTTTAGTGCCTCTCATTTTTTAATTTCTAAATATAAAAACATACTTCTCTGTTATTTTATTAGGCACCAGAAAACCACTTTTAAACCAGGTTGGCTAACTTTCTTGAAATCCTAAATTCCAAGTTACAGATTTTGCCATGTTTCTTATTACAAATTTTGGTCCAAATTGTTCTTATTGTATGTTGTTCTAGTAAACTAGCTTGGAAGTGTACTTATTGTCTGTTACATGTGGAAATTATGTGAAAGTACATTGAAAACTGTAAAGTACTATAGAATTGTTATTAATAACCCAGATACTTTTTCTCTCACATATACCCTGGGTTAATCCCTTCATATTCAAAGAAGAGTTTTTTGAGTCATAAAATTGCTATTTTATATTCCCCTTCTCTCAAACAAGAACCAAAAAAATTCACAGTTAATATAGGGGAACTCACATAATGAGATTTAAAGAAAGAGATGCCATAGAAACCAGTGTGAAACAAAATTTATTTGGTTAAAAGTTGAAAAGGGAAATGGAACAGTTGCTGGTTGAAATGCTGTAGGTGTGTAACTAACTTTAGACTGAGTAACCTATGAAAAATCTATGAGAGCCTAAGAGAATTTGTTACGGTGAATACTGAATGAAACAAAATGAAGGGTTAGTATGTCTCAGGTAGACAAGTAGAAATGCTCAGAGTTCAGAGTATACTGTAAAGCTTTATAAGAAAAAGTGGTGATGCTCTATAAGAAGTGTTAGGAAGGAACTTGGCACTTAATAAGGGAAAGGTAATTACAGGCATAAGCTTTAAAAAAAAAAAAAAAAAAAAACAAAAAAAAAAAAGGAAGAGACCTGGCAGACGCTCACTCCCTTCTCAGTATCCGCTCCCAGTGGCCCTGAGCACAGGCCGGCCAGGGACGGCCCCAAAAGTAGGAGGCGGAGGCGGGAGCAGGTCTGCGGGTCCAAGTCTCGCGGCTGCACACTCGCAGCGAGAATCTGGAGGCGGAAGAGACAGCAAGGAACAGGAGCGATCGCGTCAAAGAGGAACAAGCAGTAAAAATCAACATGGAAAATGCCAACCAGGAAAATGAAAAAAAGGATGGAAAGGAGCAAGATGCTAATAAAGGAGAGCCCTTGGTCTTCCCTTTGGCAGCTAATGAAAACTGTGCCTAGAGGAAATTGTAGGCGGTTCCGTGTTAGGCAGCCCATCCTGCAGTATTGATGGGATGTGATTCAGAGGCTTGGAGAGCCACAGGCAAGGATGGGGGTGGAGAATATAGAAAGCATTGGGAGAAGACAGGCAACTTATGCAAAAGCTGAGGAAAAAGTAATTGAGTCACAGTCTGTGGGCAGTTAGCACTGACCCCCTTACCAAGACCATCATGATGAGTTTTGCCATATACTTCGGATGCTCATGGTTTCCCTGAAGTTAATAGGGCAACACATCTGCTTCCTAAACTCATGTTTGTGATGTACCTTCATTGTAAACCATTTGGTGTTACTTGTTTCCTATGGGTCTCCTATTACCAGCTTCTAATGCAATGTTGTGTTTTGAACCAATATGTAAGTTTTTATCAGCAGGGGAGTTTTACCTATTGCATGGAAAGATGCTCATCAAAAAAATAAGTAATAAAGCAATATAAGAAAAAAAAATACCGAGTACCAAAGTAAATATATAAGTGAATAAAAACAATTACTAAAATGAACTAAGCTAAAGAAAATAGAAGGTAAACGGAAGAGTAAAACAAAAGGTGTGTTATAGGATGTATTTCTTACAATGTACCCCAACATTATTCAAAAATACTTATTTAAGGGGAAACATAGCATTACCTAATTTTTCCCTTATTTTTTCCCCCTGTTTTTAATGTATAAGGTGCTAATGCATTGTGGTCCATGAGTAGTGATGGATTTGCATTAATCTTTTAGCTGCATTCTCTTCCAATATGTCTTACTGTCTTTTCAAGAAATTTAAAAGTTTAAAAATATATAAAGGAATGTAGCAAAAACTTGTACTCGCACTATCCAGAATTAAGCTATTAACATTTCATTTAATTTGCCTCTGTCTCCTTTTACAAAGGAAAATGAACAGTATAGTCTCTTTGACCCATACCTAACTTCTCACCATGACAAGTTTCGTTCCCCTATCTGCCTTCTTAGGAGCAATCATTATTATCAATTATTTTTATAGTTCATTTTTAAATATCTGGCCATAAATACTATATAGTATTGTTACTTTTCATTTTAAAATTTTACATAAATACTTACTCAGGATTAGTTTTGAGAGACTAATACTAAATTTTTTTTAAACAACTATTAATCTATTAGTAATTTTCAGTTACCAAAATCAATCTAATCATGTTGTGTGTAGATCTATTTCATTCCTTTTAATTCTTGTTTGATTTTCCATGCTATGAGAATACTACATTATATTTGTCCATTCCTTTAAGGGTGGATTGTTTCAAGCATTTCCTGATTTAAATACTAGGCAGTGATTAGATTTACCCTAGCCTTTCTTTTAGGAAAGTATTTATTGTGAAAAAAATTACCTGTTGGGGAGATTAAAGGTATAATATGGGATCTGTAAAATTACCCAAAATGTGGAAGAAAAGGGCAAATGGGCGAGAAACAGAAGAGAACACTGAATAATTAGTGTTCTTTAAAAAGAAACATCTAACAGAAAACCAGTAACTTCAGTGAATGCTATAGAAGTATTTTCATAATCATTCAAATGTTATGATGTTCTTTAGAAAATGTAAGAATTTCTAAACACCAGAATTCTCTTATTTTTTTTCTGGCTTTATTGAAATATAATAGACAATTAGTTGTTTGTATTTACATTGTACAATTCAATGAGTTTTTTTTCAACATCTTGTTAGCACATAGTAATATACCAGTTTTAGTTGTACAGCATAGTGATCAGAGATCCACACTCTAAATCACCCCTCTTAATCTAGGACTGCTTTTCCTCCTTACATATTTATTAAAATGTTATTAGCCATCTTCCCCATGCTTCACTCTACATCTCCATGTCTGTTCTGCAACTATCCATTTGTTCCTCTTAATCCCTTTGCCTTTTTTCTCTGTCTTCCCCAATCCCCTCCCATCTAGTAGCCTTCAAAATAGGCTCTGTATCTATGAGTTTATTTCTACTTTTGTTGTTGTTTATTTTGTTCTTTAGATTCCACATTCATTCATTCAGCGAATATTTGTCTTTCTCTGTCTAACTTATTTCATTCATTCAGCGTAATATCCTCTAGGTCCATCAAGGCAATATCTTTTTCCATCCCCTTCCTTTTAGTCTGTGTGTGTCTTTCAATCTGAAGTGAGTCTCTTGTAGGCAGCATATGTTTTCTTATCCATTCAGCCACTCTCTTTTGGCTGGAGCATTTAATTCTTTTCCATTTGAGGTACCATTGATAGGAATGTAATTATTACCATTCTTTATTCCTGGTATTGATACATTTTTTTTCTTCTTAAAGAAGTCCCTCCAACATTTTCTGTAATACTGGCTTGGCGGTGATAGATTCTTTTAGCTTATTTTTGTCTGGGAAGCTCTTTATCTGTCCTTCAACTCTAAATGATAGCTTTGCTGGATAATGTATTCTTGGTTGTAGATCCAGGGTTTTCATCAAGTCAGATATTTTGCATCAGGCCTTCCTGTCCTGCATAGTTTCTTTTGCAAAAACAGCTGCCAGTCTTATGGGTGCTCCCTTGTAGGTAATATACTGCTTTTTTCTTGCTGCTTTTAAGATTCTCTCTTTGTAGTTAACCTTTGGCATTTTAATTATGATGTTTAATTATGATGTGGGCCTCTTTGTGTTCCTGATTTTGGGGACTCTCTAAGCTTTCTGGGGTTGTATGTCTATTTCCTTCTCCAGGTGAAGGAAGTTTTCCAGTGTTATTTCTTCAAATAGCTGTTCAACGTCTTGTTTTCCTTCCAGTACTCCTATGACACAGATATTTTTACATTTAATAGTGTCCCATAGGCTCCTTAAATTATTATTACAGTCTTGCCATTCTGATTAAGTCTCCTTGGCTTCCCTATCCTCTATATTGGTGGTTTGATTCTCTTTATCCATTCTGTTTATTCCATCTAATATACTCTTCATTTCAGACTGGTTCCCTTTCATAATTTCCATTCCATTTTTATGTTTTTTATCTTTTTGTTGAAGTCCAGATTAATTTTTTTGCATGTACCTGTCCAGTTTTCCCAACATCATTTCTTGAAAAGACTGTCTTTACCTCATTATATACTCTGCCTTCTTAGTCATATATTAAGTGTGGATAGGCATGGATTTATTTCTGTGCTTTCTATTCTGTTCTGTTGATATATGTATCTTTTTTTATGCCAGTACCATGCTGCTTTGTTTACTATAGCTCATAGTATAGTTTGATATCAGGTAGTGTAATCCTTCCAACTTTGTTCTTCTGTTTCAAGATTGCCATGGCTATTTGGGATCTTTATGGTTCCACATAAATTTTCAGATTATTTGTTCTAGTTCTCTGAAAAATGCCATTGGTATTTTGATAGGGATTGCATTTAATCTGCAGATAGCTTTGGGTAGTGTGGCCATTTTAATGATGTTGATTCTTACTCATGGGCACGGTATATGTTTCCATCTATTTGTATCTTCAGTTTCTTTTTTCAATGACTTACAATTTCCCAAGAACAGGTCTTTTGCCTCCTTGGTTAGTTCAATTCCTAGGTAATATATTGTTTTTGATGCAATCATAAATGATATTGTTTTTTTAATTTCTTTTTCTGATAAGTCATTGTTGTATAAAAGCACAACTGACTTGTATTCTGCTGCTTTACGGAATTCATTAATCAGTTCTAACAGTTTTTTTGGTGGAATCTTTAGGGTTCTCTCTATATAATATCATGTTATCTGCAAATAATGACAGTTTTACTTCTTCCTTTCCAATCAGATGCTTTTTGTTTCCCTTTTTTGTCTTATTGTTGTAGCTAGGACTTCGAGTACTATGTTTAATAGAAGTTATGAAAGTGGGCATCTTTGTCGTCTTCTTGATCTTAAGGAAAATGCTTTTAGCCTTTCTCCATTGAGTATGATGTAGGTTTGCCATATTTGGCCTTTATTATATTGAGGTATGTTCCCTCTGTTCCCACTTTGCTGAAAGTTTTTATCTTAAATTGATGTTAGCTCTTTTCTGACTGGTAAGCTCTTTTTCTCATGTCCAATTTTAATTGATAGGCTTGCCAGGTTGAATAGCCTTAGTTGTAGGTTCTTGTTTTTTCCGCCAATTCCTTCTGGCCTGCAAAGTTTCTGTTGAAAAGTCAGCTGACATTCTTATGGGAGTACCCTTGTAACTAGCTGCCATTCTCTTGCTGGTTTTAGGATCTTCTCTGTCTCCAGTTTTTGGCATTTTAATTATGATTGGTGTGGGTCTGTTCAGGTTCCTCTTGTTTGCGACTGTTTGCATTTCCTGGACTTGTATGTCTATTTCCTTCATCAGATTAGGGAGGTTTTCTGTCATTATTTCATCAGGTTCTTAATCCCTTGCTTGCTTTCTTCTTTCTGGTATTCCTATTTTGTGGATGTTGATACGTTTGATGTTGGCCCAGAGTCTCTTAAACTTTCCTCATTAAAAAAAAATTTTTTTTGCTGTTCTGATTAGGTGTTTTCTGCTATCTTATCTTCCAACTCGCTGATTGGGCCCCCCCACTTCATCTAATTACTGTTGATTCCTTCTAGTGCATTCTTCATTTCAGTTATTGTAGTCATTACTGCCTGGTTCTTCTTCATAGTTCCTATGTCCTCTGCTGAAGTCCTCTCTGAGATCATCTATTCTCCCCCGAAGTTCATTAAGCATCCTTATAACCAGTGTTTTGACCTCTGTCTCTATTAGGTTGCTTGCCACTATTTCGTTTAGTTTTTTTCCTGAAGTTTTCTCCTGTTGCTTCATTGTAGCATGTTTGTTTTCTCAGTTGTCTCTCTGTGTTCGTTTTTGTGTATTAGGAAGATTTGTTACATCTCCTAGCCTTGGCCAGGTGGCCTTATGTAGTTGGTGTCCTGTGGGGCCCAGTGTCACTGTCTCCCTCACCGCCTGTGCTAGGGCCTCTGGGCATGTTCCTTGTGTGGTTGTGTGTACTCCTGTTGTAGCTTAGCCTTGATTGCTGTTAGTACATCAGTGGATGGGATTGACTCTTGGGCTGACTGACTGTGGGGATTGGCCCTGCAGGGTACGAGCTGTGTGGTGTCTGTCCCCCAGAAGTGAAATTCTCCCCAGCAGTCTTGTGTACCTGTTTAGACCACCCTTTGGTTATGCCACTTTTGGGGCTAGTCAAGTGGTGCTCTGTTGTGTTCTGACACCTCTTGGGAGGGGCTTCTGTGTAGGCCGAATTCAGCTCCTGCTTTTGATTGCTCGGGGCTACCTGTTAAGATCTACGAAGGAATCCATGGGTGGTTGCTGCCTTTGCTGGATCTGGAGGCAAGTGGGAGAGACCATGTTGCAAACACAGGTTGGTTACCCCCAGTACCTGGTCTGGAGCGGCTTAGCAAAAGGATCAGTACATCTCAAGATCTGGGGTGCCTGCCAGCTGCCCATATGACTCTGCAGCTGGAAGAGCCTTTGAGTGGTATGCAAGTTGAGTGGGGCAGGGACCAGAGTAAAAGGAACAAATTTCACCTGGCCAGTGCAGTGTTAGGTTTTATGCCAGTGCTGAATCTGCATCTTCCTGTTAAAGTCTCAGATCACAGTAAAGCCAGGCACTGTCTTCCTCAGGACCTCAACCCTGCGATCTGCTGAAAAGATATTGTAGCTAGCTTCAGCTAGCACCAGTGGCTCATCACCGAAAGTCTCCACCAAAATATGTGGGCCACATAAGTTGAAGGGTGCTGCCTGCCAATAAATATGTGGCCCAGGGAAGCCACAGGATGGGGCTTGCTGACCGGCAATGGGCTGCTGGTTGGATGGGTCTGGGCCCAGGGAAACATGGGGTGGAGCAGACAGTCTCACCAGCCAGTGCTGTTTCAGCACAAACAAGATAGCACTCACCTATAGACTGCCCCATAGGCAGACCCAACGAAGGGGCAGTGGTAGCTTTCCCTTTAGCCCTTGTCCTGGAACCACACAATGTGGTCTTTCCCCATATGTCTCTTGTTCCTCCCAAGTTGCTGACCTTCCGCTGGAGCCCAGGGTAAGTAAGTGTCTTTGAGCAAGTAAAATCCGTGTGTGGGCCCTTTAATGGGAGATCTGGGTTTTCGGGTTTTTTGTTTTATCTCACCCTATAGAGCCAGAGCCCTCCCTGGTTTTTACAGTCAGATTTTGTTGGAACTCCTCTTCCCAGGACTGGAGCCCTGGGCTGGGGAACCCCTGTGTGGGGTACGGCCCCCCGATCTTTCAGTGGGGCCTCTGCCGCCATGCTCTCCCACTACTTACCTGCCATGAGCGGATGTGGGACCAGCCCACTTTGCATTTCTGCCCCTCCTCCTGGACCGAGTGGCTTTTTCTTTATATCCTCACATGTACGTGTTATGATCAGCTAGACTTCTAGTAGTTCTCCAAGTTGTTTTATAATTTTGTTCTAATTTTAACGTGGTCATGTAAGGAGGCAAACCCTGCTTACCTAGCCTGCCATGTTGTTATTCAGTATTTTTCTAGGCATTCTAGACAGTACAATAGAATATCAAAGAAAGTATTATTGAAATGTATGAAGTAAAATTATTTGTAGATAGTTTTATCTACCTAAAAAAAATCTATGATTCAAGTGTAAAATTATTAGGCTAAAAAGAGGGTTTAGTAACATGGTCATATAAAATAAAAATATGTAAATCTGTACCATTAGAAAATATGGAATAAAGTTCCCACTCACAGTACCAGAAAGTAAAATAAATGGGGTTAACCACAAGTAATATATTCATGAAGAAAATTAAAACTGAAGATGTTGATGGATAAACTTACTGTGTTTCCAGATGAGAGAATTGCATATTATGAAATATAAATTCTTCCCAAATAAATGTATAGATTTAATTTCACATGAAACCTAGGTACTTGGCTCTTTTTTTAACTTCGAAAGCTATTATAAAGTTAATATAATCTTAATTATATTAAATTTAATCTCAAGATAAAAAATCAGAAAACATGTTTAAAAGGAAAACTAGAACTTGCCCTAAGAAATATCAAAATGTTACATCAAACTATGGAAAGAAATCTTTTTCTATATGTAGGGCTTTGTATAGAATTAACAGTTAGATGAAGAAACAGAATAAGCATAGGAAAAAAATTTTTTTTACATATTTATAAGAACATGAGGTATGATTAATTAGTAAATTAAAGTCCCAAGATCAAAGAAGGACTTGTTATTTAATAAATGACCCAGGAACGATTGGATGTTATTTAGAAAATTTAAGTTAGATCTTTCTGGCACATCAAAATTCCAGATGAATTAGACTCCCAATTTGTAGAAAGGTTAATGTAGAATTCTAAAAAAAAAGAAAAGTAAAGATTAGATGTCTTTTCATGATATTATATATCATAGCTTTATTCATATCGTAACATTTCTCTACATTTTTACAAATACTTAGTTTTCTTCCTAGAATGTAAGTTCCTTGAGATCATGGAGCTCTCATCATTGTTTCCATAGCACTTCACCCATAGCTGGCACGCAAGAAATCTTCAATGGAAGAATGAATGAACTCCCAATAGGAAAATGGACAAAGAATATGAATAGACACTTTACCAAAGGAAAAATAAAGACCGATAAACAAGAATTTAAGTTCAAACTCCTCTTATTTAGAGAAAAACAAACAATAAAATTAATAAAATACTATTTTTCATCTATCAAGTTGATTAAAATGTTAAAAATATTCAATTAGATCTGAATTCAGACATACTTATGAGAATGTAAATCGGCCTAGCTGCTTATTAGTAAGGCAGCTTAGCATTCTGTATTGATTAAAATGTGTATACTTCTTAGCACCGTGATTGTGATCTCTAAATGTCATTTCTCATTAAGTGGAACATCGTCCCTTTAGAGAAATGGCTGATCCCAAGCCTGGGACAGCTTGTGACAGGAAGCAAAGATGCTATCAAAGACTACCAATTGTGTTTGAAAATGTAGGAGCAAACTTGAAACAGCTCCCACTAAACAAAAATGGCACAATTTGAACATCAAAAGGAATAATCACTGTGACTGATTTAAACACATCGACTATATAAAAATCCATGGGTTTATAATAACATTTTAAAAATTGGTCACTCTTGCTAGGTTACAACTCATTCGGAATACTAGTAAGTAAATAGAATCAGGCATTTATTCTGTCTTATATTAACTGTATTTCAGGATAAGCTAAAAGCTGATGAGGAAATTTTCTTTTTTATAAAAATATTCCATCCAAAAAATTCTAGGAATTATAGAATAAGATTGTTATTTTTATAGCCTTTCAACCTCCAAGAAACGGTGGCCTTAAGACAGTGCTCTCAGACTAACTGGTGAGAACAGGTGTTTTGTTTTAAACTTCCATTTTATTGACTAGCAATACTCTTGTGAAATGTAATAAAATGCTGTGGCAATGTTAAATTGCTATAAAAATTTCTAAACTTTTGCAACTTTCAATTTTTGTACTTATGAATTGATAGCAAACCATTGGGGACTGATCACCACACCTTAATTAGCACTGGCCCAGACAGTGATCATGAGTAAATGACAAAACTGTTACAAGAAAGATTCATGAGCTTTCAAATGGGTTGATTTAGCTGAAAACACCCTAACTCTCTCATAAATCTTAGCATCGCTAAAAGTGAACAATCAGACATTGTGTCACCTTTTTTGACTCAATAGGAAATTCATAACACCACTCTTGAATTATGACATCCACCCCACCCCACCACCAAAAATTGAACCTGAATCTAATCAAGCTTCTAAAACTGCCTACTGATTTACTGAGAATAGAAGGGATAGAGGAGTGAGTTAAATGACAACATAAGGAAGGCATCAGCCAACTTTCAGAATATGGAAATGCTACAGGACAAATGACACAATTTACTGAACTTTAACAAATGTCATAAAATGAAGAGGGGGCACTGTTATAAGGTTAAAGAGACATAAAAGCATCTGAATCAAATACAATGTGTGGGACTTGTTTGAATTCTGATTCAAACACTTTAAACAATCAGGGAAATGTGAAAATGGGCCATTGAGATTATATATTTTTTAAACAACTTATTGTTAGAAATGCATGCCAAATTATTTTAGGTAAAAAGATATGTGTAGGATTTGCTTTAAAACACTCCAGTGTGTTTCAGGATGGGTCAAGAGGTGGTAAAAACATTTTATTTAGTAACTACTTACAGTAGAGAAAAGAGCTGAGCTCCATTCTGATTTGTGCTGAAGTGGCAGGTGTTTTAAAGGGGAATGAGGGAGAAAGGAAGAGCAGGGGCTCAAGTGAAAAATTACAAAGGGTTGGTGAGTGTGAATACCCATGAAGCTAGCTGGCAATTATCAAAGTTAGGATTCTGTCCTCCCACAGAGACTGGAAGACAGGCCCTATCCTTCCTGATGATTTCCTTTCAAAAGAATGGCTTTCAGATCCTTGAGAAAGACACTCCTGAGTTGTAGGAGATACAGATATATCTCAGAGGGACCGAGGAATGATTCACAATTGTAACCCCGTTTTAGTAAATGCTCTGAGAAAAGAAGGTCAGGATTTTATCTTCAGGTGTTGTCTTGGAGAAACAGTAAGTTCTCCTGGCAGCCTTAAGCTTTCTCAGGCAGGCATTTTATAGGGGGCTCTGGGAAAGTAGGCATTCTCATAAATTACTGGAGGGGCTGACCCCATGGAGAACAATTTGGCAATCTTGACAAAATTACTAATCCATTTACCCTGTGACCTACCTAAACTTCCACTGCTGAGAATGTATTCTGCAGCGATATCTGTACATGTATGAAATTATCTACAATTATGTTACATCATGATTTATAAATAATAGCAAAAGATTGGAAACAATAGGGGACTAGTTAAATTGGGGAATTTATGCAGAGGATTACTGTACAGCTGGAAGAAGGATGAAGAAGCTCATATCAGTGCATTCAATGTGGTAGCCACCAGCTACACGTGACTATATTTGAATTAATTTAAATAAAATTTAAAATTCAGTTCTGTGGTTTCAGTAGCCACATGTGGACAGCACAATATAGGACATTTTCATTAATGTAGAAAGTTCTGTTGGACAGTGCGGCTTTATACAGTGAGATACCTTTATTTATTATAAAAGTAATATAAAAAGTCTCTAAAATTTAGAGACTTTTTATATTACTTTTATAATTAAAGGTATCTAAAGATAGAAAGTATTATGTAAAACAAAGTTGAAGTTCTTGGCAAGAGATTAAAACTCAAGTTCGAAACACATATTTGATGTCTGGAGGGAAAAAAAAAATCCTTGGCATACTTTAATGTGGTGCAAACCTAGTAAATGTTTATTTCAGTGTCTGGCTTATTTTAATGTCTAAGAAGAAAATAATAGGAACCAATTACCACCTTAGTGTGCAGTAGTTTTTAAAAATGGTGACTTGAGGGGTGGGTCCATAGTGTATTGGTTAGCACGTCTGCTTTACATGCAGAAGGTCCTGGGTTTGCACCCCAGGTGGAGCCATGGACCATACCCTGGGTGTGACACAGGCCCTGGGTGCACCCTGCGAGCATGTTGGAGGAGACGCCCCACCTTCAGAGATCCAGTTCTTAAGGGGAAATGGCAACATCCATAGGTCAGGGGTGGAAGTTGGGGGTAGGGGAATTAAAGAGGGGGAAAAAATGGGGAATTGTACTATAAATTTGAGATCCTAATAAATAAATAATTTTAAACAGATCTACAAAAAATAAAGAAATTCCTTTTCTGGACAATAAAGCTGCAGACTTTAGAGAAAAAGAATCATCTTTGAATTTATCTTACCAAAGTCATGACTGCTCTGATGCCTGTCTGATGAAAATGCCACTAACCTTCAAGGGAGAAAACCCTTTACAGCTACCAATCAAATACCACTTCCAAAGACGACATGCAAAGACAAACTCTCATTCTTCAGCACTCCACGTGAGTTATAAAACCCCTTGTGGAAGGAGTCTACGAAACATGGAGGAAGTTTTTCGTTACCTGCTTGAGACAGAGTGTAACTTTTTATTTACAGATAACTTTTCTTTCAATACCTATGTTCAGTTGACTCGGAATTACCCAAAGCAAGAAGAAATTGTTTCTGATGTGGATATTAGCAATGGCGTGGAATCGGTGCCCATTTCTTTCTGTAATGAAATTGACAATAGAAAGCTTCCGTATTTTAAGTACAGAAAGACTATGTGGCCACGAGCATATTATCTGAACAGCTTTTCCAACATGTTTACTGATTCATGTGACTGTTCTGAGGGATGCATAGACATGTGAGTAGAAAAATACGACATTTCAAAAAATGTTTTGAATGTAGGGGTACTTGTCTAGAAGTCCTGCTATGTATTAATTTGTCTGTCTAAAACTGTTCACCAAGAGTCTAAAATGGAAAGACGCACTCTCTCACTAGCTATGGGAAGGAAAACTTTTTGCCAGTTATTATAGTAATTTAAAAATTATTTCTTCCAAGGATGAGTATTTCCTTTAAGCTAGTACCATCATAGTAATACCAACAATTGCAGCTAATGACATTGGAACAGTGCCAGACACTGTGACAATTATTTTACATACATTTCCTTATTTAATTCTCACAAAACTCCATGAGACAGTAATGTTATTTTTGTTTGAGAAGCCAGTCTTAAGGTCATAGGGCAAACAAATCGAAGAGCCAGGGTGTAAACCTCTGCTCTTAACCGCTATGTTATATGTTGTGTTTTGCTTTTACAAATCATTTCCTGGCAACTTTTTTAGAAAGTTAATGGTACTTATAATTAGTAATCTCTTGATCATAACATTGACATTCCATTAAGAAAATGAAAACATGTTTCAATATATCAGGACTTTGAAATCATTTCATTTTAAAGGTGTATACTATATGTGTTTTTATAGGTATGACATATAGAATGGAGTCATGTTATATGTACATTTAATGTAAATTTAGCTTCTTGTACTAGGCAAAAGAATGAGACATAAAGAGAAATAATTTAAATAGTATGGATAGTATTTTTCACAATCCTTTGAGATGGGAATGTTAAATGAGATATATAAAACCTCATTTTGGCTCAGTTCCTTCAGGCTTATCATAAAGGAAACCTGTCACTGTGCCAAATTTAATTCTGTTTAAAAATAAGTTTATTTACTATTGTTGTTGTTTTTAGCATTGCCTCTAAATATAACCCAGCTATATCAGGCCCAGCCTAATCCCTTTCAGTGCTGGAGAAAAAAAAAACTGTTGGTCAGTGTTTACTCTGTGATCAGTTTAAGAGAATTTTTTAAATAATTGACTATATGTAATTTTGGAACACATAGGCGTAAACCCCACCAAAGGTACAATATCAAACAGTTACAGCACACAGAGGCATTTAGGACCATGAAGGCAGCTCAAGTCCCAACAAATGGGAGAATTCACACAGGAAGAATCAGAGATAAATGTAGAATCTGAGTGAAAGACTTTACAATTGTTATGTTTAAACTGTCCAAAGAGGTAAAATATTAGCACCCATAAAACAAGAAGAGGTCATTTATTAAAGGTATATATATGAAAGAGAACTATTTGGAAATATGGGAAATAAAATATATGGTCATTGAAATAAAAAATAGATGGACTAAATGTTAGCATTAATGCAGCTGGAGAAAGAATTAGTGAATTGCAAGGTAAAACAGATCTCTAAGAACGCAAAAAGAGAAAGATATAGGGAAAATAACTTACATGTTAAAAAATGTGGAAGATAAAATAAGAAACTGCAACATAAAACACTGCAATGAAGAAAAGAGCAACACCAAAGAGATACTAGCTGAGAATTTTCCAGAATTTAAGACAAGAGTCGTCAGAGTAAAAATGCCTACTGTGTACTAAGAAGGGAAAAGAAGATAAATGTAAATCTAAATATATCACAATCCAACTTAAACAGTATCTATGGAGTAAATCTCAAACACTATCAGATAGGAAAATATAGACTGACAACACACTTTTCATCAGAAATAATAGAACAAAAAAGAGGTATAATAGCTGAAAATGTTGTAGGAAAATAAATGTAAAACTAGAGTTCTTTACCAGAGAGAGGGAGTGGACTGTTCAAACTGTTACACAGCAATTGAAGACGTGCATACTTACTTCCCAGCAATAGCACTTTTAATTATATTTAGAGCATTGTTTCCCAAGCTATAGGTGTAGTGGGATGTAAAATTGTCTAAGGGTTGTAACTAGTATTTTTTAAATTAAGTAGTAAAAAAAATTACCCAAGTGTATCACACAATAAGGGTAAAGTTTTATGCCACTGTTATTTCAGTTAATGCACATACACATGTATAAATACGTATGCTTGTATAGAATAGTGAAGAAAATATATATCTTACCATGGGTCATAGTCAAAAATATTTGATAGCTACTACTCTGGAGGTGTTTACACATGTGCATAATAGGATATTCATTGTAGCATTGTTTGTTATATTGAAAACTAAAAGCAACTTAATTGTATACCAAGCAACTTAATTAAGCAATCTAATTGTATATCTAAATGCTATGAAAAAGTTAAAAATAATTAACTAGATTTGTATTGAATACAAATTGGGTCTCAAAAAACATAATATTAAATGAAAAAAGCAAGTTGTAGGATAATAATATAGTAAATTTTTAAAAACAGTATACAATATATTGTTTGTAGATATATACACATTTAAAAATATAAAGGATGCAGCATCAAACCTTTTGAGAGTTTAGGTTTATTTGTAATGTTTGATTTTTTTTATTTTTTAAACAAGATTATATAAATAGAGTATATGCTTTAAATTATATATATAGAAAAAAGGACTAAACGATGACAGCTAATTCTATGTGGTAAAAATATGAATGGTTACTTGTTACTTGTATTTTTCTGTACCTTTAAATTTTGCAAACAAGCTATCAAAAAAATAACTTCAGATTTCTTATACCTATAAAGAATCCAAATTAATGGATTCTTAATGTTTTTTTTCTGTTGCAAACAGTAGCCACCACTTTTATGTATGCATTATATATATGCAGAAAAAATGCAGAAGGGAATCACAGAGGAAAAAATCTGGAAGTCACTTTGTGAACAAAGGAGATGGATCCAGAGATTTTTAACCAGCTCACCTATAGCTGAGATACCCAGATTCCTTACTCCGTATCAAGTTATAAGTTTCTATCATGGTAGATAATCATTTAAATAGAGGGAAAGAAATTTTATGGTTGCATATTTACTATTTAGCAACATTATGAATAAAAGATTGTAGGAACCAGATACCCAGCATCAGTCTCTGCAATCTGTTTTCATGTCATTGGAAGGAAGATAATTTAAGACATTGCAAAACTATGTACATCCTTTCAAGTTTGACACACATAAGTTTATACATAGGAGAGCGGACCTAGGAGAATATCCACAAACAAGCTTTTGCTGAATAGAAAAGAAAGGAATGTGTTTTGAAAAGTTAAAAAAACTCCTGTAGTTAAGTATTTATTTCATGAGCAAATAGAGGAACAGGGCAGTTTATAATTATTTATAAACTTTTGGTAGAAGTTCAGTTGTCCATGAGACAAATGACTATCCTAAATACAGTCACATCCTTTACTGTATCATTTACATTTTAATCAAGACAGTCTCTTAATTTGGTGCTTTTTTATTCTGACTTCTCCATTCATTGCCTTCCTTTTAGAACGAAATGTGCATGTCTTCAAATGACAGCAAGGAATGCTGAGGCTTGCCCCTTGTCTAGTGATAAAGTAGCCATTGGCTATACATATAAAAGACTACAAAGACACATACCTACTGGGTAAGATACCTTGGGGATTTGTTGCAGAGTTTTTGTGTCTTTGAAAGTGGGTACTTTATTATTGTGGCTTACAGTCTCATAGATGTTGTGAAATCTTAATTTTTTTCATACCACATATCTAAAGGAATTAGAAAAAACCAAACCCGTATATTGCTCTTGGAAATGGAAGTCAGAGAGCACACATGTATCGTGCAGAGTGTACTTGAACACTCATTTGCTTTGAACCTGGCTCTATACCTCTAGGGTTAGCCTACTTGGGGCAGCCATTTCCCCATTAAGAAATACACTGTGCAAAGGTTATCTAAGAATGGGGAATTTTTACCCTTTCAACGATGTTGTTATTAAAAAGTAAACATTTTTCTTCTTAGACATCACCTTCCCAGGTGTTTCCTTCTGAGACATTCCTAGACATTTTAAAAGAGCTGATATTTACTATGTGCCAGATATTGTCTCACGCACCTCGTAAATGTTGGCTCACTTAATCTTCATGAAATAATTCTATGAGGGTAGTATATCATATAGTCCCCATTTTAAAAATGGAAAATTCAAGCACAGAGAAGTTAAATAACTCATCCAGGATCACACAGCTAGTAAATTTTGACCTATGATAGGAACCCAAGTACTCTAGCTCTTGGAGCCTTCCTTCACATGTAGTCTGCCTCCCTCAGTAATTATTAGTGAGGTAGCAATATAAATTGCTTTTGGTTTTAATTTAGGATGCCTGATTGATTTTCTCTCGCATATTTTATTGCCAGTATTTATGAATGCAGCCTGTTGTGCAAGTGTAATCGACGAATGTGTCAAAACAGAGTTGTCCAGCATGGACCTCAAGTGAGGCTGCAGGTGTTCAGAACTGAGAAGAAGGGATGGGGGGTACGCTGCCTAGATGACATTGACAGAGGGACATTTGTTTGCATTTATTCAGGTAAAGCAAAGTTTATTTTCAAATTACTATAGTAATATCTACCTTTCTGAATCTCCATTTTGCTAGTCAGGCTATTGAAACTTTATAGCAGGGACAAGAACAACGATATAAAGGAGCAGCAGAGGAAGGAAAGTGACTGGGGAATTGAATACTGAAGGGATGAGATGTCTTAGGGAGATACTAGATGGTCCAGAAAGTAAGCTCAAAGATAAAACTTGGGTTATTGTATAAAGCACTTTTTTTTTCCTCCATGGCTTTGGGATAAGAAAACTTTTTAAATAGGAAAACTAAATGGCTGACTTGCTAAGGTAAAGATTATCAATCAAAGGCTACTCTAATGTTTTGAGCTATTAGAATTTAATGTTAATTTTGTAATAAATACCTGCATGTGGTGGTCATTCAGGCCATGACTTCAGGTAGCAGCTCACTCCATTTCAGAGACTCTACAGAGTTTCTCACATTCTAAGCGAAACTTCTCAACCTCTGTGTTGTGCAGTTACTGATTCTTTGGGGCCACAGCTCCCAATCCAGACTTGTCATTCTCCAGTGTTATTGAACATTTACCCCATAGTTTTCAGGCAAAAATTCTCTCTCCGTGTGCACCAGGAAATGAGAAAGGCTGGGGAAAAACAGCTCCGGATCCAGTCTAGAGGAAATGTGTTGGACTGAGCCTCTGCAGCTAGGCAGCAGGGATCAGAGCAACCTCATCTGAATGTCCAGATTCACTTCAGTGAGGGCAAGACTTATCAGAACTCAAAATAGTCACACTAGGATCCCCACCACATACCACTCACAGACAAATATACTACACAGCTTGCCTAGAATATTCATCTCTCATATTTCTCGAAAACTGTGATGAAAATCAGCTGCCTCTAAAATGCCAAATAATGTCCAGAGAATATCATTGGCTTTATCTGCATTGCTAGAAAAGGCAACTAAGGTAGCTCTCTGATACAGTTGGTAACTATAATTTCAAGTCCCTTGGGAAAAAATACATAGACTTCAAGGTTTTAATGTTACACTAGGACTTAATATGAGAATAATAGGCACATATCACCACAGATTTAAGTAGGTCGCTTTATAAAAAGAGCATTGGTTTTAAATGATAAAAGATGTTTAAGACACAAACTGCGATTTTAAGACCAGAGTTCATCTCTTAATTTTCTAGAATGCTTTCTGATCTATATATATATTTTTTTTTCTATCTTTGTAGCTAACTCTCTTCTCTTTCAAGTTATACCAAAACAAAAGAGTGCTTTTTAAAATACCCTATATTTTTTAATGTACTGGAAGATATGAACTCTCTTACTGGTCCTTTATTTCTTCTTACAGTAGTGTTCTAAGATGACTTAATGTGTTTATCTTCATTCTAGAAATAAGGTCCTCACAGGATTCTTTAGTAAGGGAGCACAATAAACACCCTTTTGTTGTTTAGCAGTTAATATATTATCTTTTGTCTTATTAAACTCTTTTACTTTGTTAGGAAGATTACTAAGCAGACCTAACACTGAGAAACCTGATGCTATTGGTGAAAATAGAAAAGAAGACAATATGGAAAATATGTTTTCAAAAAAAAGGAAAATAGATGTTGCAGATTGCGAGGCTTGAAGTTATCTCATTAGAATTGGGAAACACCATCCTAGAAATGCTAAGACTGAAGAATGTCCACCTAAGTTCAATAATAATCCAAAAGAGACTATTACGTAAGTAAGATAGATCTAAGGAACCTGATCAAGATTGATCTATTATTACAGAGCAAGAGTGGTTCTTTCTTTCCCTCTCTTTATTCCTACTCCCCGCCAACTCTACCTACATCTCATATGTAAACTCGCTCACTACACAGTTTAAAGTTTTAACATTGTGAGAAATCTAAAAGGGACACTTAGATTTTAAAATCTAGCCAATATACTTTATTTCTCTCAGTATTCCATTTCTGGAATCTTACCTTTAAAAATTTTGTGACATAATTGGGTTCTTTATGAATGTCATACTTTGCAGTCCTTTTTTTTTCTGTCACCATTCTCTTTCCAAAGCTTTTCAAATGTTTTATTTTTTTAACATAGTTTAAAATATGATTATATTTCCTTCTTCTGGTAAAGGGTAGGCATAGATGTTATTTAGATTAATTTCTAATGGATATTTTTGTAATATTGATATTATGTATATTTCAAGGTCTAATAAACAGAATAACTTTTTTTTTCCTTTTCAGAGAAATGAAAAGTAACAATGTTTCCAGAATTAAGTATCATTCAGTCATTAGAAGTCCGAAAGCCAAGATAGCCATTATTCAACCTAATGGGGAAAAGGTGGTAAAAAACATTACCTATTATCTCTAAAAGAACATTATTATCTCATATTTGTTTTACTTAGTTCAAATTGTTTGTGTTAATAGTGGGTAGGATTTCTTTTACTGTTTGGGAATGGATGTAATGTTGAAGTATTAAGGATCATGGTTTATTTACTTAGTATCCTCCATCGTGGTTGGCATGTTCCCAACTTAGATGTTTAAGGAGAATGTTGGTCATGATCTGATAGTGTGTTCCACTGAGACAGCTATCTAGTTCTGAGAATTTGTGGATGCTAAAGTGTTTGAGTTGATAATGATAAGAAAAATAACAAAAAGGATGGAGTAATTTAGGCTAATGAAATAAAATTATAAGATGTATGAAAAAGAAGAAATGACCTAATGAAAGATCATCCAGAAAGCAACATGACCGCCTCCAATGGTACACTTTTCAGTCTGCACTGAGAAGAATAGTCAAAGATGTAACTTAGACGCAGAGGAAGGTGCAGGAGAACAGAGGCAGACAATGATATCACATTAGGGCTCATCGATGAAAAACAAAAACTCTGCCCTGGGTGGTGGGCAAATTTTGCCTTCCACTTACTAACCTACAGTAGGAACCTCCTCAATATCACATAACTATGAAAAGAATGGGCTATGGGATCACATAGACCTGAGTTTGACCTCTAACTCTGCTGCTTACTAGCCAGGTGGCATCTCTGTGTCTACCATGTCTTTATTAAGTGGGGATAATAGTATAGTGTCTATACTCATTTAAGAGGATTAAATGAGGTAAACATCAGAAACATTGGGTAGCATCATGCTTGACACTTCAACTTAAGGGTCAATAAATATTGATCGTATAAGTACTTGAATAATAATGTCATAATTTACTGAGCAGTTAGTTGAGTTTCATGCACTGTGCTAAAGAGATAAGCCTTTTTAAAAGTTGTTACCATTTAAAGTAACTGCAGTGTCTACAATGCATAAAGATAGGAAATTCCTTTAACCCCTCCTTTTATTGAAGTAGAAACTAGTCAAAGAGTATCTTTGTACATCTGATAGTTGAAGCTAAATTTATAGTCTGGTATCAGAATTAAGGGGTACAAACAAATATACTTGAATTTTAATGCCTAAATAGTGTTTTTGACAGTCTTCATAGTCTTAGAGTTGTAGCTTACTAACAAGTCATGTCTAGAGTAGAGCACAGCCAGAAGGGCTGCATCATGCCTAAGATTCCTCATGATTCCAGCTTCGAGACTTTTAAAACTAATGTAGTAGCTACAGCCTATGAAGATTGACTCTTGACAAAAGAGGCCTAATTGCTAGATTAAATTCCTTTTCCTGACCTAGAAAGTAAAGATATCTTCCTTGTCTTCTTTTAAGGGATTTGCTTCCTTAAAGTCAGTCACTTCTGAAGATAATGATGGATTTAAACCAACACAAGTACATCTGAACTCTAAAGCCAAGAAAACAAAAAGTAGGCTTCGTTTCACTCTGTGCCTGCCTATTCTGTTTTTTTGTCTCTCTTGTTCAATAGCTGTGGCTTATTTTCTCAGACTCCAAAACAAACATGCTACGTTTATTACAAAAGTTACTGCTTGTCTAAATCAGAGGTTGGCAACCTATGTATGGTTTGTGGGCCAAATCCGGCCTACCAACTATTTATGTACGGCCCATGAGCTAAGATGATTTTTACCTTTTTAAATAACTGGAAAAAAAATTAGGAGATGAATAATATTTCATGACATTTGAAAATTGTATGAAATTATACTTTTAGTGTTCATAAATTTTATTGGAACATAGCCACACTCATTCATTTACATATTATCTCTGACTACCTTCACGCAACAGCAGCAGAACTGAATAGTCATGACAGACCTATGGCTCAAAAAAGCCTAAAATATTTACTATTTGGCCCCTAAGAAGTTTACTGACCCCTTGTCTAGATGCCACCAGTGACCTGATATATGGCAGGAAAGAGTGAGGTGGACAACTATCAGTCTACATCGTCCATAGGGTTATATATGGCTTTGAAAACATTTCTAAAGCAACCATTCTCTCTTTGAGGCCTCTTTAAAATTAAGACAGCATTCTCCTGCCCTATTTCAGCCGATGCTGCTACAGGAGATGCTCAGCAAAAAGTAAAAATATTGCTACCCTGAGTTCTTCTATTTCAGTGTTACCAATCTGCCATTAGTAATATCACAATTTGGCAAACCTAGAATTTGGTACTTTTGCATTTCAGTATATCCCTCGGTGAGGAGATATTACTGAGAAATGACCCTTTTTTAAAGAAATAATCAGTTATTATCTCTTCTCCCTTTGAGCTTCCTCATATCCACTCCCAATTCCCTACCTGGTCTTAAAGGGTGGAGATTATTAGGGGAGGCAAGGCAGCTCCTTGACAGAAAAGATATATCAAGAAAGGGTATTTATCTATTATAATTACCTCACCAGTATGTGGGAGGAAAATCATCTTCTACCCATCTTAGGTTATCTGTCTGGGGCCCTTTAAATTAAAAAGGCAGATTGACGAGAGAAAAACAAACAAGTTTATTACCGTGTGTTAACATTACCATTACTGCACTCCCATGTGTTGTGTGTGGGACACATGGGAGTGCAGTAGTTCTCCTTATCCACTGTTTTTCTTTCCATGGTTTCGGTTACCTGCCATTAACCACAGCCCAGAAATATTAAATGGAAAATTCCAGAAATAACCAATTCACGTGTGCCATTCTAAATAGCGCCATGCATTCTCTCGCTGTTGCACCCCATACCTCTCTGGATGTGAATCATCCCTTTGTCCAGGGTATCCACGCCATATATGCTACCCACCCAATGCTCATGTAGTTGCCATCCTGCTGGTCAGGTTGACTGTTGTGGTACTGCAGTGATTGTGTTCCAGTCACCCTTACAGTAGCCTAATGCTACACCATTTACCTCACTTCATCTCATCACGCAGGCTTTGGATCATCTCACATCACAAGAAGGGTGAATACAGTACAATAAGATTTTTTGAGAGGTGACAGTCACATAATTTATTACAGTATATTCTATTTTACTATTGTTATGTTACTGTGCCTAACTTATAAATTAAATTTTATCATAGATATATGTATATAGGATAAAGCATAGTATTTATAGGGTTCAGTACTATCCACAGTTTCAGGCATCCTTGGGGGTCCTGTATCCCCTAAGGATAAGAGGGGACTCAGAGATGATAACTCAAAAAGGTGCCTCAGAACTCTGGCTTATCTAGAATCTTAAGAATAAAGTTTTAAAAGTGTGACAGACTAAAGAAAAGGACCTTGAGTCTCTAGGAGTGACAAATATATGGGAAACCAATGGTAGATATATCTAATTAGTAAGTTTGTTCTGTAGATTTCTCTGGTTCTATCTCAGGATGATAAAGGTCTAAAGTTGTTTCGCAGTGATTAACTTTTGTTCTTCTTGGTAGAGAGGAGGGATACTTTGTAAATTTATGTCCTGCTTTTAGGCAGACAAGGAGAAGCAGAGAGCTTTTCCTTCGTATGCTACTAGATACCTTTAGCTCAAAATAGTTTATTTTGTCAAAGAGGTGTATTTAGGGTAATGTCGATTTCTTCAAACTTTAATGTATGTGAACATGAAATACTGTTTTAGTTCCTTTGTCATTTTCATTGCCCACTGAATGTATATAGCAACACTTAAAAAAATTGTTATGTACTGTTATGGGTCAAGTATCGTGATTAAGGTACAAGTAATGTAGGAACAGCAGCACAGCATTAATTTTTGAGAATAGAATTTCTTTCTGCCATGGTAGCAGTGGCTTTTTTAAAAAATGATTTTACTTATTTGATACGCATTCATACTTTTGAATATTCTCAAAACATTTTCATTATTGGATAAGAAAAACGATTACGCAGTTCATCTTACTAAAGTATTAATCTTTGTAAAGTGTAATTTGAATGGTCCTCTAGCAAAATCACCAAACACTTATGTGTACAAAGCCATGGTAATACAGTTACTATAGAGGGTGATTTGATGGGATCTTCTCAGGTTTCTTTGGGTGTTAAAGGCTACTGTATTCCCTAAATACCCACTGTTACAGCTGTTTAGAATATACTTAAATTCGATTCCAGAGTTGAAGGGAGCTAAGTCTGTGAGGAGTAGAGATTAAATACAGTAATAGGAAGCAACATGTAGATTCATAAAAAGGCATTATATAGCAAAAAGAAGGGAGACTTTGGAGCTAGACATTTTGGGGTTTGCTACTCCACTTCTCATTGTTATTGTGGGTCAGATCGAGTTCCTTAACCCCTTAGAGGCTCAGAGTTTTCATTTGTAAAATTGGAGTAGGTTCTACCTTAACACATTAGTGATAATTAAAGCAACCAGCTTTTTTAATTAGTATTGTTTAATTCAGCATTATTGCTTAGCAAAGTATATTTCCTGACAGTTCCTTCCAAAATATTATATTAGTAGACTCACGCTCAACCCAAGTTGAAGATTCCGAAGACAGTCTGTTGATCAAATCAGATGTGATAGATATAACTAAATGTAGAGAAGAAACTCCACCAGAGGACAGATATAACCAAGCAAGCACATCGGATAATCAGAATATTATAAAGGGGTTCGAGGTTCAAATACTAAAACCCCAGGAGGAAAAATCGCCAGCATGTCAATACCAGCAGGTTTTTTGTGATAAAGAGTTGCCAAGTGAAACCAAGAATACTTCAACTGATTCTCTCAAGAAGCTCAGTAAAGGAAATGTGTTTTTGTTGGATGCCACAAAAGAAGGAAATGTGGGCCGTTTTCTTAATGTGAGTATCTGGGCTGAATTCACATTTCTAAACAATTTTTTTTTCTTTGCTTTTTTAACAAAATCATGATTTGTTAAATACAATTAACAGATTCTAAAGCTGGACAACATGTATCAGGATGCCACTTTTCCACTTGTATGACCTTGAGCCTGCCCTCTTATGCCTTATTTCTCATCTCTATAATATGGGATAGTAATAATAACTGACTCATAGGATTAAATCAATATATCTATATCTATCTATCTATCTATCTACATATATAGAATGTATCTATATCTATAGATACATATATAGATATGTATCTATATCTACATATATAGATAGATAGATAGATAGATACAGATATATTAAAGTGCTTAAACAGTACCTAGCACTTAGTAAACATTAGCTTAAGAAAATGATGATAAATGGTATATAAGAAAATAACATGTTTATTGAAAGGTGGTTCAAGATTTGTTCCAAAAAACTGTAATGTTCCAAAAAATCATAATAGAACAAACAGAATAAGTTTCTCTTCGGAGTCTTATATAATATAATAGGCTTATTCATAAATGCCTCTAATGGTTCAAAAAATCAGTTGGAGGTGTTTATGTTTTACTTACTCTTAGTAAGTTTTGAGTGATTTAGTAGCTTAGTGTAGAAAACCAATGTTTATCAGAGTATTGCATTTAACTATTCTATTTTTTTTTATTCCCAAACTATTGTCATTTTCTGTTTCTGTGTACGTTTTGGGATATATGTAATGAGATTTATTTTCATTTTCAAAGAGAAATATTTATGATTCCTCTGATTTTAAGGTTGACTCTTAAGATTCTTGTCATCTTCATGATAAGAGGAATAATTTGTATTATTAGTCATATCTCCTGTGTAGGGTGGAATTGGAATTACCATATGGCTTTCTCATTAGACTTTTATCTAGCCTGCTACCATCATACATGGTTATCAAAGAATATATGGTCTCAGGAGTTCTGCAGGGGGAAAAAAAATCCTCTTCAACCTCTAGTCTCAGTGTTTAAACTCTCTTGTCTTTGGTGAACTGGACCATGCAGAAGCCCTGAAACAAATGATCGTGCGCCTGAGCCAGGCCCTTCCGCATGCCCTCCTTATCCTCGGGCTCCACTTTGTCCTCGCTTATCATATTCAGGAGAGTGAACAGGAATCATGTAAAGAGTATGAGGACCTTGATCCCCTCCACACATCCTTTTGAATGTGCATTCTAGCACAATGGATATGGCCTTAATTGTTCTTTTTGATCTGTATCAGAGTTCTCCTTCCACCCTGTGAGGTAGAATTAGTGGTATGGGCAGTCTTGACTTTTCCCTTAAAATAAAGGGGAAAGAAAGGGAGTATGCATAGCCCATGATTCTTTTAGGAATTCCCTTTAACACTCCTAAGGTAAGTTCAATGCTTCTCTAAAATGTGACATTTGAGTGGTTTGAAATTGATATGTAGTGATAATAGTACAAATAATTCAGCTGCTATTAAAGAGAATATTCTTAAGTCAGAAAATTTTTAAAACCAAAGAGCTTTTCTTGCTAGGTGAATCTGCTAATTTGGCTTGTTTCTTTTTCTCTCATTGTTAGAATTCTTAATTAACAGGGAATAGAATTCTCTCTTCCCTTCCTCTGTCTTCCAACTGCTGTTCTTTATTCTACTTTGATTACTTCTACACTGTTGCCAAATGTGTCAGGAACCATTAAACATGTCAGGGGATCCATTAAAAAAGGATCCCCAGCAAAGAAAGGACTGTCCTGGCTTTATTTCCCATCAGTTATGTTGAATGGTGGCTGTACCACAATGATTGGGTTGGTTTCACCTCTCCTAATCAGTACATCAGCAAGGTCCCTCCCTTGTTTGTAGGAGGAAAAAAACAGGTTTTCTTTTTACTTCCTTCCTTCCACCCTCTCTCCTTTCACTACCTATCTTCCTTCCTTCTTTCCTTCTTCCTTCTTCCTTCCTTCCTTCCTTCCTTCCTTCCTTCCTTCCTTCCTTCCTTCCTCTTTTTAATTTAATTTTTCTATGTAGATAATACATGAAATAAAAAGCTGTACAGAATACAAACATACATACAGTTAAACAGAATTCTGTTTCAAGGTAGCTCTAAGCCTGCCAAGTAGGCAGGCACCATGAGTAAAGTTCATCAGCCCAAAGTTTAAAATGCGTGGACAGGAAATTATTGAAAGTAAATGGTGGCAGGCATGTCTGAGGAATATTGTGGGAATTTGATTCTTTTATGAACCTAATGATAGATGAATATGTGGAGATGGTAGCTAGTGGGCAACAGAATAATATTAGAATGGTGGGAAAAGAAGGAAATAGTATCATCATGTGTAGAAGCTTTGGAACAAGGATAAATAATGGTTATGTTCAGCAGAAAACTTAATTGCTTACATATGTTCCCCTTCCAAAGGGCTTGTTCGCTATGATATAAAACTCAGGTTATATACAGTCTTCATATTAAACTGTTTTGTTTTGTTTAGAAAAACATACCTTGCAAAGTACTGTGCCCCCATTCACCCTGCTCCACTCCACCCTCTATAGTAAAATCATTTTAATTGTACTATTTCTTTATGCAAGTACAATATAAATATGTGTTCTTATTTCCCTCCCTTATGTAGACGACAGCATGTTGTACTCACTGTCCTATACCGTGTTTTTAAAATTAACAATGCATCGTGGTGATCTTCCCATGTCAGTACACAGCGAGAGCGCCTCATTCTTTCTGTATGTTTGTTTTTGTTTGTAGCTGCATAGAATTCCAATGTGTGGCTATACTGAAGTTTATATTTAACCAGGTCTCTTTAGATAGGCATTTGGGTTTCTAAACTTCTACTGTTAAAAACAATGTTGAATAAGTAATCTTATACGTAGATACATGTGCAAATGTTATCTGTAGAATACATTCTCAGATATGGGATTGCTGAATCAAGGATAAATACACTTATAATAATGATTAATATTTTCCAAAATGTTTATTAGTAGACTCAGTCTCACACCAAGGAAAAATTATCTTCTATAGGGGTTTATACCATTTTGTATTTCTACCAGGAAGATATGAGTGTCAGAACAGGCTTTTCTAATGGGTTCCAACTATTAACAGGATGGTAATGAGCTCTGATATTTTACATATTTGTCAACAAAAAAGGAAATAAAAGTAAGTGAGCTGTATTGGAAACAGAATTCTAATGCTTCAAAGAACAAGTCATTAAATATGTATGTAACCTCTGTTTTAATTTTTTTTTTTAACAGCATAGTTGCTGCCCAAATCTTTTGGTACAGAATGTTTTTGTAGAAACACATGACAGGAATTTTCCATTGGTGGCATTCTTCACCAACAGGTTTGAAATTTTTTTATATGATTTAATTTTGAAATTGCAAGTTTAAAAATAACAATAGAAGAAACTAGACAGAGACAAGGAGGGGAGGGGAAAAAAGAAAACTATAAAAAGATATGTGCTATGGCCCTAATATCTGGTACCCTAGAATATGCAATTATCCCAAACTGTTCTCAGTCAACAAAATTTTAAACAGCTGAAATTTAAATTATCTCCTCTTAGAATTAATGCCTAAAGGGCTAAGGATAGCAGGCCTCACCCAGTTCAATTCAGGAGATAAATGATGCAGACTGCTACATCTTCTTTAAATCAGAACTATCCCCAGCTACCACACTGCAGGCCTTCTCACATCACTGGGTTCTACTATTTGCAAAACACTTCCTCCCTTATGGATATTGACAACTTTCTTCTTAGGATTTTAGTAGATTTGAAATAAACTCAAATGATTATTCTTAATAAAGGCATTCCTAATTAGTGTTAGAATGTATTTCTGAGGATGGTTAATGATGTTACTATGAAAATGGATATAATCAAGTTTGATTCGTTTGGTAGTTACTCGGGATAATTTATGATGATTTTTTACTTTTCAGGTACGTGAAAGCAAGAACAGAACTAACATGGGATTATGGTTATGAAGCTGGGACTGTGCCTGAGAAAGAAATCCTCTGCCACTGTGGGGTTAATAAATGTAGGAAAAAAATATTATAAATATGTAGCTAATGCCTGTTCATGAAATTACCTTATCAAGCTGAAATTAGAGCCATGCAAATGAACCCTCAGTTTTCAGTGGAATTAATTTAGGTTGCGAGATCCATCAAGAGAATTCCTCCCAGTTTACCCTTGTCAGGGGTGGTGGGGGATTCATTTGTGTGACAGAAATGCTAGGAACTAAATAAGGACATTTTCATATGCATAGGGTACTGCTATTTAACATTACTGAGTAGGATGCAAGTGTATATTTTATAGGAAATACTACTATATAGTTTGTAACTTATTTGTAAATTATATTGAGAAACAAATGTACAATAGAATTCAGCTGTTCTTATTGTTGTGATAATTATCTTTGAGTTCATGCCCCGAAGGGCCAAATTATATGTCCTTACCTACACAATTTATTTATGCTTAATTCCTGCCAAAAATTTTACCATTATGAGCCAGAAAATGTGGGCAACAAGGGCTGAGCAATATAGCTCTATGAAGCACTGTCCCATGAAGCCATTTGAGTGAGAAAGTAAAGTGGGAAAAGCTTTCCTATATGAAGGTTTTGGCAAACTTTGAGATTCTCTTTACTCCTTCAATAAAACACAGGCAGGAAAGGAGGAACTAGAAACCTGGAGGTGTTGAAAGATTTTTATTTTAGTGTAGAGCCATAAGAAAAGGAGACCTGGATACTAGTCAAACTTGGCTTATTTTGGCCAGAAGAGATTGTGGTGGGCAAGAATTTCATTTAAAAAACAACAAAACTGAGCTACAAAGTCTAAAACAGCCACTTGGATTCTCCTGGGCAATGGGGAAATTGCTTTTCTAAAGAAAAAGGGAAGGAGTTACTTTGATAATAGATTGCCTAGTCCTGATCATCTATCTGATGGAAAGGGGGCTGGCAATCTCCAAGGGTCAAAACTAATTTTATCCTTAACAAAGATGTACATTGAGCTGCCAGGAACTTCCCCCTTGGAACCAAGATGAGAATACTAACTCAAAAAAGAGTAATTAAAAGTAATTCTGGCTTTTGAGAGAGAATATGTTTTTCTTTCCTTCTTTCTGAAATTGATTCCAGGTTTAGTTTGGTTACCTTTCAAACAAAAATGTATTCTAAGTTTAGAACCAATTTAATTTCTTAAAAATGTTGAACTAGGTGAAAATTTAACTTGAAATTGTTTTAGAAGAGTGGAAAACCAAAGAACTATGGAAAGAAGCAAAAAAAAAAAAATGAGGAAAATCGAGAAGTCCATTAACTCACAGTAAAGATTCAGGTATGTTAGGCAGTGCACTAAAATAAAATGAAGACCTTGATCAATACGGGAAATACTTTTGTGCACAAATCCTGACATCTTCATCTGCTTCAATCTACTGGTTCAGAGCTGTCATCTTCTATTAGTATCCTAGAGATTCCTTTTGTCTCTCTTTTGTCAGATTTGCTTCCAGTTAATCCCATTATTTCCCTTTTCCCTGATTTACCCACACATATTGGTGCAGCATATCCTCCAGTAGCTTTTGAAATAGAAAAAGGAGAGATATTTTGAGACCTTGTGTATTTGAAAATGTTATTGTACTCTTACACTTGATTGCTACTTTGGCAGGATATAGAATTCTTGAGTAGCTTCCATGCCCAATTTTGAAGACATTAAGCTTCCAGTGTTGCTGCTGGGAAGTCTGAAACATTCTTACTTATGACTTACAGGGTGACTGTTGGAAGTCAGAAGCCATTCTACTCTTTTTGTGTATACGACTATTTTTCTCTCTCTCTTTAAGCTTATAACATCACTTTGTCCCAGTGTTCCCTTCCTGGTAAGGGTCCATTTTCATCCCTTGTATTGGGTGCTTGTTGGGATTTTTTTACATTGAAAACTTTGTCCTTCAGTTCAGGGACATTTTCATGAACTGTCTTTTTAGCGATTCCTCATCTGTTCTCTTCATAGAATTCCTGTTACCAGATGTTAGACCTCCAGTATTGGCTCTCTAATTTCCTTATTTTTTTCCTCTCAATTTCCAGCTCTGTCTTCTTGCTGTACTTTCTAGGTTTCTTCAACTTAATCTTCCAAATTTGTCTAATGTGTTTTTATTTTTGTGGTCTCAGATTTTTAGTTTCTAGATCTCTCTTCTCTGAATGTTCTTTAATAGGATCCTATTTTGGGTTCATGGATATTGTATCATATCTTTGAAAATACTGTTTGTGTGTAGATACATATACATAACATACATATCTATATTTTCTTTCATATTGTGACCTCCAAGTTTCATTTCTTTGTTTTTCCTATATGTTCCCTTTGGTCATTTTTTGTGTTACAAGCTTTCTTCAGTTAGTGATCTTGGTGGTCTACTCTTAAGAGTAGAACACTGACTGAAAAGCTAAGATTTATAAACTAAGAGTGGGGGGAGGGATTCTTCAACTATTTCACCATGACCTAGCTGAGCTACAGTTTCTAATTCAGTGTCTTTAGGATTTTCTTTCTGGCCTGGCAAAGAACACAGGCATACCTTCATTATGGTTCCAGATCACCATAATGAAGTGAGTATTGCAGTAAAGCAAATTGTAATCTTTTTGCTGGTAGAGGGTCTTCCCTTCAATTTGTAAAAAAAAAAAAAAAAAAAAAAAAAACACCTGTTAAGTGCAATAACGCTAAGTTCAATAAAATGAGGTATGCCTGTACTCTTCCATCCACCTGCTTGAAATGCAAAAACACTTGGCTGTACAAGGCTGCTCTTTTCTCCCATTTTGCAGCCCCATGCTCTTCAGTAATCCATTTCTGTATTTGTCAGGACTGTCCCACTTATCCTTGTTAGTATTCTCTTTTCTGCTGTCCCCAACTTGCCTCCTTTCCTCTTTAATCCATTTCCCATTTGCCCTGAGAAGACTCGCTGGCAGAGCTTGGGGCTGCAGCACTTACCCAAGATAACTCATGGATTAGTCCTAACCTTTCCCCCAAAGTTTGCCACGAAAAATCTCGCTTTTATTATTTTTGCATCGCACTAGTGTATTGATAGTCTTTGGAAACAAATGACATCATTCTATTTATAGTTTTTAATAGTGGTATTTACATTTAAAAAAGTTATTCTCTATTGCTGAAAATGTCAAATCCTAGGAAACTTAGTATTCCTACACATGATGTTAACATTATTCTTGAACAGTTGTTAGCCGAAGGTTCATTTTATGAATCCAGTTTATCTATACATTTCTGTTACATTATGGTCTGAGACAAATTTCGTTTATAAATTACTCCAAGAACAGTTTTTATATTTTATTTTCACATTGAAAATCAATCAGATTTGCTTCAGCCTCAAAGAGCGTTTTTATGTAAAATTAACTCTAGCAGTGAGTTACACTTTTTTTTCCTAAACGGGAAATGGGTTAAAACCTGCTTAAATTGCAAGACCTCCAGTAGTTTTTAATTCCTCAGTAAACCACCATTATATGCTTCTTTTCCAGAACAACTTAATTACTTTTCAACTGTAATTACATGCATATTTATGTTCTCTACGTGTATATTTGTTAACATGCACTGAAAACCTCGTATGGTGCTGTGTACCCCATGGTGCTAAATAAAGGCTTGCGACTGGTAACCGGAATTTCGATCGATTAATTCCAGTGTCCATTCTTCATATTCCTATTTTACAAACTAAATAAATACAATTTTTAGAAGACACGGGTAACCCCTCAGAAGAGCAGTGGTTTCTCCAGCTGAGCCCAAGGGCTTTGACCACGTTTCCTCCAACCATCGAACAAGGGAAAAGGGGGTCTGGGTGGGGAGCGCCTGCCGTTGTGTGTTTGTGTTGTTTTTTTAATTCGGATTCAGATCTAAAGACGAGGCAAGCCCCCGTTTTGGGTGAACCCACCTGCAAGCCCGACGCGTCGCTCGCCGGGACTTTCCCCCGGGCAGGGGAAATCATCATCACGGATTTTACGAAAACGAAACGGCGGTGGCCGAACTTCCGGACGCGCCGGCGCAGCGCGCAGCCGTCGGACGGCAACCGTGAGCGCAGCCATGGACCCCGCACCGCGGCCTCCCCCCGAGTGGCCCGAGGCCCCGGACGAGTTCCCGCAACCCACCGGTGAGTGCGGCGCCGGGCCTGGGCGGGGGAGAGGGGCTGCCGGCGGGCCCGGCACGGACAGGTCCCGCCCAGGGCCTGCTCGCCGGGGTCGCGGCCGTTTGACGAAGCCCGACCCGCCCCCCGAGCCTGAGGCAGCGCGGACCCGCGGCCCTGGGGCGGTTTTGCAGTAGCGGGTGTGACTCCCTTAACCTCTCCCACCGCTTATGGGGATGCAGGCATCAAGGAAAACCCAGGTAAACTCCGCTGGGTTTTCTCCCCAAACGCGGCACCACCTACCGGTAAAACAAAGCAATTGGGAAGCGCCTGGGAGAGGTAGGCACTTAACCTGTCTCGAAGTGGTCAGCTAGATCTAAGGAAGCAGATTGGAAAGTTTCCCCCAGGGAATGACTTTTTGGAACCATCCCCTCCTCTCCATTTAGTAGTTCAGTCCTCAACCGCCTTCTCCACGAGTGAGGCAACAGTCTTCTGAGTGGCTTCTTCCCTTCCCTTCAGCAGGTGTAGAGTTCCTACCGTGTGCCAGGCTCAGGGCGGGGTACTAGGGTTAGAAAGGTGAGTTAGGCAGACCCTGCCCTAGAGAATCTAGTAGGCAGTTCACATGTGAGCTGGTAAGAACCACAGAGGCACAAATGAGGGCCCCCTAACTCAGGCTGGTATTCACAAGAGGCTTTTTGGAGACGAGAATGCCTGATCTTAGTTTTAAAGGGTGAGTCGGCCAAAGTAAGAAAGGTGTTCCAGGGGTGATGAACATGAGTAAGGCACCAGCCACAAAACATTATATGTGACAACCACGAACCAAGTAGTTGAATATTTCATCCAGCTTGTATATTATGGAATGCAAGATGAGTTTCTGGAATTGAGGTTTCATTCTGGCCTTTTCTCCAAACTCCAGATTCATATAACCAACTTTATAAATGAGCCTGGAATGATCTCAAACTGAATATGTCCAAAGAGAACTCTTGTTTCCCCCATGTAAACCCACATACTCCAAACCTGTTCAACCACCAGCCTTCCCCATTCCATTCACCCAGCTGCTCAGGCCAAAAACCTTGGAGGGACCCTCAGTGCCTCTCTTTCCTCCGCACCTGCCATCTAATGCATTAGTCAGATCAGTCTTTTCTGTCTTCAGAATATATCTTGAGCCTGACTGCTTCTCACCACCTCCATCACTACCAGATAAGCCCAAGCCACCTTCATTTTCCTGCCTGGACTAGTGGTTTCCTGGCTTCTACTTTAGCCTCTCATACAGACAGCCCTGCACAGCAGCCAAAATGACTTTAAAAACAAAAAGCATATGTGATTCTCCTACTCGAAGTCCTCTAACAGTCTCTCATCACTGTCAGAATAAACTCTTACTGTGGCTTACTTTGCACCACATGTCCTGATCTGATTCAGCCCCTGCCCATTCGATGACTATGCCACCCCTCACTGCCTTGATGATTCTAACCCCCCAAGTCTGTTCCAGCCTCAGGGTCTTTCCATTTACATCCTGTTTCTCACTTCCCCATATTCAAGTCTGCTCAACTGTATCCTCCACAGCCCTGCCTATGCATCCTGTTTAAAAGAGCATCACCTTCCCACCCAACCTTCATTACTCTATACCTCCTTCCTGTACTCTCTCTTTTTTTTAAAGCACTTACCATGACCTGAAAAAAGTACTTGTTTGATGTTTGTGTGTACTACCAGAACATAAGTTCCACAGGAGTTGAAACTCTTCATCTTATTCTCGGCTTTATTTCTGATGCCTAGAACAGTACCTAGCAGGTTCTCATTAAGTGTTTGTTGAAAATATGAATAGGCTTGTATGTACCACTAAGGGAGCTTGGCCTCAATTCTGTAGTGATGGAGAAGAGTCTTTGTAGCGAGAGAGAACGTGGGCAGCTGTACATTTTAGGTAAATCGCTCTGGCAGCATCATGAGGAATGGAATGGAATAAGGACAAGAAAAGCAGCAGCAGGGAGATGAGATATCAGAATGGACCAGGAGAAAGACAATGGGCAGTCCACCTTCCACACCACTTCCAGACTCTGTTAAACACGAATGTGTGCACACACGTACATACATACACATGTGCCTATTCACAGAGAGGTCAGGTCATGGTACTTTGAGTGTTAATTAGGACTTGTTAGCTGCAAATAGTACAAAAATAATCTAAGCCAAAGGGATGATTGTTACTGGGATGCAGGGAGACCAGGCTCACAGACCCCAGGAGCATGGATGCTGTGCCAGGAACTAGGACCTAAAAAGCCATCATAAACTTTGACAGCCTTTTCCTCTCACTCTTATTTCTGCATCTCTCAGCACATCTGCTTTATTTTTCCTTTCTTTGGTCCAGTTTTCTTGATAATGGGAAAGAAGATGGCTTCCTCACAGCCTCCAGTTTTTACATCTACTTCAAGAAACCAGTCCAAACTGAACTAAAATCTTGTCTGAATTCTGTATGTTTGGGAGATGGGCGGGTAGGTTCTCTGGTACTGACAGCTGTGCTTAGGGGAAGTGGCTTACATAGTACGCAAATGCTTGCTGGGTGTCATCTCTTTGGTGATTGTGAGCTAGACAGATTCCCTTAAGAAGTTCACTGAACATCCTACTCCTATGCTACCCACTGCCCCTCCCAACAAAACACACATCCTTATTCCTGTTAATATATTCTAAAGCTGCCCCCAGTAATGCATTCTGGCTATCTCAAATACATATTCAGTCACACTTCTCCCAAAGTTAAAGCTAGTCGTGTCATCCAGAAGTAACACATAGAGGCATTCATTTTCCAAGTTCATTACCAAGCCTCTAGGTAATGTTTACTCCTCTTTTATTTTGGGTCTCCACCTAAATTCAGGTATTCTGCCACTGAACTCTGCAATAAAGCTGACTTCTACACATTCTGATATACAATGAAAGAACTAAACAATAAAAAACTATTGATCATAGGAGCAAAGAGGAAAAATGTTCCAGCCAGCACCATAAATTGGTTGTAAGTCCAGTACATAAATCATATGCTACTGGAAGGGGATTGTCACTGGAATCACAGGATTAGTGAACCTCATTCATCAGTTCCATTCATGAACATGTCCCTTGGCTATCCCACTGGCTACCCTAGATTATATCCTCTGGATGGATTGCCCTTGTCTGGTGGGCCTGAGACCATCTCTAGGAAGAGGAGCATTGGGAAGATACCACTGACATCCCTGCAAAGGCTATGACCTTAGCAATCCCTTACCATGTGGAGCTGGGTTTGAGTTAGTCATCGTTCATGTATTCCCAGCCTCTAATTTTTCTATGGCTTAATTCTGTAGAACCTTTTAGCTAACAGCTTTATTTTTGAGAATCCTTGTCATGTCAATCAATCTCTGTGAGTCCTTAGGCCTGCTAGACCCAGCAGAAAGACCCTGCGGGGCTCTGCTGATCTTTATTGTTCCTCATCTCATCTTCTGAAGAGACCAATAGACTCTTCCCTAAAATGTCCAGCTCCCATGATACACAGCCCTTACTATCTGGCTCCACATAGTTCTTGAGTTCAGGTGATTTGGGATATCAGGTTATCCAGGTGTTATCCATTTGGTCCATGAATTTCAGATATCAGGTCACAAGCATTCAGATAGTGTTGGATGCCTGTCTATGGAAATTCCATAGCTACAGAGAGTTATAGGCATCCTCCAGTCTATAAGAACAAACAAGATAGGAGAGCCGAGATCTTCTAGGACACTGCAGTGAGGGGGTGTTACCAGGAAAAAGCGTTAGAGGGGCGCCTATGTGTCTCACCTTGAGGTTTGTCCCTGAGCCCTGGAAACAAACAGCAGGTTCAGCACAGCAATGTTACCACCACCACTGTATTCCCAGGTACCAAGACTCTAGGAGCCTGTGGACTTGGGAATGCAGCTTGGACAGGCACAGAGTCCCCAGAGCAAGCACAGGGGGCCTGCTCAGTTATCAGCACTTTTTGAAAGTCCAGCTCCGCGCAGGAAAGGCTGACACCATGGGGAAACTGTGTAGCTCTTATACGACAAGGGGTGCTGCGTATCCTGTCCAACGTTATCAAGTGGTTTTATTAGAGAATTTTATTATGGAATTTTAGTACTGGAGATTTGAATCTTTTTAAGCGTATGCTTTATAGATTTTAATGTCTAGTATGAGTGTTTTTTAAATAAGGACACAGTATTCTATCCTGGTAGACTTTGGGCCTGGGGGAATAAAATATTGGGATTTTTTTCACATTTTTTATTCTAGGATGGGGGCTCTGTGTTTTAAATACTAAAATATATTCTAAAGTATTGAAAATTATAAACTGTGGTGTTATTGGTGGAGGAAGCGACAGGTCAATGGAACAAAATAGAAGTACCAGGAGGAAGCCCGAGTATATGTAATAATTAAATACACGAGAGAATATTTTAAGTCAATGGCTAACCATTAAGAAAATGAGTCAGATCTCTATCTCATTCTTTATAATAAAATTAATTTCATATTAATGTTTTAATATAAAAATAAATTAAATTCTAGAATAAAATAGAGTTGTTTTCTGTTATGTCCCCATTACTGAAGAATAGAAACCATAAAAGATTGATATAATTTCATCAAATAAAACATTTAAACATTCTATGTATCAAAGAACATAAACAAAGACCACCGTGTGACTAACAAAGGGTTAATATCCTGAATACATGACAATTTCTTATAAATCACTAAGAAACTACTGAAAAACCCAATAGAAAAATGGGCTAAGGACATCAGGGCCAGAGAAGAAATGCAGATGCCACCTTACAGTATGTTAAATTCATGATTATAGATTACGATCACTACTCCTATACTTCGTGTTCTTTCCTTTGACGTGATTGTCTACTGTCCTAGTTGGACCTTTATAATGTTTTTAAATTGAGGTGGCAGATACCCTGTTGTTTTTTTTTCAGTTTTATTCACCATTCATGCCCATTTATTCTGCCAAATAATCTTTTTCCCCCCTAGTTCTTTAATGTTCTTGGGATTTAAGTTGAAATGACATTAAACCTAAAACTTATTTGATGTAAAATTGACATAATGTTCAGCTTTCCTCTCTAGGAGCACAGCATTTCTTTATATTGAGATTGAGCTTAAAGCAGCTCTTTCATCATGTTATTTCCCTGCTGAAAAATCCTTCCTGGAAGCCTTTCACCATCTATTTCTCAAATTCTTTTCCAGTTTCCTTTACACAGGCTCTCCTCTACAGCCCAGCTATTTTTCTGTTTCCTTGTCAGACCTCTTGGCTTTTTCCCACATATCACTGCTTCTGTCTGCAAAGTCCCTCCTACACACATTTCTGTCCCAGCTCCAGGTTGTACCTGCTCAAGGCCCATGTTCTTGACAACACACCATCCCACAGGTAGCAGTTCCTCCTCTTGATCCATAGCATATATTGTATTTCCCCACTCAGCAATTATATTACTTTTAGCAATTATTCTGTTATATTCCTAATTGCTCTTTGGTTCCTGTTTACTTTGTTAGCTTCTTGCAGACAATTCTGTCTTATATTTCTTTGTATCCTTTGCTCTGTTTCCTATAGTAGCCACTAAACACATATGGCTGTTGAGCACTTAAAATGTGTCTTGTCCAGATGAGACATGTAAGTGTCTTGAATATGTTGCTGTCGGATGGGGCTGGTGTAGAGTGCCCAAGTCAAATCTGTGGTTGTTTAAGATGAGTAAAAAGAAGCAGGTAGCCCATTTCATTTCATCTAAGGGGTTTCCCTCTCAGTCTCCCGCCCTATTCTCTTGATTGGTGGGAAGCAGGGGAGACTACTAATTTGTATCCTCACTAGGTAGGACCCAAATCCAAGAAACAGATTTAATTAAAGAAGAAAGTCATCAGAATGTGAAATAAATGCCAGTGCTGAAGTGCAGTCTTCTGACTTTGCAAAACGCAAGATCTACTTTAAGAGAGACACCAAGAAATTTTACACTTCTGAATGGCAAAAAGGACTTTTAGGAACTGCTTAAGCAATTAACTATCTAATTTTAAATTTTCACCATTAAATGGTAAAATAAATCTTTGTTTCAAAACTAAAATGTTTGTTTGTTTTGCTACAGAAAAACAAATAAGAGGATGAGCACTTAGAAAGGGCAAAGAAATGTTAAATGAATACACATAGCCAAATTAATAGCAAACTTATAGGTTACCTCTCACTGACTTAGCCAGTGGGATACTGGGAGCAGCTGTTTTTTTCCCTCCCTCCCTGCCTCTTCCCTCTTTCTTTTCTTCCATTCCTCTTTTTAAAAAAAAAAAAAAAATCAACTTCTCCTCATGTATCTTTCTCTCCTAATTTATTATAATGCTAGATTAAAGCACATTTAAGGTACATTCCTCATTAATTTATCCAAATTTATTTTTGAATATAGTATGACATAGGTAGGTATCTAATTTGTTGCTTGTTTTTATAGGTAGTTAGCACTATTTCTTGAATATACCATTGTTTTCTTGTTGATTTGTGATTTCATGCAGGAGAGCTCATCTGGGCAGGAGTCCAAAGAGGGACCCCCAACCCCAGAGAGCTCCAGTGACCAGGTTCTTGTCTATGCCCTGAGAAAGAATTCAAGGACACGACAAACAGCAAGCAGGAAAGCACAGGTTTTATTAAAGCGAAAGCATACACTTACGAGAAAAGTACAGGCAGCTCAAAGAGAGTCTGTCCCAGCAGTCTGAATCGTGGGCTTTTGTTTTCTGGGTAGGGGGTTGTCCAAAGGCACGTCCTGGCCTACCGCCTGGGCTTGGATTGTGTTTCATTGCCACCCAGAGGGAAGGAGTTGGCCCAAAGCCATCTATCTATTCTCCTGTCCTAGGCTTTTTTTCCTGCTGGGGTCTCTTGCTTGAAATCAAAAGTAGGAGAGGCCTGAGTAAGGGGCAAGGGAGAATTTCCAGAGCCTCAGGGAGAAGACTGAGTAAGGGACTGAGGAAAAATTCCTGAGCTGCATCCAGGAGAGGAGTGGGGCACTTCCTCCACTAAATATCCTGCCTCATAAATGACGATTAATGATAATTATTGAGATCATATTATGGGCAAGGCAGTGTTTTGAGAGCTTCGTATTTAAATTCCTGCTTGTGTTTCTTGAATAAAGATTGTCCTCATTTTAAGCATTTCAAATGGATTCATTCATGTTTTCTTTCATTAAACCATTTCAAAAATACAAAGTAAGTTACTTTTCCCCTTGGGTCCAGATTTTTTTTGTCTGGGACTTGAAAATCTCATAAAAACTAGTGACCTCCTTCTACTTTAAGACTAGTGGAATAGTTACGGAAACCAAGAAAGTCTTTTTTTCCATTTCTCATCAGAGATGTTACTTATAGGTGTCTTTCAGGTTGCAGAAAAGTTGGAAAAAAGGACATGTGCTCTCTGCCCCAAAGACCTCGAGTGTAGTGTCCTATACTTTGCACGATCAGAGAATATAGCTGCTCATGAAAATTGTTTGGTAAGTTACTTGAAAACACATGGGTTCTTTTAGGGAAGGACGTATCAAAATAGAAAAATGGTACTTCAGATGCAAAGAATGATGAGTTGACCATGATTTGGGCTTTTAAGTAAGGATTTGGGGGCATATTTTTCTAACTTCTTAAATTGTTTCAGATCTTAGCGCTTTATGATGACTTCTAATTTTATTCGTAACTATACAACACAAATAATTATGCAGAAGCTTTTTAAAAGATATTTAATGAAATATTTCAAGTATAACAAATACCCATAGATAGTTCAACTTAGATTTTTTGACTCATGATATTATAGTTGCTTCAGCTTCATGTTTTTTAAAGAAATAAAACATAGATAGTTGGACTCTCTACTTCTCTCTTTTCCCCTCTATCCCTCTTCAGAGGTAATTACTGTCATAAATTGGTATTTCTTATTGTGTTTTAATTTTATGTTCCCACCACATATATTTAATATTTATAAATAACATATGGTATTGTTTTACATGTTCTTGGACTTTATAGAATTTCTATCAAATTCTGTGGATTATTGAGATTTATCCATGTTAATAAACATAGTTCTGCCTTTAATTTTAAATGTTACGGTATTCCATTGCATTCCTATATCACTGTTCTCCTGTGAATGAGCAGTCAAGTTTTTTCCAGTTTGTTTAATATGACTAAACAACTTGTTATGAACATCCTTGTATAGGTCTCCTAATTCATGGAAAATTTCTCTGGTCTAGGGCACATACCTAAAGTAGAACTGATGGGTGCAGGGAGGCAGCCATGTATACCTAACTACAATGTGGGGTAAAGAAGGAAACTCTATTCAGTACAAATAGTGTTACAGCTCAATTATGAAACTGCATAGCTACTCCGGGTAGAAGTCTTTGGTTTTTCAGCAGTCTTCATTCTAGGGTGAAAAGAGAAAGTGTGCTCCCCAAGACAGATGGCAGCTGACATATAGATAGAAGCTCCCACCCCTGTTTTCTGACTGGTCTGTCCTTATGCAAATGGGAACTCTATGATTTTGCAGTTTGATTGGTCAAAAAGCACTGTCCTGATTGGTCAGAGTGGAGCTGCTCTGATTGCTTGGCGAAGATGCTAATAGGATATAGCTGCACAGCTCTGATTGGATGGGGAAAGTCTTAAGTCCTCTTGGTTGAAATAGAATTCCAGGAAAGATCCTTATAAGCTTGGCTCAGATAACAGTGAACACAGTGCAATTAGGCAGTTTGATGTAGGTCTCTCCGCAGCACACGCTTTGTGAAAGGCCCTTGTTTTAGAAAGGCTGCTAGACTCTGGTTTCTTCTGTTTTTGTTTTTAATTTTGAGCCCAGTTAGCCACCAGGATCCCTTCTTGGTAGGTACCTTCTTTTTCAGGGTTCACAAAGGTCTCTTGTTTTTATCTGCAGTTCTTAGATTACTAGTGGGGTTGCACCTTGCTTGCTGTGCTCATGTGCGGTTCTGTTTTTCACTCAGTGACTTGCATTCATAGAATACATTTTATCTTTCAGATGTTGATTTTACTTATATATACTTATTTACATATAAATAGATTTATCTTTGTTATTTTTTTTTTTTTTTTTTTTTTTTTTTTTTTTTTTTTAATTAGTTTCAAGTATACAGTACATTGGTTAGACATTATATAGTTTGTAAAACGGTTACCCCCACCCCAATTCTTCCCTCCCTCCCCTGGCCCTCCACCTAGCCAACGTATTCATTCAAACTCTATTCCCTATGCCGTGCCCCCTATCGCCATGTCCATCCATTGGCTACTAATTTGTACTTCTTAGCCCTTCACCCCATTCTCCCAGCCCTCCAAACTCCCCTCCCCTCTGTCCATCACCAAGTTGCCCACTATATTTGTGAGTCTGTTTTTGATTCGTTTGTTCTTTTTATTCCTTAGATTCCGCATATGTGTGAAATCATATAGTGTTTTCTTTCTCGTCTGACTTACATACCTTCTAGGTCCATCAAAGCAGTATCTTTTTCCATCCCCTTCCTTTTAGTCAGCGTCTTTTAATCTGAAGTGAGTCTCATGTAGGGGTCTTGTTTTCCTTTCCTTTCATGTACTCTTTTAGTTGGAACACTTAATTCTTTTCCATTTGAGGCACTTATGGATTGGAATGTAGTTATTCTTTATTCCTGTTTTTGATACATGATTTTCTTCTTAAGTCCTCCAACATTTCCTACAGGCTTGGTAGTGATAAATTCCTTTAGCTTATTTTGTCTGGAAAGCTCTTTATCTATCCTTCAACTCTAAATGATAGCTTTGCTGGATAAAGATTCTTGGTTGTAGATCCTGGGTCTTCATCTGTTGAATATAATTTTTTGCCAAGCCCTTCTGTCCTGCATAGTTTCTTTTTGAGAAATCAGGCCAGTCTTATGGGTTTTCCCTTATAAGTAACTATCTTTTTTCTCTTGCTGCTTTTAATATTCTTTCTTTGTATTTAACCTTTGGCATTTTAATTATGATGTGTCTTGGTGTGGGCCTCTTTGATCCCTGATTTTGGAATTCTCTGAGCTTCCTGGGGTTTTATGTCCATTTCCTTCACCAGGTTAGGGAAGTTTTCCATCATTATTTCTTCAAACAGCTGTTCAACATCTTGATTTTCTTCAGTTACACCATCAGATGATATTTGGACCCTTAATAGTGTCCCATATGCTCCTTAAATTATTTTTATAGTCTTGGCATCTTATCTTGCCATTCTGATTGAGTGTCCTTGGCTTTCCCATCCTCTAGATAGGGCATTTGATCCTTTCTTTATTCACTTTGTTTATTCCATTTAATATACTTCTCATCTCAGATAATGTGTTCTTCATTTCAGACTGGTTCCCTTTTATAATTTCCATTTCCATTTTTATGTTTTTTATCTCTTTGTTGAAGTTCTCACTGAATTTAACCAAAAGTTCATTGAGCATCTTTATAACCAGTGTTTTTGAACTCTGCATCTGTTAATTACTTGACTCCATTATATCTGGATCTCTTCTTTCTCTCATATGTTTGTTCTTTGTCTTCCCATTTTGGCTTCCTTTCTGTGTCTGTTTCTATGTACTAAGCAAAACTCCTAAGTCTCACAGTCTTATTAGTGTGGATTTGTGAAGTAGGTATCCAGTAGCACAGTCCTAAGTAGGGTTCAGCTACAGGACAAATTTAGCTCAAGCCTGTAGCCCTCCAGGGCCACCTATTAAATTCAGCAAGCAACCACAGATGCTGTGCTTATAGTTGCTTCAAAAGGCCACACCAGAAACCGAGGCCAGCTGCCACCAGTGTGAGTCTAGGCACTGCTCAGCAAGAGCACCTGACTCTCTGAGGATATACCTGGATGTGGCTTGGGTGGGTCCACAAGTTGAGGGAGCGGGGTTTCAGGGACTCCTCTAGGCAGAGCGACCTCTGTTATCCAGTCTGATGATCTCACGGCAAAGGTGGCACTGTGTCCTTGCACTAGGAGCGAGGAGGGCTCAACAGAGAATAATGGATACAGCCAGCATTCCGTACAGAACAAGTCTCACCTCGGCCCTCACTCCAGCAATGTCTCCCTGTAAGTCTCTGGTGCCCCCTGTGCACAGCGGAATCAGCACTGGTACTCAGAGTGAGCAGGTTTGTCACTGAAAATCTGCTCATGGATGCAGCCTCTTTAAGAGGCGTCTGCCGCTGCCGCTGCCGCTGCCTCTGTCTCATCCGTCACTGGAGACCAAGTCGCCCCACATCCTCACCCCGTCCTACCTTCTGCTGTTGCGGGGTGCTGTCTTGGATTTCGCCCTAGTTGTATGGCTTTTTTATCAAGATCCCAGCGACTTTTTCTTGCGGCTGCTCCTTGTTTCTGTCACAACTTTGATTTGGTCGCCAGAGGGATGAACAGAACTATATCGTCTGTGCCATTTTGGTTGCCTGTATATGTTAGCTTTTAATTTTATTTGTGGTGTTTTTCTATCAGACAGAAGCTTATAAGTAGTTACATTCATCCTTATTTTCCTTTATTATTTTGTGGGATTTTTTTTCCCCTGAGAAATCCTTTTCTGTACTAAGGTTCTGTCTTTTTTCCCAAAAGTTTTTAAATTTGGCTTTTCTCATATAGCTTCTTAATCCAACTGGAATTTATTTAGACTGCCATATAAAATGGTATATACTTTTTTTTATGTGATTAACCACTTTCCCCCTCACTATTTATTGAATAATCTATGTATCTTTTCCTCACTAATTTGTGGTGATAATAATTATAACTATTATTATTATTCAGTGTTCACTAGATGTAAGGTAATGTTCTGGGAGCTTAACCCATATTAACTACTAATCCTCACAATGGCTCTGAGAATTAGATATTGTAATTATGCCCAAAGATGAAACTACTGAGGCACAGCAAAATTAAGTCATTTGCCCAAGGTCACAGAATTATCACCCAGGCTTTCTAATTCTATAACCCTTGTGCATATCCAATGGGCTAACAATATAATATGTCATATGTGTACAGATGTATTTCTGGTTCTCTATTCTGTTCCATTGGTCACTTTGTCTATCACTGAACTAGTATACTTTCTTAATTGCTATTATTTTATAAGCCTGGCAGCTTTTTTAGTGCTTCTAATTTTGGGATCAGCTTCAGCTTATCAGGCTTCACAAAAATTCCTATTACAATTTTATCTGTAACCTATTGAATATATAGATCAGTTTGGGAAAAAGTAGATACCTTCATGATATATGAGTTTTCCTATCCATTAACAAGATCTGTCTCTCCAATTATTCAGGTTTTCTTTGATGAATTTTATAAATTGTTCAGTAATAATATAGAGATGTAGAGCTTTAGGTTAGGCTATTTTGGTGTTTGGTTTTCTATTTTGTTTTGTCACTTTTTCCTAATACCTTTTTTAAAATGAGCTATTATTGTTATATACAGATACAATTAGTTTTTATGATCGATCTTATACAACAATCTTGCCAAACTCCTATTAGTTCTAAAAAGTCTCTAGATTCACCTGGATATTTTATTTGGACAATCCTCATCTGTAAATAAAGGCAGTTTTATTATGTTTTTCTTTTAATTCTTTTAATCTCTATCATGTTTTATTGCATTTTTGTAGAACAGTCTATTATTTATTTTTAGAAACTTTTAAAGTAGGGAGCCTTGTCTTGTTTCTTATATTAATGGGATGCTCCTAAGGTCTTATAATAACATTTGTGTATTCTTTAGGTTTTCAATACTTCATTTTATTCAAATAAGGATGTTTCCTTTTATTTCTAGTTTGCTAAAAGTTACAGTATTGAATATTATGAAATGCTTTTTTCTGCATCTCTTGTAATGATCTTTTGGGTTCTTTCCCTCTCTCTGGCCATGCACAACCATTTGCTAAATGGTTTATTTTTTTTTTTAACTGTACAATTTGATGATTTTTTTTAAAATTTCAAACTTACAGAAAAGTTGCACATACAGTATAAAGAATTTTTTGTGTTGGAATCATTTGAAATTAAATTGAGACATCATGTGTTATCTTTCTCCAATACCTTAGTGTATATTTCCTACAAACAAGGACATTCCTTCACATAATCACAATATTACCATCAAAATCAGGAAATTAGCATTAATAGATTGCCACCACCTAATCCTTAAATGGCTCAGATTTCATCAATTGTCCTAATAACTTTCTTTATAACAAAAGGTTCTAATTCATGGATTGCATTTGGTTTTTATGTCTTAAATTTTCTCCTTTTAATCTGCTAGTAATATGTTAACATGCTTATTTATTTTCTGCTGTTAAACCATTCTTAGAGTAACACTATTTGGTCGATGTTTTATTCTAAAATACTGTTAATGTTAATTTGCTACTATTTTTAGTTAACTTTATTAGTATAGTTTATATAGAACAAAATGCACCTATTTTAAGTATGTAGTTCAGAGAGTTTTAAGACATGTGTTTACCAATTCACTACCACAACCATCAAGATAGAGAACATTTTCCTTACCCCAGAGGGTTCCCTCATGGCTCCTTGGAATCACATGCTCCCTACCCCTAGTCCCTATAGATTGGTCTGGTCTTTTCTTGAATCTCACGTGAAAGGAATCCCATGGTATGTATTCTTTTGTTTCTGGCTGCTTTTGCTCAGTGAAGTATTTGCTTAGTACAGATTCTTTCATGTCATTGCATGTATCTTCATTTTGTTCCTTTTTATTTTTGCATAGTATTACATTGTGTGGATATATAACAATTTGCTTATCCATTCACCTGTTGATAAACATATGTCTTATTTCCAATTTGGGGATATTAGGATAAATCTTCTTTGAACATATGTCTCTGAGTCTTTGTGTGGACAAGTGCTTTTCTTTCCCTCGGGTGACTATCTAGAAAGAGGAATGCTGGGTCATAAAGTATGTTTAACTTTAAAAGTGATTGCTTAATTTTACACTTTTACGAACAATGTGTAAGAGCTTCATTTACTTCATATCTTCTCTGACACTTGGTATTTTCAGTCTTTTTCATTTTAGCCAGTTTAGTAAGTGTATATTGGCATTTTACTGTGATTTTAATTTGCCTGAGTATTAATGATATTTAAAATCTTTTCATGTGTTTATTCAACATTTTTAAGTCTCTTTCTTTGAAGTAGCCAAATATTTTGACCATTTTAACTTGAATTGTTTGTCTTATCATGGACAAGTTGTAAGAGCTTTTTCTACAATCTGGGTACAATACAGAAGTGCATATTTCCTATATTCTGTATAGGAAATATATATTCTGGATATGTATATTTTGTCAGATATACATATTGCTAATATTTTTTCTCCAATCTCTGGCTTACCTTTTTGTTTTCTAAGCAATGTCTTTCAGAGAGTGAAAAGTTTTAATTTTGAGGATATCCAACTTGTTAATTTTTTTCTTTATAGTTTCTGCTTTTTATAAGAAATCTTTCCTTATATGCCCATGTCATAAACATTTTATGTTTTTCATGCCCCTTGTTATTGAGTATATGGGCATAATGTTGATCTTTAATTCAGAGGTAGATTGAATTCTTTTGGTTTCAAGTAACAGAAAGAAATAAAAGGGGCATTGTAATAAGGTTGTAATTTCATGGCTCCTGAAGGCAGGCATGCGGTAGGTCTAAGAAACAGGACCTGGAACTGTCAGAATCCCAGTCCTCTCCAGCCCTCGTTTTTTTCCTTCTCTTTGCAGACTGGCTTGCTCTGACCATGCGGCTCAGAGTCTGTTCCACTTTCCTAGGATAGGGAATCCGATTGGCCCGGCTTGAGTTCAAGGCCCCAGACAGGTCCAGTTAGCCATTGGGGGTCAAGGTTGTATAGTAGAAAACATGCCTGGGGATTGGAGTCACTTCCAAAGGAAAGGGCATCATGTGATCTGCTCACACACTTCAAAAGGTGTTCACTGTTCTCTCCCCAACTCATCTTCCACTCCTGTACGTTTTAGTACAATTTTCTGACTCGAAGCTTTCAGCGTTACTTCTTGCATGCTCTGAGCTTTTTCTTTTCCCAATCTGCAGCTGTATTCTTCAGCACTTGTGGAATGTGAGGATCACGATCCATGTAATCATGATAGAAATTTTGATGTGGAAGCAGTAAAGAAAGAAATCAATAGAGGAAGGAGGTTGGTGAGTATAAATGATGTTACTACTCATATAAGACAAGCAGACCCTGGGGGTGGGGGCAGCTTTTAAAAGAAAGTCTATTTGAATAATAAACCAGGCATAGAAATGTGCCTTGGAGAGCTGAAGGAAACAGGACCTGTATGGGAGATTCTTATTTGACTGAACCTTTAATATTTTAAAATAAACTATAACTCTTCATCAGCAAAGTAGATATGAATTGGAATGGTTTTGGCCAAGTGAAGGAACCCCAACTCAAACTGGTTTTAACAAAAAAAGGTGCTTATTTTTCTACTTAGTGAGAGGAAACTATCTTCAAGGTTGGTTAATTCACTGGCTCAATGTTGTCATCAAAGGCCCATCATCCTCTCCGCCTTCCTGTCCACAAAATCTCTTGGTCCCTTATGGTCACAGGGTGGCTGTGAGCAGCAACTGAAGTGTCAGGCTTTCTTGTTCCCATCTAGGGAAGGAGAAAGTTTATCCCCAAGCATGGAATCAGAATCCTTCAGAGAGTCTAATTAGGCCACACCCTTCTTTCTGTTTAATTTCTAGAGGTGACTAACTGTTCAGCACCCCACTTGGAGCTGGGGTCACCGGCCCCCCACTCGGAAGGGAGATTGCTAACCTGTTTCCCTAGTGGGTCCATTACTAGACTTCTTCTATGAAGGGCCCTTCACAGCTTAACAAGCGGCACAGCAAATACGAGTACCCAAAGCCTGGACCACCACCACAGTAAGGTTCATGATCTGAGACAAACATTTATGTAGCCTGTTCAAGTCGGCAGCATGTATGTGGGCAGTTTCTGCACAGCCCGATGTGCTCTGAGAGGGGTCCACACAGGGCGCTCAGCAAGCAGGCACCTCATCACAGTTGGGGCTCAGGAATCCTTCCCAGTTGGGTGAAAGTGAAGGTGAGGCAGGGAGAATTCCTGTGAGAGGGAGCAAGGTGTGCAAAAGTGTGGGAGGCAAGAATGACATGGCTCGTAGCTATAGCCCATGGCTCTCCATTCTCTTTACTGTCTTCATGGAATTCCAAAGGCTGTGCCGGAAGGCATGAAAGCATTCCCTGTTGTTGGATAATGGGTTGATTCCGGTGTTTCACTTTAACCATTAACGCGGCAGTAAACATCTTTGTACAGAATCATTGTGTGCTTGTTTGAGTGTTGTTGTAGAGCATATTTTCCAGAAGTGGAAAATGGCTGATCAAAGAGAATTCCCTTTAGAACTTTTGAAACATGCTAACAAACTGTCCCCTAGAAAGGTTGTACCACCTTGTACGTCTATACATGGTGGATGAAGAGCACTTTCCCTAGTTTTAACTTAAATGAATATCACAGACTTATTAATTTTTGCCAGTTGAAAGAAGGTTTTGTCTTGCCGACCACTAGGGAGGCTGAACATTATTTCTCTCTAGGCCTCCCCCGGCCTCCCAGCTCACCGGGCTCCAGCAGTTCTCTTGATGACCCTTTACAGTCAGCGGTACCACCTAGTACCACGGCCCGGCGCTGCGTCGCTCTCGTGCAAACAGCCTGGACCCCTCTGCCTCCCGCCCACCACCGCTCCCTTACCAACCTGGCAGAGCCCCAGCTCTCAGGAAACACATCTGTTTGCTGTCTGCACATGCTGAGTAGCACCCACACGTGAACAGTTGGGAACAGCTGTGAAAAAACCACAGACGTGTTGGCTAACCTTAGGTTCATGGCCACACACCTCAGATGGACCTTCCGTCCTTCACCCTCCAGCCCTCCACATTCACTGTTTCACGTGCTCTCATCTCTCTTTAAAACTCCCCACGTCAGCTTCCTATCGCCAGATTAATGACTACACCTGGTTTTTTAAAAATAGACTTTATTTTTTAGAGCAGTTTTAGGTCCACAGAAATGGAGGGGAAGATACAGAGATCTCCCCATATGTCCTCTGCCCCCACACACTCACGGTCTCTCCACCATTAACATCCCCCACCAGAGGGTACATCCATTACAAAGGAATGAACCCACATTGACACTCAAGGTCCACAGTTTACATTACGGTTGGTTCTTGGTGTTGTGCATTTCTTTGCCTTATTTTTACTGAGAAAATAGAAGCCATGAGATAGGAGCTCCTACTGTTCAAACCCCACCCACTCACCCCTGTCCCACCGCCAGCCTTCCTCCTGTCAAAGCTAACCCTCCTCCTGGACATTGGAGCCAGCCCCCTCCCCTTCTCAAGGACTAGGTCCCCACGTTTCCCTCCATCCTCTTCACATCAGTGTTTCCCCTTTTCTGTTAGATTATCCCCTCTAGCATGCAACATGATCAGTTGACCATGTCATCTTTAAAAATCTCTCCATTATATACATAAATACTGGTCAATTACAATGTCATTCTTCTGTCCTTAGTTGACCTTTTAGCAGTATTCATCACAGTTGTTGGTGCCCTGTCTTGAAGCACACTTCTTCTTTGACCTCCTGGACGCACTCTGTTAGCTTATCTCTTACCTTCTGGCTGCTGCTTCCCAGGTTCCTTAGCTGCTTTTCCCCCTCTGCTCAACCTCTAAAGTTTGGAGTGCCTAGTGCTCTGTCCTGGGCTCCTTCCTCAATCTGAACAGCCTTCCTGCATGACCCCATCCACTTCTCATGGCTTTAATTCATATTTATGCCAGTGACTCTATATCTCTGCTGCTGGACAGCTTGATGTGGCGAGGAATCCACCCAGAGCTTCTTGTCTTATGTCACAAGAGAGAATGCAAGGACATGACGAACAGCAAGCAGGACAGCACAAGTTATATTAAAGTGAAAGGACACTTAAGGAAAAATGCAGGCAACTCTGAGAGCAAGGTGCCCTGAACGTCTGGATCACGGGCTTTCGTCTTTTGGAGACGGTGGGTGGAGACATGGTACTTGCAATGTAGGTGACATTACAATGATATTATGATTAGCCAAAGCTGCACAAAGGACAAGGGAAGGACTCTGGAGCCTTCTCAGGGAGGGGGGTGCGGTGTTCCAATCTATCCATCCTGCCTCCCAGTCTTGGCTTGTTTCTCATGCCACCCGGAGGGGATGGGGTGGCCCAGGGCCTTCTATCCTGTCTCCTGTCTCCTGTCTCATGGCCTTGGCTTGTTTCTCATGCTGGAGTCTCATGCTGGCTTGGAATCCAAACAAGGAGAGTCTTGAGTAAGGGACTAAGGAGAAATTCCAGAGCTGCGTCCAGAAGGGGAAGGAGAATTTCCCTAGGCTAACTATCCTGCCTCATCCCCAGCCCCGATGAGCAACCTGATGTATGGACATGGCTATCTAATAGCATCATGTGTTAAAATGGCCAAAAAAGAACACAATTCTAATCCCTACAAAACCTTTTCACTCCTTGCTCAGAAAACAGCACATCCATCATCATCATCTACTCACCACCTCCCAGCCCAGCGTCAAGGCCATCAGTGCCACACGACAGACTGGGTGTCCTTCACTTCTTCCGTGTCACTGGTCCATCATAGAGAAGCTGCTGGTCTCCCTCATTGGACAGCTGCTGGAGGGACCACTGATAGTTGTCCTGCTCTCTCCTACCCATCCCTTCCCCAGCCCATTCCCACACAGCAGCCAGAACAGTGTCTGAAAATATTATTCAGTTTATGCTCCCCTTGCACAAGGCATTGTCGTCTGAAGACTAGAGATGCCACAGCTCCTAGTGGCACCGCTGAGTTGCCCTTGCCACAGGCTCAATGTCCCTAACAGAACCCCATGCCTCGGGCTGGGCAGTTTTGCTAACCCCGCTTTTTAGAAATCTCTTTTAAAAAGAGAAGATTAAAAAATGTTTTAAAAAGAGTTTTCTGCTTTTAATCAAATCATTACAAAACAGTCCATGATAAGCATTCTAGTTAGCTGAGAGGCCAAATGTAAGTACCTGATGTTTGTAGCTGAGGACGTTAGGACTGCCAACTTAAAAATAATATTTAATGACATGTTTAACTTTTAAGTCTTAACAAAGATTATGAAAAACTGGTGCTTACTCAGCAAAATCTGTTCTTCTACAGAAATGCACATTTTGTCGTAAAAGAGGAGCCACTGTGGGATGTGATGAAAAATCCTGTAGCAAGAATTACCACTTTTTCTGTGCCAAGAATGACCACGCGGTTCTACAGAGTGGATCTGAAGGAATTTATAAGTATTTAATAAACAGTTTTAAAGCCATATTTGGGGGACTGGAGTAAGGAATGGTTAGATTAAGGCAAGGATATTTTTAAGCTAATTTTATGCAGATGGTTTCCAAGTAAGAACTTGGTTTGGGGATGCCCTGTTGGGAATCAGACTCCACTACACCTTCTCTAAATGTTACTGTAGGAAGGAAATAAGCAGGTTGGTTTGGGTTTCTTTGTAACCTTCCTACATCCTTCCTTTCCTGGTATAAAAAAGCATCGGTTGTCATAATGACATGAGTGACCTAATGGGTAGCCACGACTGGGAACCATTTCACTTTTGCTCTCTTCTACAAACAAGGAAGGAGCCTTACTTGTTAGCCACAGTCCATAGTTTATCCATCCAGTCTGCCGAATGAGTGAATGTCTTTTCCCATCACTATCACCATCATCTTGCCTAGAAATAGCTTCTAAAAATGATAAAGAAACAATGCAGCAAATATTGTAATCAATCATTAAGTGCTTTAAAAAACTTATCTTGTTTGTCTTGCCTTTGGCTTTTAAATTTTGCTTTATGCCTTTCGATAATTCTTTAATGTTAATTTGACCCAATAAAGCATATTTCAGGTCCAACAGAATTATATTTGTTTTATCTGAGAAGAAACTTGAGCTTCCTTCTGATAAAAGGTTTTAGTTCAGTTAAATAATTATACAGTTTAGTCAGAAAAACTCAGTGAGCCAGTTGTTAACTGAATTAATTCAGGTCATGCTAAGGTAATCTTGTTTTGTAGGTAGACAGTCTAAAATATGTCACACACAGTTGAAGAAAAAAATCCGTCTTAAAAACAGGTTTGACCTATTTAAAGTTATGAAAGGGAATGAAAAAGAGAATGATAGTCTGAAGTTGAAGAGCCAGGCAGCCTTTCTCACTTCTTTAGGGCATATCTATAGATGCGGATTGACATTTACATTTCAATGAAATATATATATATATATATATATGTTTTTCAATGTTAATATTCTGACTAATATGACATTATAATGAGAGTTTATTTTTAATATGATTATTGTAAAATATGTCATATTCCTAAATGATATTTTAAAATTCCATACAGAGGATAGATGTTTTCTTTCCTGTGGGCACATATCTCCAATTTTATCAAAGTGTTCCAGCATTACTTTAGTTTAGCTAATAGCAACTTACTTTATACCAAGAATACTTTCAAGTACTTCATGAGTTTTAATTTATTTAATCCTTATAACAGCCCAGTAAGGTAGATACTATTATATCCACTTTCCAGATGAGGAAACTGAGGCCCTGAGAGACATAGTAATTTATACCAGGCCATGTAGCTGGTAAGTGGCGGAGCTGAACTTCAGGGCTCTGGAGTCCTTGCTCTTCAGCACCGTATCCTCTTTAAGCCGAGGAGCCGTACATCCTAAAACGATATGGGCAAGCATATACTAAAAGAAGTTCGGTAAATAATTTTAAATCTGATTCAGAGCAAGTTCTCCAGGTATTTTGTTGCTTAAGACCAGAAAAGAATCATGTAAATATGTTCATTTTGTCTTGTACTTTTAAAATATTTGATTTGCTGAGAAACTTATGGCTTGTAATATTCTCAGTTTCACTTTTTTATCGCAGTGTCATTGGCGTGCAACATTATATTAGTTTCAGGTGTACAACATGATGATTTGACATATGTATACATTGAAGTGATCACCACCTGTCACCATACCGTAACACAATTTTTTTCTTGTGATGTGAACTTTTACAATTTATTTTCTTAGCAGCTTTCAAATTTGTAAGACAATATTATTGACTGTAGTCACCATGCAGTATATCATGTCCTCATGACTTATTTTAAAACCAGAAGTTTGTACCTTTGATCCCCTTCATCCATTTTACCCACAGCCTAACTCACCTACTCTCTGGCAGCCACCACTAGTTAATTATCTGTTCTCTGAATCTATGCGATTGGCTTTGTTTTAGTTCTTTTTTTTTTTTTTAAGATTCCACATATAAGTAAAATTGTACCGTATTTGTCTTTCTCTCTCTGACTTATTTCACTTCACATGATACTCTCAATATCCATCCATGTTGTTGTGAATGGGAAGATTTCAGTCTTTGTTTATGGTTATGTAGTATTTCAGTGTGTCTATGCGCATGCATGTGTATGCACCACATCTTCATTCATTAGTAGTTTTCATTTCTTGGTTATTGTGAAGAAAGCCGCAATCAACATTCTTTTTGAATTAGTGTTTTTGTTTTCTTCAGATTAGTACCCAGAATGGATTATATGATAGTTCTATTTTTAATTTTTTGAGGAACTTCCATACTATTTTCCACAGTGGCTGCACCAATCTACATTCCCACTAACAGCATACAAGGTTCCCCTTTCTCCACATCCTCACCAACACTTATTATTTCTTGTCTTTTTGATAATAGCCTCCTAACAGGTGTGAGATGATATCTCATTGTGGTTTTGATTTTCATTTCTCTGATTAGTGACTTGAGCATTTTTTCATGTGCCTATTGGCCATCGTATGTCTTCTTGGGAAAGATTCTCTGCCCATTTTTAAATCAGATTGTTTGGAGTTTTTTGTCATTGAATTGAGTTCTTTATATATTTTGGATATTAACCCTTTATCATATGATTTGCAAATACTTTCTCCCTTTCAGTAGGTTGCCTTTTCCTTTGTTGATAGTTTCCTTCGCTGTACAAAAGCTTTTTAATTTGATGTAGTCCCATTTGTTCATTTTTGCTTTTGTTACCCTTGCCTTTGGAGTCAGGTCCATAAAAACATCCTTAAGACCACTGTCAAGGAACTTAATGCCTGTGTTTTCTATTAGGACTTTTATTGTTTCAGGTCTTACATTCAAGTCTTTAATCCCTTTTGAGTTCATTTTTCTGTGTACTGTAAGACAGTGGTCCAGTTTCATCCATTTGCACATGGCTATTTAGTTTTCCCAGCACCATTTATTGAAGAGATTGTCCTTTTCTCCATTGTATATTCTTGCTTCCTTTGTCATAAATTAATTGACCATATATACATGGGTTTGTTCCTTTCTGCCTTGTAAGGTTTGTGCTGAGAAGTCCAAAGGTAATCTAATAGGTTTTCCTTTATAGGTTACTGTTTTCTTTTCCCTGGCTGCCATGAGAATTCTGTCTTTTCTCATTGATTTTTGATAATTTTAATACAGTGTATCTTGGTGAAGGCCTTTTTGGGTTGAGATAATTGGATGTTCTGTTCACTTCTTGAAATCAAGCTCCATCTCATTCCTTAGATTTGACTGAAAATCCTTTCTAGTCCCTGCTCCTTTTCCTTCCCTTTGATAATGCCCATGATTCTATGTTTCCTCTCCTCATGGTATCAGCTAGTTCTGGTATTTCTCTTTCAGTATTTTTCATTCTTGGTTTCTCTCTTCTTCCTTCTGATTTACTTCTAGATTTCTGTCTTTGATATCACCGATCCTTTCTTCCATTTGGTCGACTCTATTTCCTAATTTGCTATTTCATTTTTCAGCTCTTTCAGTGTGTATTTAATCTCCAGAAGTTCTATTTGGTTCTTTTTGAGGGTTTCAATCTCCTTGCTAAAGAACTCATTTTGCTCATCTAGTTGTTTTTTCAACTTCTGAAATTAGTGATGTGATTCGTTTCAGATCTCACTGAGTTTTTTCAGAAATACCATTCTGAATTCTCTGTTAAGTTGCATGTTTCTATGTCTGTAAGTTTACTTTCTGGAGATTTTTCTCTTTCTTTCTGAGATGCCTCATCCCCTTGGTTGTTCATGGTGTTTAATGGATTATTTCTCTGCCTGGCATTCATGGAAGTGTATTCTGTCCCTCTCCCCCGCCCCGAAAGAAGATTTAGTAAATAAAGGTCTCTCTTAAGCCTGTTGTAAAGAAGATGTTTTTCTTTCGGTTTCTGGTAGGTGGTGTCTAGGCCTCTTGGATCTCTGCTTTGTATAAAGCCTTAGTAATGCCTTTTTTTTCCCCCTATAAGTTTTTAGTTAGGCTCACTACTCCCAGTCTCTGTCCCTGTCAGTGTTAGCAATTTTGGTAGCTTTTGCTCAGATTCCCCTGGGGCTCTGCAGTGTTCTGTCTCAGAAGATATATGGGGAGGGGCCCTCTGGGTTGGGGCTTGGGAGCTGTGGCTCAGCCTCGGCTTTGCGACCATGACTGGTAAAAATCAATCTCTGCTGTCCCTGCTTCTCTGCTTTCTACTCTGATGACTGGGCCCTGCTGCTGGCTGTGTGAAACTCACAGCAATTAAGGCTGTTTAGGGAGTGCCGGCTGCAAGTGGCAGCTTCTTTATTTCTCCTAGTCCACGCCCAATATCCAGGGTTCACACCTGTGGTAGCTCTCATGCATAGATCCCATGCTCAGATGTGCTGGTGTGCAGTTTGGGTGTTTTTTGTTGAGTTTTAGTTGTTCAGCTTATTGTTTTTTTCAAGGGGATAGATCCGGGATGTCTCTCACTCTGCCATGTTTCTCCAAATTCCTACTATAACTTAAAGTTTGAAAAAAATACTGATCATACATCAGTAGAATAGAGTACTCAATAAAACAATAATTTTGTCATTGTTTTATGAAGTATTGGGTGAACTTGCATGCATTTTTAAATTGAATTTCAACTTTCAGAGTTCCTCTTATACATGAGACACCTTGCCAGATGCAGTGAGAATATAAACAGGAACAAGACATCGACTAAATCTCAGAGAGGTTATCACATCGTGGGAGGACTAGAAAAGTCAAAACTACTAGGAGATTATGACACAATGGTGACAAGAGGGGATTAACATGAAACTGAGTTGGCCTTGAATTGATAGTTATTGAAGCTGAATGGTGGTTGTGTATGGGGGTTCATCTTATCTCTCCCACTTTTATATACGTTTGAAATTTTTTTTAATAAAAAAAAATTTAGTACCTGGCAGACTAAAGTGCTCAGGGATACCAGAGCTCAAAGGGTGAGGAGATTAACTTTGACTCAGGGAGAGGTGGGGTTGCTGGGAAGACTGCCGGGAGGCGGTGGGCATTGGTGTGGGATGGGAAGTATTCGTGCATCTCCATATGCAGGGGGATGCTGCATCCTGGGGGTCGGCAGCATAGGAAAGGAAGGAGATGTCGCGGAGGGGCGAGGAGGAGGAAGAGAGGCTGGAAAGAAAATGGGGCCTGAGCAGCTCCTTGAATTTCACCATTTCTTTGCCATAGTCTGCGGTTACTAAACAATTCCAGGCTCATGTAGTTCAAAACTAAAATCTGAGAGAGCTGCCCCTTCAGTTAGAAAGCGACTTTCCCCAAATTAACGCTGTAATTTTGTGCTATTTATTACTGAAAATCAGCCGAACTTTGCATAGTCAGAAAAAAAAGATGTATAACTTAGACGTTGGATCTTTAGGTGTGTTTTTACAGTTAAATCCCACTGATCATCATGTATGAACTAGTGACATTCAGAATATCTGCCATCACTCATTCCTTCAGAGAGCATACTGACCTATCCAAGGTCTGAGAGCACAGAGGATATCCGGCAGAGGCTCCATCTGCACTTCCTGTAGGACGCTAACTTATACAGGTTCAAATAGCATTTTTCCTTTATTTATTTATTTATTTATTTATTTATTTATTTATTTAGCTTAACTTTAAATTTGTTTTTACTTTTTCAACTACAGTTGCCATTCAATATTATATTAGTTTTATGTGTACACCATAGTGGTTAGACATTTATATAACTTACAAAATGATCCGCTGATAAGTCTTGCACCCTCCTGATACAATATAGTTATAATATGATTGACTATATTCACTAAGTTGTACTTTATATCCTCATGACTGTTTTGCAACTGTCAATTTGTACTTCTTAATCCCTTCATCTTTTTTTACCCAGCCCTGCTAAACTCCTCCCATATGGCAACCAAAAATTCTTTATATTTATGAGTTTGTTTTGTTTGTTCATTTTTTTGTTTTAGATTCCACGTGTAAGCGAAATCATATGTTACTTGTATTTCTTTGTCTTATTTTACATAGCATAATACCCTGTATGTAGGTCCATACATGTTGTCATGAATGGTAAGATTTCATTCTTCTTTACGACCAGGTAATATTCCATTGTATATATGTACCACTTATTCTTTATCCATTTGTCTTTTGATTGGAGCATTTAATCCATTTATATTTAAAGTAATTTTTGATAGGTATGTAGTTATTGCCATTTTATTAATTGTTTTCTGGTGGTTGCTTTTCATTACTTTAAATATTTCATGCCAGTACCTTCTGGCCTTCAAAGTTTCTATTGAGAAATCAGCTGCCAGTCTTATAGGAGCTCCCTTGTAGGTAACTAATTGCTTTTCTCTTGCTGCTTTTAAGATTCCCTCTTTGTCTTTAACCTTTGGCATTTTAGTTATAATGTGTCTTGGTATGGGCCTTTTTGGGTTTATCTTGTTTGGGACTCTGTGCTTCCTGGACTTGTATGTCTATTTCCTTCACCAGGTTAGGGAAATTTTCAGTCAATATTTCTTCCAGTAGATTTTCAGTTCCTTACTCTATCTCTTCTTCTGGCTCCCCTATGATGTGAATGTTGGTACATTTGATGTTGTCTTGTCCTCATTTTTAGATTCTTTTTTCTTTTTGCTGTTCTGATTGGGTGTTTTCTACTATCTTGTCTTCCAAATTGCTGATTCAATCTTCTGCTTCATCTAATCTGTTGATTCCCTTTAATGTATTCTTTCAGTTATTGTAGTCTTCATTTCTGACTGGTTCTTTTTCATGTTTTATATCCTCATTTTTATCTTTCCTATCACTTTGTTAAAGGTCTCACTGAATTCATCTGCTCTTCTCCTAAGTTCATTGAGCATCCTTATAACTAGTGTTTTTGAAACTCTGCATCTTGGTAGATTGCTTGTGTTTCACCTTATTTAGTTCTTTTTCTGGAGTTTTGTCCTGTTTTTTTCATTTAGGACATGTTTATTTGTCTTCTCATTTTGGCTGCCTCCCTGTGTTTGTTTCTATGTATTAGGTAGAGCTGCTGTCTCCTGGTCTTGGTAGAGTGGCCTTATGTAGTACGTACCCTGTGGGGCCCAGTGGTACAGTCTCCCTCTTTACCTGAGCTAGGTGCTCCAGGCATATCCCTTGTGGGCTGTGTGATGTCCTGTTGTGGTTGAGCTTTGATTGCTGTTGCACATCAGTGGGCAGATTTGACTCTCAGGCTGACGGGCTTTGAGGACTGACTGTGGCTACAGTGGACAAGCTGTTGTGCAGGGCTGACCCTACAGAGCAGGATTCACTTTAGCAGGGCTCTGATGCCTGATGAGTTTATCCCTTGGGTGTGCCATTTGTGGTGCTAATTGGGTGGTGCTCTGAAGCCGACCACCGGGTACATTGGTTCTAAGGCCTCTTGGGATGGGCTCTGGTGCAGGCAAAGGTTAACTGCCGCTGGTATCTGGCCTGGGTCCACCTGGTAGGAGCGACAAAGTGATCTATGATTGATAGCTGCCTGTGCTGGGCTTGGAAGCACCTGGGAGTGGTTATGCTGTGAACCAAGGCTGGCTCCCACTAGCACTGGGCTTGGAACTGCTTAGCAAGGGTACTGGGCACACCCTGCTTGTTTGGGGTTTGTGGACCTTTGAGAGATTTCAGAAACATCTGTAGTGTGGGCCCAGGCCAGCAGCTTCTGTGCATTAGCCTCTGAAAGAGTTTGGGAGGAGGGCCATGAATTGGATTGGGTGGGATCTCAAGGAGTCACCAGGGCAGAACCAACGGGGTTAGCTAGATTCATAGAGACTCAGACTTGGTGCCTGCCAGTGGGTGTGGAGAGGGTTCAACAAAAGAGCAATGGCTCCTGTTGGCACTCTAGCCCAGGAGAGCTTCCTCTCCAGTCCTTACCCTGAAGTCAGACAATTTAATTCCTTCCTCTGTGTCCTTGGCAGCTTTTGGGCTGCCATCTCTTCACTACACCTTAAGCCAAATGTTTGTGAATGACTCTGTGCTCGGGCCCTTTAAGAGGGATGCCGGGGTCTACAGCAGCCCTCCGTCTCACCCAGATTGAGTCCCTGCTATTTTTCACAGCCAGGTGTGTGGGGACTCCTCTTCTAGGCACTGGTGTTCTGTGCTGGGGAGCCTACTGTGGGGTTGGGACCCCTCAATCTTCAGTGGAGACCTCCACAGGCAAGATATTCCTCCCCATACTTAAACACCACAATGGTTGTGGGAATAGCTAGTTTCTCGTCTCTGCCCCTCCTACCAGTCTCACTTTGGCTTCCTTATATCATTAGTTAATAGGAGTTCCATTCAGCTAGACCTCAGGTGGTTCTCAAGGATGGCGGTTCTATCATTTAGTTGCAGTTTTGATGTGGTTATGGGAGGAGGCATGTACAGTGGCTACCTACTCCACTATCTTGATGAGAAATCTCAAGCACACTTTTTTCTTTAAGAAATATTTAGAGTGAAACCATCATGAAAAATAGATTAGTTCCTTTTTAAATCACAAGAAAATAGGCACAATATTTGAAAAGTGTAAGTAAAGATATTTAACAGTTCTCTGAAATTGCATGTTTTCAGAGTATTTTGCCAACAACATGATCCATCAAGAGGAACTCAATATGGTAAGTCTCTAAAATTTAGTTTTGTGGGTTTAAAGAAAGGAAAACATTTAGGTCAGACATAGAACAGTCTGATTTAGTAGCCTCACTCAATTAAAATATAAATTTCTGAGTTAAAATTTTACATATTTATAAGATTATCAGTTTCTTTGTGCAGTGTATAATGTAATGTACTAATTTTTCTTCTTTGTAAACTGTACCTACTCTCAGTCAAGCCTTTGTCTGATGTCTTCCATCCTCACTACAATCAGAACACTGCATCAAAACAAGGTAAAAAGCTTTGACTTTTGACTGCTCTTCTAAAGGAATATCATCCTCAGTAGGTAAAATTGATAAAGTACTGCAGGTCCTGAATGAAATTTTCCTAAGAACACATTGTTAACATTTGAATTCTAATTAAGGGAAATTGGATCCTGACTAACTGGAGTTATAGGATGTTCGTTTCATTCATGAGTAGCCTCCGTGTTCTGCTGGAACAGCAATGTCTCACCAGCACTGAGCCTGGAATACGCCCTGTGGACTGGATTCAGGGCCTCTTTGGAAAACACTCAGTTCTGTGTCATGCCAAATGCATTCTGTGGTGCTAAAAAATACTCTCTAAACAATATCATTACCCTCACTTTCCAGTCACTGCCCCCTTTTTTTGATAATGGGTTGATATTTGGGGGAAGAATAATAAATCCTAAATTCACATTCTTCTGCAATATGTGTTGCTAGTAGGAATTTGGTATGCCTCATATGTAGTAAGCTTTGTCACAGCTTAGGTCCTAATGAGGCTGGACTAGGGATGTGAATTACACATCTTAGAAACAATTGGGTACACATAAAATAAGCTATTCAGAACTAAATGCCATTCCAATGCAGCAATATCTTTTATTCTAACTTTGAATTTTTTAAAGATTTTTTTAAAATATAGCTAACATACAATATTGTATGTTTCATATATATACCATAGTTATTCAACATTTGTATACCTAAAGCAGTGATCGACATAGTATGTCCAGCAACCATCTGACACCGTACAACACTATTACATTATTGACTATATTCTCTAGGCTATACACCACATCCCCATGACGTGTTTTATACCTGGAAATTTGAACCTCTTATTCCTTCACCTTTTTTTCTTCTCTTTTTTGATTTTTCAATTATAGTTGACAGTCAATATTATATTAATTTCAGGTTTACAGCATAGGTTAGACATTTTTTTTGGTTGAAAACGTTACCCTTTTAACTTATCCAGAAATACTATGAAAAACACTTGTCAATCAGTGTTTATTAACAGGGAAAGATAACAATAGTGTATTAGTCTAAAAAACAGATTATAACAGTAACAAATTCCTCTCTGTAGAGGAAACCATTGTTGTTTCTTTTGAAGTCTTCCAATAATATTTTATGTACACAAACACACCTCCTACTGTACTTTGTTTTTTTTTACTTAATATATTCTAGAGATCCTTCCATATCAATACAAATGGCTCTACCTCCTTTTAAAGGCTGCATAATATTCCATTGTGTAAATAATTCTGTCCTATAGTTGAACCACAATTGAACTAGTCTCTGCATTATGGACATTTAGGTTATTTCCAGTTTTTCTATCACTTTTAATACTGTAGTTAACATTTTTCTCCATTCAGCTTTGTGCCTTTATGCAACTATACTCTTAGGAAAACTGCCTATAAGTAGATTGCTGGATCAAAGAGTATAAACAATGAAACTTTGGATAACTACTGGCTAATTATCTCCAAAGATGTATACCAGCAGCACACAATTACTCAAATTCTTTTAAACATTATATAATAAGCACCTTCATCTTTGTCAATCTGATAGGTGAAAAATTCTGTCTCTGTATTATTTTGCATGTCTTATGAGTGAAAATGAGTGTATTCCCCTGTCTTTTGATCAGTTATATTTGTTTTCCTGACACCCAATCTGTTGTCTTATTTAATGAACCCTCTCCCCAGAGGGTTCCCCATTTGCCCATTTTTCTACTCAGTTTTTTTCCTATTGATTTATAAGATCTTTTTATATGTTAAGAACTGGCATTCGATCTGTGTTATAAACATTTAGTTTAAGTTTGCCATATCTTTTGACTTTGTAATAACTTTGGCATTATGAGTTTTATATTTTATTAGTCAAGCATCAGTCTTCTCCTTTATGAAATTCGGTTTCTACATGATTTACATTTTTAGCTCATTTTTCACGAGTGAAAAGAAAAAGAAGAGGAATGAAAAGTCTCTCAACAGGCATTCCCATACAGGTATTTTGTCTTAATTTTATTATAGCTTTAAATTTCTTCTTACAAAGTCCTCATTTTTAACTATTCTGAATTTCAGGTGAAATGGTGATAGAACCATAATACAGTGAATATTAAAGAAAAGTTAGATGTGTCTTGGGTATCCAAGCACATAATTCAGGAGGTGACAGTCCCACAGCTCCTATAACACATCCCCTGGTATCAAATTAGTGAGAGGAATCTGCGCCCACAGGGTGCTCATGGTCTTCGAATGGGCAGAGGTACAGTTTAGCATCCTTACCTAGCCACGTATTTCTCAGCTGCATGATCTGTACCTGACCCAATTTATAACTCTTATAATTTTCTGGATTACTGATATGTGTAAAGCATATGAAAATGTTTTGGGGATTTGTAGCAGTTTTTACATATCATTTCACAAAAGCAAAATTAATAAAAGCCAGCAACTTTCACCTTTTGCTGTTTCTATAAGAGGTACTTGTCACACCTCTTAATGTTACACAAAACAAAAATATATTTAATGTTTATACCTACAGATGAATATGGGGCATGATTTTCACCATAGGTATATCGTTGAATTATGAGCAACAGAAAGTTTGGTTTTCATTTTATGTGATATTAAATGCCAGTAGTAAAATCAGTGTAAAGTAATCTCGATTCTTCTCTCCTTCTAGCTATCTAAACCAATAACATTAAATAGACCCATAAAACAAATGCAAGAAGAGGATGGCAGACACACAGGTTTGCTATGTTTTGTCTGTAACAAATATGATTTATAGTACTTACAAAAATGATGACACATGTATTTCAAAGTTGGTATCCCACTTTATTCTTCTAGATTTGTAAAACTAATTATAAGAGTTAAAAAAAATTTATCGTAACTATCCACTCTATCAAAAACCCAAGCAGAACAAAATAACTTAGGTTGGGATGGTCTAGCACTCTTCAGTATTGAGAGGTTACACTTCTTGATATAGAAGCCAGGGTTGCGTCTATGGCCATGCCACCCTGAACAAGCCCGATCCCGCTGATCTCAGAAGCTAAGCAGGGTCGGGCCTGGTTAGTACTTGGATGGGAGACCACCTAGGAAGACCAGGTACTGTAGGTGTAAAAAATAAATAAAAAATAAGAGATTGTAAGCTGACAAGGTCCTTGCAATCTGTGAGGTCAACCGAGGGTTGCTTCTCCAGATAGACAGACAGACAGACAAATAAATGATAGATTAGATAGATAGTTAAATAGATATAGATAGATAAAACATGTAGGAGCCAGGGTCTCTGAGCTCAGAGTGCACTGATGTGCTACCCTAACACACTGTGATCCCCCTGTTCCCCAGCTAGCTGAAGCCAGTGATTATAGCTTTCTGTTCAAGGAGATAGATATTCCATAACCACACACAGTGACTATGACAGAAAAAATGAAAAAATGACAGAGGCTGTCATATTAATGATTTGAAGTTAAATTTTAGAAAATTCTCTATTCATATAATTATTCTAAGCAGTTTTTCAGTTTCACTTTTTGTAACATTCATTGTTTCGCTTCGAAAAAAAATGAGGTATGATGAAATTACAATTAATAGAAAAGCTGAAGGTACTGTATGTATTAACTAATTATGCTCATCCACCAGTAGGCAAAGCCTAATGAAATGAACATAAAGTGCTTTATGAAAGCTGCCCTAAGATCCTTTCCTTCTAAAATATTTTTCTTATTCTTAGATACAATTGTGAAAGTTGCTTTTCTTAAGAAATGTAAGGAAGCGGGACTTCTTAATGATTTATTTGAAGAAATATTAGACAAACTTCATTTGATTCAGGAAAGACTCATGGATGAGACTACCTCAGAATCAGGTACTAAAATAGCAAAATTTCTACATACAGAGACTTCTCATTGGCCTACATGTAAAACAAAACCAAAAAAATACTGTACATTTTCTTTCTGTGGTCTTTCTTTTTTCTTTTCCTTATTTATCTAATTTTTTTAAAAAAATAAAATCTATTGTCCCAGATCTCTGTCTTTAAAAAAACACTACGTGGGTAATTCACAAACTCATTAATTTTGTAAAAGTACCCTGATGCCCTGAAGGTCTTCTTGTGTTTTCCAGAGGTGCATAACTGAGAGTGACCAGCAAGAGATGGTCGAAACCAGATTTGGTCTCATATTCTTCATTTCACACGCCCCACCCTGCCCCCACAGCCAAGCACACTTGTTGCTAAGATTTGAGAATGAGCATTATGTTAATTTTGATTTGACTAAAATTCTCTTCCTTAATGAACCAAGTGTCTTTTTTTGTATTGTTGAAATTTAAAGTATAGAAGATTTTTTTAATGTTCTGACTGATGTTTGGCTTAGTTAAATGTTACCTTTCATTAGTTCTTCGGAAGCTGAAGTCCCATTCATATGCAGAGGTCTACAGCCACTTAGCCTTCTTATAACCTACCTTATGAGCTTAAAACCTTGATTATAAATATAGCTATTTTACAAGGAAAACCTTGACAGTCTATACTTTAGGCAACAATATAAAATATATGGTTATTTCTAAAGGATTGTTTTCTATGGGACAAAACCAAAAAAATGAAATTAAGAGCAAACATTTCCAAAAGCTCATTCATTGCATTCTTTTATTTGTTTATTCTTTTGTCTAGACCAACCACTTCTCAAACTTGAGCATGCCCCTCAGAATCACCTGGAGGGCTTGTTAAATCACAGATAGCTGGGCCTCACCCCTGGAGGTTCTGATTCAGTAGAGGTGCCAAGAATTTGCATTTCTAACAAGTTCCCAGGTGAGGCTGCTGCAGCTGCAGAGTCTAACACTAAAGTTCTACAGCAGATGAGTGCTCTGTTCACTCTTCCTTATTTTGGGTTATTTTGTGAGGTGTTTCTATCTATATAAATTAAATTAAAACTGAAAATGTTTTTCTCCCTCCAGACTATGAAGAAATTGGAACTTCACTTTTTGACTGTAGATTGTTTGAAGACACATTTGTAAATTTTCAAGCAGGTATATGAGTTACAACGAAGCAGCAAAGTTTATAAATATTTATTATATATTAAAATGATATATCCAGTGATAAAAATCATATTGAAGAAGGTCCATTGTTTTGTTCAATGAAAAAGCCCACTACAAAATAGTATGACCCTTCACACACGCAGTCAAAAAATACGTAAATACACAGAGGCACACATGCGCACAAGACAACTACACCCAGTTGGAAACAGTACTGTAAGTTGCTGAATTATAGTGATTGCCTTTGTCTTCAGTGCTGCATTGTATTTTCCACACGCATAATACTTTGTGTAGAAACAACACAAAACTGAGTGCCAAATGAGAGCGTTTTGGGAACATGAGGCTTCCTTTGGCCTCTGCTCAGGCGGCCAGGCTGTGACAAGCCACGCTGCTGCTTGCCTCCCTCTCAGCATGATGTATGCGCATTTCAATTCTCCCAACATTAATCTTCAGATCTAATCCGAGGGAGATTGTCACTGATAAAAAAAAAAAAAAAAAAAGAGCAAAAATAGCCAAGTAATTTTTTTTTTCAAGAAAGTTTTGAAGGAAAACCTGGCTGGGGCAGAGACTTAACCTTTCTATAAAACGTTAACCATTTATTGAGTAGCTCCTTTCACCATCGTGTCAGGTGACTTCAGAACAGGCTACATGTCCACTTACATGTGAGTCTGATCCGACTTCTCCATCAAGGCTGCCGCACACACCGCCGGGCAGGCTGCACACTGCACATCCCAGCAGGAGCGGGGCCACAGACTCACAGTGTGGTGCAGGCGGCTCCCCTGAAGCTGCCCAGACACAGCGCCCTACATGCTGTCCTTGTCCATGGACATAGTTGTCCAGGAAATTGTAGACAATAGGTTTTCCCTGTGGAGAAACTATCAGTTCATATCCCTGTCTCAATATACACAAGCGTTCCTCATTTTTGTTTTTCTATTACGTATTTCTATTTGAATTGTTTATTACATTTATAATCAGCAGAAAAAAAAATTTTTTAATCTACCAAAAATAGTGTATCTTTTAAGGCTCTTGAGAATGTCTGCCTGCTGCTATTGGGAATATCTGTGTTTTTCAAAAAGCAGCCTTTAAAATATATTCTCTAAAAAGCTTTTTCTGTAGGAGACTGTCATCTGTATTTTTCTTTTATGTAAAAGTTACACGTTTGGAACATGTCATACATCACTACCTGGATGGCTGAATGGGAGTATCTGGGTTACTGTGTAGTACCTGGGGAAGTAGGACAACAGGAGGAGACAGTACTTGGAATCTCAAGAAAACCAGCTTAAAAAGGCTTAACTTTTGACACTGATAAAGACTCTCTTGCTTAATTTAGCCTTTCTAATGGTCCAGAAAGTTAACTACAGGTATACAAATATTCTAAAGAAAGATTATGTATGTTTTAATATTCTTCAATTTTGAGGTTTTTAAAAAATGACATTGCCACTGTAATATATAAAGCCTAGCTAAAGTATCTTCCTCCTAAGTTTCCACAATAAAAGCCTTCTAATTTCTAAATAAAATCAAAAGCTTTTAGGTAACATTAAAAATTGGATGACTTTTTATGAAAGATTTGCCCTGACCACATGTTGTCTCCCATCATTATCTTTCAACAAATAGATATAGTGTAGCATGAAAGTTATACAGTAACTGCTTTTGAGTTTTCAAAGATACAGAAGGGGACTTTTTCTCCTATAAATGTGTACAAAATTTTAAAGATTTACTGACCAGCTTTATGTGCAATAAATACTAGATAGAATTCTATCCTCAATTAGAAGAGGAAGCAAAGGCATGAAAGAACCAGTTCCCTCTTACAAAGACCCTAGATTCTTTCCATTTGGGGCACAGCATTGTATACTATGCACTTGCAAATGAAGGGGCTATAAATAGTATATTATTTATAAAACTACCGAATTACCTGAAATCAATCATTTTTTTTCTTCTTATAGCATTAGAGAATAAAATTCATCAATTTGAAGAAAAGGAGCAGCAGATGAAGGAAGAGATTGAGCTACTTCAGGACTTGAAGCAAACCTTGTGCTCTGTTCAAGAAAGTAGAGACCTCAGTTCAAGTTCTACTTCGCTGTCTTCTCTATCTTCTTAAGAATGACCATTTCCTAAGCCAGGAATCGGCATAGTCCCAAGCAGGCTGAGAACTGGAGACCCGGCCTGTGAAAGCCGCACATCTGCAGACTTCCGGCTTCACCAGCTCTTCCCTTTCATGCCTAAGTGGATGTTTCCTGCCTCCCTCTTATCTCACTTCTCCCGCTCCTGATAAAATGTTTCTCGGATTCTACTTGAGTAAATTGGATCATGCCTCCCATCTCACTCACTCTCTGTATTAAAGTCTTTTGGTGGTTTCCTGCTGGCATACTGCCTTCTACGCATCCCCCACTCCAGTGATCTGAGTTGATGCCAGTAACACACCAGGTGCTCCTAGCCGCAGGGCCTTTGCACAGCATGTGAAGTTGTAACTGCGCTGTTGCCTTTCTCCGACTGCTCCTCCTGTGGGTCTCATTGTACCATTTCTCCCACCTATTCCACCTGAGATACTTTCCCTTCATATCAGTTCCAGGTGTAACCCGCTGTATCCTACATCGAATACAAGCTCTCTGAGGGCAAGAGCTCACTATTATGTGTCGCTCACTATCACATTCCCAGCACCTGGCATGCTCAATAAATGTTTGTTGAATAAACGCATAAACTCTTTTGAGACTAGCTCTAGCCCATAATGCCTCTTAAGATATAATAAATTTGAATCTTCTATTTTACTTGTACCAGATTTACCTGTCTTATCACAAAGCCTGCTTTTCAAAGTTCTCTTCAACCACAGTTACCACACGGGCATACATCATCTTCAAAATAAACACTGAAATTTAAAACTGAATAAGTACATCAATAGGAATATGCAATAATGAAAAAAAAGTTATTTTTTTCAGCCTAACACTAAACAGTTCAGATTTTTATGCTCCACCACCATGTCTGAGCCCTAAAGACCTCACATTCTCATTTCTAATTTTTTCCCACCGTACCCTGCTTTGCAATAATGCTACATTTCATAATGAATTTGATCTGAGTCCCAGCATGGCATGGCACATGATAAGTAAAAATATCTGTTAAGGGAAGAATCGAATATAGATGAAAAAGAACATGCCCATTCCTATTGTAATGGCAACCCTGGGCCAAGTCATTCTTGCCTGACGGACAAAATCTAAATCAGTGGTTTTCAAATTTGTCCGCACATCAGAACCACCTGGACTTAAGAAACCACAGAAGCCAAGACTCCATCCCAGACCCACTGAGTAGAGATTTCCCTTTGTCTAGATAACTAACTCAACTCTCTGGATAACTGTAATTCAGTTACATCCTATAACAAAGCTTATCAGTAATAGTTTTGATGTCATGGTCTTTATTTAAAAGAAAACCTTTGTCCCCCAATTTCAAATTTAATCTGTCCTTCATGGGAGGTATGTTGGCATAATGTGCTTGTGTTTGGTGGTCATAAAGTAGACAAATATGGGGCAAACTGTTAAAACAGTCCTGGGTTGGTATATCACTGACTACTGAAAAACTTTAATCAAATTATTTAATCTATTTGAGCCTAATTCTGCATGCCTTACATACAAAACATGGGCACTAAAAAATGTGTGTGCAGCACAGGGCATGATGCCTGGCACTGTGGGAAATAAATGTGTGTGTGCGTGCACGTGCGTGCCCCCCCCCCCACACACACACTGCCAACATTTCCTAACAGGCTGTCGGCGCCGAGCTGATCAAGAAGGGAACGTTTTGGTGGTGGGAAGATGCCCCGCTGAAAGAACACACGAGGGCCGACATGCAAAGGAAAAGGCAGGCACCGACTTTAGTGCGGGGAGCGTACGCTTCTGCGCTAGGGGACCGCTGGGCTTTAGATATATCAGAGATCGACAGTGGCACTCTGCCACACATGCGTGATACATAGAGATGTCAGCATGCCGACATAAGCTGGGTGCAGGCACTAACACGACATTCCAAATCTGGGGCCCTATTCCTAGCCACGAGCCTGGACCACAGCCAGACCTGGGACCAGCCAGGCCTGGCGTCCACACTCTACCCCTGTAGGGTCGTGGTGCAGGATCTGGCCCGGAGGTGCTTCCTTGGGCCTACAATCCACTTGCCACTCTTGGAGTGGCTTAGCCCCATGGGGCATCACCCTGGGATACTTGGTACCCGTCGCCTCTCTGGTGCTGCTCAGCGCACCAGGGGCATTGTGGCACGGCAACCTGTGCTTGTGCCCCCATCGTTTCACTACCTGTTCCATGGCACAAGCCATCTGTGTCCCAGGCAGCCTCAGGGATGGGACCCTCTACATAGGGACTCGGTATGTCTCCCGTCTCAGCAGGCTCCACCCGGAGCTTTCCTTGAAACTGCATTCGCCCCAATAGGGGGTGCAGATGACCAGACGGGGGGCTCACAGAGAACTGTGCCTGCTGCCCCAGGTACACTCCCCCACACTCGGTCAGTGTGCAATTCCCGTACGGGGAGTGTTCACCCAGGACCACAGCCACCCCTTCATGGTACGTGGACTGCACAGTTATGGGATTAGGGTCAGTTGATGGCTTCAGTGGCCAGAAGGGCTGCATATATGGCAGCCAGTTGTTTCTCTTTCAGAAAACACTTCCATGCCTTCCCATAACCGGAACCAGAAGCCTATTTTCACCTTCCGGGAACCGTGCTTCTGCCACGAGCCCCACCCAAACCCTGCGTCCTCCACCTGCGCCGTACGCAGGGATGGGAGGGCTGGATCTACACACATAGAGTTTGGGCTTGTGCTACAGCTCTGAGGCCTTAAAGGCCTCTTCTAGCTCACGGGTCCAATCCCACTGCACACCCTATCACACTAGACGGTGCAGGGGTCCCACTGAGGAGGCCAAACGGGGGGTGAACACTCTCCGAAAACCCAGCAGCCCCACATAACTTTGGAGCTGCTTCACTTTTTCGGGCTGGGGATATGCCTGTATCTTAACAATCACTGCCTCTGGCATTACTTTTGTTGGACCGACCAGACAACTCCCAAGAATCTGAGAGAACCCAGGTCCCTGGACCTTGTCCTCGTTGACTGCCTACCCCCAGTCGGCAAGAGCTTCTCACAAGCTGGTCGCTGCTGTTTTCAGCTCAGTAAGGGGATCAGAGGTTAGCATTATATCATCAACGCAATGATGCAGTGCACTACGGGCAGTCGTTTCCATGCGGCTATATCTTGAGCCACGAGACCATGGCACAGGGTAGGGCTGTGCAGATAGCTCTGGGAAGGACAAGGAGTGTCCACTGTCGCCCTTTTCAGATGAAGGCAAACTGTTCTTGACTTTTGGGGGCTACAGCGATAGAGAAAATTCATTTGCCAAGTCCAACACATAATGGTATCGTCCAAGTTCATGTTACAACCAGTCCATGATGTCCGTGAGGTTCGGCACAACAGCATGCAGGGGCAGCGTAACCTTATTCAGCTCGCAGCCTCAGGTCAGCTGGCTCCCCGCCAACTGGATGTGCCCGCCGAATCCCTGCAGTGAGATAATGGCCAGCTGTACCACACAGGGGTGTGGATTTCCCGGGAATGAGGGTAAATTGCTGGTCAGTGCACAGCTGATTCCACAGCGCCAGCAGCACTTCATAAGGTTGCTGCTCCACCTTTTCTGCACTGACCCCCGCCACAAGATCAAACCACATCTGCCTGCTGCTCACTCTCATAGCCCAACTGCTGGGGGCTGCTCTGCTCCTCATTTTCGGCCATGCCTCCCTCGTGCACTGGCTGGTCTGGGGGCAGGGGCTGGTACAGCATGCACTTGGGTGGAATGATCATTGCGTTTTCACCTCACATCCCCACACCTAGCCATGGCGAACGTCTCCTCGTGGATCCGCCTATCCACATAAGGGGCCAGCGGTGGCCATGTTGCCCAAGGTCAAGATCAAGTCCTTCATACAGGCTGTAAACACTTGTTCATCGGGACTAGTGTACTGGGTGTGAAACATCATGCCCATTTCTCGAATTATCTGGACCAGATCTAAGCACGTGGCCCATCTGCTCATGTCTCTGGCAGCTCCCCAGGGTCGGCCCACACTGTCAGTGCAGCAGACAGGAGCCAGTTCACAAGGGAGTGATTGCCTGCACCCCGCGCCGGAGGGCCCATTCTGGAGGCGCTGCCAGGGGAATGGCATCACTGTTACGGAGGGCGGCTGAGCCATCTCTTCCGGAGATAATTCAGTCCCGTTGGCCCCATCATCCCACAGCTACAGCAGCCACCCCGAACTGTCTCCCGGCTCTCCGCCGTATTGTTTCGTCAGGTCCTGGACTTTGGCGGGGGTGCACTGGATCAAGGTTATATGCTTTTCAGCCTAGGGTGTGGCACCAGCTTGCTCCCTCAGGGCCAACAGCTGTTCCACTTCAACCTGCTGCCGTATCATGGGCTGCGCCTGCCGCGTATCAGTATGGGCTCCCAGACCGGGTTGATGGCAGGACCCGACAGGCCCCTGCGGCATGCGTTCCGCTGCAGCCAGCCGCCTTTCCAGCGCTTCTTCCTGGCACTGTAGCTGCTGCACCTGCTGAGCCTGGTCCTGAACCTCCAGGCTGGCCAGCCGCAGCACCACCAGCAACATCCAGGTCCCCCGACCCGCTGCCGCGCAGTCGGTGAGCAGTCCAGCATCTCCAGGGCTTTCTGGACGTCCTCCAGACAGGCTTCACTGCATCCTAATCCCTTGCCGGCATCCACGTGGCCAGATGCAAGGCCACGGGACCCACTAGGAGGCAGAGGGCCACACTTCCTCCACCCTGGGACCATCTGGCGCGCTGGGGCTGTACACACGTCATCCTGCCGACTACACTACGTGTCAGCGCCGAGCTGATCAAGAAGGGAAGGTTTCGGTGGTGAGACGCCCAGTAAGAACGCACAATGGGCCAAGAGAATGAAACAGTAGGCACCAACTTTATTGCGGGGAGAGCGCACTTCTGCGCTAGGGGACCCCATGGGCTTTGTCAGAGAACAATAGTGGCATTCTGCCACACATGCGTGATACAATAAGCTGAATCATGCTTACATGAGCCGAGCTCGAGCGCCCTACTACATTAATGTAACATTCTAAATCCAGGATCCTATTCCTAGCTGCAAGCCTGGATCACAGCCAGACCTGGGACCAGCCAGGCCTGGAGCCCACACAAAGCTATAGAGGAGTCAATTGTGTCAGAAGAATTACTACACTAATGTAACATTATACAGCTGGGGTCCCATTCCTAGCTGCGAGGCTGGACCACAGCCAGAACTGGGATCAGCCAGGCCTGAGGCCCACACAGGCCCTGACTTTTTTTCATTCTAACCAAACTCGCTCATGGTAAACTCTACAAGGCTCATTAGCCCCAGCTCGTAAACCTTTGTTTGTGCCACTTGGCTGTTTTAGAAATGAGCTAAAAAGGACACTATGTTTTCCCGCACACTGCACAGATATCTTCGGATATGTTTCTCATATTAACTATTAGGTTTTCTCTTGCTAGCATGAAATGCTGTTTATAAATGTTATTGTGCTATTAATCCCTCAACCTCTCTCTCCTCCTAATAATTTATACATTCTTTGAGGACAGGGACTATGTCTTTCCCTTCATTTATAGTAACCCCACAGGATCCAGATACATTTTTTCTGCTGTGACAGTTCAATTGTACTATCTTTCAGCAGGAATAAAATCAAAGAATTTCTATCATGCGTGTGTGTGTGTGTCTGAGAAACGGTTGACATGTTCATGGTAGTACCTGTTTTTAGTCTGATACCTGCTAAGCCTCAGTACTGATTTTGTAAGTCATTGCAAAATACACATAAAATTTACCACGTTAGCCACGTTTAAGTGCACAGTTCTGCAGCATTAAGTACATTCACGCTGTTTTTGCTGCGGTGACCACTGTCCATCCACAGAACTCTTCTCATCTTGGAGCCCCTGGCAACCACCACTGCACCTTCTGTCCCCATGAGTATGACTACCCTAGGTACCTCACATAAGTAGAATCATACATCTGTCCTTTTGCAACCAACTTATTTAACTTAGCATAATGTCTTCAAAGTTCATCCAAGTTGCAGTATATGTCGGAATTTCCTTCCTTTTTACGGCTGCATATTACTGATTTTTCAGGGAAATAACAACTGTATGCCAGTTTAAACACATTACTTTATTAACAAGTCATTCTAAGCATTACATAAGTACAACCTATATACTTGAGTATCAAACGTTGTCTCAGTAAGAAGTTCAAGAGTACATTTAGGGCTATTTTAAGAAATATGAATACTTTGGCTTTCATTATTACATCAGATGAAAAAAGCAATTCAAAGAAGATTTCATCTCTGTGATTAACAACAGAACCAAGTAGAAAAATAAGTATTAAAAAAAAGATACTCAAGTACTCTTTGAAGAATTCATTCCCGTTTTCTTCACTACATACATACTCATACAATTACCCAGTAACATGAGAAGTGGTTCTTCACCTATATTAAGGACCTACTATTTTAAGTTGTGCTTTACTTTTAAGTTCACTTTTTTTTTCAAGTAAGAGTGACAGTAAACACACTGAAGTTCTTATTTAGTCTCGATCATAAGCCTACAGAACAGTGATTGTTGGAAAAGCTACCCATCACAACTATATAATCAAATTAATGGGCATTTATCATATAGCAAGAAAAATTTTATGTTGCATAACTAATTCTATTCTAATAATTCACTGGGTTTCAATCACTTGCAACATGGTCAGAAAAGGGGCTGGCACGTCTAGGTTTGTATATATTTCACCAATCAATGGATTCCTATCTTTGGGCGCTTATTCTCCCAACACCACACACACTTAAAAACATCGCTAAAAATAGCAGCTGCCGCATCTCTTCACCCTCTTAATTTGGCTCTGAAAGTGTATTTAGGTTCCAAGTTCAGATGGGAGGAACTTCCAAGCAGGAAACAGTTCACTGACAGAGCTCCCACAAATGGAAATGAGCCCATGGGCCAGAGAGCAGAACAAAGCTTTGTTCTTAAAGCAAGCTCGGCGGACACACATGACAAAACTCAGAGCTGGACATTCTTACCTTCCAGATCACACTTCATAACCAGATCCAAAAATCAATAAAGAAGATCATAATTCCAATCCGTGTGTAAAGTTAAATTGTGCTAACATTAGACCTACCACAACTAAAAGGAGAGAGAAATTGAACTGAAAGCTGGCGGTTTCAAATAAGCGAATGGGTGCTGGATTCGGCCTCGATAACGAGATAAGATGAATCCCATGAAGCCCTGTAAGAGAACTGGTTTTAAGAGCCACTTCTTTGAGTCAGATGTAGCAGATCTGATGATTCAGCAGCCATAATTTAGGAAGGCAAGAGTACGCTGAATATGTCATATTTTCCTCTTACAATTAGTATTTACAGGGGAAAAGGCGTGTGTGGGGGGATTTAAACTTAAGTTCTCAGATTTTACCTTAAGAAAATGAAATGCCTTTAGATAGTAGTGGAGATTCTAATTAATAAAATATTCACCTGTGTCCAAAGTTTCTTTCATGAACAACTTTTCACAAACCATTCTAAATTAGTACTCTTTATGTGCTTTAGTCTTAAGAGAAATTTTGGCTAACTTAGAAATTTATCTTTACATAATTATCATTTCAATAGATTAACTCATATTAAACTGAATATATTTTCACATATCATGAAGTTAAAAAGTCCATCGATAGTGCAAACACCCAAACGAAAGCCTCAACAATCTCAGCTGGTCCTTCGCAGCAAGACAGTGACCTAGCAACTGATGCAGCACTTCAGCAAGCCCCAGGTCAGCATCTCGGACTCACGGTGGGGCCTCCATGTCTGTCTCACAATTCACAAACTACCCCAACTCCTAGTGTCAAAAGCATTGTTGATATGTGAGCCAGGGGAGTTGCCACAAACTTCCCCTTTCCAAGTTCAGAAATTCCTCTAATCAAAAACCAAAACCCAAAGAAAAAAAAAATACACCTAAACTTTCACCCTTTTACAATGCTCCAGCCAAATCTACAGTCACATTTAAAATATACATATCTAGAAACAAGAGTTGTTTAAAATAGGTTCAGGAAAAGCCGCACATCCTTCATATATTCCTACACAGAACTGTGTCTCAGATATGAAAAGCACAACCTGATGGGTTTTTACCTGCAGAATTATATCACCCGTAGAGCACAAAGGGCACAGCATCACCATCGCCAGTGCCCCAGGGCACTCACACAAAACCCAGCAGCCTTGGCTTCAGTTCTTAAAGGCTCCACATTTACTGGCTTTAGCAATGAATTCCTTTAGCAGGGGGCCATCCATTTGCCAAAACGCTGCAGTCTGTGTAACTTCTGTCAAATGATTGATGCAAAACTTAAAGCAGAATTCTTCTAAATCCTGGACATACACAACAAAAATAAAAACAAGAAGAGGGCCTTTTTTTAATTAACTTCAATTGAATTACCTCTCTCTAAACCCCTCACCCCAAATCTCTCACCCTCCCCAGAAAAGATAGGTGAGGCCAGAAACCTCAAATTAAGCAAACAAGCAACCACAGGTAGGTGTCAGAAAAACATACTATTTACTCACAACACAGTAAAAGTGATGGTTCCCCTACCTGTCTGACTCTTCAAAACGTGCCCACATGCATACACAGTCTATGAGGGGAAGTTTCCACATGGTTATCACATAGACTAGTCATATTCAAAGACAGTGTTTCAAAAAGCTGAAAGCAACTTTAGTCCATATCATATGTTTTACTACATTCAAGAAGTCAGAGAAAAGAAGATGTGGGTTATTTAGTTTAAGGAAGACCTTAAGAAATAGAAAAGTGATGAAGAGGTGCAGTCAACCTAAAATGACACATTAAAAAAATTCGGAGGACCTTAAATTCATTTTTGTGATCTCTTCAATAAAAATGACTTTATTTTTAAAACCACAAAGGATAATATACAACTTCCACCACAGTAATTTCTCAGATAGTCAATATAGGGAAGAATATCCACAGAGACTGGATTTTTCAGTCAGACAAAAGGAATCACCAACTACCAACAACAGAAGGAAAGTAATACATACAAGTATAAACCAGAACAATTTAAAATCTATTTCTGCCTCACTAACATATCCTATCACCTCCAGAAAAACTCTACTATAATGTTGTTTGTTCCTTCCAATGTTGGAACATATATTTATTAAATCAATTAGGTACCTGAAATGTACACACTGACTAAGTAAGTATAAGAGCAAATTCCACAAATACCTTGATTTTTATTACTTGGCTGGATATATTGAAGGTACTCAATGTTCTTTCAAACCAGGAACTCAACATTTAAACCATATGGTCTTGGTTTTATGTTTCTAGTTACCATGAAATAAGAATTTTAGGCAGAGTGGAGAAGGGCCCACACAAACATGGACACACCCCTTTTCTGCTTTCAGACCTCTGAAAACAAATACTTCCTATATCCTAAGAACCCTCTGTTCCTAGCTGAGAGACCTTAAGAAATAGTTATAAATCAGTAGAAGATAAACCCCATCTAATGTGTATCAGCCAGCTGCTGCCAGTTTTGTTTTCCAGATAATTCAAAATGCATTTAAAATGTTAGCACAATCTCTGGATCCATATGTTTTAATAAGAAATTCCCAGTGGACTGAATGAATGTACAGCTGAATACTCTGTATATTATAATAAACTAAAATGTTAAACTATATAAAACATTCCTTCTCACATTATTAAAGGAAAAACACTACTGCCATTATAACCCAATGGTTAATAAATAGCTCTAGGTACTAAATTATTCCACAAGAAGGTAAGTCGTATTTTAATCTTATTTATCAAAAATGGAAAACTAGTTTATCTATACATAACTTAGAAGTGGCCAGTCATGAGCAAAGAAAATTCTTCAAATCATGTAATGTATCAGATAAAGATCTTTAAATATTACGTTTTAATTTTATAATTTCAAATTCAAAGGGAAAGAAGGGTGCAATAAATTCTGGCATTGTAAAACCTTATTTCCATGTCTACTAATTTGGAATTCAACATTTTGTAGTATACATGAAAAATGAGCTGAGTTGTTCTCTGGAGCATCTGAGATCTTGCTCCCTGGCACATGTCATTAGTTTGGTTCAAATAAATTCTAATAGAAATTAAAAAAAAAAAAGAAAACTGAGTTTACTCAGTTTACTTATTGTACAGATTACCTTGAGTATAAACTTTAAGAACTTTTTTACATAGTATAAGTATAGCAATGGTGCTTCTAATTACAAATCAGTTCCTATATCTTTAACAACAGTATGCCTTCCTTTCCCCTCCAATTAGTTTGAATTGGAGAGATTTCTCAGTGTTCAACAAATGCTTAACAGCTTTAAGCATTAAAAGTCTAACTGGAGATTATGGAAAATAAACTAAATCTCCATTGTTTAAATAAATAACTGAACCTTGGTTAAGGCAGGTCTATGGAAAAGGAAGCACTGAATGCACTTGGAGAGAGAGAGACTGAAATGTGTTCAGTTCTTTGCATGAATCATACAGTGGCACAGCCAAACCCATTCACTGAGCAACCAATGCCCTGAACCGACCCACCTTTGACATGTGACTTAGATAAATATCTTTCTGATAATTCTTAAATACTACAAGAACCTACACGATCTGTTCTGATTAGATTTTCAATTACCTACAAAAGAAAATCCGGCTCTTACTCAACCAATATGCCAACAATAATAGGGCTGCTGGGCTTTAAATAAAACATTTCCAAGAAGGACAAGAATGATCACCAGTAAATGAATAAAATTCATAATATAATGAGTCTTCTCAAGGCTCATGAAATAGGGAAGTAGAAGAGGGTATAAAATCAAGGGGTCTAATAAGGTATTCTTGGTATTTTAGAAACTGAAGTTCATGTTTGTGACATTTTGTGGTGAAATTGAGTTTGGAAGCAAATAGGGTAACATCAGATTTGCTGTAATGAGTAAAAGATCAAAACTAAAAATTGCTATTCTGAAATAATTTATAATTTCATTCCAAATTTTTAAACATTTAAATTAATTATTCTAATCACTATACATACTCTGAAAATAAGTTGGTTTTCCTTTCCACAGATTTTCTTTAGTAATAAAACAGAACAGAGAATTGATGGTCTTAATACCAACATTTTTAAAATGCCAATACATTTAGCAGAGGTATCGGGTCCGAAAATCCTGAAGCTAAAATAGCTGGATGCTAAAACTTCTCGTGGAAGACCACTTAGCCATGGTAAGCCACCCCTGAGACACGTTCTAGCTGGCAAGAGACAGTGAGCCACATCTAACTCTGTCCAAACTTGTTAAACTGCAAAACAAAACCCCAAAACTTAAAGTTAAGTTTTGAATTCATTTTATAGTATGCCAAGTACAAAATATTCCAGATCAAATTGGGGTTTGTTTGTTTGTTTTTAAGAATGTATTTAAATGCCTTACTATATAAGAAAAAAAAAGAAAGGTGCTTTATTATCTACTGATAATAAAAAACTTTCAAACTGGCCCTCAGAAAGAAGAAAAAAATGCTGACCATTTGCTTTAGCAGACTTTGCCAATATTTGCAATATAAATCAATTTTGGAATTATACTTCTGGGCTCATATTTACTGCTTCCCACCAAAAGCAACATTATAGACGTAAGTTGCTCAGCAAGCAGGATTTTCTGGAAAGTTCTCTAATTTGGTTAAACAAATAATACTTCTCACTGTTTCTCCTAATGTTCAAATACACATAGAAAACAAAAATCTCCCAAAAAGAAACAGTATAAAAAGAAGCATTTAAATTTTTTATAATGTGACATAGATAGTTCAATGTTTTATTCATATTTTCTCCCTTGATGCCAATATTTACTCTGATTTGTGCTAGAGAATATTTAAGTGCTCCTTCTCCAAGTCCTACTTTACTATTAAAACCAACAGAAAGGTTGACTATGCATTCATAACACAAACAGTCCACAGCCGTCAGCTTACTTTCAAAAATCTTCCTAACTACTGAGTCAATAAATATATTTTTGTTGCTTTTACGTGTGTATATTTGCTTCAAAATTACCTTGTCAAAAGGAGGTATGGAGGAACCACACTAACTTTTATAGAAAAGAGAAGAAATGTGAGAAGCAGGTAGTCTCTATCTTCCTAGCATTTCAACCCACAGAGTGAAGGCAATGTCATCTAGTATCCTCAAGTTGAGCTTTTGAAAATAGTAGTTTTTGCAGTTAATTTCCATGTGGCTTAGTAGTAGCTTCCCATCAACTAATAGATCTAGTAAGTGGGTTTAATTTTATATTCTAAAGACTTTACTTATTCACTTACTATATTTGATAGCATTAAGGAAATAAAATGTTAAAGTACATTAAACAATTATATAACTCCTATCAGAACCAAAAATATACAGCCTAGATGGAAGTGATTCTTTTCACTTTTGTCTTCTATTTTCTATATTGAATGTGTAGTATTTATAGGTTTTTTGTTTTTTGTGGGTTGTTTTACATTTTTTAATAAGCTCTCCTCCATGGTTAGGTATTTCAACATATATTCATTCATCTCGTTTAAATCAACATATATTGCTGAATACCAACTATATGCCCACACTGTGACAGACTCTGGGGAATCACCCATTTGTGATATATAATGAGGGACAATTTTTAATATGTTTATATTTAATATGAGAAAAATAAAAACTAGTAAAAAGGAATGATCAGCTGGCATAATGACTTTATCTGTAAACATTCTAGGGTAGATTTTAGCTGGAAGTGAGAAAGAAATTTCCAGCAACTAGTCAAGATGATCGCCTCTGCCCAGGTGATTTTTGTCAGCCAGATCCCATCCCAAGAATAAGAAACTCACTAGCAATGAGGAAGAGTACAGGGAGACACAAAAAAGATTCTAAAATCAATCACTTAATGGAGAGAAAAGGCACCAGCCAATTTAAAATTAGATCACTGGGTGGAAATTAAGAAGTTAAATCTAAAGAAACAGCATTTCTAATAATAAAGCTCCTGGTGTCAAAGAAAGAATAGGGGAAAAAAAAACCAAACTATACTTCCATTTCCTTTTAGAAATGATATCCTAGAATCATTTTTCCATATGTTGAAAGGGCCACAGAGAAAGTCAGCTACATTTGATCTTAACAAACATTTATAACCATAATATAATCCTCAAATAAAAATAGGATACATTTGGAAAATAGATGACATAATGATTCACTTCAGTCTCTAAGTGTGATAAAGATGAAGTCTGTCCACCACACCTCCAAGTCCGTATCTGCAAATCTTTGCAGATATTTGGTAAGTTCCATGATACCCATCATCATATGATGACAAAGTACTTATAAGAATAGACATAATTGTGCCATTTTGGGTGGGACACTTTAGCTAGACATTTTGAACTCCAAAGCTATTGTTTTTTACCTTTTACTCCCTATGAATTTGTAAAACCAACCATATTAGCCTTTAGTTCCCTGATTATCCTCAAAGTTGCCTTCAGGGGGTTCCACAAACATTTATCATCCAGAGCCTACTACATGCCAGGCATAAGAGGGTACATGGATGAATAAGATACAGTTCCTGCTCATAAGGAGCTTACAATCTAATGTTGCTTTGATTCTTAACTCTAAAAAAATGCACATAAACTTAAAATTTCAGACTCCCAAAAGCCCTTTCATTCGCAAACTCTCTAGAGATCCATGAATTCCAGATGAAGAATTCAATCCAGTGTAAAAACAAATAAAAAGGAGTCTGGAGCAAGTTCTTTGCACATGAATAATTGTGTTATATTTAGATGATAACAGAATTTCAGAGCATACCCATATATAAATCATAAAGTATCCTTGGCTTATGACAGGGCAAAGTTGGGAGACAGCAAAAGTGGGTCTTGAAAAATATATATATATGCTGACTTTGAGAAATACTTGAGCTAAAATATGCTGTTTGTTAGTCCAAATAGATATGCATGTCATATTTCAACGTGTAGTACAGCTGCAGGGACCTCAGTTTCTTATCTTAGTTAAAAATGACAGTGGAGGAGTGACCATGTTTGAAACAATGAACAGAGAACAAAGAAAGCCAGATTTCATTTTTCAGGGGTCAGTCAGTTCATTGATTCCCTAAATAGAAGGAAGTTACTCAATGTGGTCCTTGTCTCACGTGAGGAGGAGGAGAGAAAGGAGCACACAGGGAGTGAAGGGTGGGTTGAGTTTTTATTTGTGGTTTTATGTTACCTCTGCATCATATCTGACCGCAGCAGAGAATAATGAAAAGGCATTCTCCACAGTGATTCCTCGCTTGATAATGTGTTGACAAAGTTTTTTCAATCTGTTTTCACAGTAAGATGTTGCCAAATCCAAAAGACCTAAAAGCAAAAAGTATGGAAAGTTTAATAAAGTTTATGATAATTTCCCATAATTATATACATATATATGTACATATGTGTTTATGTGTGTGTGTGTGTGTGTGTGTGTGTATAAATATATATTTCATTTTGGTGCACAGAGTTGTGTAGGTAAATCAGCAGAAGTTTCTTAGAGAATAATACTCTGAGCTTTATTTAAAAACTTCTCTTCCTTACTCCTTCTACCTCCCCACTTCCCAAATATACTCTCTTATATTCACTTTATACAATTTCTTCTATGATACGAAGGAAGGGAAAAAATGAAATTCTCTCCGCCCCCATTTTGTTTCCAAAACAATATGCTTAATCTAGCATCAAATTATACTTTATTAAAAAAAATAAGTCTAATGTCAGAAATTGTGTCCATAATAACTACACAATACTATTTTAAATGTATTTGCTTCAAATATTTTTTTCAAAACTTTATAAGTCAATAAACCTGAAACTTTGTATTTCAATACTGTAAGAAGATGAGATAGATTTCTGCCCATGTGACCTGGCCAGTCGCAGTGTAGCTGAGGTACCTATAGCATCTTCAGGTGGCAGGTCAATTGCGTCTGTGTAGAGGTACTGGAGAAAGGCACGATACACTGGGTAAGAAAACTGGTCTATTTCTATCACTTCTTTCATGTCCTCATTCCAATAAGACTGAAACATGGATCGAAAGTGCTCACACCTAAAACAGAAGAGCAAAAGATACTTAATTCAGTTGATGGAATCAGGCAAACACTACAGGTACCCTTAACCACTACATTTGGGCCTGCACATACCAGGATCATGAATCTGTAGCCAGCACCCTAAAAACATTCCATGTGCAAGGATTTTTATATTGTCTTTCATGTACACTTTCATTTTTGATGAGCACCTCCTACGAAACATTAAGAACCACTCGCAGAGCCTAGGAGTGCCTCGCACCTCTGCAGTCCTGCAGTTTCCGGCTGATAGTCCCATTCAGATAAGGATTTTTTTGCTCACTTATTTTTTAAGAGATGCACAGAAATGCATTTTAAACAACGAAATTAAAGGAAATTCAAAAATAAGAGTCCAAACTTATCATTATAAATTCATTTAAATGATTCATTATGTTTCATGTAAACAGCACATGTTCTTAAACCCATTTTACATGTTAGTTGGACTGTAGGTAAGCTGATTATTGTTTCATTACCTTACACGACAATTTCCTTCTTTTCTGACTCATCTTCAAAATGGCCATCACTCCTATTTTGTTTCTTTGCTTTGCCTTACTCCTGTTCCTCTCCTCCCAAACCTGTTATCAGTTTATTTATAAAACTTGGATAGTACGTATTTCAATAAACCTAAATGGGTCTTTTTGTATATTAACACATACAAATCCACCTGTATGAGGAATTGATTTCCAAATATTAGATTTTCCTTAAAGTATACTTTATAGTTTTAAAAAACCATCTTTCCAAATCTTTTAAAAATGAGATAGAGTATAAACAAAGTATTTTCAAAATCCATTCAGAACACTAATAGAATGGCTTCACTTACCTAAGAAATTACTGCATCTGAGAAGTAAAAAGAAATGGTTTTCTAAGTAAGGAACAGTAGGTAAAATGGCTTAGAAAACTACACATGAAAGGAACAGACTGGTTGCCCATAGGTTCACAGGCAGAAACATTTCCAGTCCATCTTTCGATTAATACTTTGGTGCAGATACTTACTTCCTTAAGTAACGAATGACATATGATGTTTCAGTGCCCTTAAACATGTTATTGTGTAAACAGGTTTTTACTAAATTTCCAAAAAGACTTATAAATGGTCACTTTAATTCTCAATGGTCTGATTTTCTGTACCTCTTTCTCTGTAATGGCAGCTTTAGTGAGCAATGGTACAAACAATTATTAATAAATACAAAGTTCTCTCCATTTATTCAAAGAACTCCTGCGTGTAGCTAAAGAACATTTCTTTAATTGGGAATTAGATGTCCCTCAGGCCAGAAGTCCAGCATTCCTGACTATAAGAGTTTGTGCGTAGGGGAAAAGAATCTTTAATTAAGAGTAAGAGAGGGCATATACACACTTTGCCCTGACAATCTTTCATTGTTTTTGATCATGCACACACATTTTTTTTGGTGGGAATAAAATTCACAGGATCTTTCATTTACAAACAATATAGACAAATACTTATACTACTACATTATGTTTCTTCGAAAAGGCACAAGTGTGTGACCTGCATATTCACATGTACACACAAAACTCTTCAATAATGAGTGAAGAGATACTATCTGCAAAAAATGTCAAGCTGTGCCTTTTCTCTCTACTGCCGAGGCTATTTCTTATCAGTCCCCATCTTATGGAGTAACAAAGAAACAGATATGGGAAAAAAGAAAGTAAAGTTATTGATGTTTCAAAGTTCATGCAAAAAATACCTGATTTTCAAAACAGCTTTATGGACATGGATATATTTCCCATCAATTCGAAACTTGAGGTCGGCTGTTTCTGGACTGTCAAATTCTTTCTTCAGTGACTCTGAAACTGTTAAAAAGTCTTCATGCTCTGAAGGAAACAAACACATTATTAATACAGAAAGCTCAGGAAACATACTCGAGATTTGAAAGACTTCAAAAACATAATCATTAGAATTATGGATAATTCCATGAGATTTTTTTCAAAAGAGTTCATGCTTTACTTGTATTAAAACTTCATGCTTCATAGTATTAAAATAAGTATTGTGAACCTATACACCACCAAAAAATACATATCTGAAAAGGCCAAATACCAATCTTACATACTAAGCTAAACATTAGAAATATGTATTTAAAAAAAAAAAAAAGAAAAAGTTATAGGTGGTCCATGATTATGTAACTACTTGCTCAAAACTTGAGTGGTTCTCTTCCAGGGCTATGAACTGACTGATTTTCCTTTACAGGAACACTAAGAACATCTTTGCCCTGCTTTGGGGTAACTGTAAGAGGTTAAGTATATTCTACTCAAGGAGTCCCAAGAAACAAACTCACCACTTAAGTGGTGTTGCTAAGCAGCCTGTTTTCACGTAGAGAAATCTATAGCCCCTACCACCCACACAATGCAGAGCTCTCTTGGCTCTGGAGGAAAGCTCGACAATCTCTCAAAATCAAGCTTTCCCTGACCTGTGACCTGTATTACCAGTGAATTAAAGGACATAATTACGATGGGCAAAAAGTCCAGGAGCCGTGATTGCTTTCCTACTCATCTAAAAAACAGCTTCTTATCAGTGTCTTAACTTCTGCATCTAGTTAAAATAATCTTTTTCTCCTCTTGGTTTCTAGCAACAAGTATAATACCTCCTTTTGGGGAAGAAATATTCTTCTGAGGTGTGAATTCATCTGAATTTCTTCCCAACACTCAGCTGAGATCATAAATTGAGAAGAAAATAACACTTCTGGCTTTTAATGGATGAAAGGGAGAGAAGCCATTTTGGAGATATATCCAATAACCATATTTTTCCAAACTTAACATTAAAAAATGTTAGGACACTTGCCTTGAAAAGGATGACTTTTCAGGATTAAGACTTTATGGTGTGAGACGCTGGGGAAGCTTTTTCTAAACAGGTTGTGTTAAGTGGTATGTGGGAATCGGAAGATGTGGATACAGTGCTTTGGCTGTGCATGATACATGTGTGTGACTATGGCCCAGTCGTCCCATTCTGGGAACTAAATTTTTTCTAATCACAACATTCACTATAAAAAATTATTATAGTTAAAGAACCTAGAAATATAAGATTTGCTTCACTTTAAGTTGAGCAGCTTAAGTCTTCCTAAATGTGCTCTTGCCCGTGAGACCATAAAGTCTGGTCACCTGATGAGAGGACCGCTCCAGCTGTCTGACAAACCCAGCATGACAGGTATTACGAGGCTAGCCTCCAGTACCAATTGCTAAGCAACCCAAATCCCCTGGATATTAATGTTCAAACACAGAGTATTATGACCCAATTATGCCCTGTTCATATAAATAAAAGAACAGCTTAGAAGAAAGACACTGGTAAAAAGGCAGAAATGAATAAGAAATAAAAGAAAGATTTAAATCTCTATTAATGGCTACTTGGTTCTATAACATCTTAATACTTTTGATCAATAATGAACTCTTAAAGAAGACAATATTCGGAAAAGGAACAGATTATGTAACCAAAGGTCACTTTGAATTCCACTATCCTTTATAATATCTCTGTTTTGATGACTTTCTAAAATAAAAGTATTTGAGATCGGTTGAAAGAAAGAGAAAAAGTGGGGTTAACACATCATCTTAAAAACTACGAGTTCTCTACTTTTTTTAAGTTCATGTTGGGGTCATATTTTATTGAATTATGTAATAAATTTAGTATAACAACAAAAGACTTAAGAACAAATTACTCAAACAAATATTTGTACATGAATGCTCTTAACAGCATTATTCACAATAGTCGAGAGGTGGAAACCATCCAAATGCCCATCAACAGATAAATGGATAAATGAAAGGTAGTAATTACATGCACGATGGAATATTATTCAGCCATAGAAAAGAATGAAGTACTGACTCACACAACATCAGGAGGCCGCAAACACATTAAGTAAAAGAAGCCTGACACAAGAGGCTGCCTACTGTATAATTCCACTTATGTGAAATATCCAGAATAGATAATCCAAAGAAACCGAAAGCAAACTGGCCGCTGGCTGTGGAGAAGGGAGAATGGGGCGTGACTGCTTCAACACCTTCCAGGGTGATGGAAATGTTTTAGAACTTGATATAAATGGTGGCGGCAAAACACTGTAAATGTACTAAATACTTCCGAATTGTACACTTTTAAATGGCTGATTTTATGTGTGTGAATTTCACCTCAATTAAAATGAAAGTGCTAAAGAGGAAAAAATAACAAATTCACATAATGTTTCATAACATATTAAGTTGTACTATACAAATCTAATTTGGGGGAAGATATTAAAGTTAATGGAGAATAAAACATTCTAGAACCTAAAAGAGCCTGCAGCCCGCAAATATTCAGGAAAATGGGTCAGTTGACAGGCCCAAGGGTCCTGGGTGGGAGCAGCGCTGAGCCTTCTTACCCACAGAGAGGAGGCGCCAGGAGACGGCGGGTGTGGCAAAGCAGGCAAACACATCGTCGGTGCAGGAGAAGTGGGTGAGGTGAGGCAGGATCACCGACTGGCCCCGGCACTGGCCCCACATGTACACGTGCCCGCCCTGGGTCTTGGCGGCAGATGTGTGGGCAGAGTGGCAGGCTGCGATCTCTACTACCCTGAAAAATTTAAGAAAAATGCATGCCACTTCTAAATCACAGAAGCCCACAGCACATCGCACAAAGTAAATAAAAAGTTCATGCTTGTAACACCTCCAAAAATAGCTCAAGATCAAGGGACATGAGCGATCAAGTCATAGACAAAACCAAAAGACTGGAACAAGAGCACTGTTTTTGTCCCTTCCTGGTGGCCCCACTTCTTATCCTAACTCCATTCTCAATGAGGGTAAATAAGATATACTGTTGAGGAAACCTGGAACAAGGGACTAGAAACCAAAGTAAATGAGCAAAGTGGACTCTGACAAAATGCCCTGATAATCCTGGGGGCTTAGATGGGGGCGGGGGTCGGGGGGACTGTCTTCAATATACCGTTTCCTCACAAATACAACTTTTTCTCTCATCTCTTACCAGAGCTCAGACCACTCGTCAGGCTGATAAGCACTGGTCGAGGCGTCATGGACTCTGAGGATCCCAAGCCAAACGGACATCAAGCCAAACTGACATTTCTCAGTTTGTTTAGGCCGGGTCCCAGAATTAGAAGTCACAATTTGGCTGAAGAAACATTAAGTATCTATTCCAGTAACACACACACAAATCAAATCAATATTTAAACAGATAATGCTCTTTCAAGGGCAGATTTTATTTATTTAAAAGTTGTTTTAGTTGGCTCAAAGGGAAAGTTTGTACTTCAACAAGGTGATGCACTCTATTTTACTTTCCTACTAAATGGGCAACAAAAAGTCTATAGGCATTATACCAAGATGGATTAGTGACTATCAATCACAAGAAGTTATTTTAGAAAGCTTCATAAGAATCATATCAACTTCACGTTTATTTTGATTGGTATTCAATCTCTTAATTCAAAATGAGAGTGTTAATAAACAGAAGAGTTACAAAGCCAAACACTATAGCTCCAGCACCCACAAGTCCCAAGTCCGCAATGCACACACAATCCCAAGACAGTGTACAGCCGAGTTACCTTTCTTTCTCCACCATGATGTGTGCTGGGCTTAGCAGGTTATTTTTATTGCCAGTTCCCAGCTGCCCATACGTGTTAGCTCCCCAGGCATAGAGCAAGCCCTCATCTGTTAGTGCTAGAGTGTGTGCATAGCCGCAGACAATCTGCAAGTAAATTTAAATGGTTACCATAAACGGGGAAACAGGAAGATAGGGAAAACATCTACTTAAAGGTTATAGCCAGCTTCTGCAAATGCCAATTCATCATCATGTGTGGACTAACATCCTCTGGAACATTAAAATACCATTAGAAAAGCCTAAACCTGAGACTACTGAATTTTTCCAATTACTTTTTTTACTTGTCGAGGCTGATGTGCCACCACCTTGGTGTTCCTTCGTATCGTCATAATTTAGGGAGGATATAATATTAAATGTGGAAGATGAAGGCACAGGGCATTTGAAAAAATTTATTGAAAAGTAAATCCCCAACACTCCTCCAGGTCAGAGCAGGGAAGCCAGACAGGGATCAGCAGCTGAGGGTCTACCACACGTACCTGGTTCACGCACACGCTGTGCAAAGCTGCCACTCTCACAGGGGTCAGCTGATTGCCATTGTTTCCCAAGCCCAGCTGACCATTGCCATTGTAACCCCAGCCATACACCTTAGAAAGAGAAAGGGAGAAAATGGCCTTTTAAAACTGCTAGTAAGAAGGAATAAACCAATCAGGTACACTTTTTTTTACTTCCAACACCCATATTCTGCTCTGTGTGACCCTGCACTGATCCCCAAATAGACGACATTGTAGGGGAGGGAACGAATGACAGAATTTGGCATCAGTTGGGTAGCCCTGGGCAAGTGTTAATTCTTGTTTTATATGGAAGGCAGCTGAGTCATTAACGATGATTAAGCACCTACCGTATGTCAGGGCATTGAGAAACGAACTAGGAATATGTCTTTGGTCACAGTTTAACAGGAGAGATGAACATATGCAAATTTTCTGCAGCTAGGTGTCAAGTGCATAGTAGTGATACCATCAAGGCACTACTGGAGCAGAGAGAAGAAAGGATTTGACTATAGGAAGAAGGCTGAGGAAAGACTTTTCATAAAATGGAGATGTAAACAGGGCTGAAGGATAGATGAGGGCCAAGGCATTCCAGGTAGAGGCCACAGAATGTTTTGGAGGCAGGTGAGCCTGGCTGGACTCATCTGGGATAGTGCTAGGAGAAAAGACTAGAAGGAAAGGTCAGGGACAAGGGATAAATGTACCAGGGAAAATGGAATGCTTCAATGGGTCTTTCACAGAAATATTTCAAAACAGAGATTAACACACTTAAATTTTCACTTTGGAAAGCTCACCCTGGCTGCAACAGGAAGGGTGAGTGGAGTGTATAAGACTAGAGGTGGGAAGGCCATTCAGTAGATAAACTGGTCTCTCATGAGCAACTGGGTGAGCTCTGATGAAGGTCCAAAACTAGGCATGACAGCAGGGCCAAAAGAAAGGGAACGGATAGGAAAGAGGTTAAAGACGGGCGTGAGAGAATGCGGTGATCCCTGAGATATCTGGAGTGAGAGGGGGTTCACCAGCGGAAAGCAGCAGGCTGGACATCGGTTTGGCAGGAGTGTTAAAGGTTTAGAATAGCCAGTGTGGGACACAGGAAAAAGTACAGACAAGAAACAGACAAAAAGTCTAGCTCAAATTAGAAACCTGAGACGTGTGGTGGCACCACGCCTCATGGCAATGCAGGGCAAACAGGCATCGGCTGGGGCTTTTCAGGACAACATGACAGAGGGGAAAAGGGGACATGGACTTTCAGGTACTAGCAAGAGATAGTAGGAAGCATTTTCAACATCAGAAGTGTAACAGGTTAAAATTTGGCAACAGACATTAAAATTTTAATAGCATACACCCTGTCGCAGGAATCCTATTTATGGGAACTTATTCTATACAAATACTTGCCTATGTATGTGTACAAAGATACACACAAACCGTAACACAGAAAATCAATGCAACATTGTTTATAACAACAAAAAGTTAGAAACAATTGAAATGTCTACTTGTAGAGCTCTGGACATGGGTCACCCACGCAAGGAAAACTAAGCGACCATTAGTATATGAAAAGCAGCTATGAATGGTTTGAAAATAGATTCAGGTAAACACATGTTGTTAAGCAGGAATGTTAAATAGCAGAGAAAAGCAGTAGGTATAATAATCCCATAAAAAAAGAAGGTAATTATATTTATCTATATATAATTGTTTATAGAAGAAAGCCCAGAACGATATAAAGCAAGCTACTAACAAGAATGGGGGGCGGGGGGGAAAGAATGGGGAAAAGGTATTGACTTCTAACTTTATATGTTTCATTTGTTTTCCTTAGTTAAAACAACCATATAATAATTTTTTAATAAAATTTATTTTTAAAAATAAAAGGGAAGTAACAGGAATGGAGAAGGTTATAAAACTATCCCAAGGAATTCTGAAGTCACCCAGGATATCAGGATTGATTCAAAAAACAAGTTGACATAGGTGAGCATTCAGTAAACTCTAAAGCACTCTAGCACCCTAATACATGATTCCATACGTCTGTGTCCAAAGATCAAGTCTGGATAACTTTTGTATACTAAGACTTGCATAGGTGGTAACAGGCTTATTTAAATAGCTAACAACTATCAGAACAAACAATTCTGCTTTTGCAATTTGCTTCTTCCTGTGAGCAAACATTCCAGAAGTGGGCAGGTAGTTCCACAGAGACATTGTGCCCAGTGAAGTCACTGACCACTCATGAACCTCACCAGCTAACTTTCAAGAGTGCACAGTTGATTTTTTCCATTGAAAGAATAATGTGTATCAAATTCTTTAATCAATTACATTAAATCACAAAACAAACAGATACCTGTAAGCATTAAGGTACTTGGATCTTCCGAAAAAATGAAATTTAGACACATTAGAATCTTTACCTACAGATAAATCTTGGAATTTAAAAACTCGTACTGAGGAGCAAACATCCTCTGGTTACTCCTCAGTTGGTATCAATAGAGCTGTCAAAACAGAGTGCTCTTCCTTCCATGACCTAATACATGCACCTCATGAAAAAAAAAAGACATTCCACTGAGAGAGGAGGGGGGAAGAGCAAGGGGAGTGCAGACAGAGCTCACCTCACCATTGTCCAGAACAGCCATGGACGAGGTCTGACCACAGGCGATGCCTACTACCCTCTTAATATGTAAACAGTTTGTAACTTTCCGAGGAGTTGGTTGATTTGCTGTCGATCCTGATCCCACCTGGCCACAGTTGTTATAGCCCCAAGCAAACACCTACACAAGACATAGAGGAAAAAAGAAATAACGGTAAGGGTGAAAATTCTACCTCTAACTAAAATAATAATCATAAAATAAAAATAAGCCCACTTGACCAAGTGCTTACAATGTGCTTTATATGCACTAACCTATTTAATCTTCATAGCAATTCTATAAAGTGACCCTGGGGTAGATACTATTGTCATCACCATTTTACATATAGAAATGGAAACAGAGAGAGGTCAAGTGACTTGCTTGGGGCTCCACAGTTAGTGAGCAGTGGATGTGGAATGCAAACCCAAGCATGTGCTCTTAACCACTATGCTGTATGACCTCTATAATTATGGCAGCTACATAAAGTTCTAAATCTGGCATCAATAGAAAATGAAGTATATGCCACATAAGTATCATGGACATGAAAAATGTGCGTAACTCCTTGGCCACAAATAATCTTTTATTCATGGGAACCTTCTGAAAGCTTTCTATGCTTTTCCCTGCCTCACTAGTCACCAATACTGGGCATTAAGTAACCTTTCCTAATGACTCGGGACCATCGTGATTATAATTATCAATCACAGTTCCAGTTCATAACACAGTAATGCTCACAGACACTGAGGAGACATTTATCCCCACAGAAATGACACCAGGTTGTTAGGCTACTCTTGGCAATACTGTGTCTGGGTTCTCATTTGCCGTCAGCTCCAGGCAGCTCTCCTCCTCAACTGCACCCTGCTTATTACTTTTGATCTGTGATCTGCTAAACCTGAAAACCAGATATCTAATGGAGAAAGACACAAACAGATCTCTGAGCTAGTTAAAATCTAGTAGCAAAGATGAGAAACAACCAAAAAAATCACTTCAAGTTAATTACCAACTGATTCTATCAAACGGGAATGTGGCCAGAGAAAAGAATTAGGGGAGAGGGAATATTGGCAATAGAGAAATAATTTCAACACTAGGAGAACTTCTAAGGACCCCTACCACCCACCTTCACTTGCCTACAGGAAGTGGTCCTCACACAGGCTGATTTCTGGCTTCCACAATCCCTTCTTTCCTCTGTCATAACTTTCCATCTAAATTCACACGTCTAATGCTGCCCAAGGCAACCTCAGTAAAGCCCACTACGGGTGACTTGAAAGAATATGTGCTACAGGTTCATTTCAAAGGTACAAAAGGAATAACCTGCAACACTTACCTGAAAGTGGGTTCACAGGAATATCTGGTATAATAATGCAAATGTTTAGCACTATTACCCACAGTAACATATACTTAAGGTGAAAATTACCAGAAATCTCAAGTATACAAATTAGCAAGCTATAATTCCAACATTCTTCTGGCACTTCTCAAATATCCCTAGTTCCCTTGCAATGCAGCTACTTTTTATTTAAAAAATAGGGACAACAGTTCCATTAACCAAGAAACGGATAAGGAAACCGGATTCTGTGGCATAAGGCCTGCATGCTAGCCCTTATGGGATGGCTCCAGCACATCCCGGCCATGAAATCTTGATCTCCCTGAGCTTCTTTGGTGTCTTCATCCATAATCCGGACTGCTTAGTAAAATCACCCTAACACTACTGAAGAACTTTAAACAGAGAATGAAATAATCTGATTTGTGTTTCGGAAATCACAGAAGGTGAAGAAGTAATATTGGATAGGTACACCAATTTAAAAGCTATGGAATGAAAGAGATCATGGCAATAATCCACGCAGATGACAAGGCCTGACCTACAGTTAGGGAGATGGAGAGGAACAAATGATAGAAAAGATTAGGAGGTAAAATCAATAGGATGAGTAACTTTTAAGGTAAGCATAAAACTTGTGGGTAAATAAATAAGTGGTACAATACTACTGGAATGTTGGTAAAGTTATTTTCTATGACATCATTTATTTACTGAAAAACAAAATACACCTTAAGGGATGGGGTCATTAAAAAAAGCTACAGAACACTTCCAAACACGTCTAATCTGTAGTCTTAGAAAACAGCATGGGACTCAACTGTCTTAAGACTGACGTCTACTATCATCAAAAGAGTGGTCCTGATCATATAATATAGGTTGTGTTAGAGAAAGAGTGTGTTCCCACAATGTTTTTAGCTATGCACACGGGGCTACTATGTTCACACTGTACTGAGTACAATATGGTCGTTATTTTTGCTTTAAAAGCTAGGCACTTTCACAACAGTCAAAAGGTAAAATCAACCCCAATATCCACTGACATAGAAATGAATAAACAAAATGTGGTATACACATACAATGGAGTATTATTCAGCCTTAGAAAGGAAGGAAACTCTGACACATACTACCACATGCATAAACCTTGAAGACATTATGCTAAGTGAAATAAGGCAGTCGCAAAAGGACAAATACTGTATGATTCCACTCATTAGAGGTACCTAGAGTCGTCAAATTCATAGACACAGATGTAGACTGGTGACTGCCAGGGGCTGGGGGAAGAGGAGAGTTAATGTTTAATGGGTACAGAGTTTCAGTTTTACAAGATGAGAAGAGTTCTGTGGACGAAATGATGGTGATGATAACACAACAATGCAGATGTACTTAATGCCACTTAACTGTACACTTAGAAATGTTAAGATGGTAAATATTATGTGTATTTTACCACAATTTAAAAATAAAGAATGAAAGCAAGGCACTTACCTCTCCATCAGCTGCCAGAGCCATTGAATGATGTGAGCCACAAGCTACTTCAACCACTTGCTTGATCAAGAGATTAGTACAGACTTGGATGGGAGCAATGCCTTGGTTGGTTGTCCCATTCCCAAGCTGGCTATATCCATTGTGGCCCCAGGCGTAAACAACTCCATCTATACAAGATGGCCACACACAAAGAATCAGCTCCAAGAAGAAATGGCAACCCCTGTATTTTCTTCCCCAGACTTTGCACAACTCGTTTTCCAAACTTAGTTTCTTTCACACTGCCCTTCCTTCCTATAACCACTTATGAGAGGAGGGGGAAAGAGGGATGGATGAGAAAACAGGACAGATGCAAAACCATTAAAAAAAAAAAAAAGGACTTGGTACTAACATAGAAAGAAGATCAGCTTCGTGGTCAGAAGCCGGCTTATAGATACAAAAATCAGACCTACTACCAAGGCTGATCTAGCTACTACTATTGCTGAATGCCCACCACACCAGTAACAAAACCAATGCAGAGCCCTCGATACAGCACCTCCTGTCAAGGAGACCAACTAGCTATTTCATAGCAAGATGACTCCAAATGGACCCATTCCAGCCTAGAAGCAGCCATCCACATTGACAGGAATCAACACATAATCCGGATATGGGGTTTCCTGAGCCTAGAGCATGCCTATCTGAGGGCTTATAGAGTAATCCACTGATATAGGATCCCACAAAACAGACCATGGAACCCACTTTATAGCAAAAGAGGAGCAGCAGTGCTCACTGGTCCTATAATACACTGAAACACCCAAGAGCTGCCTGCTAGAGAGACCAATGACATGGCTTGGCACTCAGGTGACACTTGCCCGATAGTGACTGATGGTAAACAGAAATGTGCAGCAGCCCTGGCCAGAGTAAAGCATGGTCAGATGCTCATACCCCTCAAGGGTGAGAGTCTGGGTCACAGTCAGGTAAGCCACCCAAGCCAGGTGCTAGCCAAAGGTGAAGGGAATCTGGAAGAGGTTCCAGAGGAAAACGGGGATGAGCACTAGTTGTGGCCAGCCGACCAGCTACAGTGCAGAGGGTGTAATATATCCCATTAAAGATCTTCTTCTAAGTTTTTCCTAGGAAAAGAGGTCCACCTGAATCCTGGGGCAGCTACACTCAAAAGATAAGAAGACATGGACCTGAGCAGTGCATGGCAGAGACCTAGTGAATGCTGTGCTGTCACCAGATGCCTCTCAGGGTTAGGGACTCCCTCCCCAGATGCTCACAGTGTACCATAAACCCTCTCCAGATTTGCCCTTGGCAATTACCTTGTTAATACATTATTTTGCTATTTGTACAATAGTATACATACATCTTTTTTTCCTTTTTACTTGATGAAGCATAGAAAAAGTGAACTCCTTCGCAAGATGGCTCTTAGTCCCAATTCCTGGGGAAGCTTTCAAAGTCAATCCAGTTCAACTGGACACCACAGTCCCCTTGCCACACTGTCTCTAACAGACCAAGCATAAAACTTTAGGATTACTTGAGGATGAAGAGATGAGCAAAATTACCCAGTGACATGATAGTGAAACAATACCAGGCTAGAAGGGGGCGTGGGGAAGGGAGAGAGCACAAGTAAAGCAAAGAAGCATCCTATGAAGTTCTGATCTTCAAGGAAACTCAGTTTAGCCTTCACAAACTGGACACTGGGTTGGAGAAGTGACCAGAAAAAAATAATTTTATAAGCAACCTAATTTAACATTGCTTCACAGACAAAACATGAAGAAATAAAAATTCACAAATATAGGTCTGTAAGTGAAGTAATAACACCAAACGAATATTGATCTTCAGAGTAGTCACCAGGTGGAGCATAGCATTAATGCAAATATTCCTGAAACACCCTTTAGAAAATACCACACAGGCCAGTAAAGCATGAAGAATAGAACGGATGTTTTTAATCTTCATTCACACCCCCAAATCCTACTGAAATGATGCTAAAGAGGAGGAAAAGGAACAGAAACACTCAAGGACAAGAACAGAGAAGAAAATAAAACAGGAGAGATGTCAACAAACTTTTCGGAGCTGGAAAGCTATGGATGGATGTGGTAAGTAACATAGCAGGCCAAAGAAGGTGACACCTACATCGGCAAAAGGGGCAGCCAGTCCCAGCTCTGAAATCTTAGGACGGCCCAGAAATTAGAGGGACCAGAGACTGCGGGAGATGCAAGGGCAGGGGACAACTAAAAAGAGAAGCAATTCGACCTCAAATCCTCATCCTCTTCCTATGCAGTCAGGCAACTACCCCTCCCCAAGCCTGGAAAAACGTAAGAGACATAGAGCGTTTACTTGCTCTGAATTTCTAATAGTAATGGCACAGCAGCCCAACTTTTCCCTTAACCAAACCTGCTTCCCTCCCTTCCCCAACATTACACAACAAAGGAAATAAGACAAGCTCAGAGAAAATAATCCAGAGAGGCCCTGAAAGCAGCAATGAGGCACTGTGAGAAAAAGAGAATTGGAAGTCCACATACTGAATACTAAGATCCCTGCCCTTCCCTTGCTCAGCATCCAGAGCTGGCAAAAACGAAACAAAAAAAACACATCCCAGATCAGGAAACTGGAGGATTCCACCCTACAGAAATTCATACACTAACGTGGGGAACATTCCCAATGAACAATTATTATCTCCCTAAAGTGAAACTCAGTATTTGGCAAGTCCCACCCACGGACACAGAATTTCCAATAGGTATATTATCACCTGGCTCCTACCTCTGAACAAGTGTCCAAGGATCATCAAATTTTTAATACTTTTTACTTAAAAGTCAGAAATCAGAAAAACCAGCCAAGATGGCATAGAAGCTAGCTGCCCTGAACACCTCTCACGACCACACCAAAATTACAAGGACTCTATAGAGCAACCATAACTTGGAGTTGCCTGAAGTCTGGCTGAACAGAAGCCCTACAACTGGGGACATCCGTAAGAGGATGATAGGGGGGCCAGAGATGCAAAATGGCAGGTCCCACAACCACATGTGGTGGTCGAGAATCGGGGGGGTTATATTGGCTGGAGAGCCCCCTTCCATTCCTTAGGAGTGAGGGGTCCCAGCCCCACACTGGGCTCCCCAGCCCAGGGTTCCAGTGCCAGGAAGAGAAGTCTTCACAGCCAGGGCTGTGAAAACCAGTGGAGGCTGCGGCTGAGCGAGCAGAGGGCAGTGGGAGCCACAAACGTTCCTCCTAAAGGGCCCAGGCCCAGATTTCCTCCTGACGGACTCACTCGCTCCAAGCTCCAGTGCTGTGGTAGCTGCTTGGGGAGTGCCAGGGACATACAAGGAGGTGCTGAGCTCTCGGGCTTCAAGGTGAGGACTGGAGAGGCGGCCTTCTCCCAGACAGAAGTGCGGGCAGCATCCATTGTCCTTTGCTTGAGCCCTTACCCATGCACCGTGCAGATGCACGCAGCCATCCCCACCTGAGTCTCAACCAACCTCAACCAACCTGGATAATGCAGGTCGTCCCGCCCAGGTGATTCCCTGAGACTCCACCTCTCTCAACTTGCAGGACCACCCAAGCTGCCTCCAGTGATTTATTCCACACAAATGGCCTGGCTCGGCTCAGGCTGAGAACTTTCCCAAAATCTCTCAAAGGCTCACAAACCCATTAAAGAAGCAACTGGCCTCAGAGTGCCCAGTATCTCTTGTTGAGCAGCCTCAAGCCCTGCACTAGCACCTACTGGCCTTGGTTTCTGGTTTAGCCTCTCGTCTTAGCCCAGCGTAGGTGGCAGCCATCTGCAGATTGCTTGGTGACTCTTACCAGGTGGCCCCAGAGGCATACAGGCTGTAGCTGAACCTGGCCTACAGCCGGGCCTCTCACAGGAGGCCCGCAGGCCCACACACCCAACGGCCTGCTTTGACCAGCGATGGAGATGGAGTACCACCTTGGGCTGCATCTGAAGAGGACACACCTGAAGGGCAGCCTGAGCAGGCAACAGAGCCCTGCTAAAGTGAATCCAGCTCTGTAGGATCCGCAGGCAGATCAGTCCTCACAACCAATCAGCCCAAGGGTCAATCCTTCCCATCAAAGTGCAAACAAGCAATCAAGTCTCCATTACAACATGAGGTCACACTCAACCCCCAAAAGGGACATACCTTTGAGCACCTTGCTCAGGTGACCAGGGAAGACTGTGCCACTGGACTCCACAGGACACCTACAACATAAAGCCACTCTACTAAGACCAAGAGACTATGTACCTAATACATAGAAACAAACATATAAAGACAGCCAAAATGGGAAGACAAAGAAACATCCCACACTTTAATGTTCTTTAAAACAGAACAATGCTCCAGAAAAAGAATTCACTGAAATGGAGACCAGAAATCTACCAGATGCAGAGTTCAAAACACTAGTTATAAGGATGCTCGAGGAACTCAAAGGAAGAGTGAATGAACTCAGAACTTTAACAAAGAGATAGAACACATAAAAATGGAGATAGAAAACATCACAGGGAACCAGTCAGAAATGAAGAATATGACATCTGAGATGAATAGTATATTAGAGGGAATCAACAGAGTGATTGAAATGGAGGATCAAATCACCAAAATAGAGGATGGTAGTGGAGGACACCTAATCAGAATGGCAATCAGAAAAAAGAATCCAAAAAATGAAGATAGCTTATGGAGTCTCTGGGATGACATCAAGCATAGCAATGTTCGCATCACAGAGATTCCAGAAGAGAGGAGAGAGAGAGAGCAAGCGAGCAAGAAATTGAAAATCTATTTCAAGAACTTCCCTAACCTGGTGAAGGAAATAGACATACAAGCCCAGGAAGTACAGGGAGTACCCAATAAGATGAACCCAAAGAGACCCACACTAAGGCACATCATAATTAAAATGCCAAAGTTTGAATACAAAGAGAATCTTAAAAGCAGCAAGAGAAAAGCAATTAGTTACCCACAAGGGAGCTCCCATAAGACTGTCGGACAATTTCTCAACAGAAATTTTGTAGGCCAAAAGGGTATAGCACAAAGCTTTCAAAGTGAGGATAAGCTGGGACCCACAGCCAAGATTACTGTACCTAGAAAAGCTACTATTTAGAATCTAAGGACAGATAAAGAGCTTCCTAGACCAGAAAAAGGAGTTTATCATCACCAAGACAGTATTACAGGAAATGTTGGAGGGACTTCTTTAGGAGGAAGCAAAAATATATATATCAAAAATATAAATGAAAAATGGCAATAAGTACACATCTAATAATAAGTAGTTAAAATGAAAAAGAAATGTTCCAGTCAAAGATAGGGTGGCTGAACAGATAAGAAAGCAAGACCCTTATATAGGCTGCCTACAAGAGGCCCACACACACAGACTAAAAGTGAAGGGATGGAAAAAATATTTCATGATGGACCTACAAGGTGTCGTGCTGAGCAGGGTAAGTCAGATAGAAAAAGACAAATGCCATATGATTTCGCATATGTTTAGAAACTAAAGAACAAAATAAACAACAACAACAAAAAACAGAAAAACTCACAGATACAGAGAACATTTTGAGAGGTATCAGATAGAAGGGGGTTTAAGTGAAAAGGAGGAAAAGGATTAAGAAGTACAAAATGGTAGTTACAAAACAGTCATGGACGTATAAAGGACAGCATAAGGAATATAGTCAATAATATTGTAATAACTATGTAGTGTCAGATGGGTACTAGATTTATTGGGGTTATCGCTTCGTGAAATATATAGATGTCTAATCACTATGTTGTACACTTAAACTATATAATATTGTATGCCAGCTATAATTGAAAAATAAAAATATTTTTTAAAGTTTGATGGGAAGATCCTAGGTTTTCTATTTTAATAATATGCAATATAGATAACAAAATTCATAGTAAGAGAACTGTAAAGATAAATATGAAGCTATTTACTATGCATTACCTCTGGGGTCTTTCATATTTTACCCAATATGGTTCTATATTGTGCTAAAATATTCTATGAAAATGTAATCATGTATCACTTGCATTATTAAAGAAGTTTCAAATCAAAAAATAAAAATAAAAATAAAACACCAAAGGTTAAAAAAAAAAAGTTAGAACCCAAAACAAAAAGAAACAAGAAATTTGGGGAAAAAAAAGAAACAATGCAGAGAACAGAAAATAATTTTTAAACACCCATAATTAAAACAGCATCAAAGATAAGATATTGAATTCATGAAACAAGAATAGGAGGCTCTATAAAAGAACATTTAGAGCAGGGATCTCCAAGCCCTGGCCATGGACTAGTACTGGTCTGTGGCCTGTTAGGAACTGGGCCACACAGCAGGAAGTGAGCGGCAGGCAAGCGGGCAAAGCTTCATCTGTATTTGCAGCCGCTCCCCAGCGCTAGCATCACCGCCTCAGCTCACCTTAGATCAGGCATTAGATTCTCATATGAGCACTGGTCTCTAGTGCCAAAGAGGTTAGGGACCACTGATTTAGAGAATGCAGAAATGTAACAATAGAAATGTTAAAATTTGACACAAAGGTTGTATGACAAGCTGAAGAAATTTCCCAGAAAGTAGAATTTCTAACTTCTAAAAAAGATTCCAGAAAGAAGAGACTAGAGAAAACAAAGAAGGGAAATTATCCATGAAATATTATGTGAAAATTTTCTAGAAACGAAGGAATTTCCAGATTGAAGGGCTAATAGAATGACCAATAAAATAAAAATTACCCGCATCAACCAGAGTACATAACTATGGTTATTTCAGAACACTCAAAAAAAAAAAAAAAAAAAGGCCCTTAAAGAGGAAAAATCAATAAGATGCAAAATAGCAAAAGTCAGAATGCATCAGCTACCCTTGAAACTTGATAGGTATACAATGACTTCAAAATTCTGAGGAAATATGATACCTAGTTAGGAATTCTAAGGCCCCCCCAAACCACAGATCAATTGCAAGAGTAAAATTAAAGACATTTTAAGACAGGGTCTCAAACATTTCTCTCACGCCCCTTTCCTTGGGAAGCTACTAGAGAATATCTTTCAACAAAATGAAGGTATAAGCCAAGAAGAATTATAGGACACAAAGGATAGGGGATCCAGAGAGACAAAGGTGAGGGGACTGCCAAAGATGATGGCGAATGAAGTTCAAGGCCGATGGCTGAGCAGCAGGACTAGAGCAACCAGTCCAGGTTGCAGCAGTGGGACAGAGGGCTCCGAAGATGACCTGATATGCTCAGTTGTGCTGAGAAGCAATACTGCAAAAGAGTTTGGGCATATGATAATGACAGATGTATAGAAAAGTAAGTAAAGGAACCCCAGGAAAACGAACAGTTGTACAAGAAAGGAGATGGCTCAGCTATAAATAATATTTATGAGTCCTAATAATGTAAACGCTGAACACTGATGTCAGCAAAATGGTGGTATCACTACATTGAAAGGATAAAGGGAGGGAAAGTAGGGGAAAGAGCTAAATTTTCAGGATAATACCTGAAAAAATTAAAAGTGGTTCTTTCTGAAGAAGAGTTTCTAAGACTGAGGACAGGGAAGACAGAAGTTATTTTACTAAAAGCCATAAACTACTTGAAATTTAAAATTTTAAGTTGTTTTACAACAGTGTGATTGTAAAACATATGAGATACACATGAACATATGTATTTACATATATTGATACATAAATATGCACAGTGTGTTTAATGTATATTGTATACTATGATCAAAATTGAATTAAAAACAAAAATTTATTTATATTTTATTTTGTTTGTTTATATTTATATCTTAATTGTAACACTCAACATTTCCAAAAGAAGTTATAATTTCCTAAGATCATCACTTTGAAGAAAACCAAATATTTGAATACATATGTTTGCTCTAAAAAACTGCCTCAGTAATTTATGATGAGAAATCAATCACCAGTTAAAGTTGATATGTGTCAGGAAAAAATTAAATCATTAGGTCACAATGGATGACAGATTGAACCAGTTGGCAAAGCTTTAACTGCTTGAAAGAGCCAGTGTGATGCCAAAAGGCATGATTACACAATGCCGAAGTGACATAATCACCTCATTATGCTCAATGCCAGTTAGACTCTTACTAGACAATCACGCTCAGGATCTCTGGATCTCACAGCTTCAGAAAGACATGGATAATTTAGAGTGGATTCAGGTATGAGTTAAAACAATTGAAAAGCTAAAGCTCAATACTAAGACCTAAAGCAACATCCAAGAAAGCTCCTAGTCTGGAGAATGAAAGGCAGGGGAGCAAATTGTCTCCCAAACACCACTCCACAGGATCATCCAAGAAAAAGCTGAGGACCTCTGCTAGAGAAAGAGTGAAAACAAGAGCTAACATGCCTAAAATATGAAGGGAAGAACTTAGGTTATAAATAACATTTTCAGAGATTTCTTGTTGCCCACGGCAGAGATAAATGGTCAAAGACGACTGCACAATCTTCTTTAGTGACCTCGGGGAGGCAGAGAGAAAAAGAAGAGGAATCTGTCCCACATTCTTTCCACATGGCACCAACAGAAATGCCAAGGAATAAACTAAGATTTCTTGAATTCAAGTTCAGGAGCGACAAAAAGAATGGAAAGACCAGTTTCTCTGTGTTTAAAAAAATGTACCAAGTAAAACCTGAAAAGTTGCCTTGTTAACTGCAAATTCACTGAAAAAATCAAGTTGGAAGAACCACTTCATTCACTCTATCTAATCTCCCACAACTTTAAATAAGTAGCCTCAAACTTTGCTTAATTTGCAAAGTCATCCTACCATGGCTGTTCTAGAGTTAGTCTGAAGTGTAAAACGCTTTTACCCTTCAGAAATTAAGAGACAAACCATTAGACATTATTATTGGACCTCCAGCTCTACCTTAGTTGAGAATTAACTGCTCAATTTCCAGAACTGAAACTGAATTGCGCCTCTTTACCTTCAGTGCTGAGAAGAACATGTGGTCCACTCCCATACAACCAGGGCTTTTTATCTTCCTTTCTCACATAAGGCTTCTAACTCTTGGTACGAGTGTGCTCTGGTTATCTCCAGTTCCTAGACAGTTACTATAGTCTACCTTCCAAACACAAAGACCTACAAACAAATACAAAGACCTGAGTCGTTTGGCCTAAATTACACAAAGAGCCCCTTATTTGCTCTGAAAATAAGAACACTCCAGTTCAGTCTGAACAGCTCAGTCTATAGGAAGAGAATGAAAAGGCTGTTAAGAAAAATTCAACCTCTGCGACATTACTTAAGTTTTAGCATATCTGATACCACAAACCCAAGAGTAGTATGGGGTGGAGAGTATTGAATCAAGAAACCGACAGAAAAGACAAATTATATCAAAGACACAGTCTCCTTGAATTTCAGGTTCTCCTATCCCCTACATTTTCTCAGTCTTCAAACTGCATACTTCTTAAAGCTCAATTCCAAAATAAGTCCTAAAATTAAACTCTGGACTTTGATTCTTACCTCGTCATTGTCAGTAACATACAGTGCTTCATTGGCTGAGGTGCCAAAGACACATGCTTTCCGAATGGATGCAATTTCTTGAGGTGAGAGCAAAGTGAAGATCGGCCACTTTCCTACATCTACCATGACTCTGGCTTCAAGCAAGTCCTAGAGATAAGCTGGCATCTCTGCTGTAACAAACAGAAAGGATTCCAAGAAAAAAATTAAATGCCAATTAAAGAAAAGACACTTAATAAAAGGAAATGAACGGTAATTCCTGAATAAACTACCCACCTTGGTTAAACAGAATGCTCACTTTCCTCAGGAATGTGTTTAATCCTTCCTCCACCATCAGACTTGGGCCTTCTCCTGTAATGGGAGGAAAACTTGCTAGAACCAGTTGTCGGTCTTGTACACTTAAAAGTCAGTGCTTATGTGTTACATATATGCTTATGTGCAAGCAGAGAGCAGATAATGGAGGGAGGACATGCAAATGATGAAACCAGGTTCCCCCCCGCCCCCCGCCGAATATTGAAATAAAGTTAAAAGTTATAATACTAGTTTGTCTAAGATAGTTAATTCTCTATTTTAGGGAGGGAGGGAGGGAAGGAAGAAGGAAAGGAGGGAGTTACAAAAATCAGAATCATTATCTCTACTGTCCCTCTCTCCTACTACCACTGCCAGAATGCACTAAAAGACCCCGCACCCCTTGTAGAAAATCACTGTCACACCAAGCCACTGTTTAAGGATGGGAATGGGACACCCCTCAGATAGTCCAGAGTAGTAAAAAAAATTAAGCACCAGCCTAAGATTTACTAGATGAAACCAAAAAAGAAATTATATTCTCGTCCTAATTTTTATGACATTTCCTACATGTATACAGACCATATTTCATTTCGCATTGAGAAAAGCTATCATATGAACAGGATAAGGCAATTCATCCTAATCCTGATGTTAAATCTGATGACTACAGCCTTCATGCAAAGGCATTTAGCTTAAATGGTACCCCTAAAAAAGTAGGAAGATGTATGAATTCCATACAATTCTAAACTTGATCTAAGGAGTTTTACACAAATATTCCTGGTCATGGCTCCAATTCTTCTAGGGTTAAAAAGTATTTCTAGAAATTCCAGGGGCTGCCTTATTGTGCCAACTTAATTTCCATTCTGGCTTTCACCTCTGAAAACTGAAATAGAATCAAACAGTTGATAAACACAACCAGGGCTTCCTAACGAAGTACAGAACTCTTGAAGTTCCTTCCTACTCACCCTCTTCCCAGACCTGTAAAAATAGCTGAGATCGGAAGGCTCAAGACCAAGGTCTTTTTCTGGCTCCAGCACCCATGACAGCATCGAGAAAGTGAGCCCCACAGCGTACTTAGCCAAGGCCTCAGTTTCTACCACCTAGGGAGAGTCTTCCTATCAGTACTAACTTGGATGACAAGGATCAGGTGCCCATTATGCCCCAAGTATCACACCACAGATTCAGTGAGCTTTAACACCATCAGGACAGGCTGTTCTCTGTTACCGCACAACCAGAATCCAGGAACGACATTTAAATGTTCTGAAAATTGTGCGTGCATGTGTGTGTGTGTGTGTGTGTGTGTGTGTGGTGGGAACAGGTAAAAGATTTAGGGAAGGGTAAAAACTAATACATAAACATGTTAAAATTTTTTGTTTCAAATTGTACAAAAGAGTAGAGGAAGTAAGTATCCATGCCCTCTCTTCCAGACCCTCTACTCAAAGGCTACCACTCTAGTAGTTGTTTTAATTCCTTCCAGAGATAACTGCATTATATATGTGTGTGTGGAAGCTTTTCTCCACACAGCAAATCTTGGAAATCATTCTATATTAGAACGTGTAGACCTACTTCATTTATTTTCAATTACAGCCATTTAACAACGTACCTGTTTTCACCAAGATGTGTTTTAAGTCACTTGCAGTCTTTTGTAACATGAACCATACTGCGATTACTGTTTGCATATATTATTGTAAATACGTGCTTTTTGTGTACATAAATTTCTTAAATTCTTAGAAACAGAATTGGTCAGAGTCCAATAACAATTTCACCTTTAATCGCTTTTTTAAATTGTCCTCTCTGAAGTAGTACCAATATATAAAACAACCATAAATGTATGGTTGTTTACCTGCTTACCCACACCCTTACTACACAGCATAGTATTATGGTGTCTCAGTTTTGTTTAAACTTGAATTTCTCTTATGATGAGTGAAGTTGGGCATCATTTTTAGAAATAATCACAATAAGAGCAACAATAACAAATAACATTTCTTGGGCATTATGTGTCAAGCACTGTTCTAAATATTTGACACTTGTTAATTTATTTAATCATCACTTCATAGACAAGGAAACAGGCAAAGAGATATTAAGGACTCAAGCAAGGATATTTGGCTTTCCTCTGAGAAAACGGGTTATTGCAGCAGCTTCTCGGGCCTGATTCCACTAGCTTCTGAGCCCCTGACAGCATGTGTGCATGGAGAATGCGCTTCTCAGACCACATGCAATTGAGAATGTCATGTGGTTATTAGCCTATGTCCATCATAAAGTTAATTCCAGTCAAGATGTGCTCACCTCCCTCCATGACCACATCAAAATACAACTAAATTACAGAACAATCACCCTGGAGAACCAACTGAAGACTAGCTAAACAGAACACCTATAACTAAGGATTTAAAGAAGAAGCCACATTGCTTGACCCAGTCAAGATGGCGCAGTAGCTAAATGCTATGCTTGCCCCTCTCATGACCACATCAAAACTACAACTAAACTACAGAACAACCATCTCTGATGTCTAGCTAAAGAGAAGTCCTATAACTGAGGACATACAGAAGCCACATGGAGACTGGCAGGAGGGAGAGAGATGCAGGATGAACTGATCCCACACCCATGTGTGGTGGTTAAAAATGGGGAGGGCTACTACAGCTGAGAAGATTCCCCCCAAGGGGAGAGAGGTCCTTGCTCCACACCAGGCTCCCCAGCCCAGGGTTCCAGTGCCAGGAAGAGAAGTCCCCATAGCTTCGGCTGTGAAAATAACAGAGATTGTGGGTAAGTGAGATGGAGATCACCTGGAGTCCCAGGTGTTCCTCTTTAAGGGCCCATGAATGGACTTCCTCACTGATGGACTCACCTGCTCTGAGTTCCAGACCTGAGATAGCAGCTCAAAGGGAGCCAGAGACATACATGGGGAAATTGAATTGTCTGGCTTCAGGGTGACAGCTGGAGGGGCAGCTTTCTCCAAGACAGAAGTACTGGCAGAATCCACAGAGGCAGATGCAAGCAGACACTATATCTCAGTCTCTATCACTGTTTGTCTTGCTCTGGTAATTCCTGAAGACTTCACCCAACCCAACTTGTGAGCCCACGCAAGCTGTTTCCACTGGCTTTTCCATACAAATGACTGTCCTGGATAATGCTATGAACTGTCCCCAAATCCCTCAAAGGTTCCCAAACCCCAGACAAGCATCGTTTGGCCTCAGTGTGCCACAAACCTCTTGCTAAGCTGCCCTAGGCCAGACACTAGCAATCATCTGCAGATCACTTTGTAGCTCAAACCAAGTGGCTCCAGACAGTCACAGAAAGCGGCGGACCTTGGCCTGCAATGGAGTTACTCCTAAGAGGTCCCAGAACCAACACACCTAGTGGCCAGCTTTAGATCACACCAGAGCACCACTCGACCACCTCCACAAATGACACACGAATAGGGCAGACAAAGCAGGCACCAGAGCCCAGCTAAAGTGAATCCTGTTCTGTGTGGTCAGCCTCTGAATGACAGCTCCTCCAGCATAATAAGAGCCAGTCCTCACAACCAATCAGCCTGAGGGTCAGTCACTCCCACTGACATGCAAACAACAACCAAAGCTCAACACAAGGAACACATGTGGAGCACCCGGCTCAGGTGACCAAGGAGACTATGCAAGTGGGCCCCACAGCACACCTACCACATAAGGCCACTCGGAGACACAGCAGCTCTACCTAACACATAGAAAAAAAACACAGGGGGCAGCCAAAATGAGACAAAGAAACATGTCCCAAATAAAAGAATAGAACTCCAGAAAAATAACTAAACAACAGAGACAAGCAATCTATGATGTGCAGAGTTCAAAACACTAGCTATAAGGATGTTCAATGATCTCAGTGAGAGATAACACAAAAACAGAAAACAGAACAAAAAAAAGCCAGAAATAAAGAACACAAAAACTGAAACGAAGAATACATTAGAGGGAATCAGCAGTAGATTAGATGAAGCAGAGGGCTGAATCAGCAATTTGGAAGGTAAGGTAGCAGAAAACACCCAATCAGAATGGCAACAAGAAAAAGAATCCAACGGGAGAAAAAAAAAAAAATGGCGTAGGTGATAGAGGCTCTGTTTATCCATCTTGTGAACAAATCAAAGTTGTGACAGAAACAAGGAGCAAACAGCAAAGAAAATCGCCTGCGATCTAGAAGAACAAGTCTTATAACTGTGGAGTGAAATAAGAAATCACCCTGCAACAGGAGGAGGTAGGACAGGGTGAGGACGCAAGGCTGCCTGGTCCTGAGTAGCTGAGTGGGACAGAGGCCATGGCAGCGGCAGCTGCAGATGCCTCTTAAAGGGGCCTGAACGCGACCGGACTTTCATACTGATAGACCTGCTCGCTCAGAGCACTAGCTCTGGGTCGGCTGCTCCAAGGGCACCAGGGACTTACAGGGGGACACTGACTTGTCGGAGTGAGGGCCAGAAGCGAGGCAAGGCTCACTCTGTACAGAAGTACCGGCAGTATCCACTATTCCTCTGTTGAGCCCTCCCCCACCCCAGTGCGCAGACTCAGCACCACCACAGTTGAGACATCATCAAACTGGATAATAGAGGTTGCTCCGCCCAGAGGATTCCCTGAAACTCTGCCTCTCCCAACTCACGGCCCCACCCAAGCCACTTCTGAATGTATCCTTGGTGAGTCAGGTGCCCCTTGCTGAGCGGCGCCTGAACTCACACTGGAGGCAGCTGACCACAGTTTCTGGTGTAGCCTTTTGAGGCAACTATAAGCACAGCATCTGTGGATTGCTTGCTGAATCTTAACAGGTGGCCCCAGAGGGGCAGAGGCTGGGGCTAAATTTGGCCTACAGATGAATCCCTCTCAGGACTGTGCCACAGGACACCTACAAATCCACACTAATATGACCGGGAGACTTAACAGCTTTGCTTAGTAAACAGAATCAAACACAGAAAGGCAGCCAAAACGGGAAGATAAAGAAGCAGAAACCAAATACAAGAATGGAACAGAGATCCAGGAATAATGGAGTCAAGCAATCTAACAGATGCAGAATTCAAAACACTGGTTATAAAGATGAACTTAGGGGAAGATGAATTCAGTGAGAACTTTAACATGAGATAAAAAACATAAAAATGGAAATGCAAATTATAAAAGGGAACTAATCAGAAATGAAGAATGCATTATTTGAAAAGTATAGTAAATGGAATAAAGCGAGTGAATGAAGAATATTGAAAGATATATACAGAGGATGGGGAAGCCAAGGATACTCAATCAGAATGGTGAGAAAAAAGAAGCCAAGACTATAACAATAATTTAAGGATCTTATGGGACACTATTAAATGTAAAAATATCGATGTCATATGGGTACCAGAAGGAAAACAAGGCATTGAAGACCTATTTGAAGAAATAGCGATGGAAAACTTTCTTTATCTGGTGAAGGAAATAGACATACAACTCCAAAAAGCTCAAAAACCAGGAACCCAAAGAGGCCCACACCAAGACACATCATAATTAAAATGCCAAAATGTCACCATAAAATAAATAAAAATAAACAAATAAAATGCCAAAAGTTAATTACAAAGAGAATCTTAAAAGCAGCAAGAGAAAAGCAGTTAGTTACCTACAAGGGAGCGCCCATAAGACTGGCAGCTGAGTTCTCCAAAGAAAATATGCAGAACAGAAGGGCTTGGCACAAAATATTTGACATGATGAAAACATGATGAAGGACAGCTAAAGAGCTTCCCTGACAAAAATAAAGTTAAGGGAATTTATCAATACCAAGCCAGTATTACAGGAAATGGTAGAAGGACTTCTTTAAGAAGCAAAAACATGTATCAAAAACAGGAAGAAAGAATGGTAACAACTACATTCCTATCAATGGTACCTCAATGGAAAAGAATTAAGTGCTCCAACCAAAAGATAGCGTGGCTGAATGGATAAGAAAACATATGCTGCCTATAAGAGACTCACTTCAGATTAAGACACACACAGACTAAAAGGAAAGGGATGGAAAAAGGTATTGCCTTGATGGACCTAGAGGGTATTGTGCTGAATAAAAGGGAAGGATAGAGAAAGACAAATATTGCATGATTTCACATACATGTGAATCTAAAGAACAAATAAACACAAACAACAAAGCAGAAATAAACTCATAGATAGAGAATATTTTGAAGGCTAATAGATGGGAGGAGGATTGGGAGGGACAGCAAAAAAGGCAAAGGGATTAAGAGGTATAAATGGATAGTTGCAGAATAGACATGGATATGTAGAGTGTAGCATAGGGAAGATGGTTAATAATGTTTTAATAAAAATATAAGGGAGAGAGGGACTAGATTTAGTGGAGTTATCACTTTGCTAGTTATGTGGATCTCTGATCACTATGCTGTACAACTGAAACTGGTATATTATCATATGCCAACTATAATTGAAAAAAATTCATTGAATTGTACAATTAATACAAACAACTGTTTATTATATTTCAATAAAGATGGGGGAAAAGAAAAAAGAATCTAAAAAAATGAGGATAATTTACAGCAGTCTCCAACCTCTGGCTCTAGGGAATGGTGTTCTCATGAGAGTCTAATACCTGATGATCTGAGGCGGAGCTGAGGCAGTGATGCTAGTGTTGAGGAGCAGCTGCAAGCACAGACAAAGCTTGCTCACTCGACTGCCACACACTTCCTGCTGTGCGGCCCTGTTCCTAACAAGCCACACACCAGTACCAGTCCACAGCCTAGGGACTGGGGACTCCTGGTATACAGGGTCTCTGGGCCTCTGGTATATCAGGTGTACCGACTGTTGCACCACAGGGATACCAGAAGAAGAGAAAGAGCAAGGAATTGAAAACCTATTTGAAGAACTAATGACAGAAAACTTCCCTAACCTGGAAAAGAAAATAGACATACAAGTCCAGAAAGCACAGAGAATCCCAAAGAAGATAAACCCAAAGAGGCCCACACCACGACACCTTATAATTAAAATGCCAAAGATTAAAGACAGAGAATTTTAAAAGTGGCAAGAAAAAAACAGTTACTACAAGAGAGCTCCCATAATACTGTTGGCTGATTTCTCAATAGAAATTTTGCAGGCCAGAAAGGATTGGCATGAAATATTCAAAGTGATAAAAAGCAAGGACCTACAACCAAGACTACCCAGCAAGGCTATCATTTAAAGACAAGAAAAAGCTAAAGGAGTTCATCATCAACAAACCAGTCTTACAATAAACGTTAAAAGGATTTCGTTAAGACAAGAAGGGAAAAGAAAGATCATAAATATGAGTGATAAAATGGCAATAATTGCATACCTACCAATGATCACTTTAGATGTAAATGGATTAAATGCTCCAATCAAAAGATATAGGGTAGCTGAATGGAAAAGAAAACAAGACCCACACAAATGCTGTCTACATAAGACCTACATCAGACAGAAAGATACATGCAGACTGAATGTAAGGGGAAGAAAAAAAGACACTTCATGCAAAAATAATAGAAAAAAATTGGGGGTAGCAATAGTTATATTGGACAAAACGGACTTTAAAACAAAGGTTGTAACAAGAGAAAAAGAGGGACATTTCATAATGATAACAGGATCACTCCAATAAGAGGATATAACCCTTGTAAACATTTATGCACCCAATGTAAGAGCACCTAAATATATAATGCAAATATTGACAAATATAAAGGGAGAGATCAACACTAATACAGTAACTGTAGGGAACTTTAACACTCCATTACATCTCAAGTACACACAGAACATATTCCAGGATAGACAACATATTAGCCTCAATAATTTTAAGAAGACTGAAATCACACCAAGCATTTCCTCTGATCACAATGGTATGAAAGTAAAAAATCAACTACAAGAAAATTGAAAACACGCACACACAAAAATGGAGGCTAAATAACAATATGGAGGCTACTAAACAATAAATGGGTTAACAACGAGATCAAGGAAGAAATCAAAAGATACCTTGAGACAAATAAAAATGAAAACACAATGACCCCAAGTCTATTGGACATAGCCAAAGCAGTTCTATCAGGGAAATTCGTAGCAATGTAGGCCTACTGCAAGAAACAAGAAAATCCTCAAATAAACAATCTAACCTCACACCTAATGGAACTAGAAAAAGAAGAACAAACAAAGCCCAACGTGAGTAAAACAAAGGAAATAATGAAGATCAGAGCAGAAATAACAAAAGACTCTTTAAAAAAAAATCACAAAAAATGACCAAAACCGAGAGCTGGTTCTTTGAAAGATAAACAAAATTGACTTATCAAGAAAGAAAGAGGACCCAAATAAATAAATCAGAAATGAAAGAGGTGTCAACTGACACCACAGAAATACAAATAATTATAAGAAAATACTAATAACCATTATATGCCAACAAATTGGATGGTCTGGAAGAAATAGATAAATTCCTAGAAACAAATACTCTTCCAAAACTGAATCAAGAAGAAACAAAATCTGAACAGCCCAATAACCACAAATAAAATCAAATCAGTAATCAAAAAACTCCCAACAAAGAAAAAAAGTCCTGGACTGAATGGCTTCATAGGTAAATTTTACCAAACATTCAAAGAATTAACACCTATCCTGCTTAAATTATTCCAAAAACTTAAGAGGAGGAAAGGCTCCCAATCTCACTTTACAAGGCCAGCAGTACCCTGATTCCCAAACCAGACAAAAAAAGATACTACAAAAAATATATATATATGCCAATATCCTTGATAAACATAAATGCATAAATCCTCAATAAACATTAGCAAACTGAATTCAGCAATACATCAAAAATATCACATACCATGATCAAGTTGGATTTATTCCTGGTATGCAAGGTTGCTTCAGAATCCACAAATCAATTAATGTGATACACCACAAAAACAAAATGAAGGATAAAAATCAGGTAAACCTATCAATAAATGCAGAAAAATAATTTGACAAAATCCAACATCCATTTAAGATAAAAAACTCTCAGCAAAGTGGGAATAAAATGCACTTAAGGCCATAGAAGACAAATCCACAGCTCACATTTTCAATGGGGAAAAGCTAAAAGTATTTCCTTAAGATTAGGAACAAGACAAAGATGTTCACTTTCACCACTTTTATTAAACATAGTATTAGAAGTCCCAGCCACAACAATCGACAAGAAAAATAAAAGGCATCCAAATTGGAAAGGAAGAAGTAAAACTGTCATTATTTGCAGATGACATGATAGTATAGAGAACCCTAAAGATTCTACCAAAAATCTATTAGAACTGATAAATGAATTCAGAAATTAGTATTCAGAAATCGGTTGTATTTTATACACCAATAACAGAAAGAGAAACTAAGAAAAACAATCCCATTTGCAATTGTATCAAAACAATACAAAACCTAGGAATAAATTTAACCAAGGAGGTAAAAGGCCTGTATTTGGAAAGTTATAAATCACTGAAGAAAGAAATTAAAGCAAATACAAATAAATGGAAGAATGTACTGTGCTCATAGATAGGAAGAATTAACATCATTAAAATGTCTATACTACTTAAAGCAATCTATAGATTAAATGCCATCCTTATCAAATACTAATGGTATTTTTCACAGAACTAGAGTAAATAATACTAAAATTTATATGGAACCATAAAAGTACCCAAATAGCCACAGCAATCTTGAGAAAGAACAAAACTGGAGGTATCACACTTCCTGATATCAAATTATACTACAAGACTATAGTAATCAAAACAGCATGGTACTGGCATAAAAAGAGACACTTAGATCAATGGAACAGAATAGAGAGCCCAGAAATAAACTCACATCTATATGGTCAAAAAATCTATGACAAAGGAGGTAAGAATATACAATGGGGTAAAGACAGTCTCTTCAATAAATGGTGTTGGAAAACTGGATAGATACATGCAAAAAAATGAAACTAGGGCACTTTCTTACATCATATACAAGAATAAACTCAAAATGAATTAGATTTACAAGTAAGACCCCATTTCATAAAACTCCTAAAAGAAAACATAGGCAGTACACTCTTTAGCGCTGATCTTAGTAATATTTTTTGGATATATTTCCTCGGATAAGAGAAATGAAAGAAAAAATAAACAAATGGGACTACATTAAATTAAAATGTTTTTTTTTTTCACAGCAAAGAAAACCATCAACAAAATGAAAAGAAAACCTATTGAATGGGAGAAGATATTTGCCAATACATCTGATACAACTGATAAGGGGTTAATATCCAAAATTTATAAAGAACTCACACAACTTGACACCAAAAACAAACAAACAAACAAACAAACAAACTAATCAAAAAATGATGGCAGAGGGCCTGAACAGGCATTTCTCCAAACAGGACATACATATGACCAATAGACAAGAAAAAATGTTCGACATCACTAATCACCAAAGAAATACAAATTAAAACAATTTTGCCACACATGTTAGCTATCATCAATACATCAACAAACAACAATTATTGGCAAGGATGTGGAGAAAAGGGAACCCTCATACACTGTTGGTGGGATTGCAAATTGGTGCAGCCACTATAGAAAACAGGATGTGGGTTCCTCAAAACTTAAAAATAGTACCATATGATCCAGCAATTCTTCTTCTGGGTATTTATCTGAAGAAATCCAAAACACTAATTGAAATGATATATGCATCCCTATGTGCACTGCAGCATTATTTACAATAGCCAAGATATAGAAGCAACCTAAGTGTCGATCAATAGATGATTAGATAACGATATGATACATATCGTTATACAACGCAGTATTACTCAGCCATAAAAAAGAATGAAATCTTACCGTTTGCAAGAACATTGATGGGCCTAGAGAGTATCATGTTAAGTGAAATAAGTCAGGCAGAGAAAGATAAATACCATATGATATTTATATACCATAAATACCATATGTAGAATCTAAAAAACAAACAAAACAGAAACAGACTCATAGATACAGAGAGCAAACTAGAGATTGCCAGATGGGAGAAGGCTGAGGGGCTGGGTGAAAAAGGTGAAGAGATTAAGAAGCACCAATTGGCAGTTATAAAATATTGATGGGGATGTAAAGTGCAGCATAGGGAATACAGTCAACAATACTATAGTAACTTTATGGTGCCAGGTGGGTACCAGACTTACCGGGGGATCATTTCATAAGTTACATAAATGTCTAACCACTATGCTGTATACCTGTAACTAATATAATATTGAATGTCAACTGTAATTGAAAAATAAAAATAAATAATAAAGAAAAAATAAAATTTGCTCACACTAGTAAGTGGCAGAGTCAGGACCCAAAGCCATGCAGTCCGGAGCCAGTGGGTACATTCTCCCCCTCTTGGTCTTCTACGTTTAAACACCCATGTGCCATTGTTTTACGTAAAGTCTCTATCTTTTCTACTAGACTGTTGTTCTTTTCTTTCTTCTTCACTTATAAATACTCATTGTATGATAAGAAGATTGTCTTAAATGCTTTTAGAAGTAACAAAAAAGATGTCCCCCAAATGGCCAGCCTATGTCTCTTACAAAACAGGCAGGGAAAGGAGCACAAGAAATGTAACAGCAAAACGTCTATAAAGTAAATTCCTAGAAAATCCATAAGCATATTTTCCTAGAACATTAGTCTTCAAATTTAATATTCTATGTAATATAGAATTTCAGATAGAGAAAAAAGAGAAAATTAGCCAGAAAAATAAGATTCACCATTTTTAAAATTACAACACGAAGGGATATCACCATTCAAAATCATACTATTTCCGGAAAGCAGTATAATTATTCTAGAATGGTCAATCGGTTACAGGGAACTCTGCCGCAAGAGCTTGATAATCAACTGAAAAAATCAAGCTTTTATAAACTTATTTTATGGCTTATTATATGAACTGACTTCACCCACATTAAATTACTTGAGGCTTTATTTTACAAGATATTTCTGTAACAACTTGTAATTTAAGAGTCAATATAAAAACAGGTCATATATCTTCCACGTCCACACCCTCATAAAAGCAAAAAGCATCATTAACGGTATAGTGGAAAGCACCAAGTCCTGAGGCCTGCATTTCTGTCCCAAGTTTACTTTTAATCAATTAGTATGATGTGCCCTTTACCTGGGTTCCTCAAAAACATGTTCTGTAAAAATCTATGATTTTATGTTCAAGATGAAATGACAAAGCTATGGGGGATTGTTGAAAGCATGAGAAAAGAGGCTGTAATGTTAGCCATGCAAGTAATTACTCCTAGCAACACAAGCAAATAAAGAGCAGGAAGGAAGAAACTAACAATGATCAAGAACCTGCTTTGACAGATGCATAAACGAAATGCGGTACTTGCATGCAATGAAATATTATTTGGCCTTAAAAATGAAATTCGGATACATGTTACAATAGGGATAAACCTGACAACATTATGTTAAGTGAAATAAGCCAGAAACAAAACAAAAATTGTATGATTCCACTTATATGAGGTACCTAGACAAGCCAAATTCATAGAGACAGAAAGAATGGTGGTTATTAGGGACTGGGGGGAGATAAGAATGGAGCGCTACTGTTTGGGATGATAAAACTGACAGTTTCAGTTTGTGATGACAAAAAAAGTTCTGGAGATGGATGGTGGTGACAGTTGCACAATAATGTGAATGTATTTAATGTCACTAAACTATGTTCCAAGAAGTGGTTAAAATGGTTAATTTTATTATATATATTTACCATAATTTTAAAAAATCAAATTATGATCCTATGGGCTTATATTAAACCTGTATTAATAAACTCAAAGACATATTTTTAAAAATTAACTGCAGTTAACTTAAAATATTTATTTACAAGTACAATCATAATTCATTCATTCTGTCTTGGGAAGGCAAGTTCACATTAGGGATATTCTGAATGAAACATTTCTAAAAGAGATAAAGCCTTCTTAGAACTTTCAGCACACATAGCAATTCAAACTTGACAAATGAATTGTCATGATGGCCAGTTCTTTTAGGGCTTGATTGATAATCATGAAAATGAGTGGTAATTACCATGTCAATTATATTAAATACCTATTTCCAAAGTACTTCAATAAGATAGTGATTTTTTTTCCAACCTTTTTTATAGGAAATACTTTCTCATAAATTGCATTGATGTGTTCAACATGAATTATCACTCTTGATGCATTAATAGATGAATCAATGATTTTTTTTTTTCTGTATGGGGATTAAGAGTAGAAAAACTGAAAACAGAAATGCAAGCAGAGGTTAAAAAAAGAGTTTAACACCCTCAGAGAGTAACATGCCAACCCACTTGGATCTCCATATTTCCAATAGTGCTTGAAAAAGCATCCTATATTCCCATGGACTTTCTTCTGTGTCCATTAGTACTACAGGGCAATATCCCATTCCCTGGGATGGGTTTTCCCCAGGGACTGGTACTGTCCCTCAGAGAGCTGTGGCATGAAGAAAAGGTTATTATATTTTACACTCTGAAAGGATATTCACTCAAGAGAACAAACACAGACCTTCCAGTTTTAGAAATCTACACTCAGAACTGGAAGACTAAAGGAATAATGTAGCAAGCAATCTTTTAATTCCTCTAAGAACACATTTATTTTCCTTTCCCCTAGGAACCAAGAATTTAATGGAGGATGGGGAGAGGTTTTGTTTTACTGATCCAGCAAAAATATATTTCAATATAGTTACAGAATTTGAAAAACAACAGGAAATGGAGAAAACAGTACAGAAAAACCTTGCTTTTAATGGAATATTCTCAATACTAAACAATATTAGAAATTTAGGGTTGACATAAGCATGTGGCGTCCTCACAGATCTCAGCATACCATCCCACCCCCTTTCTATCCAGAATGTATTTGGCACAAAGGAGACTGATACCACTGATGAGACTTTACAACCCTGGACCTGTTTTCTGCTGACCTAAAAGCTTGCAAAGAAAAAGAGGTCAGAATAGAGTGAGCGACCCTTAGAACTAGTTAACACCAAGGTTTGGACTCTTCTGGTGTCACTCTTGGAGCGTGACATGAGACTGTATCATTCTTTATTGTGGAAGCTGATGTTCTCACAGGAAACAGGAAGGACTCAGAATACTGGAACAATCCATTTTAAATGACCAATATGTTCTTTAGCATAGAAGCCATAGCCAGGTTAGACTGTTTGAAACAGCAATGACAAATATAAAAAATAATTTTTACACAATGCAAAAAAATGCAATTCAATTGAAGCACTTACACATACACTGAAGATCCCTAACAGAGGATTTTCAATTTTCATAAGCTGGATGGGTGATGATTTAGTTATCAGTTTAAGTTGCCAAGCTGCCTCATAATAGGAATTTATTTATAGTTAATGAGCTATGATAAAGTCTAAGATGCCTTAAAAACAGGACTAGTGTATGATAATGTGAACAATAGCATATTCTTTTCTGATGATGACCCATATGCCAAGAATGCTGGGAAAAATCATAAAGAACAAAACAATTATGACCCCTGCCTCTGAGCAGCTTAAGGTCTAATAGTAAGTCAGTGCCTACTAAGTGGAAACCTGGAATACAAATGTAAGTGGAATAACTAAGCAAATGATGGATACAATATGCAAATACATAGTCCATGTGATCTATGCTAATGTGTAAATGCAAAAAAATTATGTGCATAAGTTACAACTATATAAAAATTATATATCCCAGAAAAACTGTCATATAGAAATCAGAAATCAAATTCTCAGTATTCTAGCAAATGATAAAATGTAAGCGTTTCCTCAGTTTCCTGCAGGGACAAGTGTTTTTCATAGCTTTCTTCCTTTTTCACCAATGGAAGTTCCCATTTGAGCACAAAAGATTTAAGGGTGTGGCTATCTTTTCTCTATTTTTGAATACTTTATATTTCATTTATGGGAAAACTATTAAATAGAGTTCTAGGGTTTGGGGTAAACTTTTGGGGTACAACTTTACTACTTGTTATGTTATATATCTACGCTACAGCAAAAGCAATTCAAAAAACATGCCAGGTTACAAAAGAGCCCAATGTTGCTCTTATCTACTTCAATACGTATTCTGATGTGCTTTTTGAAACTAAGCAGATGCTACACCACTGATTTAGACATGAAATTTATTTCCCAGATCCAGATCAGTCTATAAGATAGGATCAACCTCAAAATCCATTAAATATAAATCCACTTTAAAACTATACCCATTCTACGGTATATGTACTGCAAAGAAGAAAAGCTTCAGAGATTTGCTGAGGAACACTGATGCTGTTACTGTCCCAGCTGCCAGAACAGCTGTTCCCCACTTCTTTTTTCTGCAAGCCAACAATACTGCAAGAATAAAAAGGAAAAAATGTCCTGATACTTGACAAAACCACAAAGAATTTCCTAACTTCCACAGGACTGCTTCATTAGTTTTGTTCAAATTCATCATTCATTTTAAGAGGCCACTGTCACTTCCCAAACACCAGTAAGTTACATGACTTGAAATACAATTTACAATAATGGCCCGTGGAAGCAATTCTTTAGCTTCATCCAAGGGGCCATTTTCATTTCATTGCACAGAAGCTTTAGATAATTCTAGGACACAGGGACTCTGACAGCTCACTGTAAGTGAAGAAATAATTCTACTGAAGCCATGAGCTCAGGTTAGAAAAGCAAACAACCCGTGGCAATAGCATTAACAATATAAATAAATAAATAACATATCCAGGGGTGTGCAGCTGACTGTGATCTCTTAAAAGAAATGCTTTTGTGAGATACTTTTATTTTTAAAAGGAAACCAGAAAAAAATGATTAGAAATAATTTTCTTCCAGTTTTGTTCTTTTTTACACCAAATATACAGGTTTCGCAAAATAGACAATAAAAACAGATGGGCCAACAGGTTAAAAAATGGATTGAACACAGTGATACTTCATTTATTTTTCTAATGAGTCCAAGGCTGGAATGGAGAGGTCTAAGTTCAAATTCATTTATAATATCATAAATCTCTTTCTACATGGATCTCTCTAAAGTGATTTTATATCTACTAGTCTCCACTATATTAAATGTACCATCTGAACCCAGTGATGGCCTAAAATCAAACTAAAATTCCAGCAGTGGACAGGCAGAACCATACTATAGCCATTCAACAAATGTTTACTGAATGTCCTCTAGGGAAACAGGACACAGAGCAAACACCACCACCACCTGAACACCCAGCAGAACTTACATGGGGTCAGGGGGTCCAGACACATTTACAGATGCTCACCACAGTGCCTCATCGTGGAGTTTGGATGCTGTGGAAGCACCAGAACTGGGGAGTGTCAACTGCCTGAAAAGAAGACAAGCACCTAGAATAGTGAACCACATAAATGCCAGGTAAAGGTCTGGTGGAGGAACCGAAAGAAATTTAACAGGGCTGTAGCCAAAAAGCTTGGACTTTTTCCTATGAGTAACATGTAATCACTGAAAGATCTTAAGCAGGAAGTGGCACAATCAAATGTATGTCTGTTAAAGATTATTTTGGCCATATGTACAGACTACATGGGGATGAAGGAATTCTTAGAAGGAGTCTAAAGTGTCTGCGGTAGGCCAGGAAAGAAAAAATGGAAGCCCACACCAAGGAAATGGAGAAAACTGGACAAAAGACAGGCTCAAGAGGATTCTATAACTGACTGAATGGGAGGAGAGGAGTTAAATAAGGGAAAGGCAGAGCCAAGGACTGCAGACAGGTGCTCAGCTTAAGTGACAGTGAGCTGTAATGCCACTTTCTATGACAGGGAACACGCCAAGGTTCAGGGGAAGGTGGGAATTATACTCTGGACATTTTAAGTTTAACTACCTATGGGATATCAAAGTAAATATGTCCAATGGATAGATTTATAAATCTGAAGGTCAAGAAAGACATCTGGATTGGAAATTTGGAAATCTGGCATGAGATCACAGAGGTGTGTAGAATTAAAAGGGAAGAGAATCTTGGACAGAACTCTAAGGAACTCTAACAGCAAAGGGACAAAGATACCCCCTAGGAGAGACTGAAGGAATAGGCAGAGTAGGAAGAAAACCAGAACAGTGTCATAAAATCCTAGGGACCTGAGCATCACACAAAGGGGGTAATATAAGCATCAAAGGCTCCCAAGAGACCAAGCAAGGTAATGACTAAGAAATGTCCATTGGATTCACAGAGAATTATTGGTAATCTTAACAAGACTTTCATTGAGGTTGTGGGTGGACGAGGCCAAACTTCAGCAACTTGAAGAGCATGGGAAAGGTGAAGAGGAATGAGTACAAACAACTTGCTCAAGAAGTTTGACTGCGAAGGAAAAAAAGTGGAATGGGCAGTAATTGTAAAATGGGCTGCAGATGAAGATATATTTGGGGGGATCTTTTTATTTTAAACATGTTCAAAATGTGAAAATGTTTAAATGTTAATGGGAAGGAGCCAGTAGAAAGACAGAAGAGAGAACATAACGGAGGTGTCTGAGGAAGTAACAGGAATGGGATCTGAAACAGAGCTGTAGATAAGCTGTAGAGAGGAAATCTTCCATTAAAACACAAAAAAAGGGAAGAATGGATGCGGATGAAAGTGAGTTTAATTGTTGGGGAGCCAGAAGTTACAGGTGATTTCTTTCTCTTGCTTTTTTCCTGCCACCCCTTCTCTAATAACAATCTGCTAAGTGAGTGTGCAATTTTTATCTTTACCAGCAATTTATGAGGGTTCCAATTTCTCCATATCCTCACCAACATTTACTATTATCTGTCTTTTTTATTACAGCCATCCTAGTGGGTGCGGAGTCATATGTCATAGTGGTTTAATCTGCATTTGGGCACATTCTCTTCTGAGGTCACTTATTTTTTCCCTGTGAAGAAATAGAGAAAGCTTCCTATTAAGTAAGAGGGGAGGTAGCAATAGAAAGTGGATTGGAGGAACAACAATTAAAAAAAGGTAAAGTCTTGAGCAGCCACCAGGGAGAATAAGAAAGAGCACTCATTGGGAAAAGCTAAAGAGATGCTGAGACAGCCCAGCAGAAGTTGGGAGACCATCGTACCCTACCTGTCTGACCTCCTGTGAGATTTTTGTTCTCTACGAAAGAGTTTGTTGTTGTTTTTTAAAAAACTGATTTAACCAGAATGGGAATGGGAAGCTGCTCAGAGGTTTTTCTCATTTTAAGGCAATGACAGAAGTTCTTCTGAAAAATCCATAGTTCGTGTGTTTAAAATCCTGTAACATACACATTAGAAATAACAGTTTGCATAAGATTCACCCTCCTTGACGGTTGAGAACAAAGCACAGGTGTTCACTGCAGCAGATCTTACATTAGTACTGTAAGGACTTAAGCTACAATCATTAGGTGCTAAATTTACCAAACGACAAACTGCAAGAAACACCACAGATCTGTCTTCTCAATAACGGGTAATTACTTTAATACATGTCAGATATTCACATCACAAGGTGTTAAGACTGATAATAAATTTTTACGTCCAAAAAAAAAAAAAGACTGATAATAGCTATCACGTATACAAATAATAACCAATTACATAAAAGAAAATGATTTTTTACTTAATCAGTTACCTGATAGAGTACAGATGTAGCCAGTCTGGTTTAACTAATTCAATAAGTACATCCCTATGTAATTTTTAAAATTAATTTAGAGATTTATCATTAAAGCATGCTACTGCATACAACAGTTTGTGCTCAGGGATCAAATCTTGGGACTGACTTATATGTAAACCAGATTTAAACCCAGGAGTTTATGGCACAAGGTGCTAGTTGTTGTTTCAGTTATCTTTTGCTCAGTAATGTAACATCCCAAAAACTCAGTGGTTTTTTATTTCTCTCACTTGTGTGTTACTGGACTCAGCTGGGGTTACTCGTGAGGTCACAGGCACTGGGGGTGCTTAACTGGGGCTGAAAAGGCCTCTCTCACATACCTGGGCCACTCCAGAGTCTTTCTCCACCCAGTTTAACCCAAGCCTCTATTATACATGCAGATTGGCTTCCAAGAGAGCAAAAGCTAAAGCTGCCATGCCTCTTAAAAACTATGCCCAGAACTGGCACAACATCACTTCTGCCACATTTTACTGGTCAAAGCAAGTCCAAAGGTCAGCCTAGATTTAAATGCAGCCAAAATAGACTCCATCTCTCTGATGGCAGTCAAGAACGGGAATGGAGGAATTGCCAGCAGGCATCTTTGGATACACTCTACCACAGCAGTAAACAATATTACTGGAGGTTTCTGCTATCTTACTTGAGCTCGGGATTGAAGCATCAGAGAAAGGACAGTCTATTTCCAAAACTAGAACTTTTCCGTAAATATCGAAAAGAATATCTCGGCAAAGATTTTGCCCCCGTGGAATGCTAATCTCAGAAAAGCCATTGACTCTTTTCTAGAATTGTAGGAAAAACAGACACCATCCTTCAGAAATGGTCTCAGCATAGTCTTCTCTAGATGGAATTCTTCATCTCCTAAAGTTATTTCACACTTTATAATTTATTATGTATGCATGAGTATAATCTCACTTTTTAAACTGTATCTAACACTAAAAAAAAACAGTAAAGTAAAAAAGAAAGGTATCCCCAGCTATTTGAACTCTTGCTACCCAAAGTCTATCTAAACTCAAGAATTATATAGATTTGGCTAAGTTCTTCAATACTCAAACTTTTGCATTGGCTCTCCAGACTCAAGAATGATCTAGACCTGGATAATCTAGATCAATTTATAGTATCTCCTACAATGTGAAATTTCACTATCTGAACAGAGCAACACAATATATTTGTATGGTACAAAGGACTTATACCCCCAAAATATTTACTGTTATTTTGATGATTATATCACAGGTAATGTACATTCTTCCTTATACTGCATATTTTCTAAATTTTCTTTCATTCTTACAAAATTTAAAATGTCTATATTGTGGACTTAATACACTTGGAAATTTTTAAAATTTAAGTTCATATTGTCAGTCAAATACATAATTGATTTAAATAATTATTTGATTAACTGACCTCCTCTAGGAGGTTTATTTTGGCTAAATGCAGACAACATTCATCATACATCTCCTGTGCATTCCTCAACATGTACACATGAGACGTTTAGATTTTTTTAACAAGATATTAAATATGTGTGTGTGCATGTGTGTGTGCGTGCGTGTGTGTGTGTGTGTCCTAATGTCCTGCCTAGACTCTAAACTCCTTAAGGGCCCAAAGTTCATTTCCTATGCATGATTTATTGTTTAATAAAGTACACACAGAAGGAACAGTATAATAATAAAGGTCTTTGACTTCCCTTCAGTTTTGTCTTCGTCACTCTTGATTTTCAGATAAAGGAGGACACTGTCTTAGACTTCTCAGCTTGAGCTGCTGATTATTAAGATGGAGCCAAGCTCTAGCTAAAATATACAGGCACCTTTTAACTTAAAAAATTTTAAAGAATTTTTCTTAGAAGCTGAAAACTTGAGAGCTTTGGTTTTTATGGCTGTTTTCTGAAGTTCCCAGAACTTGATCATTTGAATCGCACACAAAAATCACTGTGGAAGAAATATTTTTAATGACTAATATCCTTCCTCTTCAAGAGAAACAGACTAAAGGGTAGTCTATGTAGACGTATTAATAGACTGGTATGCACGCAATAGATTAAAAGATATCTACACCACAGATTAACTGCTATGTTAACAAAATCTAAATATACAGTTATTCAACTCTCAAAGCAGTTCAAAGAGGTGAAATTCACCCAGTGTTCACTTCAGACGGATACTTTCTAAAGTTTAAAGCACACTATAAACTACCATCAAGCAGTTTAATTATTTTTTCATTTCTTTCAGCATTATATACATTGATGTTTTGATGGTATGATCCCACAATGCACAGCAGTTTCAGAAACGGAGTTTTTACCTCCAATGGCTATAACCCTCTCCCCAAAAAGAACAGGCCCAAGATAAATAAGACAACGAATCTGGGTTTAAGTATTATTACAATATTGCTTTATAAAATTGTAATCCCCAGCTGCAAAGAGTTCTGCAGCAGATGACTTCGGAGTGTCTCACATGCAAATAAATATAAACAAAAAGCCACTTACGACGCAGAACAGAGCGTGCCTCGATAAATTATATAAAGCAGGCAGTTTATCCGAGGCAGGGCAAGAGAAATGTCATTTCAATCAGTTCACCGCACTCCTGGATAAAGGTCCCTACTAAGTGAGTGAATAGCCCTTTGTGGAATCCGTGTTATGGAGGAAAGGAAAACAGTTAGAAATATGGTTTGTGACACCACTATCCTCTCCTCCAGAGACGAAGGATATGCTTTGATCTTGGAAAGGGCCAAATGAAGATAGGGAGGGTCGGGAGAGGGGTGTCTCCCAGCAAAACAATGCCGAGAGCTGCGACAGACTTCAGCTAGGACAAGACGCTGCAGCTCAAGAAAGAAAGAGCAGGGAAAACTTTCCCCGGCCTCTCCCCACCCTTTTCCTTCTCCTGGGAGGGAAGAAACGGTAGCTGAGGTGCTAACAGTGCGGAGCCGGAGACCGGAACCCGCAGCGGGAGGGAAGGAGGGAGAGAGCAGCAGCAACGGGGCACGCCGCGCCCGCGGGAAGGGGAGCAGAGAGGGGCAGAGGTGGAAGCGGCCTCTGCGGGCTGGGGCCTGCGCCCCACCGGCTACCTGGGAGGCCAGGCGCTGCTGCTCGCCGTCCGCCGGGGCCAGCTGCGGGGAGCGCGGCGGCGATCTTGGAAGCTCCGCGGGCCAGAGGATCACCAGCAAGCTGCGCGGCTGACTGCCCGCCGAGGGGAGCGCGGGAGGCGGGGCTCCAGGGGCGGGCCCGTCGGGTCACGTGCCCCGGCCTCCTCACGTGACGTTGTCGCGGGCGCCCGCAGGCCCCTCTCCGGCGAAAACGCGCACCTTCTTCGCGTTGCTTTTTTGGGCCCTGGCCCGCGGCTTTTCTGTGGGAGCAGGCTGGCGGGCCCAGTCCAGCCACCAGGCCCTGCGGAGAGTTCGCATTGGAGCCTGGGGGGCCGGCCAAGGCTTTTGTTTGTCAGGAAACCAGGGACGCGCGAGGGGCGGGCTCCTGCCGTCCTCCCGGGATGGCTTGGCTGTGGAGGAAGGAGGGGGTGACCAGCTGACCCAAGGGACCTAGAACGGAAAAGCGACTCGGAACTCCTCGCGCCCCATAGCGCTCTACCCACGTGATGCTGCCTGGGACTAAGGACCCCGGAGAAGGAGATAATCGCTTTACTCCAGAGACGTACCCCCTTATGCCTACTTACCCATTGGTCAGTCGAAAAGCACCCCAGTAAGGATGGAGGTTAGGGAAGGTGGCAGCTGCACCAAGAAAGGAGAGTTCGAAGAACATGGCCCAGGTAATGGAAGGAAGTCAGAGGTACCTAGGAAGTTGGCTGTCAAGATTGGGGGAGACCTAAGATGGCAAATGACCCAAATCTTTTCTTATTAAAAATGAGTAAACTGAGGCTTGAGATGCTTCATGCAATTCCAGCTAATCGTCTGAGACCAATTCACCTTCATTAAAGTACTGTACAGCTTTCTGAAAAGTCTCACTTGGCTCCACAAGGTAAAGTCCAAACTTCTTGGCATAACTTTCCAAGCAATCTTGTTCAAACTTACTTTTCTCTTTGAGCCCCAATGAACAACAGAAAAACTTTATTTTCGAAGTATCACCAAATAGCTCCTCTAATCTATTAAAAGAAGCCTACTTTCCCCATTTTCTGGCACTTCAACACTACTCTAGGCTCTGGCTACAGAGAAATCCTGTTTTCCTCAACTACTTAACTTTTCTTTGGATTACTACTTACTTCCCCTAAGTTGTTTTACTCCTCTTTGCGTTTGTTCATTGTTTTGCCGCTGTTGGAAATGCATTGAATTACTACCTTCTTAAGGAAAACCAGAGCCAAACATTAGTTAAAACTGTAAAAACAGATTTTGTTCAGAATTTATTGCAGGAAAAGAATTAAGTCCAGTTCTATACTGGAGTCTTTTTCCCCTATTGCAATAATTTCTGAACAAAATCTGTTTTTACTGTTTTATCTACTGTCAGGCTTTAGTTATCTTTAACATCACCCCAACGTACACATCAGTCTCCCACTCACCTTTCAAAATCCAGGTCAAATTCCACCTACTCTTGTGTTTTTCCCATGTCCTCTTCGATGATTGAACAGCATCAGCAATTGAAGTTCACTCAGACGCTGTCAACTGTAACTTCTCCCCTGATTTCCAGGACACTGTACATAGTCTGATACATAAATCTTATATTGCCCAAAAATGTACCATGCATTTCCTGTTAAAGGTAAATTATTTATTCTGTCTTCTTCCCTGGACTATAAATTCTTTGAAACAGGACTTCTAGGCCTTGTACAGTGCCCGCGATAACCACTGAATGAAGTGTCTTGACCAAGGTCATGGCAGTTCAGTGAATTTTCTAAAAGAGACCTACTTTGCTCAAAGAAACTGAAGACAATTTCTTTAGGCTACAACCTGATCAAAAGAACTTCTGTAACACATACTTGAGAAAAAATAGGGGTTTGGGGTTTGAGTTATCAAATATTTGATAGAGGACAAAGAGTAGCTAGATTAGGGAGTGAGGGAAAGACCCTCTAGGAAAGAGAGCAGTACGTTCAAAGGTAGAGAGATACAAATCAGTGTTATTTATTTAGGAAAAGCCTTATGGCTGGACTTACTGACTTCACTTACCTCTGGGACGAAGGAAATCTAATTAGGTTAATGTTGATGTACCTGAAAGAATGAAATATCTATTAGTATAATATTATTTATTGAATCAAGTCATTTTCCATCAGACAAATCATAGGCTCTTCACCTAAAATTGACCTGCAGAGTAGTGCTAGGTAATTTTTTACCTTTTTTTTTTTCAGTTCCAAAAGCTCTCTATAATTGTTAACTAAAAATAGCAAAATTACTTGTTCCAAAAAATTTTGAACCACTCTAAACTTTTTGATAGAACAAATAACTGAATGTATAAGTAGTACTTTAAGGAAGAAATTGGGCTCTACCTCCAAGGATTGTGAGGACAACTCCTCTTAATATTGGATGATTATGCTGGTAAAAAGTATCTGCCAAGAACCTAATGAAATACAGTTAATGTAAGGTTTAAGTTGGAGTGGGACATAGGAGAATAATTCTGTTAATTACAGGTTTAAAGGTCTTGATTCCCAAAGGGAGAACATTTCTACCCAGAAGCACAGAAGGAGTATTCAACTGAACTTTAAGCTATACAGCCAGGCACTTTGGGCCCCTCATGCCAACACCAGAAGGCAAGAAAAAGATCCTGGTGGGGCTGATTGACTCCTTATCATCAAGAGGCAGTAGAGCTACTGTTATACAATGGAAGCAGGAAAGCATATATTGAAAACCAGATAATCAACTTGAACATCTTAGTACTGTCTTGTGTAATTTTGATGGCAAATGGCCACGTGCAGCAGGTGAAGCCTGAGATCTTTGACAGTCTGAGCCACTTCACTAGGTGAGTCACCTAAACTTTCAGAGGTGCTCATTGATAGGAGAATCTAGAATGGACAGCAGAGGAAGAAGAGGATAAATATAAGTTGCAGTTCCAAGACTAGCAGCAGCAGGGAGGTCTTAGTTCTCTTACTAACTTTCCTTTTATAAGTTCCCCAGGAAAAGAGGACCATCAGCATCCTGGGGAAGCTACTCCAGGACTCATGAAGAAAGTGGATCTGAGTCACACAAGGCATGGATCATCCTGGAATGCCATACTGCCCTGCCTAGACCATAACTGTCAGCCCTCTTAGAAATTGCTTCAGCAAAAGAGAGCTGTTTTGTTCAAAGTCAAGCTCCCTTCTGGACAGCCATCATCCACTAACTGTTGCTCAATCCTCCTTTCTTTTATTACTCCCTAATAAAATTCCTATGTGATAATCTCTATCTACCTCCCAGGAAATCTAATCTTTGACAGTCTCTTTAGGTTCGATGACAGTTTGGAGGAGGAGACACCAAACAACTAAAATAAATTTGTGGTTTGTACTCTGAAGGAAGTGAACAAGATGCAGTGATAGCAAATAACCAGGAAGGTATACTTGGAGAGGAGGTGACATCTAAGCCAAAAATTTTACAATAGTTAGAAGTCACCCATGTAAAGAGCAGGTAGGAGAGTATGTTTTGGAAAGAGAAACATCTTAGATAAAAGCTCTCCCCACAGGGCTTAGCAAGTGGAGGTACCACCCAGAGCTTTGCAGCTTTTTCACAATTTTATTTCATATGTAATGGGAGATCATTATGGGTTTTTAGTTTTTATTTGTTTATTTATTTTTTAGGTGCAGCAACCCTTGGTTGATCTCACAGATTGCAAAGACTTTATTTATCATCTTACAACCCCTTATTTTTTTATTTACTCCGACAGCACCTGGTTTTCCTAGATGGTCTCCCATCCAAGTACTAATCAGGCCTGACCCTGCTTAGCTTCCGAGATCAGACAGGATCAGGCTTGTTCAGGGTAGCATGGCCATAGACTCATGGGTTTTTAAGCAAGAGAGCAGAATACTATGATTTGCATTTAAAAATTTGTCTCTTTAATGCAGTGTAAAGAACATTCTCGAGATTAATTCAGCATCAAGAAACGTAATCCCTCAAAGTTTATCCCCTACCTGCAAATCATGTTCCAGGTGCTCAAGACGCTGGAATCCTCAGCCTTCCAAGATCCACATTGGCCTCTTCTCTACGTCCATCACCCCAAGGATAGACTGCACACCTTAGAGCTATGGGGTAGCCAGGGAGTGTCTGTTAGTGGGGCTTGAAAGTAGAAATCCATAGCGCGTGTGTGAAGCCCCTTCCAGTGTGGATGAAGCCAGAATTGCAAAAAGGGAGATGAACTGTGCGACAGGGGCCCAGGTGGTAATCTCTCCCTACCCTGTCAAGTTCTACTACAGAACCCCAAGGATTCCAAGAATCCTAAATTCAAGGCTTGACCATGCAAGTCATTGAAAAGCTATATTTAAGCAATCTTTGTCAAGATAGGAGGATAGAACATAGTGTTTAACTAGTTGTTGGCTCGATTTTTAACTTACAAATTTTTAGACATATGGTATGTAAACTTCCATTTCTAATTTTGCCCCAGGTTTTACAAATGTTAAGGATGGTCCTGAAAATCACATTATCTACCAAGAAACAATATATAGACTAAGCTGGCTTTTTATGACAAACAGTAGATGTCAGAGGACAATAGAATATCTCCAAAATGATAGGAGGAAGTATCTGTTAATCTAGAATTCTCTATCCAGTTTATAAACTAGCATTTAAAGGTGAAAATAAAATAAAGACATTTTTAAACCAAGACTAAGAGAATTTCCTTCTCACATACCTTGCAGAAGAAAAAATATAAATCAGCAGGAAAGAATGCAGAAATCAATGATGAGCAAAGAAGCTAATAAATATGCTGGTAAATCTAAGTAAACATTGACTATAAAAAAATTACTAATTTTTAGAGGATAAACAGGGTGAAACTGGAATAGCAATCAAATCGAAGGGTGAAACTAGAATAGCAATCAAATTGAAGAAGAAAGGCAAGATTCGAGTTAAAATTTTCTAAGGTCCTTATTATGTTGACTATATAATGTTAAAATTTTTCAGCTATAGCTTTTAATATTTTTAAGGAAAACATCTTAAGCAAATATGTAAAAAAAGAGTGAAAATGAATAGTTAGGATAAAGGATAAAAAACAGTGAAAAAGCAAAATAAGTTTAACTGGTCATGCATATAAAATTGTTCTAGTTTCAATAAGGGAAATCAAGGTACTAATTTATTTTTTGTACCAAACCACTGGTCATAAAATACCACCTCTGCCACTATTGTCCCCCAACTACAAATTGTTACTGATTTATGAAGAAAACTTTATAAGAGCTGTTGTTCTTTATTCTTATAAAACTCCAGGAGAGAGAATGATTAAAATGTTAGGAGAAAGTTCATATACTAGAAGCTTTCAAACCAATGAGTCAATTATCAACACAAACTATTCTCTATGGGAAATACACACAGAAAAAAAAATTATGGTCCCTATCATCAGATGGTTTACAATATGATCAGGGAGAAGCAAGCTATATTGACCCATTGAGAATAAACTCTAGGATAGAAGCAACAAATAGTAAGAGCCTTAGCTTACACAAATATTACAGTTCAATGAAGGTGGGATCCTTTCCAACCAGGATGTCTTGGAGAGTTGGACTGAGCACGTGAAATTTGATCTGAGCTTTAAAAGAGGTCGACTATCACTAGAGGAAACTGGAAATAAGCATGAATAAAAGCATTAAAATATCTAAAGGTGTTGGAGTCAAGAAAGAAGACATTTTTAAGAAAGATAAGCATTGGGTGAAATGCTGAATCACTGAATGAATCATAACACAGACCGAAGTGTTCACAAGGCAGGAATAATTTTAAATATTATTATAAAGATGGCACCAACTTGAATTTTTATTTGATTTTCCTTCTTTCATATTCTGTTATAATTTTCAAAAAAGTGTAGCAAATATAAATACAAAATGTTGACTTTCTACAAGTTACATACATGAATTGCTCATATTTTTACTACTTCTACACACAACTTTATTTCCTAGATTTTCTCTAGCTTTAAAAAAAAAAAAAAGGGCCAAATCTTGTATACTGCAGAAAGGATCTCCATAATATTGCTTGTGTTTTAAGTTCAGAGTCTTAAGCTCTTGGGTTGTACTATTGAGTCATGATATTAATAACATCTAACATTTATTAAGCCCGTATTGTGTCAGTAATTATGTTAAATGCTTTACAAGCTATTTTAGTTAATGCTAGCTTCCATAATAGCCAAACGTCAGACTCTCAGCGACTGAACAAAATAGTTTATTTTAAACTCATATAAAGGCCAAAATGAGTGTTTCTAATAGGCACAAAGCTGTCTTCCAAGCCGTGATTCGAGGACCACAGTTCCTTCCTTTTTGTGGTTCAGCCATCTTTAATAAGTGGCTTCCAGGGGAAGCCTGCAGAAGGGGAAATTAAAAGGAAAATCACAACAGGAGAGTTTTGTGAGCTGAGTCTAGAAGGAGCATGTATCTCTTCCTCCCATATTCCATTGACCAGAATTCAGTCATATGGCCACAGCTAATTGCAAGTGAAGATGGAAAATGTGGTTTAGCTGTTTGCCCAGGAAGAAAAAGAAATGGTTTGGCAAACAGTTTGCCAGCCTACCACACCCATGTAATCGTAACAAATCCATAAGGCATGTACTATAATTGATATTACTTTGCAGATGAGGAAACTAAAATTTTGATAGGCTAAGTCTCTTACCTACTCTCTTGCAGTTAATAATTGGCAGAACTTAAACTAAAACCTAGGTAACCTAACTCAAAAACCATATTCTTTATCAAGTTACCTGCAATATGACTGAAATTCTTGTTATTGGAGAAGCTTATTTAGGCTTTCTTTTAGCTGTAAGAGATGATTTTAGAAATGTAAATAATCTAAATTCATCATTTCAGTGATGAAGAAATTGAGATTTAGGGGTAGAATATCCTATTGAAGGTCAAATTCCTTCTTCTCAGGTACCATACAATGTAAGGAGCATTTTTATAAGGAAATATAATTTGATAAACTAATAACGTTTATCATCTTTTCTAAAAGTTAACTCCCTAAATTATATGGTTTGATGTAGTTAAATCCAAGCATTAAGATTTGTTTCTTTAAAAAGTTTGTTCCCTCCTCACAGAAAAAGACCGAAGTGTCTTTTAAATGAAAGCACAACACAGAGTAAGCCTGCCACCATGTGGCATGGGCCAAAACTGATGTTTTATTCTCATTTATTTTGTTTGCCTCTTGTTTGTTTACTAACCAGCCTAGATTTGATCATTTGATTTACCAGTTATAGTATATTCTATAGGCTTGAGTACTTTTTTATTTCTTTAAAACAATTTTTTAAAGAGTTTATTTGAGCCAAACTGATGACATATGCCAGGGAGCAAGATCTTAACTGCTCTGGAAAATAATAGTTTTGCAGCATCTTTTATACATTTGAAACAAAGGAGGGGGTGTGAGCTTACATGGAAGTGGGAATAATCAAGGTGAGGATTGGTTTACAGGATAGTTAACAAGATCATGTGCTTTCTGGAGGGTGGTTACGTCTTGTTTCAAAGGTGTGCTAACCTAGGTGCACAGAAACAATGGACAGGGCCTGGCTTGCCTAAGGCAAAGATAAGCTTCAGTAAAGAAGTTATGTAAGTTGGGCGTGACTACCCACCATGACCTACCCAGTTAGAAATTTCCGATCAGATCACCCCACCCTGTGAGGCTTTTTTTTTTTTTTTTTTTTTGTCCACAGTTCCCTCTTTTGGTCATAAGTCAAACCGAAGGATGTATTGATGATCAGCCTTTTGGTCAGATAGTATGTTCTCATGGCGCTAGAAAGGCCATTCGTAGAAAGTCTCAGTATCCACGTCTTCTTGTTGACCGTTGGGGATGGAGCAATACAGTAACCATGGGATCCGAGTTGAGGCCAAATTTCCCCAAAAAGGGAAGGTAAATGGAAGGCAGTTGGTTTTACGGCCTTCACTGAAAACAAACAAACAAACAAACAGGGGGAAAAAACACTGAACCATTCCTGTCCTGTGAACTATCATGACCCAAGTTTTGCTTTCTGTCTCATTTTTCTGTATTTGGCATCCAGTATAACATTTATATAATCCATGTAAAGGGTATTAAAATTTATTTTATACATCTTCTTTAGCTCGGCAACAGTGTAAAATGTCTCCTTTCAATAATGTGACTCATTTAAGTCCAGCTTAAATGGACTGTGATGCATGAAGAAATGCAAAAACCAAAAAACGGGGAGCCAGGGAGCAGGGGAGAATGGAGCAGCTATTTTGGGTTTCCCACAGTCCCAGCTATTGGTTTACTTTATAATCATTGTTTACTCATACAATATACGCTAAAAGTTGTCGTCACTTATTTTACAATAAATGCAGTTTAACACACACACACAAACCAATCCAGAGACCCTTCTAGAACACTGCAGTTATTCCTATATATATTGAGATGTAACACTTAAAACTTCAATTTTTAATGAAAATTAAGAAGTAAGCAATTAACATTCTTTAGCTTGGCAGATATATGTAGACATTTTACAACCTCTAAAAACACAGGCTCTTTACTAGCAAATACATTTAAGACATAGTATAACCTCTAGAAACATATAGATCAAAGTCAATTATTAACATATCATTTTTATAAAACTCCAATAAAACATAAAGACATCTGTTTTACTTAAACCAACAAACTTAAACTAGCTTTAATTTACTAAGGATTAAACTTAGATCATGTGAACTTGAAAAGCATGAGTTAGTTTCTATATTTCAGAGAAATTTAGAATACCCAATCCATACTGAGACAACATAAGGACTTGGGCCCAGGGCCAAAAAAATACCAGATGACCTGGAGGAATGCAGGATAAGCTGACGACAAGAGTGCCACCATGATACATAAAAATGCAGAAGTAGCTGATTATTATCTCCCTTCTAACCACTTACTTCTATACAGATGTGGAAACCACTGTTCTGTGTGCTCAGTGGATCAAGGTTTGACCGCTGTGTGACCTTCCTGGGATGGCAGTAATGAGCAGTTTGCCATCTTGCCGCCACAGCGCAGGCGGGAACAGAGTTCCTGAAGAGGAATTTTCCGCTCAAATGGCTAACATTGTAATCTGTAGACATGCTTGCCACATAGGGCAAAGGGACAGGTGACCTCGAGATCAACTGAAGACTCACCCTCCCTTGTACTTGTTCTGTCTACATGACAGATGTATTGCCTTTGCTTGTTAAGCCCTATAAAAGTGTGGTTACCCCTGAGCTCAGGGCCCAGATTTTCAGGGTACTAGCATCTCTGAGATCACTGGCGTAATAAACCTGAGTTCTTCAACTCTCTGAGTGTTGCTTGGTTTCTCGCCAATCTGATTTTTGAAATTTTTCTGCCACATTACCAGGCAATGTAGCTAGTAAAGGAAGCCCATCTTTTTTTTAAAAAAAACCACCACTTTCAAAAATTCTACCTTTTCACTAAACTCTCTTATCTCCTGCTTATAAAAGCAGCCTAGTGGCTCCAGCCGCCAAGTTCGTCCAGAGAGCCTTCCTTTCCTCTGTGCTCCCTGCCTTGTGCTTCAGCATAAGCTTAACAAAATCTGTCTGGAAATTTTTCTGGGATTTCTTCTCTATATCTATCTCAGCGAACCCAAGAATCCCAACACTTGGTAACATTACGAGTGATTGCCTTTAAGTTAATTTGACAATACCGTCTGGAGGTAGAAAATTATCTCACATTTACAACACACATGTATAGACACACACAGACATGCACAAGGTGTTACGGGAAGAAACATCTGATGGAGGAAATTGGACGCTCAGGCAAGTTTGTTCGAGGAAGGAGAATTTACTGCTAGCACAAAAGCACGAGCTCGCCCTGGTTAGATTTCTTACAGCTTATATACCTCTGCAGTGTCCATGCAAGGGATGTGTGATTCCTTTGTCTGAGGTTCTGCGTGCACCTCCTGACTCAAGATGAGGAGGGGGAATTTCAGTCCACTAGTCCTATCTATTTACAGATCATTTGTCTTGTAGGTATGGCAAGAGTTTCCAGAGGCCATTTAAAGACCTATAGGTTGTGGTTAATCTGTAACTGGCTGAGTTGGTCATTTCTGCAAGCCCTTTCCTTTGCATTTTTCAGATGCCTCCTCTCTTAAAACAAGGACCCAGTTGAATCCAGATTTTGCTTTGGAGGCATTTGTAGTTTATTCCTGTCTGACAAGTCAAATTCCAGATGACCTACTCCCTTTTAAAATACAGACAGCCATTTTTAATACCTCAAAGAATTGGGCTAATGCCTAAATGACATTATAGTTTGGCTAATTTATCTAAATCCTCTTTTGAAATTCAAGAAACCAACTAAATATGTTTTCCATTCACTCTGCCTAATGGTAGAGATGGCTTTTTTCTACTTGAGCATGCAAAAATTAATTCAGAAGTATCAAAGGACCCTCACCTCAATCATGTTAGTTATAAGTGGGAGGCTGTCTGTAGTGGGCCTCGTTGGCCTCAGAGGCACCATTGCCCATGTTAATTTTGAGATCTATAGTGTCTGAACAAAGTTGTAGGGAAAACCAGCCCTTACACACATGTCTTCAGACAAGCCAAATGTGGTAGATATGCCCATAGGACTGATCTATGCCCTGGAGAACATATTTTCTCAGGCTATTATCCTGCAAAACTTCACTTCTTTAAAAGGACGTCTTTGTCTGTTTCTCTTTGATTCAAACTGGCCTGTCTAGTCTAACAGCACCATGACCACTTGCTTCTTTCTTTCCTTATCCTTCCACCTTTGCACATAAGCAGGACCACTCCCTTAATCATTTAGCCCTTAGGACACAGATTCTGGTCTGCATCCAACAGTCTTAGGGACAAAGCCTCAGGTCCATTGACCACAGAGTTTTGGTCAAACTAGTAACATCTTGACCTCAAATGTGTTTCAGCTCTAGATCCATAAAGGTGGACCGACCTTGCCAGCTGCATCTTCTCAGAACCAAACAGAACAAAAGCCATGACTGACATCAGGACTTCTTGCAATGGTCAAATGCCTCCTACCCTACCCTGGCCAATCAATAGAACCCACGACCCCAAATTCCTTAGCTACCATGACTAATGATTTTTCCCTATATAACCTATCCCTTAGAGGCCATCAGAGAGCTAGGTTTTTGAGTGCCAGCTCACCTATGTCTCTGGGTTTGGCGCTGCTTCCTTAAATAAATCCTTATTTTTGTTGCTGCAAACCCCCATTTGTGTTTCGTTTGGCGTTGATGTACACAAGCAAATGAACCTCCTTAGTTCAGTAACAAGGGGCTCCCACAGACTCTTAGTCACCTAAGACTACCTGAGCAAGGGCCAGCAAGAGCTTACTGGATGCAGCCATAACAGTCTTAGGAATAAAGCCTCAGGTCTGTTGACCACAGAAAAAGAGGCACAGGCCCCTTCACTGTGGGGCGAACCCAGTCCAGAGTGCCTTGCCCTTCCTCTTGGGGTTCCTGCCGACTTCTCTGGGATCAGTCGTGTTAATGCACTAGACATCTCATGGCACCCATTGTGCTGGCTGGAAAATTACTGCTTGGCTATGTCCATGGGAACATAGGCTGTCACCCATAGGAACATAAAATTCTAACAATAAGCTTTCTGCTTCTGTACCTCTGCTTGCACACCCAACCTGTGGGTTGACAGGTAGTGAATAGAAGAAAAATAGACCTTTGTGTTTAGACAGAATGAAGAATGGGATTTGGGGCTTAAAAACCCTGTACCTCTACATTTCGGGGCTGCTTAATTTGGGGTCTGTGTATCCCTAGCAGACCCAGCTGGCTGAATAAAGAGTGTTTCCTATAACTCACTGAGTTCCGGTGGTCCGTGTGTCTTTCGGGAGCTGGTGGCTACAACATTTGCAGGCCCCAGCGAGATCTCAGGGAGCGGCCCTGAGATCTAAGACCGGACCGGCCTCCGAAGCGGTTGCTGTCTCTGTTACGGATTCAAAGGGGTGGCCAACCTGAGACATTCCAGGGCCCTGCAATGCCGTGACAGGGTTAATGCAATCGTCAAGAATGCAACTTTCAGGACACACTCTTTGCTCCTGGTCTTGAGGGGAATCTGGAATCTCTGAGGCCTCGGCGTCTAGATAAAAGGTACCTTCCTGGTTCTGTTGACCGGTCGTTGGGGGTCTGTGGAGAGACTGGACGCAGTCATATCTCCCAGACCGTGGCCAGGCCCGGGACGCCGCCTCCTGTGCCCTGTTGTCGGGTTCTGTTTATTGTCTCTGGTCCTGTCTAGGTTGTAGGTGGCAGACTTCTCTGGGGCCACCTACACCTCAGTAATTGTTCTCGTCTGAGTGTCCGTTTTGTGTTTTCTGCGCAAGCCATGGAGGGAAACCTAAGTTCACAAAAGACACCCTTGGGGTGTCTCCTGTGACATTTCAAAGAAGGGTTTGTAGAGGGAGCTGACTATGGTATAAAGTTTTCTCCAGGCAGACTAAGAACATTGTGTGAAGTTGAGGGGCAGTCTTTTGGTGTAAACTGGCCTCCGGAGGGCTCTTTTGACAAGGGTTTGGTGAGGAATGTTTGGAAGGTTGTCACAGGAGACCCAGGACATTCTGATCAGTTTCCCTACATTGATCAATGGTTAAACTTTGTTCAGAACCCCTCTCCTTGGCTCCACCAGTGTGCCCTTGTCTCTGGAGGTCCAAGGTTTAGTTGTGGGCACCCCAAAACATGCAGCAACTGAATCTCCAAGATGACCCAGTCCCTCAGTCCTCCAATCTCCACTGGAGGACAATGACCTTCCCCCACCCTATAATCCAGGACAACAGAGGCCAAATAGCACCGCCTCTTACCTCCCGGATGGCCAGCAGGTAACCCTATGGGCCTCCTGCTCCTGCTCCGGGCAGGGCACCAGCCAATACCACCACCCTAGCCACCCTCCCCTTGTAAGAAGCACCACCCAGGGGCAGCACACAGACAGGCCCTTTATGGTTCATGTGCCTTTCTTGACTAGTGACCTGTACAACTGGAAGGCACAGAATCCGCCTTTCTCTGAGAAACCCCAGGCATTAATGGGACTCTTAGAAAGTGTCTTTCAGACTCACTGCCCCACCTGGGATGATTGCCAACAGCTTTTAATTACCCCTTGACCTCAGAAGAATGTGGATGCATTAGGACTGAAACAAAAAGATAGCGGGAGGGAGGAGAGTTGAGAAGCAGGGGAACAGATTGAGGAGGAATTTCCCTCACCCGCCAGACTGGGGACACAATTCTCAGTAGGAAGAGTGCATTAGTCGGTACCACCAGATTCTAATTGGGGAATTAGGATGGCTGCTCACCAGCCAACTAACCTTTCTAAGGTAACTGAAGTTATACAGGAACTCAGGAATCCCCTGGAGCATTTCTTGAATGAGGAGAACGGGTTACACCCCATTGATCCTGAGGCCCCTGAGAACCAGCAGGCAATTAATAGCCTTTGCTACTCAGGCAGCCCCTGATATCCAGTGTAAATTGCAAAAATTAGAAGGTTTTGCAGGGATGAACCTGTCCCAACTTGTTGAGATAGCCCAGAAGGTGTTCAACAACAGGAAGCACTGGATGACCCCAAACGTATGGCTAAAATCCAAAGCTACTGTCATCAACCCAGCCAATCTGTTGCCAGACCCAGACCCCGAGACCCCCGTTCATGACTGCACAGATTTCACTGACGCTGTGTGTTCCTCGCGGCCAGACCTCAAAGACTCCCCTCTGCCTGAGGCCAATGAAGTTCTGTTCACAGACGGGAGCAGCTTCATGCAGGAAGGAAGGAGGTATGCTGGGGCAGGGTCGTAACTCTAACTGGCACTATCTGGTCACAAGCTCTTCCCCATGGGACTTCTGCTCAAAAGGCAGAACTCATCCCTCACTGAGGCACTAAGATGGGGAAAGGATAAGGCAGTCACAATACACACTGACAGCCGATACGCCTGTGACACTGCACTTGTCACACGGAGCCATCTACAAGGAAAGAGGGCTTCTGACTTCAGCTGGGAAGGACATCAAGAACAAGGAGGAGATCTTAGCCTTACCTGAAGCCATAAGATGCCTAAGGCTCTGGCTATTGTTCTTTGTAAAGGGCATCAAAAAGGGAATAGTCCTGAGGTTGAGGGAAACCATGAGCCGATGTAGAGGCAAGAGCAGCAGCCACAAGGCCAGTGGGGCCCCCACCACATCTACTGACTGTTGTCCTTACCCAGAACTGCCTCTGTCTCCAACCTATACGGCGAAGAGGACATATATTTTCAAGACAAGGGAGCCACTAGGAACCAACAGGGGTGATAGATGACCCCGATGAAAAATCGGGCTCTCACGGCCTTGGAAGGACTCTCCTCCACCAACTACACCAGACCACACACCTAGGATGAACTAAGATGCTCCAAGCTTTAGACCCCTACTTTTACTTGTTAGAAGGGAGAAACCACAGAGGAGATTGCCTCACGATGCCAGCTTGTGCCCAAGTTAATCCAAAGAAAGGGAAGATAGAAGAACCTAGGCATAAGGGAAGAGAACTTATCCGGGGACCACTGGGAAGTCGATTTCACTGAGGTAACCCCGACTGTGGGGGCTACAAATATTTACTTGTTTTTACAGACACCTTTTCAGGATGGGTAGAGGCCTTCCCTACCAGGAAAGAGACTGCCTTAGTAGTTACTAAGAAACTACTACAAGAAATCCTCCCTCGATTTGGTCTCCCTGGAACTTTAGGGTCAAATAATGGGCCAGCCTTCGTAGCAAAGGTATCACAGCAATTGGCTAGCTACCTAAATTTGCGATGGAAACTCCATTGTGCCTACTGGCCCCAGAGTTTGGGCCAAGTAGAGCGAATGAATCGACCCTAAAAGAGACATTAGTCAAGTTAGGATTAGAAACTGGTGGGACCTGGGTAGAACTTCTCCTTTGCTCTTCTCCGAGCCAGGTGTACTCCATGTTAATATTCACCCCATTTGAAATTTTCTTTGGAAAACTCCCACCTTTAGTACCTAGAATAGAAGATGAGAAAAAGGCAGAACTGCGTAACCTTGTCTTACTTAAGTCTTTACAGGCCCTTCAAAGTGTACAGAAGGAGATTTGGTCCTGGGTTCGCTGCCCACTCAGCCCCAGGGGACGGACTTCCCCATCAGTTTCAGCCTGGGGACTCTGTGTGGATCCAGAAGTTCACTTCCAAGGACTAGAACCCAAATGAAAGGACCCTTCACTGTCTACCTGACAACGCCCATTGCAGTTAAAGTAGACGGCATCCCATCATGGATTCATCACTCCCACATGAAGGCAGCATGAGAGTGGACAGCTCAGGAAGACGGGCCCTTAAGACTAAGACTCAAGCGTACATAAGTCTAACCCTCTCTCTTCCTTTTTCCTCTGTAGCCCAGGCATTCGACCAGCCACAACCAGAACCAGAAGGAGCATTAATAACTTTGCTAATGACAATACACAAGGTCTTAAATAAGACCACCCAGACATAGGACAAGATTGCTGGTTGTGCCTAAACCCAAAACCCCTTTACTATGTCAGTGTAAAAATCCCCTAAATTTAACTGAGCTCAGCAGGCTAGAACTTCAAGTCAATTCACTAGCAGAAGTAGTTTTCCAAAATAGAAGAGATTTAGATTTATTATTCTTAGAACAAGATGGATTATGTATGGCTCTAAGTGAAACCTGTTGCTTCTATGCCAATAACTCTGGAATAATTAGAGAAAGTTTACTACTAGTACAGAGAAATTTAGATGCCAGGGAAAAACAGAGACTAGAATCCAATAACTGGTTTCATAGGATGTTCAATTGGTCACCGTGGTTAACAACCCTTCTGTCTGCTGTAGTTGGACCTTTTATCCTCCTCCTCCTCTTGTTAACTTTTGGACCATGTTTTCTCAATTTCTTGTTTGCATGTATAAGGAAGAGAATTAATTCTATTAGACTTTTGTATTACATAATAGAGGCTATGAGAAAATTCCACATGAAGAATCAAGGATTTGATTTTCTGCTAAGGCCAGTGGGGAATGTGCTGGCTGGAAAATGACTGCTTGGCTATCACCCATGGGAACATAGGCTGTCACCCACAGGAACATAAAATTCTAACAATAAGCTTTCTGCTTCTGTACCCCGCTTGCACACCCGACCTGTGGGTCAACAGGTAGTGAATAGAAGAAAAATAGACCTTTGTGTTTAGACAGAATGAAGAATGGGATTTGGGGCTTAAAACCCTGTACCTCTACATTTCGGGGCTGCTTAATTTGGGGTCTGCGTACCCCTGGCGGACCCAGCTGGCTGAATAAAGAGTGTTTTGGTGGTCCGTTGTCTTTCAGGGGTTCGCAGCTACAACACCATCTCTGCCATTCTGGATTCAGGATTCTGAACAACTATTGTCACCCCACTGGCTATTGGGGCTGGGGAAGTGTAACTGCACACAAACTTCATTTCTTTAATATAGCTGTTTTTCTCTGCTTCAGGCTGATTCCGCCCACATAATGGCATTGTGACACATTTGTTTTTTCCACCTTTATTCTTTCATCTTTGCGTGCCTGCTTCCTTAACTTATTAAACCTTAGGACATAAGATTACCCAAACTTCAGGCCTATAATCATGAAGGCAATAGGTTTCAGGAGACATTAGACTAAGGATAACATCTTGGCTTTCGATGTGTTTCAGCCCCAGGTCATCGAAGCAGAACAACCCACAGGCCACAAGACAGGAAGGGATGATGTCATGGCTGATTTCAGAACCAGACACAAAGATCAAATGCCCCAGCCCCTTCCAATAGTAGCACCCATGACCCCAACTCCCTTCGTTTCCATGACTTCTGATTTTTCCCTGTATAATCTGTACTCCCGAGACACCTGGGGAGCCAAGTTGTTGAGAGCAATAGTTCACTTGTGTCCCCAGGACTTGTAAACGCTCCAAATACACCTGACTTTCTGAGCTGCAACCCCTGGCTTCGATGCTTTCAGGCACCCGACTCCTTTTTGCTCTGATAACAAAGTAAGTCTTCTTTCTCTTTTCGAGAGATCACTCTTTCCTTTGACCAGCAAAGGTTTTGTTCAGACTCTCAGTAAACAATCCAATTAAAAAGCCAAGGTTAAAAGCAGCAACTCATTTTTTTTTTTCTTCCTTTCCCTGGCTAACTGAACCCATATTCACCTCAGGATTTCCTAAGAACAGCCCAGATAAAGTCATAGCCTGCTGTATACACAAAGCAAGGAGGCTTGGAATTCTGAGAGAAACTCACCCAAGTTTACATGATGTAAGGCAGGAAACCCATGGGACAGAACGAGCCCTAAAACTGGGTCCAGGTCTACAGGGTGTTTCTGGGTGGGCTTCTTCACAATCCTACCATACAATGCCAAGTAAATGTCCAAATGTGTAAAAACATCCAAACCTGTAGGATTTTTTTTATAAGAGTTTGAAGCAAACCGACAACATATTTCAAGAGCAAGTTCTCAAATGCTTCCCAGTACTTTTTTATTTTAAAATATATTTCTCCATGCAATTCTAAAATTATTGCAATATTTCCAAGCTTGCTACTGGGTAACCAGCTTTTAAAATGTGGTCCAGGCATATTCACAGGAGGATTACTTCAGCACTTCACAAACAAGAAAAAAACTCAGCAATTAATAGGATTTATCTCTGTCCACTGAGAAGTTAATCGATGAGCCAGATTAGAATGCAGAATCCCTAATGATATAATAGGTATATCAAGGACTGTTCAAATATGAATAAAATACCCGTATGAAGAAGAGTCAGAATTTATACAGGGTTCCCCTTTTCCTAAAGTTTTAACAGCATATAAGCTTTATATGTTATAACATGCCAGGCAGACATTTCCCAGCCCTTTTCCTGCATTTATCAAAACAAAAATATCATCTAAAATTATTTTAAAAGATGATTGACTTAGCTGGAATTGCTGCTCTTTCTAATACTTGTAAATGATTGGGGATGGGGCATCGGTACGCATACCAATACAGTTTTTAAATGTCCCTTCTTTCCTATGTCCTCTTACTACTTTATTCTTTTTCTAACACTGTACACTATGAAATATCTACTTCATATATAATTTACCTGATGTCACTGAGGAAAGCAATTAAAGAAAAGTTTTTAACTTTTTGAGGGCAAAAAAGACCCCTACATCATCATTTTGTTGTTGTTGTTGTTGTTGTTGGAGGGTTCATGAGGATAGCTCTCCATTGGTATGTAAACTTGTTACTCCCACCTAATGGGTTAGTTAATAGAGATGGCAACATCAATTTAATCCAGTAACTGTCTGTCAATATCTCTCTAGGTTAAAAAGTGGTACCAATGGAAATCCAAAGTTTCTTCGCACTCCAGATTGCTCCCTACCTCCTCACCTCCTCCAGCCTCCACATCTTTCCCAAGCACGGTTATGTATCAAGATCAAGAACACCACCTGGGCTGTATTTTCTAGGGGTCAAAAGGATACGAAGAATCTTATATTGTATAAACACCTGTTCTTTGGAGAGGACATTCTGTCTTCCCTCTAGACTAGCCATTGATCTCCCTTCTTGTCACTACCTGTGTAGCCAGGTAAGACTGGCCCAGAGAAGGCTATATCACTCTCTGTCCTAGAAAGTTCTCCTGAAGATGGCCTAAATCTGCTTGGCTCTAGTACTTGGGGCATGTATGCTAGTTCTTGTCCATTCTTTTTGGTCTGTATGCTCTGGAACAGCCTTTCATTATCACTGAAGTGTTAAATGTGAGTTTAGGAATGAAGGCCACTTAGTTTTGCTTAAAGAGTTCACCCTGTGGTCTAACTTAATCTCACTCAGCAAGATTCTGTAGTGGGATTTGAAGCTTTAGCAAAATTAAGTGTGTTATTTAGTTGACCATTGTCTAGATTTTCTATTGAAAAAAGAAGTCTGGAATCTCCATTCACACTCCTTTGCATGAAAAATAAATGTATTGTTTCTATAAGAAATTTCTCAAATTTTTTTTAGATTAGTGGTTATCTGAGGACTATAGACTAGTGGTTACTAGTGGGGTGGGTGAGGAGGGGGAAGGTAGATGGGGTAAAGGAGGTCAAATATAGGGGGATGGGGGAGGGTGAAGTGGGTAAAGGGGTGGTAAACACAATAGAATATACAGACACCACATTATAATGTATACCTGAAAATGATATAATTGTATTAACCAATGTTATACCAATAAATGTAATTAAAAAATAAAATAAAATAAAATGAAAACGTTTAGAATTTAGATATTATTTGCTATTGTGTAGTAAATTTCATCTGTGTAGCCAGATTTCACACGTCTGACAACATAAATTTACCCTTAAAAACCATTCTTCATGAATTATACTAATTTGTGTATGAGAAGAACAAATGACAACTGCTGTTTCTATTTGCCCATAATCTAACCAGAGAGGTCCTCAGATTTGTGAAGGGTATTTGTGTCAAACCTAAGAAAATGTTGTACTTTATGAAAACATTAGAAGCACCGCTAAAGACAGAACAGATTTTTGTTTTATTAGCAGTCTCAAATTCTTTGGTACCCCTCCCTCCCATTGAGAGGTGGAGTCCATGTATCCTATTGTTGCATCTGGGTGGGTTTATTGGTTTATTTTGTAAATAACCTGTGTGACTTCTGAGGCTGAATCAGAAAAGGTAAAGCGGCTTCCCACTTGTTCACTGGAATATTTGCTGTTGTAGCAAATAATGGAATATAATCTAAAAGGTCCACACCCCCAGGTAAATATATGAGTTAGTGTAAAGGTGATACTCCAAGTTAGCCAGGAAAAAGTGATCGCTTATTCAATGAATAGTATTTTTTCAATTCATCTAAGTTGTTGATTTTAATGGGCATATTATTATCCATAATCTCCTCCTTGTTATTTTTTTTAATGTCTGTGAAATCTATAGTGATGTTCTTTTAGAAAAATTCTTCATGGTTATCTCTTTTTTCTTAACCAGTCTTACTATCAGTTTATCAATTTTATTAATCTGTTCAAAGAATCAACTGTGTTGATTTTCTCTCTTTTTTCCACTTAATTGATTTCCATTCTAATTTTGATTATTTTATTTCTTCTACTTATTGTGTATTTAGTTTTCTTTTTTTTTTTTTGCTTTAAGGTTGGCATTTAGATAATTGATTTTACATCTTTCTTCTTTCCTAATATAAGCATTTAAGTGCATAAATTTCCCGCTGCTTTTGCTGTAACCCACACATTTTGATATGTTGTACTTTCATTGTCATTCAGCTCAAAATATTTTCTAATTTCTTTTGTGATTTCATCTTTGGTCTATGGGTTATTTAGAAGTATGTTGTTATTTAATTTCCAAAAATATGGGGGTTTTTTTTTTCAGGTATCTTTTCATTATTCATTGCTACCTTAATTCTGATATGGTCATACAGAAATGTACTCTGTGTGATTCCAATTCTTTTATAATTATTGAGACTTGTTTTATAGTGCTCCATATGGTCTACGTTGGTGAGTGTTCTGTACCCCCAGTGTAATCACTGCACACATTGACAAAACAGCATTATGTTCCGAGGTGGCAAACAGGATCCAGATAGAAGCAGGCTGGCAGGCTTCATGCTAGGAAACTGACTGCATGCTACCTTGAAGGAGATAAACTTTGCTAACTCAAAAAATAGGAACATGAACCCTCTGGTTGTTACTACATGTGTGTTCTGATTTAGGGTCTCCTATTGTCATTGTACTCGGTTCCATGGAACCTCGGAGAGGTGATATAAAATAAGTATGTTATTTTTTTAAAATTCAGAGAATAAAAAAGTGCCCTTAGAAACTATATATATGTATAATAAATAAAATTAAAAACATAATGGGAGGGTTGGAAAATAACATGGAAGAAAAGTTCCAGGAAACAGAGCAAAAGGCAAAGGTCTAAAAAGAAAACAAACTATTTTTTAAGTTAGAGAATAAGTCAAAGTTCAGCAACCAAATAGCTGGAGTTCAAGAAAGAGAGCACACAAAGAAAATGGAGAGAATTCAATAAGATTTTCCAGAATTGAAAGTAACTTACTTCTAGCAGGAAATGACAGAGTAAAGGACCCACTACGATTCCAACATAGTGGATAAAAATAGACTCATAGCAAGACACATGATTATGAAATTTCAAAATTCCAGGAACAAAAATTGAATAAACTTCCAGAGAGAAAAAAGTCACAATCAATGGATCAGGAGTCATTCTAGTTTTAGATTCGGAATAGCAATGAGGAACTTTTCTTCTGTTTCTAGTTTCCATTTTATTGGCACGCCATCTCTTCATAACCAAATGAAGAACATGGCAAAGACGTTTTCCTGCCTGTCTCTTTGTGTTCTTTTTCCCTGTCTGAACATAAATAGCATCTTGAGAGCAGATCTCTTCGTCTCTAAAAAACATATCAAACAAAATAGGAAAAGGAGAGAGCAGTGGATGCTTTGCTTTAAGAAACAGTGTAAGAAAGATCTGGAGGCTGTTAGCTTTGCAGTGAAGCAGCTTCAGCTTCTGCTTTTACAGTATTTGCGGGAAGTTTCTTGACACTAAGAGGGAAAAGAAACAGTAGCCAGAGGCCTGTCTCCCGCCAATGTGCAGGAAGGACGATGAGGAGGCCAAGACAAACGTGTGTGGTGAGCACCAGCCATGCCTCAAAACAGACTTGATGACAGTGAGCTTTCGCTATTTGTCTTCCAAGGTTGTTTCAGTATGCAAAGTAGGTTCTTGGCAGCAGCTGCTACTCAATCAGCCATGTTTCCTGAACAGAATAATGTATTTTTAGTTGGCAGGGAAAAAAAAACTGATTAGGAAGGTTGGAAGGCCACTTAGTTAGAAACTGAAATCAGCACTTGAGACTTTTGTGTTTTTCTAGATGGGCAGAAATGGGGAAAGTGGTTACTTCAATTCTTTTCTTTTTATTAAAAAATTATATGATAAATATACTTTTTTTTTTTGTATAAGAGTCAAGCAATATACAAATCCACAGGGCAAAATTACTAAATTCACCTTCCAAATCACTACTCCTCTCCTCAGAGAAAATTAGGGTCGATAGTTTGATATATGTTTTTGCAGTTACCTTTCTATAATGTTCTTACATTTTTGGAGCACACACATATAGTTACGGTTTATTTTTGTTTGTTTGATTCTTTTTAGATAAAATTGTGATGTCTGTAACTTATTTCATTTATGATATATTTATGAGTTCTTAGTATATATGTCTGCTTAGTTATTCTAAAATTATTTTTAAAGGAATTTATTAAATATTAGAAGGTCCAAAGAAAATCGAGGTTCAGAAAGCGTAAGTTATTTATCCAGGGTAACACAGATAGAAAGCAGCAGCCCTGGGGCTGGAATCTAGACCTCCTAGTTCTTCAGACTGCCTTCATCATTCATGGAAGTGCTTCAATATGCTAACCATGCCATGCTGCCCTGTCTCTCATCTGCAAGACAGCAGGCAAGAATGACTGCAGCATTCCCCCTGATTTCTTAGTTTTGGAATTGATGACCGTGCTACATAAACACCACATTATGAGCACCTGGATACGTGCACGCATACACACAAAAACTGTTGACACATGTTAAAAGGTAAATAGCATTGTATTGTGAGAAGAGAACCATCTACCATGAAATGTAGGAAAGTGTGGCAGACCTTGTTGCCCACTCATCACTATTCCCATTTTCTTCTTGCTAAGAATAATGCAATTTTATTCAGCAATTGGTTAATGGGAGCAATACACTCACAGGTGGGACCAGCCTGGCCAAACCAAGTAATTTAATTCTCCTGGATAATGAGATATAAGGAGAAACTGGTTGGGAGGCTTTGGGGGAATATTTCCTTCTTGATAAAGTAAATGCACACACATGCACACAAACACACAAGAAGACAGTTGCCTTTCCCCTTCCTGGTTTTGAATCCAGTTGTGTGAGGATAAGATGCTTGTTGTTGCTACACCCAGAGGAGGGAACAGCACCTGTAAGTTGCTGATGTCAAAGCAGAGACATGGAAAGAGATTGGTTCCTGGATGACAATTCTGAGCTGACAAACCAACCTGGGACCTCCTCCCTCCTTAGTCATGTGAGATAATAAAACCTTACTCTTTCAGCCATTGGCAGCTAGTGGTCTGTAACTTGCAGCTGAAGGCACAGTTACCTTGCCTCTCAGAGCCTCAGCTTTTTCTTTATAAAATGGTGAAAACAATGTGAGGTAGCTAGATAGACATAAGTGACTGGGGAACGAAGGCCCTTCCCAAAGACCTCCCTGACACACCCGTTTTATGGTTATAAATTACCCCTACATCTTAAGGCACAAAGGAGTGAAAAGCCATAAAATAGTCTTTGGTTTGGTCTGGCCACAAGCACCTGTGCAGTTAGTACTACATTAACCCTTATGTAACCTTAGCCTCATTATACCTTCATTGCCAGCAGTTCATGAATTTAAAATAGACTGAATTCTGGGTAACCATGCACAGCAGGCAGAGAGGCATATAACAGCCAAATGTCAATCAAAACGACCTCACGTGCCAATCATCTAGCACCACCCCCATATTCTCCCATCATGGCCCTAGCATAATACAGACCTCCCCACTTCCACGAGGCTGCAGCCCTCTTTGGCTTAGCCCATTTCCTTCTTTAAAAGCACTTTCAATACATCTTACTTTTTCTAAATCTCACTGATCTGTAATTCTTTACTGCATCGGCTTAAAGAACCAGGACCCCTCAGTGCCACCAGGGCAATGACGGATTTTAGGTCACCTCAACGGTAACAATACCTTCCTGACAGGGTGATGGTGAGAAGGAAGTGAGATAAAATGCGTAACATAAAGGAACTCAGTAAATGGTAGCCACCGATATCATAATCATTATAACTATTATATCAAAATCCTTAACAGTGGCACCTGGCACCTTTTCCCGACAACAGTGGTCTGGGGATAGCACACCCAGCTGTGACCTCCTCTCTGAATGCTGAGGAGCTCAAGGGACAAGTGCTTTGGGCCTGGGAGCTGGGGAGGAGGACAACTTACAATGGAAAAAATACACATAAAAATCCTGTGTGTAAAATCAAAGCATAGCTCGTAGTGAAACATGACATGTTGAAAAATCTGAGAAAACCATAAGGTGTTCATTTTTTCTGTCCTAGAAATCCCAACTCTGGCAATCTAGGCAGTGTAAATAACCCAAATGAAGAGAAAAACTTGATTCACAGAATTGTTAATTCAGCATTATTTTGAAAGTAAATCATAATTTTTTTTCTCCGATGTAACAAAATTGTGAAGTCAACACAAAAATTTTTTTGGAGATGTATTGGAGTAAGGCGGTTTCATTTTCTATATAAACTTAAATGAAAAAAGTCAGAATACAGACGTGTAGGACACGTGGAACACAGCTATAATTAGGCCGACGACTGTAACTGGCAAATCGATGGTAAGTAAGTGCAGCAGTACACAGGAAGTAAGGGGGCTGCAGAAACTCTGGGCACAGAAGGGAGAAAACATGAGACCACACGGTGAGGATAATTATAGCGGGGCACACAAGGGACTTCTTTTTCTCTCCACTAAGGCCATCAGGTGGATTTCAAAATAGTCCAGGCAGTTGAGTGCGGAGCTGAAGGCCGGCCAGCAAAGATAGAGACTTCAGCCTGTGCTATGCCCTGAGAAGACCTCTGGATGGGGCCCCGTCCCTGGGCACTGCACACAGGCAATGTGTGGGGAGCAGCGAATGGGGAGGCGGACCAGGGAGACGCCCCAGTGCTTAGACACTGCGAGAACTCTGAAATCTGGGATTTCCCCCTCTGTTATGAGAGGCTTGTTTGTGTTCGAGTACAGTCACATAGTGCTTAACTACGGGGATACGTTCTGACAAATGCATCATTAGACTATTTTATCCTCGTGCAAACATCACAGAGTGCCTTACACAAACTAGATGGCGTAGCCTACTTACTCTAGTTGTATGTGCTGTACTTTTATGTAGCTGGCAGTGTAAGTAGCTTTGTTTACACCAGCATCACCACAAACACGTGAGTAATGCATTACGTTACAACATTAGGATGGTTACAATGTCATTAGGCAACACAATTTTTCAGCTCCATTACAGCCTTATTGGAACCCCCTTCGTATATGCGGTCCGTCATTGACCGAAATGTTCTGTGGCACACTACAGGGTACCAGGAAAGCATTCTCTCGGGTGTCATGTGGAAGGCAATATGTCAGCAATATCTCATAAAACCAATTGCCTAGGAAAAGCACAGAAGGGCACGCAACTATGACAGATACATGTTTTAAAAGCATATTAAAAATTAAAATAAATATGTAAATGTAAGTATATGTATATACCATAAATATAAATATAATATCTTTGCAATTAGCATCTACTGTATCTTATGCCTGATCTAAGTCATAATACATAAATCTTCATACATAAAATTCAAACCCGTCATTAATTTGGTGTTCTTTTTGGTGGTCAACTTGCCCTTTGGCATGCGTGTGCTTGCATCCGTTCCTCTGCAATCACTGCACACACTGACAAGTCCTGTTCTGCTCCAGAGCAGCCCATAGGATGCAGACGGAAGCCAGGCTCCCTGTAGAAATGAGACTGCACGCTGCCTGGAAGGAGCCGACCTCACTGGCTCAGAGAGCAGGGAGATGAAACCTCTGCCTGTCTTCCAGGTTCACGATCCCCCATTGTCATTCCACCCAGCTCCGCCCTCCTGGTCCCTTACTCATCCTTTCCTCTACCCAACTATCTCCTCCTCTAGAAGGAGCACTGAAACAGAGCACTCGCCACTTTTTTAATGGAACAAGTATTTTACAATGCTCATATTTTATTCTGGAAATAAAAATTGTAAATAATAGAATCTACTTCCCCATATGATGTTGAAGGAAAATCAATATAATGCTGTCACTAAAAAGCCACACAATGCTGTAACTATAAGGAATAAATAAAAGGAAGATATATGTAACAGAAGAATATTCCCGTAAGAATGCTCAGGCACAATCGCATTAGCGAAGCTGTCAAATTTTGCATCTAAATGTGGAGTCCACGTGGCTGCAACAGTGCCTGATACAGTGTTTTCGTGGGTTCTATCAGCAACTTAGTACCCAGACAGCCTGAGGTGTCCAGGGAAAACTTCCCTCCTCATTGAGTTGAAGGGCGGGGTAATGCAGGCCACAACGGCCTTGGGTGCAGCTAGCATCATATTCAGAGTGATTGTCTCCCTGGCTCTCACCTTCTCCAGCTTCTACAGGGCTTTAGCCCTCAGGAACATATCTTTCACTTTCGGGGGTACGAGCAGCCCTCGCAGGTCCTACCCCAATGCCTGTCTGGAAGGCAGTGCCATAGAGAGGCCTCCAGGTGCTCTGTACCTGCCCATGGGGCCTCGGGCTTCCCGGGAACCCTCGGGCAAGGAGGCTGGGGGAGTGTTCCTTCCCTGCTGCATCGCCTGGGGACACTCAGCACCCAAGCTGCCTGGTCTGGTGCCTCCAAGCCTGTCAGGTCAGTGGCTTCTTCAGCTTCTGCCTGCCTGCCCACTCTTCCTGAGGCTCAGGCCTGGGGAACCAGTCAGAGTAGCACCCCGGTTCCCCAGGCTCCAGGCACACCTTATTCTTAGCCTGCTGCATCCTAATCTTCTGCCGCCCCGAGCTCCTGCCAATCAAATCCTGGCGGGATCCCCACTGATTCATCAGCCAGGCCTCGGCAGGACAGAGTCCCTTCTTACTCTGAGCGCCCTGCACCACAGGTGAGAAGGACAAGCTCTCCTCCAGACAGTTCTTCACTGCTTTGAGATAATGACAAAGATTCTTCACTGGACCGAACTTTAGTCAGGCTCCTGAAACCTCTCCTAGGCCCACTTGTGCACTTCCTTGTAAAATCCAGTTTTAGCAAGAACCCTGCTAAGTCGTTTTAACCAACCCCTACTCTTGATATCTGATCACTCTCCGTATTTGATCGATTCGTCGCCCTTCACCATCCTTCAGGTGGTGTCTGCTCTCCCTGCCCGCCTTCAGCAAGGACCCTGTCATTCAGCACGCGAGAAACTCCTTTAGCCTTGATGTTTCCTCTCAGTGATTTTCCATCCCCTGACCCCTTGGCTGCTTCCTGGCTATAAATGCCCACTCGCCAATGTTGCATTTAGAATTGAGCCCAATTCTCCTCCGAGGTCTCTTTACCCCTATTGCAATAGTCCTGAATAAAATCCGTTTTTACGGCTTTAACTACCATCCAGCTTGGTTTTTCTTCGAAAATAATCCCACCCCTGTTGTCCCTCCTGTCACACGCTTCCATCTCTCACCACACGCCACGGCCCTTGCAAAACAACGACAGCCTACGGCCACGGGCACTCGAAAACACCAACGCCCACACCGGCACCACACAGCAGTGTATGCAGCGCACTGGGTGTTTTGATTCTTCCTGATCGTCGTAGCCTGACAACGACAATGACAATAGGGTGCCTGCTGTTTACAAAGCACTGTCTCCGTGAGTAGCACCTGTGGAAAGAGAAGGAGGTGACTTAGAAATCCCGGCAAGATCATGAGCAAATTACTTACCCTGTCTGAGACTGTTCCCTCATTTGTAAAATGGGGGAATCATGGCCCCCCACTTGGTGCTTGACACTTTAAGGAAATAGCGTGCGAAAGCAGGAAGCGCTCGCTGCACAGACGTTGCTGGTTCCCGGAGCCGAGTTGCTGCGGCTCCAGATCCAAATCGGTTAGCTACTCAGTCACGGCTTCTGACTGCAACAACTTTTTGAAAGTTATCTTTTCTGGAGGTACCATTTTTACTGGGAAAAGCTAATGACACTGTCCAAGAAAAAACTGAGCAGTTTAATTGCCTATAGTTCTACCACACTGACACAAGTTTTTAGTTTGTATGCTTCACCTTCCACATAGATATCTATGTTTTAGAGTGTTTTGATCATACTTAGGAAGTTTTTTTCAAGCATGTATGGTTCCAAGGTACCAGAAAAACCTCAAGGCCTGAGCTGAAGGAAAAAGTCTGATTCTCAGATTTCTCCACAAAGGAGGAGGTCATAGGATTATGAGAGGAAGAGCAAAAGAGAGCGGCTGAACTTGGGTTGAAAGCGGCTGAACTTGGGCACAGCTCTGAGCACAGCACCCTCCTTCCTGCATGGAGTCTGAGATGCTGAGAAAGCGAAGTTGGTTCTGGGCCTGGCTCTGGCAAGACCTGAAGAGCTGGGGGGATCCTTGTGGTGCATCCCCAGCTGGAGACTGCTGGGGAGCCCTAGAGCTGGCTGAGGGAGGGGCTGTGGAGCCTGCCATGCCCCCAGCCACCTGGTAAAAGGGAGCCGAAAAAGGAGAACCTGTTACAGTCGCTTCCTTCTCTTCAAGCTCTTGGGACATCACGGACCAGCAGCTGCGTGAGGACAACCACAGCAAAAGGCCACTGTCTGATAACACCAAGGTAACTTTAATTTTCACTCTTCTACCCTGGCATGAGGAACGAACTGAGGCTGTCTTATTTTTCTCCAGGGGCAGCTGAAGTATACTCCCAGAGTGAGATGTCCCTTCACCTGTCCCAGCCAAGGTTTCCCCTGACCAAATTGGGAACTGGTCTTAGTCTTAAACTTCAGAATTTTCGAACACTGGGAGTCGTGTTCTAAAGGTGATTGACCTTGGTAAGACAACGGAGGTCACCGCTTTGCCCTACTGGTAAATTTGTCCCCAGCCAACAGTGTTTATGAATAGCCACTGTTTACAGGACACAGCGCTGGTCGTGTGAGGCGTTACAAAGGCAGAAGTTACTGTGAGCCGCCTGTCCTCTGCATTCGGCTCACTGAGCCCAAGATAGCTTCCACTCAGGGTTTAGGCTTACAGAAGGAAAGCAGGCTAGCAGCCACAGACCGGCGAGAACTGAGGACATGTTTCAGTCAGTTCTGCAGAGCTAGGTTTGTCTAACCGGAACTTTGTTTTGCCTCCTTGCTTTAACTACCAAGGAATGTGAGCCCACCTTTCACGTCTTCCAGCCAGCCTCTCCTCGTCGCTGAAGCAGGCTCCTCAGAAATAGGTCAGCTGATGGTGACTCACACACCCTTACTTCCTGGCCTTCCGGAGCTCGGGCCTGCGTAGGAAACCTGGCATTGTAAAGACACTTGGTACCTTTGGAGTTGAAGCTCTTCTTCTCTATGCCTGTATGGCTCTGCATGCTCCTTCGAAAAGGAATGGCTGATGTGTGCACCTGGCCTTTCTCCCTCCAAATTTAGCAGTGGCCACCATGGGTTCTGTGAATTCCCGAAGTCACAGGGCGGCAGCCCACGTGGTGATGATGGGTCTCGACTTGGCCGGCAAGACCACGCTCCTGTACAAACTGAAGGGCTACCCGCTGGTGGAGACGCTGCCCACGGTTGGCTTCAATGTGAGTCCCTCGAAGCGCCAGGGCACGTGTCCCTGACTCTCTGGGACTTGTGGGACAGACTCAGTCAGGGCCAGCTGGAAGGACTACCTGGAAGGCACAGACATCCTCGTGTATGTGCTGGATAGCACAGACAAAGCTCGCCTGCCCGAGACAGTGGCTGAGCTCACAGAAGTCCTGGACCACCCCAGCAGGGCCGGCGTCCCTTTCTTGGTGCTGGCCAACACGCAGGAAGTGCCCGACTCTCTGCCTGCGTGAGATCAGAGACAGGCTGGGCCTGGAGAGGTTCCGCGGCCGCCGCTGGGAGCTCCGCGCCTGCAGCGCCCGCACGGGCGCGGGGCTGCTCGAGGCCTTGCAGAGCCTGCGGAGCCTCCTGAGATCCCGGCGTCACTGTGCTCCAGGTGAGCGCAGTGCGACAGCGAGCGGAGCGCGGAAAGCAAGAGGGCTCGACGCGGACAGAGCGCCTTATCTTAGCTCTTACGAACTGGAAGAGCCATCCGTTCCTTGAGAATCATAGGCTCGGATTATCAAAGGAGAAATCCTTCTGTGCTTGGACAGAATGTTTTCTTCTCGAGACTTTATCGTCACTGGTATTTATGTTGAAAATCAATGATTGTTTGAATAACGATACTTGAAGGGGAAAAAGTATCTCAGCAAACTTCAACTCATTACCAAGTGTGGACTGAGCAAGTGTAATAATAGGGCAGCAAGTGATTGTAGTAATAGAGCATAATAGTTAAGACCTAGGTTTGCAGAGGGAAAGAGGTTTCAAAATCAAGTCAGAATATCATCTGGACATGGTCTTCTGAGTGACTTTCCCTGACAGTCCCTGAGTATGTGTCACGATCACTCTGAAAGCAAGCGGCCAACGAGCAGAACGGAGCAAGCGCGTCTGCTCCCACGATATCTTGGGTTTGGAAGGTCGCAGGGCGCTTGGCCTTGGGCAAAGAGCCAGGAGGTCTGACCGTCCCAAACTTGTCCTCTTCTCTGACCCTGATTAATCTTTCTCTGCCCTTTTGTCGTCCTGTGTTGGTCTTTTTCTAAACCCTTTATTTTTTTTTCCTTCTTGTACACATATCTTTCCTTGAAGATCAGATACATCAATGATATCATTCATTTATTCATTGACTTAATCAAAAAATATCTAGAGCATTGCATTTGTGGCAAAAGGTACCGAACTTTTAGCTATAGACCAGGCCCTCTAATCAGGAGGTATAGATTTTGACAGCAATAAATCTCTCACGTTATCACTAGTAAACACTTCCTATAATCCGAGTGTTTTAATGGCATACAACTAACATTCAGCACCAGCTCTCAGGTCAAACAGCTCTAAATGTTGGCTGTTGCTTCCTATCCTGGGCTAATATCAGCCTCCTTTACGCTCCTGATGGTGGTTCTGCTCCCTCTGGAGTGAGAGAATATAAACTGGCCCTCAGTCCCCCTCCGGCATCAAGTACCTGCTAGGTGCCTCTACCAAATCTTCCCATCCAGCGTCAGGTTAGGCTTGCCTAGTTCTCTTCACTACTTGTCAGTTGACATGTTTCAAGACTTCCTGTGTGCATTCGACACAGGAAAGTGCGAAGATGCGGACAAATGAGACAAGCCTGTGGCCTCATGGAGCTCTGGCTGGGGGAGCAGTGGGGCCTAGCTCACATGAAAGTGTGAAGGTAGCGGCTGAATTCAGCAACTGTTTCCTGAGCACTTACTGGGGCCAGGTTCTATGTTCAGTGTTTTATGTATAGTATCTCTAATTCTTCCAACTCAGCAAACTAGGTATCATTCCCATCGTATATAATTAGAGACTAAGGCTTGAGGAGGTTATGACTTGCTTGAGGCACAGAGCTATTTAGCGACATATCTGGCATTTGAAAGCAGATGTGTCTAGCCCTAATGATGTCTTCATTGTTTCATGACATCAAGCTTCTAGAAGGTTTAAGATTCCCCTTCAGTCAGAAGAAGGAGACTGCTCGGAAGCCTGAGGGAGGGTGTCAGAAGGATAAGTAAGCCAGAGTGGCAGAAATACCAGGTTGGGGTGAGGATAACCTGTTATAAATGGGGGGGAAAACTGGAAAAAAGTTCAGGTCCATGTTGGGGAAGGCTTGGACTTCTGTGATCCGGAGTTTGGCTTGGAAAAGTGAAACCATGGGACTAGGCGTTTAGGAGGATAACTTAGCAGAAGGGTGCTGTGGGGTGGATTAAAGAGAAGGAGGCCACTGGGGATGGGAAGGCCGGGAGACCAGCTAAATGCCCATTGCAGTAATGGAGGAGGGGAAGGGAGATGAGAAAATTGAGAACCAGTTTTAAGGGAAAAAGCCAAAGCAGGAATTTGAAGACAGATCAAGATTTGGGGGTCTACATGACAGGAAGGACTGGAATGAACTAAGAAGGTGGACACAGGAGGAACAGGCTGGGACAGAGACCAGACTGCTGGGTTCTGCTTTTGAAATGGTGGGTATAAATGTGTTTACAGCTTCTTTCAAATTGTTCCATTATCTGCAATCCTTGAGATACCAAGGACCCTGCTGGATGCACCTGCTGGTTCTCAGTCATGGGACACATTTCTTCACATGATTTGTCACTTTTTATTGTGAGCTCATCTTCAGTAGGATTTGTTTTTTTCTGTGTGACTCCCATGGGCTCTCGGAACAGGACTTCTATACAGAGTGGCTTCACGTTAGTATCTACTAGGATCCTAGAGGTTGCAATTGTTTTAGACCAAATATTATGTTAATTTCTCTGCTTGGGGCTCACGGGCTTCGCAGGTAGTATAAATCTGGACTCTGCCCAGTCAGGCACAAGCCTTAAGGGGCATCTCTTTGATGCACTTGCTTTTCTGCTGAGCTCAGGTCAAAAGTTTCTCTCCTCCAAGCAAGCCTAAGGTCACATCGCCCATTCCCATACAGGTGTTATTACCCTAGCCCAGTCCCTAGAGCCTAAATCTGGCTCCTCGAAGATCCCCATGGACCCCAGGCTTCCGGCTCACATCCAACTGCTTTGGCTGTTGTTCCTCTCTTCGTTTCCACCACTTGAGGATTTCTCTTTCTTTTGTACAAGGACAGCATACATTAAAACAAATATTTATGATGCTGCTGCTGATGATGATGATAATGATGATTTTGGTTACAGTTTACCCAGCATTTCTATGACTCTGTAATGGGAAAGTCTCCATCTTCCATGTTCCTGAATGTCCTGATTATTTTGATATGTGACAGGGAGTCTTCCTGAGGTGCTGGCAGGAGGGTGCTATGATGAGATCCATACTTAGGAAGATAATCTGGCAGCTGTATGTGGGTGGAGACAGGATCCCGAAGGCAGGAGACAGGCTAGAGAGTGACCGGGGTGTCTTGACTGATGAGCATACTCTTGGCACCACTTGTCTGAACGGACAGTTTATCACCGCAGCAGCCCCATCCTGCTATGGGATTCTTCTGCTTTCTCTTGACAATCACCTTTTCCAGCTGGGCTGGTCTCCTTTCTGTCACCAGGATGTAGCAGGCTCTTGCCCAGCTCCAAATGTGTGCTTCTCAATGGGCGAGGCAGCGTGGGCAAGGGAGTCAGCAGATAGCTCTGAGTATGTGCCAGCAGACCCAGATCCTTGAAGGCAGATGTGCTTAGTCTTAATAATTCCCAGGAAGTCTCCTTTCATCAATCATCCCCTCAGATAGGACTTGGGAAGGACAACAATGCAAAATACAAGAACCACCCCCAGTTAGTACTGACAACCACTGTTTGCTGGTCTATCTCCTGCTGGGAGGAACGAATGTCAAATCAGGCAGGTAGAATTACCTGCGGTGAGTTCTAGGATGTGAACTCTACAGTCTCTGGGTGGAAGGCGGGGTTTGAGAGCCTCGGAGTCCAAGGGCAGCTTTGCCCGACCGCGCTGCCTTCCGAGATGTTTGCCTGTATGAGCACGGGAATCCCACAGGATGCCAGGCCCTGCGGCACCCTCCTGGGATTTCTGCTGCCCCCTGAACGTGTGCTCTGTCCCTTCCAGCTTCCATGTCAGCTGAAGGTCCTTGTACTTACAGTACTAACCTAACAGTGTCAGCATTCCTCCACGGTCACACAAATTTATGGAAGACACCCCTGCTGTTCCTGGCTTAGAATGTTTCCCTGAGGGCCTACTATTGAAGGACCCTCAGATCTCACCTCTGCAGGAGGCTTTCCTGCCCACTCAGCTGTGTTTATCCTCCCTCCGAAATCCCAGGTGCGCCTGTCCCTGAACTGGGACGCTCCCACACGTTGGTGTGTGGGCTCCCCAAATACAGTGTAAATTCTGAAAGATGAGTGGCCATCCTTGCATCCGTTAGGCCCTCCTGGGAAAATACGAGACACTGAGAATTGCTCACTAAATACATGGGCGGATAATGAATAACTGAGTAAAGCTATTGAACTGGTGTTTTTGGCAGAGAGTCCCCAGGTCCTCTGAACTGTCTAGAATAAATCCAAAACAAAAAACAAAACAAAACAAAAAATACAAGAACATCAAAGGCTTACTGGCTCGAAAGTCAAAGTGGCAGCATAAACCTGTACTTCAGGAATCCTCTGTAGTAAAAACAACAAAAAGTCATACATGCCCTTCCTAGAACATGTCATGTTCAGAAACTACCTTTTAGTCTGTGGGAGAGGGGCTGCTGAAAGGGGACCGAGTGTGGAGGGGCTGGCACAGGTGGGTGGGGCATGGTGTGGGGCCCTTGGAAAGGTTGAACCGCCCAAGGTGGGCAGTGACAGCAGGCACAGGGCCCAGAGCCAGTGCCTGGGACGAGGGCAAGGACGCTCTACTACGCCAGGCAGTAAGTGGCCCGGCTTTGCCCACTCTGGGGCTCCTGCCCTCATTTCTGCTTCCACCCTGTCACTGATGGCTCTGGAGGGAGGATGGGGCTTCACCCTTTTTCAGAACCTTCTCTGAAGACCACCAGAGAGCTAGCCTTGCCCTCCACGGACCAGAAGGGGCCTGCCCGTATGACTGGGAATTCCGTTCCCATTCCTGATGTCAACGAGAGGGGAGGGCAGTCCTCAAACAACAGCTTTGGCCCTTGCCTCCCCACTAAAGCAGGCCGGAGCTCTCCAGGGACATGAAGTGGGAGGCAGGGGACAGATGGAGTAGCTTCCATCCCGCTCTCTGCTCATAAATACATACGTCTGAATGCACATATGCATGTACACATGTATGTGCATCACAGAGCTACAACACAAGGAACCTAAGGAACAAACAAATTTCGCGCTTTCTGTTTTATTCAGTTTTGTTTTTTAAATGGTCTTCTTTTCACCTCAGGGGTATCTAGTTTTCTTTTTATTTATTGTTTCCTGCAAACACTGTGTACAAGAAGAATTGTCCTACTTTGGAGAGCTGAATACCCCTTCGAATAAGAGGTTGGGTTTCTGCTTTTCTGACTCGCTGGTTTTGAAGATTTTTCTCCTTCCCCTCTCGGTTGGAATCAATCCTTTGGTGAAGGTAGGAAGCACAGGAGTTGAGTTTTGGCTGGTCCTACTGAGTTTTGATTTTCAGTTACGATCCTTCAGTTCCACACACTCGCCTCCCACTGCTGGGGCTGAGGGTCACTGTGTCCTCGAAAGTGAGCCAGGCCCCATCCTCAGCACGTGGGGGAGCTGGCACCTTGCTTTTCCTTCTCAAGCCCCAACCTCAGGCAGGCACTTTCCTCAGAACCAACATGACTCCAAGAAGCCGCAGGCCTCGCTTTCCTACAAGTTTTTAGAAGTTAGACAGGAATGACAAGATTATTCTGGTCTATGTAACTTGTCCCAGAGCCTGGATCAAGATGGGAGAGTTCCCGAGGGAGGGGGTGGGGATGCCAGCCTTTGCTGCCACCTCTTGGGCCTGTGAGCACAGATACAGATTGAAAATAAGAGGCTTAATTCTTCCTATTGAAATAAAGGAAGAGATTTCTCCCCACTCCCTTTTCTTAGAGCATTTACTTTAGAAAATGGGTAAAATTTCTTTCCTCTGTCTCTTTTGAAATGAATACAAATCGTTTTAAAAGCTGCCTAACCCCTTTGCCAGCTTTAGGACTCAGAAATGCCTCTCAAGGACTTGGGAACCAACCCTTTGAAATGCAGTCATCAAGGAGGATAGTGCCCCTGCCTCCCGGGTGCTGCAGGAGACTGGGAGCCGAACTTGACAGCCTCTCTCTTGTCATGAAGCTATGAGAAGTTTGTATTTCTTTAGGTGCAAGCTAATTAACTAACACAGATGGAGATCCCAATTACCAGGTGAGTCTAGGATGAACTTTGTGTGACAAATGGTGTTGTCAAATCCTCTGACTTGAGGACCTGCTATTGTTTATTTTGAGAACTGGAGGTCACAGAGTTGCTTGGCTGCAGACACGGGTGAGGCTCCTGTCTGTCTTTGCAATCTCAGTCGATTGCCTGCGATGCACCTCGCATTCTGGTTTAACGGTTATTCCATAATAAAGCTGTTTTCTTTCTCTACTACCTTAGTAGTGAGATTTTCTGGGCAAGCGGGAAATTTGTTTTTAATTCTATTCCCCAGCAGACCCCCTGGATTGGCTCTGTAAGCTTCGAGTTGTGCACATGATCAGTAAAATCATGTCATGAACCCTGAATGCATCGAGGTGGTTCCCTGGAGGCATCTGATTAGGAGTGATGAGTTTCTGTCTGGCCTGCAGCACTCCATCCCTCAGGGCTGTGGGGACCTGTGATGGCCTCTGAATTTACTGAGATAAGTGTTTCTTGGTGCAGTAAAGTGTGACCTCTGCATCCCCTTCCCACATGTAAAGGCACCAGCTCAGGAAAAACTAAACATTTCAGACGGGAAAAATGCTTTTATTTTTACCTCGGTGTTTAATTTCCACTTCTCTGACACAGTCACCCACAAGGAGATTTGGTGATGTGGCTACAGATGATAACTATTTAAACATTCTCCATGAGGAATGGCATTATTCTATCTCTGATCTCAATCTAAAACCTGAATACTGGTCCCCCCACTGCAGCCTGGGACATGTGGCTATGTCTGTGGCCTACTTCAAGCACGAAATTGCAAACCTAAATAAATTCTCATAAAAGCACTTTGATTCTTCAAATAAAAGAAGGCGTCATGCTTATAAATTATCTCTAGATTATGAACATGACGCCATATCATTTTGCAATTTTTATTCGACCTTTGCTTTGAATTCCACAAACTTCAATTTCACATGGCATTAAGTTTTGGCTTAACCAGGAGAAAGAATATAAAGGATACAAAGAAATGTAAGATTTTCAGGGTCATGGAAATTCTTCCATGAGAGAATCACTACCACGATGGAGATGCAACTCACCCTCTGTTCAAATTGGCGCTGCTAAATGCAGTTGAGTGCACCGGCTCGGAGTCTGGCCTTGAAGTCAGGCAAAACTGAGTAGAACATCAGCTCTACTTTTTACCAACTCTGTGACCAGGGGCAAATTATTTAACCAAACTAAGCCCCAGCTGCCTCATCTGCAGAATGAGAACAATAATAGGAGGTGGTACCTCATGAAGTTCTCATGAGCATTCAGTGGGATATTTTTCTCATCCGGTCAGCTTGCATCTTTTAGCACCTACTATGTGCAAAGCACTGAGCTATGTGCAACAGCTGTGAAAATGAAGGAGAGGCAAACACAGTCCCTGCCTGGCACCTACGATCTAGTTGTAAGAAGGGACAGCTATCAATATTAAGCTCTGCTAAAGCATGTTAAGAAATGCAAATGAAGCATAGAGCTCCGGGGGCCCATCCCTTTCCCACCATCAGAACCCTCCAGACCTAGATCTGTTCGGGCGGCACGGCCAGTGAGAGGGAGGAGAGGACGGGAGTCCAGGACTCAAGACGGGTCTTAGGAATTCTTAAACTCCGGACATTTATCCTCCAGCCTCCTCCCTATTACAATTATTATCTCTATTCCAGTTTTCTCCTCTCATTTCCCAGCCCAAAGCACTTTCAATGTGAGTACTCAAAGCCCAGACGCAGTGTCTTCTTCAGGCACTTTGAATGCACCCTCCCCTTGCAAAGGCCAGCAGGCTGAATAAGAGAACTGATTTCAAAAGACTGAAAATGGAATCCCACACTCAATCCTACTCCTCTCCGAAATTCTGCAATTTCCAGGTGCATCCTTTGGACCTTAATGTTTAAAATAAAATGCCCCTAGAGGAAGGGCAGCAGGGAGAGTTATTTGCACTTGAAAGTGAATGAATTTTCAGGATAGTTTTGGTTAAGGAGGCAAAGCTGAAAGTTGAGAACAGCTAAAAGAAATATGGGGGTGCTGCCAAGAGGGAAAGGGTTGGAACTTCGCAACTGTGCCCAAGGCGACAATGAATGTGGGCCCCATCTCTCTCGTTGCCCACACAGCAAGGAGGCCCAGGAGGGAAGAGCTGGTGTGTGGGACTCCCGCATTCTCTAGGCACTTGCGCAGGGAATTCTAACAATCTGGCCTCTCCTTCCTCTCACCCTCCCATGTCAGCCCAGTGTCTTCATTAGAGGTCGGCCCCCCCAGGGCACTGAGCAGGTAGACAAGTTTGGAGAATGGATCCAGAGCCAGGTGGGGAACGGCAGATGGAAAATGAGCACCTGGAGGTCTTTCTTTATTACTACTGTTCAGTAGAGAGTGCTTGCTGACGTCCAAGGGACAACCAGCTGGAAGGTAGCTTCAGCCTTTTACTGGAAAAGCCACTTTTTCCTCAGTTGCATCCTTTTCTTCGAGTGGGGCCTGCCCTAGTGTGGAGTGACAACATCATGACCCAGGCAGAATGGAGGATCGCAAACTTCCATCGGCCTGGTCTTACCTGAGGAGGGAATTCATTCTGTTAAAACAGCATTCCAAACTCTTCAAGCAAGTCGCTGACAAAGGCCCCCTTCGACCACTGTGAAGAGAGGATCAAGTTCTCCGGGATGATCAGATGATCCCCCTGAATCAAGAGCTCTGGGCGGCAGGCCAGAAGCCTGCTGGTTGTTTTGGTCTGACATAGCCATGGGTCACGAGGTTCTTACACAAGCTTCTGGATGGCCCTGACATCAGCCCTTTCTGCCCCTCAGCCAGTGATGATGACTCAGGAGATTTCAGAATGGAGCTCAAGAAACACTGGACTAGCAGGTTTATCCTGAGACACTTTTCAGGCATTTTCTTGATATCGATCATCGGCAGCTGATTCCAGACCTGACTGAGATGCTGGACACCACTGCCAGGCTCTGCCCGCGGTGCCGCCGTGAGTTCAGGCCGGAGTATGAGAACCGAAGGGAGCTGTCGGGAGGAACAAGGAAAGAACGTCACTGAGACGTGTGGCTTCATGTTGCAAAATGCACACATACATGTAACTCTACAATCTCCCCTAACCTCACTAGAGGGACAGTAAAGGATTAAAAAAAAAAAAAAAAAAAAAGAAAGAAAGGCCAAACACCACAAGGACAAAGAAAGCAGAAGAGAAAGTTAACAGGCCTGGGTGTATTAACTCACAGAATCCCTAACAATGCCTGATTTGGGAGATGAAGCACAGGGAAGTTAAATAAACTTGTCCCGGGTCACACAGCCAGTTTGAATGTCTGCAGAGGTACGGCCGAGAGACCATGCACTGGACAGCCCCACGGTGATAAGCAAGCCCTCCTGCACCAATCCCAGGAGACTGCAGGACTTGGAATATCAAGGAGCTCCAAAGTGGGGCTGAAATCAGAATTGGTAAAAAGTCTGTATGGAGATATAATCCTTCAGACGCCTTTGCTATTTTACTCAGGCCAAGCAACTGCCTTTCTGCATCCTGGCAGAATACTGTCAGTTTATTCTCTGGAGGAATGACTCAGTTGAGGATGGGGTGAGGCATCTACTGAAAACAGGAGAATTCAGTGAAAGTCTGTGAACTGACTGGAGAGGCTGCTCAGACCCCTCCCAGTCAGCTCCCGTGCACTGGCAGTGAGGCACAATGCCTCAGGCAGGGACTGGGAGTACCTCTCTAGGGGTTCTGACCCGCTGGAGAGGAGACATATGACATTGACATTTGAAATGTCCCCCGATGAAACAGTTGGCTTCCCCAATGATGAGCGCTGCCTATACACTCACGCAAATTCCTAACAGATTTTTGGTATCTTCTTCTTTTCTATTTATTATTAGGGGGAAATGTGAACCCACAGAGAAATTGAAAAGAAAAATTCTTAAGTTCTACAATTGTTAATATCTTACAATATTTGTTTCATCTTTATATATATGTGTGTGTACATATATTATTTTCTTGAATCATTTGAAAATGAGTTACAGAAATTGATATTTCGGTCATACACATTTCGGTATCTCGAGCCTAAGAATAAGGAAACTTATCCTACATAACGCAAATCCATTATCCCACCTAAGAAGGTTTAAATAATTACCTAATATAGTCTCATATTCAATGTATATTCAATTTTTCCCACTCTATTGAATGATATTGCATTTGGTCGTTATGTCTATTTTCCTTCCTAGAATAGTCCTCCTTTCGTTTTCCTGAGAAGCTGACTTTTTGAAGGGTCAGGCCATTTAACCAAAAGAGGATTTCACATAGGATTTGTCTGATTGTTTCCCTGTGGTGTCATTTAACTTGCCCCTGTGTCTCCTGTGAATCCTGTACACTGGAAATTAGATCTAAAGGCACAACTAGGTTCAGATCAGGCGTTTTGGGCAAGACACGTGGGTGAGGTTTTCCACATCATACTACATCACATCAGGAGACAACATCTGCACATCTCACTAGTAGTGAAGTAAAGGTTGATGTCTTGGTAAAGGCAATGACTGCTGGATCTCTCCCCTGTAGAGGTACACTCTTCCCTTCACAGGCGACTGTGGATCGTACCTGGCACAGCGTGAATACCTTATGTAATGCTTCACTCAAATATGAACAGAAAATAAAGGATGACAGGACACCTGAGAAAAAGCCTCCAACATGAAAGAGAGAAGAAAACAGATGGGGAAAAAAGCACTCAGAGGAAAGAACGATCATTGCAGGAACCAAAGGAAATGTCTCCCTAATGATAAACAAATATTCTTAGAAATCAGAGAAGATAGCACAACCATAAGGCAAGACAGTTCTAAAAAAATTTTAGAAAACAGAAAAGAGCTCTTGGGAACCTACACTGAAAAATCTAATGCAAAGTCAAAAGATAAAGTAGAAATAAAATCTCTGGAAAAGGAGAACAAAGAGATAAAAGATGAAAAAAATAAGAAATTAAACATAAGAAAACTAGAGGATTAGTCCAAAAGTTTGGCATCAGAAGTAAGAAGGAGGAAGAGGAGGAGGAGGAGAAAGAGAAGGAGAAGGGGAGGACAGGAGGGGAGGAGAAGAAGAGAGAAAGAAGAGAGAAAGAAAGAAAGAAGAAAGAAAGAGAGAGAGAGGAAAGAAAGAAAGAAAGAAAGAAAGAAAGAGAGAGAGAAGAGAAGGAAGGAAGGAAGGAAGGAGGGAGGAGGGAGGAGGGGAGGGAGGGAGGGAGGGAAGGAAGGAAGGAAGGAAGGAAGAAGGCAAAAAGAAAAAGTAGAGAGGTGAATTATCAGACTAATAAAACACGAACATTTCCAAGAACATATGAATTTCCAGCTTGAAGGGTCTATGGAGTGCCCAATACAAATGCATATTATGAAGATAAATACAAAAACACTACATTGTAAAATTTCAGAACATCCTAAAAGAGAAAAACAGGTCACGTACAAAAGATCAAGAGTCAGAACAGCATTAAACTTCTTATTAGCAATGCGGCAATCTAAAATAATAGAGCAAAGCCTTTGAAATTTTGCGGGAAATTTTTCAACAAAATTGTACTATAACACCTAGAATAAAATGACTATCTATGAGTTCGTGCTGATATAAATAAATGAATGACAAAATAAATGGAGAAGGGACAGCTCTATCTTACAAAAGAGTTCCATTAATAAGTGTCAAAGAAATGAGGGAAATGGGAAAATCATCATAAAGAAAATTATTGTAATAATTGTAGGCAGTATTCACCAATGGATGCTAAAGTTAGTGAATGAGTGTTTGAGAATAAATAGGATATTTGAATAGTCTTAAACTATGTCTGCCAATATATTTATTAATTATAAAAGGAAACATTACAACCACACAGCAGAGAAACCTGGCATAAAGTGCTTAGCCAGGTGATCAGAACGAAAACTGCCAGTGGTAAGTGCACCACCACCATGTGCCCTGAGAAGATGTACTCAGAAGGGCACATCTCCTCTGTGGTATTCTTGCCAAAATTCTAGAACCTCACTCAGTGTCATCGTGAGAAAACGTCAGATAAATCCAAATGAGGGACATTCAAAATAACTGATTATTCAAAACTGCCAGGATCATGGAAGACAAAGGAAGACTGAGGAGCTGCTCCAGATTCGAGGAGACTAAGAAGACTCAACAACTACCTATCACGTTGATCCTAGACTGGATCCTGGAAAAATAAAATGACATTCCTGGAAAAGCGGGTGAAATTAAAGTCTGTCATTTGGTTAATAGCAGTGCCCCAAAGCCAGTTTCTTAGTTTTGATCATTGTACTACGGCCATGTAAGTGCTAGCATTAGGGGAGGCCGGGTAAAGGCATTAGATGGAACTTGGTCATGTTTTTGCAACTTTTCTGTAAGTCTAATATTATTTCAACATAAAAAGTAAAAAGAAAAAATTTCGAAGGAAAATTACCTAGAATTTTATGTTCAATGAAACAGTCCATTGTGAGGATAGAATAATGACATTTTCAGAAATATGAGGACTCACACACTCTTTCCGAGGGAGCTACTGGTCTTCATGCTCCCTCGACAGAGTAAACCAAGATGGAGGCACAAGGTCCTGGCAACACAGGATTCAACACCAGAGGGAAGCAAAGGAATTTCAGAACAACCTCTACGTAGAGGCCTCCAGAGCAACCACAACAGATGGGAGCAAGAAACAAACATGTTTTCCTTTCATTTTTCTTTCTTTCTGTTTTACTTTCAGAAGTTTCTCTGGACTGCTAGGTTCCCTGTAGCATCTTTGCAACAAAATGCTGCTGACAGCGGAAAAACCCGTTAGCTCTTTCCTGTGTACCACAGGTGAGCAGGAGGTGTTATTGGCCCTAATTCTTCACTCCTTCCTCCATCCACACCCTGCCATGGCCTCATCACGGATGGATTGTCCTTCCTGGTAGACTTTGGGAGTGGCCACATGATTTTCTTTGGCCCATGGGATGCTAGCAGACGAGGCGCAGCAGGGGTTTGAAATGTGCCTGTGCACTGGGGCTCACTCTGGTCTGTCTCTGCCATCGCCCTGAGAAAACAAACTTTGGGTAGCCTGCTGTCTGAGGACTGGATGAGACACATGTAGAGCAAAGCTACCAAGGTGGTCCAGAGCCCCCAGCCATGGCGGCCTGAGCAGAGGTACCAGATGAGCCCAGCCCTGATCAGCCAAACCCCAGGTGACACACAGAGGTCTGAAGACAAATGCTTATTGCTGCATGTCACGAGAAGATTTCTGTGGGTTTTTTATCCCTCTCAGCACTAGCTGACTCATACAGGCACCGAACATTGGAAACTGTGGATCTACCGTTTTATATGAAGATTTCACAAGTTTATAAAAAGGAGCTCAAAGATGGCATCCCAAGTACAAATTAGGAAAATAGTTGAGTCTCTAATAATTTATGAGCTAAGGAGAAGAGATTTTGACCTGAGAAGGGTGTCGTAGGTGGCAAAAAATGTCCTGCTTTACTTAGCATATGCTTTGTATTTTATATCGAAGAGAGTCCAGCACAGACACAGGCACATCAAGGGCAGATGCACCCCTGGGACCAAGGGAGAGAGTGTGGTGACGATGGCTACTTCCCAGCTTTCGGCTTTGTGAGACGGCACATTAGACACTTTAGATTCCCTGACCTCCAGTTTCGCGCGTTGCTACGAGGTATCCCTGGCACAAAACTCGCTCCCCTCTTGCGGGTGTTTGATTGATCCTAACTTAACATGAATGCACCGATCAGGTGCTGTGCTGAGTGCAGGTTTTAGTGAAGGGTGAGGAGCAGGCAATGGGTTCTGGAAGCCAGAGATCCCGGAATGGATTCAGTGCCGGCTTCTGTGCGGTGTTGCTCAAAGGGGAAAGCGTCACGAGACAGAGGGGAAAATGCACCTGACCTGGGCAGGACCCACTGGACGTCATCACGCTGGCCCTGTAAGAAAGCATCCCCTTCATTCCTGCAGTGCCGGCTCTGCTTCGAATGGGGCTGCCCGGTGGGAGAGACTCCCCAAAGCTTGAGTGTCTGACGGTGTGGACAGGGGGAAAGCTGGCAGGAAGGACAGATAGATTCAAGTGCTATGGTTCACAAACTTGTTTGGATTTAAGAAATAAGTGGAATAATAATTCTCAGAATGAAAGCCAGAACAGCCAGGGACTGAAGTCTTCTGAATCGGGAATAAGGCTGTGCTGGACTGAATAAAAGGCTCCTCCCAGGCCAGGGCACCCCAAGCAGACACCCGGGGGCATGAGATGAGGAACAGGGAGAAACAAAGAGATCGCTGTCTCACTGCCCAGTGGGCTCCCAGCCTCCGGGTGGGCTGCACCCTCAGGGTGTTGATCTGGGTAGGGACATGGAAGGTGGACATGAAGTCACAGAGGAATCTCTCTCCCCTGTTGCCCTGAAATGGCTCAGGAACCAGGCAAACTGGAGCGTGGCAGAAGTCGGGGCTGAGTGGGATTAGGGCTGGGGAGCTGGGCCAGGCAGGGCTGGCTCATGATGAGATGAGCTCAGGTTCACTTTCAGGAGGGATCAGTGTCCAAGAAGATGCCATCTGGGGTGGAATGCAGCCACGAGCCGAGGCAGCTGACAGCTATCACAAGGTGGCTGTGGCCTGGTTGGGCCAGTGTTTCCTAAAGTGGGATTTGTGAAATACTGGTTCTGAAGAATGTAAAGAGCTGTTGACCTGAAAGAGGGTTCTAAGACCAACAAGCTTGGGAAATGCTGGGTTTAATAAAATTAAACAGGTTTCTCCATGTCAGGACATCTCAGAGCCCTGAACATGATGATGGAAACAGCCAATCTCTAAGGCATGCCAGGCAGGGACATGGTATAGTTTTCGATCATGACCATGGAACCTTTTCTACCCAGAACATCACATCAAATTAGTGAACTGCTGACAACAGTTTCCAGAGTAGGAAGTGGGAGTCGCTTGGGGGATCCACAGGAAAAGGATCTGGTTCCTTGTATGTTGACACATCACCACCACTGCCAAGCCCTTCTTCACTGGCTGGGTCTATTTAGGGTTTCAGAGCCAAGAGGCAAATGGACTGAGGATTGAGACAGACTCTGCCCCTGTGGGAAACCGAAGTGCTAACTAAACAAAGAAATGTACGCAGAGGTCCGATTATAAGCTACCTAGCACCCATCAAGGAGGCGGGGCCGAGCGGACCCACAGATCCACGGTGTTTTCACAGCCAACGCAAGAACCTCTCCACTAGCTGGAGAACTCGAGGTGCATAGTGGCGTGCCTGACCAGGGTTGGCTCCGGGGAGAAGAGGGGCAGCCGAGGACAAGCCCAGGGAGTTCGGCCCAGTTGGCTGGGTGAAATGCAAGAGCTGACAATTGAAAACCAGAGCCACCTCCAACTCCCTCACTGCGGGAAGATCGGTCACTTCACTTTCCCAGCGTCTCCAGGTCGCTTGTGGTGCTGACACTGTTCCATCCGGCGCTAACAAAAATTCTTTCCTGAGGCACAAGAGGAACGTTTCCTTAGAAAGGAAACAAAAGGATGACGGATGCCAAGGACAAGGACTCTCAACACTGACGACACCAAATAGCTGTGGTGTGAAAGCAACTCAGATCTGGTGTCAGACGGCTGCCTGACAAAGCTTCCGGGCACACGGGCTCCTTAAGTTTTTCCTTTCTCTCTCTGTCTGATGTGCCTGCCCAGAAGCCCCAGGTTCCAGCCAGTTGTGCTCTGGGCCCGAGCGCCTGGCAATGTTTAATAGCTGGTCCTGTGATCGTCTCTTATCAGAAGGCAGTAAGTAGCATGTTGTACATTCAGGACCTGGACCAGGGACCCTCTCAAAGCTAAATAAATGTGTGAGCTTTTATCTGGACCAGGTAAGAACAGCTTGGGTGTTGCACGTGAGCTCATCCTCACACGCGGATGTGCTGAGGACCACGATTCCATCTCTGCGCAAGGAGCCTGAGGACTTAGAGGTCTTGCCCCGAACGCCACCGCTCAGGAGCGGCAGAAGTGCGTTCGCGGTCAGCACTGCTTGGTGGCAAAGCGGAGACAGCCCAGCTTCAGGTTCTGTCACATGCGTCTCCTGTGGCATCAGGCAGTTCCTTGCCTTTCGAAGATGATAACCGCTGTCCACAGAGCGCATGGGGTCATTGTGAGGGCCAGATAACACGACAGACTGCAAAGTGCTTTGACGTGGACTGACTACATGCAGGGTGTTGATACCGTCCAGTCCTTTCCTTGGTTATCAAACAACTTGGCATCCGAAAGGTCTCACTTTCTCTTGCTGGTGCTCACAAACTGACTAGGGAAAAGGAAGAAGGCAGGCGGACACTAGAAGATATACATGGTGTTTAGGGTGGGGATCCTTGTACCAAGAGCCAGAAAGCCCACAGGAGGTTAGGAAAGAGATTTCACAATTGAGAGACTTTGAACTTGAACCTCGGGAAAGCTGACTCCCACAGACCTTACAGCTCCCCACCTTCACCCAACCCTTTTCCTAAAGGCTCCAGACACTAAAAATACCCTAGCCACCTGCTGCCCAGGGAGGTAGTAAATCACTAGCCATTGAGCACCAGAATCCAGGCTGGGTCTGACCTAACACGGCCGATGGCAGCTGACAAGGGTCTAATAGGGTAAGTTCATTTCCTTCCACCCAAGAAGCAGGGGCAGCACTGAAGGTGCTAACAGGGTGTGGGGTGTTTGGAGCGGCAGGTGTCACGGGAGGGAAGGAGGCTTCCTGGGGAAGGGCAGTGCCTCCTGTGGTGACAGGCCACCGCTTTATTATATAGAGTAAGATCATCTCATCAGACTCCAAGGACAGCCACTCAACTGCTGTCCTATTACCCCAGGGCCACCAGATGTCACTGTTACAGAGAGCACGAATATTTGTGATCAAATCCTGGGACGGGTGTGGAGACAGTTCAACCTGTGCGGGCTCAGGGCACACCCGGAAGATGTTTCCTGTTTCCAGTTCTTACTAATTAGATCGGTCAGCCCTAGGTACTGAAATCAGTCCGATTCACAGAATGGAACCAAGAAAAGCCCAAAATCTGTTCCCTTTACTTTCAACGCAATGCTGTGAATCAGAAATGAGGGGTCGAAGTAGAATGCATAATTTCTTTTTCACTAAATGCATCGACAAAACACATTTGTTGGGGACAAGAAGTAGTGTGTTGTGCTGTAATGTTGCTCAAATTTGAAAAAGTGGGGACCCCTGAGAGCATGTTCTCCACTTTGTCACTCCGCCCCCTAGAAACATCACTGTATCATAAGTAAACTATTGTCACCTGACCACTGCGTCCAACCAGCAAAAATACTAACAGGACAATACAAAGCACAAAGTCAAACAATGAATTTGAGAGGCTACTCAAGTATAATAAATAGGCCCACATGACCAGAAAAGTGCTTAGGTTAAATTCTTTTGGTCATTAAAAAAATCCACAAAACTGAATAATTTTCACAATTTGTAGGCTCCTGGGAACATGTCTAACACTGTTGGAATAGATAGAGCACTTTTTTTGGTCACTGAAGAGCTGTGTGGCCTTGGGCAGGTGATCGAACCCCTCTGAGCTTTAGGCTCCTTGAGTATAAACCGGACCTCTCCAAGGCCCCTTTGAGCAATATAAGACCCTAGGGTTCTAAGTGGCCCTGAGAGACTCCTGTAAGTAGGGAAGGTAGATGTTAAAAATGACAACACAAAGCCACATAAAGTCACTTAAGTGACAGGACAAGGCTGGAAGAATTCGAAGTCCTTCTTCTGACTCCCAGGAGACTGAGGGATGTCTCCAGGAAGGGAAGGGATTGGACACCTAGAACATAACACTGTAGAACTCTGAGCACAGCTGATCGCTCTTGAAGAGTTGGGAAGTAACTAATCAAACATTTTAAGATGCCAACTTGATTTGTGTCAACACAAGCATCTAAGAAAACTGATTTCCAAAAAGATAACTGCTACCCATTACCCACTGTAAGCGCGTGAATGTCTCAGGAATGGCGGCATGCTCCGTAATGCGATCCGCAGCCGGTTCGTGAGGACATGCAGAACTGCTACTTCATGGATGGTTAGTTTAGGGCAAGGGAGAGGGAGAAAAAGGAAGGGTAGCTAAAGTCCTTCTTCAAGTGTTAAAGTCTCCCCACATGTTAATATATGCACAGACAAGCGTGTGAAGAATAGAAACTATATAGTGGTTCCCTGTGACAATACTGGGGTAATTATTGTTATGGGTTTTTTTTTTCTTATCTGGATTTTCCATTTTTCAGCACTTGCCATGTGTTAATGTATAACACAATGGACACATGTCCATTGTATAATACATTTTTAAATGCATATACATTAAAGGACGGGTAACACATCAACCATTATCAGTTATCAACACCTTAATGTTAATTAATGGATGTGATTTGTTTCCCACAGTAAAGTGGTGGTGGGAAATGGATTCTGTTAGCTCTGGGTTCTGCTTGGGTGTCAAGGCAGTGGAAATGGGGGAGAAAAGGTGTAGAGATTCTTAAAAGCTAATGGGTAAAAGAAGCCTGCCTCCCGCACGGCTACTTTCCACTTAGAGGTAGGTGCCAGGCCCCACTATTACTTTGTGGGCGCTGAATTAAAATGAAGGACAGTGAAGGTTAATCATTCTTATTCAAGGCTTTGCCCAATTATCTCCTTATCAATTATTTATCTTTAGATCCAAACTCCAGCTTTTATAACAAGCAAAAAAGGGCTCATGGATTTTACTAATAATTTTAAAAGAAAGAAAACAAATAATTTTCCTCCAAAGATTTGCAGTTTGGTTTCCATCAAGCCTTTCTTTGACAGAGTTTTATTTTACAATTTCCTATCGCAATCTGTGGACTTTTCCTGGACCCCTGGTTCTAGTCTAGCCTTCTGGAGTTGTAGATCTGACATATTTAAACACAAAAAACTTTATTGTTTAGACTCTGATTTCAGATAGGTTATGCTTATATTTGCCTCAATATTATCTGGAAAGAGTTTATAAAAGAAAATTTACAGTGTAAACAATACTGGGGAGGGAAGACTGTTTACAGGAATCTAGTTACCTTCAGTATAAGCAATTCATAACCGATTGCAAATCATTTGTGTAGTCACCAAAATATGCCTCTCCTGCCAGCTCCTAGGCAACAAATGGGATAGAATGAGGGGAGGGGAGGATGAAAAATACTAAAGCAAATGATCCCTAAGGTCTCAGACAAAATTTAGACTTTTATAATAAATTGAACTATCACCTCCAAGCAGTTGGAGATAGTGAAGCTTGAAGAGGAGAACAACATGAAGACAGTGACTTACTGTGTTGAAGGCGCCATCAATTATAAGATGTATCATATTTTTGAAAGAAAAAAACATTGCTAACTAAACTATGGCACATCAATTGTAAGATGCATTCTCATTTTTTAAATGTTAAAATGTGGGGGGAAATAGCTATCTTAGAATTAAGGAAATCTAGTATTATCCATCTCGCATCGCCCCCACCTCCCTGACGGCTTCTATTCAATGACCTGTTAGACTTTCGGATGGGGCAATCTAGCCTTCTCCTAACTCACTCAATAGTGAAAACCTTTAGGCCTGTCCTTACTTGGCAGAGCATCTGTACTCCAAGTTCCTGTTAGAGTCTACAATCCCCATTTCTCTCTCAATCAATACTCAGCAAGAGCTTAGTTGAGAGACATCATGTTTTCAGGACTGCCAGCAGGACACGGAGCCCACCCGTTTTTCTCTACTGTTTACCCTTGGAATGAGCCAGCTCAGCAGAGAGCAAAGTACTGGAAACAACTAGGTAATCCCTCATGGAGAGGCTTTTACAGACTCTCTCTGGCATCCCACAGCCCATGCACCAGGGACGCTGTTAGAAACAGCCTGAATTGTACTGAATCTGTCATCAAGGACACAGTGTCCTCTTTGTGAGGGCCCATTGATGATACTTTTCAGGTCTTTATGTCATAAATAATAATAAAAGCTTCACAGAAAAGCACACCATTCATAAGCGTACAACTGGATCACAAATTATAGCTACCACTGAAATGAAAAAAAAAAAAAAAAACATTACCAGCATTACAGAGGCCCCAGCATGTCTCCTCCCCATTGCTACACTCACCCTCTTCCCTGATTTCTAACACCATAATTTCATCTGTTTTTGATCCTTCCATAAATGGAGTCATACAATATGTATTCTTTTAGTCCGGCTTCTTTCACTTATCATTATGTCTATGAAATTCATCCATGTTGGTATGGTCCCTTGTGTGTATATACCACAATGTGTTCACGTAAGTTGTTTCCGGTTCGGGGTTATGAATGAATAATGTGGCCATTCTGGTGCACATAGTAAGCTGTTCTGCGAAGTATGTATCCAAGAGTGAAATCGCTGGGTTATAGGGCGATGCATGCTCAGTTTTAATAGGTTTTTCAAAAACAGTTTTCCACTTTACATGCCCACCAGCAGTGTATGAGAATTCCAGTTGTCCCACACCTTCACCAACACTCATTGCTGTTAGTCTATTTTTAAAAACTTATTTAAGACCTTTACTAACAGGTGCTTGTAGTTTGTTGACTCTTTTTTGAAAAAAAAAATCAAGCTGTAAACTTTTATTACAAATTAAAAATGAAGTGTTCAAAAACCTCAACTTGACCAGATATGCAACAATTTAAAAAACCTTTAAAGGTGTATTGAGAAAAATCAGGCTTTTTAAAATACACATTTGTCATTACCGTGCTGCACTGATAATGCAAATAGTTCTAGTTATCTGGACAACAGGTACAAAAGCAAGCACTTATGGTCTTCAGCTCCAATCTTTTGTTCATTTCTTATTGCTGAACCTTCATATTTATTCTTATTGGACGACTAAACCTGGTGATGATAGACACGCTAAGCGGGCGTTTACTGGGCCCCGCCCTGCTCAGCCTCAGAGCAGAATTCTCAGCTGGCGGTGGGTGGGCTGCTTTTGTCTCTGCCATCCTGTGGTTTAGGGGTTTCTGCACATCTGCATCAGGAACTGAAGTTATGGCGGTACCCACGCACGCTGAAGTGGCTGCTGACCTTGGGTCTCATCTCCTTGATTTTCCTGGTGTTCTTCGTGGCTGTCTGTGGTGAGGAGGCCCCCGCTGAATCGAGGTCTATAGCCGCGTTATGTACTGTCTCACTGGTCTACCTTGTTCCTCTGCACCCCGGCCGCCAGCACCCTGCATCGCTTCTCCCTGCAGAGTCAAGGCCCATAGGGTCTCCGCCATCAGTGAGACGGGAACTGTCGCCTGCGGCAGGGCTGGCGCTGTTGGGCCTGGCCTTCGGAGGGCTCTCGGATCCCTCATCCTCTCCCCCTTCTCACGCTCTGGTAGTTCTGCAGGTGATGGCGTGGCCCCCGCGAGTGGGCAGTGTGTCTCGTGGTTGCGGTCTGCTGCACATTCACGCCTGCGCTGGAACGCCACCGGGCCAGTGACGCTTGCCGCCTCTGCACCCTTTCCTCCTCCAACATCAAACTCCACAATTGGAGGTACTTCTTGGGGTCATCCTCCCTCAGGGCAGTCTGGTATACAACAACTACATCTGCCTCGATGTCGTTCCTGGTGATGAAACCACATCCCTTTCTTACACTGAACCATTTTACTGTTCCCACAACTGCTGCCGGTGGTGGCGGGCGGCGCTGCGCGCGCGGGGCGGGGGCGGAGGCGGCGGCTGGTCCCGGGCCACAGCTCCTGGCTGCGGTGAGGTGACTGCGCGCCGGGCTGCTCAGGGCTCCCCAGGGTCAGCGCTCTGCTCCTGCTCCGCACGGGTCCTGTCAGTCCCTTTATTTGTAGTCATTTTGATGAGTGTGTAGTAACATCTTATTGTGGCCTTAATTATCATTTCCAAATGCCCATTTCAATATTCTCTTTTGTGAAGTATTTATTCAATTATGTTGTCAACTTTTCTATTAGTATATATATATACTTTTCTAACCGATTTACAGCTATTCTTAAACGACGTGGGATGGGTCTCTTGTCAGTTACGTGTACTGCCTATGCCTTCTACCTTGTGGCTTCCTTGTTTACTCTCTTAATGGTGGCTTTCGATGAACAGAAATACTAAATTTTAATGTAGTCAAACTTACTCAGCTTTTTGTATCCCTTTTAAGAATATATTCTTCTATTTTTTTTCGTAAAGTTTGCCATTCATGTTCAAATGAACAATTCACCTGGAATTGTTATTGTGCAAGGTGTGGGGTAAGGTGCAACATTCATTTCCGCCCCCCCCCATTTGACATGCAACTGGCCTGGCACCATTTATTAAGAAGACCACCCTTTCCTCAGTGCTCTGCAATGGCACCTTTGTCATAAATTCAATGTCCACATATGAGAAGGTCTGTTTCTGGACTCTCTAGCCTGTTCCATTGGTCTAGTTGACTATTCCTGTGCCAATCCTACATTGCCTTAATTACTATAGCTTTATTTAAAACTTTTTAAAACTTCTACTTTAATTGGTAGCTGGTTTAATTTTAATCTTATGAATACTGACTGAATTGTGCTTCCTTCTCTGGTGTTCCACAAAACACCCTTACTCGTTCAAGTGGTCCGGTAAATATGTTGGGAAACGTTGAGTTAATCTAGTTTCTTTATTGCAGGACTTCTACAGCCTTTAATGTGCTAATATAATATCCCTCAAACTTACTTCGCTATGCTTATTCAATATTCGACAACGACTGCAGTGAGGTATCACTCAGGATTCAAGTGTAGAAAACAGCAATTACTCTAGGTGTTTTAAGCAGGAACATTAATACAGGGACTTAGGTGCCTACGAAATCACTGCAAGACCAGGTGCTGGGCTACGCTTCTAGGACTGACTCCCAGATGACCATAGAATGGACCCTCCCAAGGGAGGCACTACAAGCAAGGCCACCACTAGAGCCACTCAGCCCGCAAACCCTTTACTCTTGCTGCCCCAATCACAACTGCCTGTCAATACCCAGCAAGTTAAACACTGTGTTCATGTCAAAACCCTCACATTTCTATGACCTTACTTGTTACCACAAAGCAGCAAAAGCAAAACAAAACAAAACGAACAATAACCACAAAAAACCCCACTAAAAACCCATGTCTCACAAGTATCTCTGAAAGGCAAAATCAATTTTGCACCCAGGACCATAACATTCGGTTCTCTGCAGGATAAGAAAGACACCTGGGGGGTGGGGTGGGGGTGGGGGATGCAGACTGAGCTGTCCGAACGACAGTACCCCCCACAACTTACCAGGTGCCTGGTGTATGAGCCGGACACTTTTCTAGGCAGAGAATACATCTGTGAGCTTAGAGTCTAGTAAAAAGGCAGGTGTGGAACAGGTTAATGTGGGTGCCTGCTCCCCACCTCCAAAAGAATTGCTATAACCATCTGCCCAAACCAGTGTTTTATGAAACACAATATGGTCATGTTTCCCTCTTAGTACCGAAGAGACAAATTTGTGCTTCACTTCTATCAATTCTATATGATGTTATGGCATACATTTGGCATTTTAACTTTACCTTCATCTTATTAATTCTCACTCTTATTTTCCCTGTGTTCCTATTTCCTGATTTACTTTTTACCATAATGTACTATGTATGTCTTTTTGTAAGTTAACTCCAATCTTCTCCTTGTAAAAGGGCGGATACCAGTCACTTATCTGTCTGAGCAAAACCTCGATGTCACCCATGAGGAGCTGGCCCACTGCCATATTCAGACTATCATTTTTGCTGGCGTCACCAATTTGATAAAGGACAAATGTAAAAAAGAAGCATTCATTTTATTTCTGGTTTCACTTTAATGAAAAGACCAATGAAAAGATTAAAAGTTCAAGTAAACAACATGTTCTTTGTAATAAAAAAAATGGACATAACATGCCTTATAGTATTTTATAATTGGCTTTATTAATGTAGAACAATCGTAGCCATAAAATTTATAATTAAATGTTCATATTACAAGTTAAATTATTATTACAAATTAAAATTTATTTCTATTCCCTATATTGCCATTTAATTAGAGAAACAACAATAATGAAATCTTGTTACCTTACGATCAATTTGAAGTAGGTTGTTCAGGAATATAAAAAGAAAGTATAGGTTGGAATGTATAAAAAATTTGGCCAAACAAAAAGATTTGATCATTCTGGCTCATAAAGCAAGATAATAATGTTTATGAATTTGAAAAGTCACTGAAACTTTTTCCCTAAACTGGCTCCTTTGTGATACATTTTCTTGAGTTCTGCCAGGACTGCCACAGTAACAGCCCTGGGAACAGAACCCACACACTATTGAAAAATACCAGATAGACCCAAAAGTAGAGCCAATTCCTGGTGTTGAGGTTGGGGCTTCCCATAAGCCAGTCTGGAAAGAAGGTCATCCAGCCGCCATACAATTCACACACGCACAGGGCGATCTGCACGAAATGCCTGTGCGAGAGAAAGGAACAAGGGATGAAGCTGAAAGCTCAGCACCCTGAATCATGACGCCTTTTCTTTAATGGCGGCATCAGCACAGTCTCCTAGAGCAGAAAACCTCCCTGACGCGGGACCTCGGGTTTCAGCTGATGCTCCTTTGATGGGGCAAGTCGATAAAGACCCATGCTTTTCTTGAAGAAGCAACACTGCCTTTTCTCAAAGACTATTCTCAGAGTTAAAAAAGGTCTCTCAGGTGTCCTGTCCTATTCTCACGAAGATTTAGTGAGGTCACACCTGACCCAGCTAAGAGACCTGGATGTGAATCTTGCTTGAGCTGCAATTTTCCCCACTATATAAGAGAGTAATAATAATAGTCCCTGGATGGACCTCGAAGGTATAGTGCTAAGTAAAATGAATCAAAGACATATATCATATGATCTCACTTATACATGGAATCCAAAGAACAAACTAAACAAAAAACAAATCAGAAACAGACGCAGAAACAGAGAACAATCTGATCGTTACCAGATGGAAGGGAGGTTTGAGGGGCTGGGTGAAAAAGGGGAAGGGATTAAGATGTACAAATTGGTAGTTACAACATAGTAACAGGGATGTAGAGTACAGCATAAGGAATACAGGCAATTATATTGTAATAAGTATGTATGGTGCCAGGCGGGTACGAGACTAATTGGGGAGAGCACTTCAGAAATTCTATACGTCTAACCGCGATGCCGCATACCTTAACTAGTATAAAAGAATACTGAATATCAACTGTAATTAAAAAAAAATAATAGTCCCTTCCTCAAATAATCTTGCAGAGATTAAATGAGCTACGTAGATAAAGCGCTGAGCACTGTGCGGCACAGAGCAGGCACTTGACAGTGCAGAGACTATAAATGTTTTAAATAATAAACAAATGGGGGCATGTAGTAAGCTCACAACCAAGATCATGGGGTCGAAGATATAGCACGGCACCAAGGAGAAATGATTTTTACTGCCGACTATCTACGTAAAATTGGGTAGGGGAAAAGTGGATTAAATGGCCCTCGAGGTCTCTTTCAAATCTGAAATTATGATGAAGCTTTAAATAAATAAGACTTCTTTGATGCAAGATGGTACAAAACTGAATGCAATTGTACCTCCCTGACATTGTTTTAGGGACTCATCCCCAGGCTAGCCATCTGTTTGCCCCAGGTCACTTTGTCCCTAAGAAGAGAGGAAGGAACAGGGAGGGAGAAAGGAGAGTTCAAAGTCTCAGAGTCTGACTGATGGATGGTTCATCTTCCACCTTTCTCCTTCCACTCCCCATGTTTTCTGCCTTCCTCACACCCCTATACCCTGCTTCTGAAAAGGTTTCTTATTCATCTGGCATGTCTAATTACATAAGAGAATTTACTCTGTGTCAAATGGAATTGAAGTTTTCTAGAGTGATTTGAGGGATAAAAGGATGGAAATATTACCCTTTTATTCTCCAAAATATTGGTGGCGAATCATCCAGTGATGTTAACAGCGTGCTTGCCTATAGCGTGACTAGGCTGTTACTACAATCGCATTCCTCATATTTTTTGTTTTGAATGGTCTGATATGATCTGGAGACACCAGGATCCTTAGCTAATATCAATTTTCATTTCCATGTAACAAAGAAATGTGGTCACAATCTACTTGAAGTGTCACTTACGCATTGCGACAGCTAATACTTCTCTTTTCAACAAGACAGGAGCAGGCACGTACCGATAATATTTCTCTTTGACTATGGCTAAATGAGGATCAATGCCAGGGATCCATCCAGGACCACAGTCAGAATTTCCAAAGACACAATGGTTGGGTCAAAATTCAGCCATCTTGCATCAGCTTTGCCATATTCTTTCCCTAAAAACAAAACACATTTTGTTACTTATCTGGCAGTTATTTTAATGACAGTCAATGGAAATGACCTTTCTTTCCCTTAGGGAAGAGATAAAAAAAATAGTTGCCACTCCGTCTACATTCTTCACAATGCCTTAGTAGAAGGCAAGAGAAGCCCTGAGACAAATGCATTTGCCACCTGACACAAGTAATAATAACAATATCATGTTACATTGGTAAAATAATTTATAGTTTCCAAAGTGCTTTCACATATGTGCCCTCTTCACCCCTCCCTTTTCATTATAAGTAACAGAATTCTAAATTAATTCAACATAGTCAGATTTTGCAATGATTTTTAATAATTATCTTGGTAAATGTAATATAATGTCTTACTTCACAATTTCAGTATGAAGTTTGTAGTAATAACTTAGATGTGGTAAAAATTATTAAGGAAATGTTTCTTAAGAAACACGTGTTTCTTAATCATTGAAGAGAAATTGAGTGCTGAGGGGCCAGAGAGCAGGCCAGGGGAATGACAGAGCCTGGACGTCAGAACGAACTCAACACGGACAAAGGGGCACCTGAGTCTGCTACAGGGGCAGAACTCACGGACACAAGCCACTGCAGAGAGCTCAGCTGTGCTGACCAGGAAGCAGGCATGCCCAAAGGAATCTTTCCACACCCCGTTTTCACGATGGCTTCTTCTAGACAGAATCACGAGGCATGAAAGTCTTTTTAGAGCGGGACGGAGAGCCATGCCCTGGGCAAAGTCATAATCCCATCCCTCCCTCCCCACTTCCCTCATTCTGCTTTTCCCCCTTCCTTCTTTTTCTTTCTTTCCTTCCTCTCCTGCACTCTCTCTTTCCCTCCCCCCCCCCACCCTGTCAGTATCTTTCTTTCTTTTTTTATGAATTAAATTGTAGACTTTATTTGTATTTCACTAACTAGTTTTAACATTAATCTTTTCCCCCTTTTCCAAGATCTCATCCAGAATACCACATTACAGTTTTCAACACAATTCATTAAAGTAGTACAATATAACACTGACACACACAAATAATGGTTTTCCTCTGTACAACTAATAATCATTTATGAGATGCATTGGAAGATGGTATATGATAAAAAAGATAAAGTAAATGAAAAACATGAAAACATCTAGGTGATGTGAAATTGAGTTGTTCTTTCAATGATTTCTTAGGTAAAGTACTGGCATCATATTCTTCCTTTTACTTGTATCTCTCCAAAAATCCTGCTCAGGTACTTTGTGTCTCATTTTTGTCTCTGCTCATGACTTAAATGTTGGTGCAGCTCAACAGTCTGAAAATGAGGAACTACACTTTTTTCTTTCGGTAAAACGACTTCTCATAGAAGTTCTCACAGAATTGCAGTGGGACGCCTCCGCATGGTTGCCAGTCCCTTACATGTCAGACCTTCGGTTTCCCCGGTCACTTTAGTATCTTCATTTTTTAACATTTATCAGAATACATGCTGGTCCTAAGACTGCAAACAGAGTGAAAGTCCTCAACTCTTCTCGCCTTTTAAATACTCTTCTTGCATTACCAAGAATAGGTAAAAAAAATTAGCAACATGTTCTGATTGAGCTGAGCAGCACAAAGCTCTAGTGTCTTCCTGGCTAGAGTCAGGGTCTCTCAGCCAGGGAAAAAGGGTTCTAATGAAAGGCTGTTCCAGGGAAGAAAAGGCCAGTAAACAGGATTAGCCATTTGGTGAGATAACACAGGGGCGCATGCTGAGAGGAGATTCTGTGAAAGGACAACACGACCAGGCCATGCAGAGCCCTCGAGCCTGTCCTTAGAACTGCCAGCCATGACCTAACTGAAAACAGAATAACGAAAACAAAATTTTTCCTTTAAATTTAAGCACATACAATAAATTTAAGTATATACGATAGGCAAAATGTACCCTTCAGTGCATCCGAATCTTAAAAATATCACAAGTAGAATGGCAATGTTTTTGGAACTAAGAGATTAGTGGGTGTTTAGACATTCGTAAATATACCACCATTCATTCCTTCTTTAATTCGACAAATCTTTTGGAGCATATGGAAAGCTCTGTGCTCGTAGCGCCTGGGACAAAAAGTCTATCTGCAAGCGGCTCACATTTGAGTCAGGTTGCATCACTCAATGAGTGATGGTGACAGAGTTTGAGGACATGGAGGAAGTGACATCTAAGCCAGACAAGGGAGACGAGGCGTTTTGATCACTTCTTCTTCACCCTGTTGGTGAGGGAGGGATTCCACCCAGGGTTGGGTTATGGGGATGACCTGACAGATGAGATCGATGGCACTTTCTTAGCCACATATACTCTTAGCCTGGGGGAAAAGTCACTGTGCCATGCAGGGCCACGTGGTGGTTGTACTTGGAGTGAACAAGGAGGGGCGGTGAGAGGCAGGCTCTGTAATAACAAGAGGATAGGGTGACCCTAGTTCCAGCGGCAGGCCGGCAGGATGCGATTGGTTTGCTTGTGTGAATAATGCTGAGGGCTGGCAGGGAACGGAAGCCCACTGCTCAGGGGTACACGGGAACTGTACTGATCCCTGAGACAAAGAGGGTTGTTCGGCAGGGTGAAGAGACTTGCAGTTAGGCCATCCGAGGCCCTCTCGAGTTTACCAGATGTCAAGACGTGCAGAATATTGGATCTTAATTTCAGACCTCATACCATAAGAGGTGACTACTCCTGAACTGGGTGAGGGAGAAGCGTGTTTCAGGGTGGAGCATGTGCAAAGGCTTGAAGCTTAGAGAACATGGTAGGTCTGAAACTACATCAGCAAAGCTGAAGAAGACAGTGGGGTGGGGGGTGGGGGGCAAGGTTAATGCTGGAGAGAAAGGCAGGGTGGGGGACAGACAGTCAAGGCAGGCCTGGCTATCCTTAAGTCCCAGCGTACCAGGTCTCTGGTACCTCCTTGTCTACTACTCAACCTCGACCATCTCTTTGCTGATTAAATACCTGGACAACGAAAGGGCAAACAACATTAATAACACTAATGTTATGATCATTATCATTGACACTGTGACCAACTGCCAGGTTAGGGCAGAGGTTTGGAGGGAAGGATGCACGCTAACGCCTAGAGTGGGTCTCAGGAGCCATGGCTGGGTCCTTGACCACAGTGCCGAGACTAGGAGACTAGGAGATGATCGAGGGTGACAAAGACTTTCTGACTCCTCCACGCCCTCTCCTCGATAAGGCCTTGACCTTGGGCTCTGTCCTTGGCCTGCTTAGTCCAGTTTAGCAAGAATCCTGCTCAGTCAGTTTAGTGAAAGTCCCCAAATCTCAATATCTGATCACTCTCCCTTCCATTTTTGAAGATTATAATCGACATCCAGCACTGTATAAGCAATATCGCCCGACTTGCATACAGTGTGAGATGCCTCCACAGCAAGTTCAGTTAGCATCCATTATCACATGTAGATTAAAAAAAAAAAGAAAAAATGCTTTTTGGTTTTTTTTCTTGATGAGAACTCTTAGGATTGATTTACTGTCTCAACTTCCAGCACTATTAATTAGTCATCAGGCTGCACATTACCTCCTCAGTGGTGGATTCATAACCGGAAGTCTGTACCTTTTGACCACCTTCATCCAAATACCCTATCCTTGCCTCTGGGAGCCAGAAATCTCATTTCTTTTTCTGTAAGTTTGGGTTTGTTTGCTTGTTTTTTAGAGTCCACATATAAGTGAGATCATATAGTACATGTCTTTTTCTGACTTATTTCACTTAGCATAATGCCCTCGAGGTCCCCATCCATTGTCACAAATGGCAGGGTTCCCTTCTTTTCATGGCTGAATCATATTCCATTGGGTATGTATACCACATTTTCTTTACCTATCCATTCATGATGGACACTTAGGTTATTTCCGTATCGGGGTTATTGTAAACAATGCTGCCATGAACCTGGGGGTGCAGCTACCTGATCAGATTCCTAAACCCCTTCCACCTTATAACCCTGCCTGCCTTCAGCAAGAATCCTGTTAGTGGGTCTATCAAGAATCCTCTGGCCTTGGCATTTCTTAGTAATTTTCCATCCACTGACCCCACTTTGCTCCTTGGCTATATAAATCTCCAGCCATCCTTGTTGTACTTGGAGTTGAGCCTGATCTCTCTTCCCTGCTGCAGTAGTCCCTCTTGAATAAAGTCTTCCTTCCCATCTTTAACAAGTGCCATGAACAAGTCTTCTTTAATAGGGTCTATATAACGTTAACAGCCCTACTCCATGTCCTAATCAATCAAAGGACAGTCCGCAGATCAACATCTGGGAAGCCTTACTCCAGATCCTTATCCCAGAATCTGTATTTTAACAAGAGCCCCCAGAGAATTAGTAGAATTAGTACCCTTTAAAGTCCAGCACTACTTTATATTATCTATTGGATTTTCACTTTCACGAGAATAAAGGGCACCTACATTATATGAGTTTTCATTTTTTTTTTAAGGTGAAAATGTAAATTGAAGATGATTGATAAAGATCGAGTTAGATGTTTGCATTTCAGGGGACTGAGACAAATCTGGCCTGTCCTCTTTCTCTGATGCCAGGCAGGGCAGCCAGGGTGGGAGGACCATCACTTGGCTGGAGTCTTTCAGCCCCTGGGCTTCCCCAGCAAGTCTCAAGCATAATTTAATCAGCATACTCACCAGAAATGCACAGCTGCATTTTGCTCAGCTGATGGGACTGAAGGAGCCGGACTCCAGGCACAGGGCTCAGGCTCCTTGAGCTACCCCTGGCTCGGACCTGAGAGGCATCAGAGATGACCCACGTTTTCCTTTGAGGAGCACTAACTGTAGCTGGCTCAACTCTCTAGAAGAGTTTTCTAACACAAGTGGTGAACAGAAGTCCCAACACAGATCCTGGCTGGGGGATATGATTTCAGAACCATGGAAGCAATGAGATAAAAAGTGAAGAATTTCAGACGCAAAATCTGAAAGAAGTTACCCTGCACAAGGCAGTTCTACGATAGTGGCAAAGTACCTGGCTGTGGCACAGCTCATTTGTTTGTCAGTGTTGACATAGCACATGGGAGGCAGTTGATACTAATTTACAGACTGGTGATCGATTTATACTGAGCATGAAGAAGGTAAGAAAACTAGTTAATATCTTGGAAGAGCAAGAAGGTTTTTGGAAACAAGACATTATACACACACACATATACACAGATATGAAAATTGATATTAAAAGAATGAAAAATATCAATTTAATATTGTAAACTCTTAAATTTGCACTCACTATGAACATTTTTAATATATAGCTTCATTGAGATATAATTCACATACTATATAATTTACCTGTTTAAAGTGTCCCATCCAGTGAGTTTTAACAAATTCAGATTTGAATCACCATAATCTAATTTTAGAAGGTTTCATTACCCCCCAAAAGAAACCTATACTCATTATCAGTCATCCTCCATTTCCCTCCAACACCCCTTTCCCCTCCCCACACCCACGGGCAACCACTAATCTATAATGTTTCTATAGATTCGGGTAGCCTGGACATTTTATAAAAATGGAATAGTACAAGATGGGATACAGGTACTCATTTAATTGACAGGCACATTTGCAATTAATCTCAAACATTTCAAATATAAACATTTAAAATTACTTACACAACGAGGCAATCAAACCATCAGAATCTGCAATGTTTCCTATGAAAGACAAATAGACAAAAGGGCCTTCCTAGAGACAAGAAAATGAAAACATGCTCTAGTTTAGCATCACGACCACAGGATGGCACCACAGATACATAGTATGACACGGCAGCATCCCTCCCCCATCCCACCCGCAGGCACTTTCAGAGCACCACACCGGTACCACCCCATGGGGTGCTATCCTGGAGCCTGCCTGGCTCCCTGACCCTGCAAATGGATAAGTCCAGAGCTATTTTTCAATGATTAACATTATAAAAGAGATGTGTTCTTATGGGGACAATAAAATAAGCTGAAAATTTTGCACAGGAAAGGGCTTAAATGTTATAGTAAATAGGCTACATTCTGGATTGTCCCAGGGATTTGCACTCTTGAGAAGTACCTCACAGCCGATCAGTTTGTCTCACCTCAAAAAAAAAAAAAAAAATCCAAGCTCTCTCTTAACAAAAGTGGCACTCAAATTTCTATTCCAGAGTTGAACTAGTTCTATTTCCTGCATAAGGGAAAATTTAGGAAAATTTAAAATGCTTACAGGCTACATTTTAACTTTAGGGAATGAAATATCTGCAATTACATGTTCTTTTCCCATCGCTGAGGCACTTACTTCCTTAACTAAAATTTCAAAAACCAATTAACTAGAATTCACTGGGATATCTGATTGTCATGTTGCTCCTTGGGAACAAATTTTGTTGCTGGTTAATACTTTTTTTCTCATTTCTTTTTGCCAAAGCAACTGCTTTTATGACATTAAAATTAAGCCCTGTTCACTTCTAGTACCACTTCCCAGGGGCTGCCACTTATCACTATTGTCTATAGTTCTGGGGGTCATCTTCATAGCTCATAATATATACTTACACTGTTATTTCTTTAGATGTTATCTAATAACTGCCCATACGGAAAAATTACTTAATTTATATTGTTTCCCTTCCCTTTCCCAGTCCTTCCAGGTTTTGATAGTGTAGGGGAGGAAAAACTTCCTTCAATCCTCTTAGGTTCTGTAGCTGGTCTAAGAATTAACTGACATAAAACAGATTAACAGTAGAAAAACATACAGATTTTATGTAATATTTTTACTTGTACATAGGAGTCTTTAAAAGGAAAATGAAGATCTGTAGAAGCTGTTGGGCCCCAAAGTGAATACACCTTTTTACAAAAAAGGATAATAAATTACAGGGATCTAAGGATACAAGGGGCTTGGCTAGGGACAGTAAATTGTGAGAAAATGACTAAGAAATCTGCAGGGAAACAAATGGAAGATGAGGGTTATTGAGTAGGTTTTTTGTACAGGTTCATTTTGGCATTGACTCTCGGCCTCTGGTGATAGGAATGTTCTTCTCTTCCTGGTCTGGGGACAGCACCTTTCCAGGGGAAACTTTAAGACCTGATTTTAGGTAGGAAGGGAGAAATCAGAGAGCCCTTCCTGCACCTGCTGTTTCTCCAGGGCCTTCAGCTCAAAATAATCAATATGCCTAAGTAGCATATTTTGGAGTGGCATATACTGAACCCCTTCAATAGCTATATTGTTCTCTTTAATTCTTCTGTTAACCAAATTTGTAACTGCAGCTTACTCACTCATCAGTGTCGTGTGTCTAAACTTCCTACCTACAACTGGGACCTGAGAGCCCCACCAGGCTCTCTCTCCCTCTCCTCATTTCCAACTCTCACCTTCTGTTCACTTTGCTTGTACATGGTTGAGATCGATTATATTTCCATTCCTGTTCTGTAATCATGTTTGTCTTCCCTATTTTATCTATAAGTGAATTTTAACAGCTGAAAATCCAATCAAAAGCATATACAACACAGTGGTTATGTAAATATCGTTCACTATAATGGATCGCTGCTTCTTTCTCTACAGAGCCAGTCTTTTGACTCCTTGTCACTTCAGAATGTGGCAAATGGAATATTCTTTCTTATACTCATAAGTTTCTCAAACTCATGCTATATTTTGAGTTTGCTTCATATTTGAGCTATAACATTTTATTTTTAAAAAAATTTCCATTTTTCAATTACAGTTGGCATACAATATATATATTAGTTTCAGGTGAACAACGTAGTGATTTACATAACTTACAAAGTAATCACCCCAATAAATCTAGTACCCTTGACACCGTACAGTATTACAATACTATTGACATATTCCCTATGGTGTACTTTACATCCCCATGACTGTTTTGTAACTGCCAATTTGGATTTTTAAAAATTTATTTATTTTAATTAGTTTCAGTATACAGTACATTGGTTAGACATCTATGTAGTTTGTAAAACAATCCCCCAATTGCTCCCTCCCTCCCCTGACCCTCCACCTAGCCAACATATTAATGCTAACTGCATTCCCTATGCTGTGCTTGTGACCATGGTCAGCTACTAATTGGTACTTCTTTAACCCTTCACCCCATTCTCCCAGTCCCCCAATCCTCCTTCCCCTCTGTCCATCACCAATTGTCTGCTATATTTGTGAGTCTGTTTTTTTATTAGTTTGTTCTTTTTATTCCTTAGATTCCACATACAAGTGAAATCATATAGTGTTTCTCTTTCTCTGTCTGATTTAAATACCTTCTAGGTCCATCAAAGCAATATCTTTTTCCATCCCCTTCCTTTTAGTCTGTGTGTGTCTTTTAATCTGAAGTGAGTCTTATAGGTAACATGTAGGGGCCTTGTTTTCCTATGCATTCATCCACTCTATCTTTTAATTGGAGCACTTAATTCTTTTCCATTGAGATATCTGTTAATAGGAATGTAATTGTTACCATTCTTTATTCCTGTTTTTGATATATGTTTGTTCTTCTTAAAGAAGTCCTTCCAACATTTCCTGTAATACTGGCTTGGTGATGATAAATTCCCTTAGCTTATTTTTGTCTGGGAAGCTCTTTATCTGTCCTTCACTCTAAATGATAGCTTTGCTGGATAAAGTATTCTTGGTTGTAGATCCTGGGTCTTCATCACATTGAATATTTTGTGCCAATCCCTTCTGTCCTGCACAGTTTCTTTTGAGAAATCAGCTGCTAGTCTTATGGGTGCTCCCTTGTAGGTAACTATCTGCTTTTATCTTGCTGCTTTTAAGATTCTTTCTTTGTAGTTAACCTTCAGCACTTAAATTATGATGTGTCTTGGTGTGGGCCTCTTTGGATCCCTGGTTTTTGGGAAGTTTTCCATCATTTCTGTAAAAAGCTGTTCAGTATCTTGTTTTCCTTCAGGTATGCTGATGATATGTATATTTTGACCTATAATAGTGTCCCATAGGCTCCTTAAATTATTTTATAGTCTTGGCTTGTTTTTGCCATTCTGATTGAGTGTTCTTGGCTTTCCCATCCTCCAGATAGGGCATATGATCCTTTTCTTTATTCATTTTGTTTATTCCTTTATTTATTCCATTTAATATACTTCGCATCTCAGATGTGTTCATTTCAGATGATTCCCTTTTATAATTTCCATTTCCATTTTTATGTTTTTTATCTCTTTGCTGAAGTTCTCACTGAATTTATCTACACTTCCCAAAAGTTCATTGAGCATCTTTATAACCAGTGTTTTTAACTCTGCATCTGTTAGATTACTTGACTCCATTATATCTGGATCTCTGTTCTGTTCTCTCATATGGTTTCTGCTTCTTTGTCTTCCCATTCTGGCTGGCTTTCTGAATCTGTTTCTATGTACTAAGCAAAGCTCTTAAGTCTCCCGGTCTTATTAGTGTGGATTTGTGAAGTAGGTGTCCAGTGGCACAGTCTTGTGAGGGGTCCAGCTGCAGGCCAAATTTAGCTCAAGCCTCCACCCCTTCGGGGCCACTGTTAAGATTAGCAAGCAATCCACAGATGCTGTGCTTAGAGTTGCCTCAAAAAGACACACCAGAAACCAAGGCCAGCTGCCTCCAGTGTGAGTCTAGGCGTTGCTCAACAAGGAGCACTGACCGCTGAGGCTATACCTGGATGTGGCTTAGGTGGGGCATGAGTTGGCGGGGCGGGGTTTTGGGAATTGTCTGGGCAGAGCGACCTCCATTATCCAGTTTGATGACATCTCAGCTATGGCGGCGCTGTGTCCACACACTGGGAACAAGGGAGACCACCGGCACTTCTGTACAGAGCGAGTCTCACCTTGGCCCTCATGCCGACGATGTCTCCCTGTAAGTTCCTGGTGCCCTCTTTGTGCAGCCGAATCAGCACTGGTGCGCAGAGCAAGTGAGTGTGTCACTGGGAAAGTCCTTGTGGACGCAGCCCCTTTCAGTGGCGTCTGCCGCGGCCGCAGGCGCAGCCTCCGTCCCACTCAGCCGTTCCAGACCGGGCAGCCTCGCATCCTCCCCCATCCTACCTTCTGCCACTGCAGGGTGAATTCCTGCATTTCTCCCTAGTTGTATGGCTGGTTCGTCTAGATCCCAGGTGACGTTTCCTCGCTGTTTACTTCTTGTTTCCATCACAACTTTGCTTTGGTCACCAGAGGGATGAACAGAGCCTCTACCATTGATGCCATTTTTCCCCCCTCTCTCAATTTGTACTTCTTAATCCCCTTCCCTTTTTCATCCACTCCCTACCCCCACCCATCTGGCAACCATTAAAATATTCTCTGCATCTATGAGTTTCTGTTTTGTTTGTTCATTTGTTTTTTTAGATTCCACATGTAAGTGAAATCATACAGTATTTGTCTTTCTCTTTTTCACTTAGCATAATACCCTCTAGGTCTGTCCATGATGTTGCAGATGGAATATTTCATTTTTTTATGGCTGAGTAATATTCCATTGTATGTATATGTGTGTGTGTATATATATGCACACACACACACATATATTTCTTTACCCATCATCTACTGATGGACACTTAGGTTGCTCCATATCTTGGCTATTGTAAATAATGCTACAATGAATATATGGATGCGCATGTCTTTTTGAATTAGTGTTTTGGGTTTCTTCAGATAAATACCCAGAAGTGGAATTAATGGGCCCTTCTTTGCCTCTGTTATATAGCCTATTTCATCTGGTATAAGTATTGCCCCCAGCTTTTTTATTTGTTTTTATTTTTATGAAATGTTTTTTCACCTTTTACTTTCAGTCTGTGTGTGTCTTTCGATCTAAAGTGAGTCTCTTGTAAGAGTGATGACTTTCTTATATTTTTGTTTGTGCTACAGTTTGTAATTGCCTTTCTTTTCTCTGATCGAGAGAAGAAACCTGACTTTCTCTCCATCTTCGATTCTTATCTTCGAGCTTCTTATCTATTCCAGCCTCCGCTAAAGAGGCTCTGAAGCTGGTTTGTTTGTTTATTCTTGACATTTTGTAAGTTACTTAATTGGTAAATGTGTTTTCTGACTATAGATAAAAATTATAATTTTATTATTTTTCTAAATTATAATTTTTAAGGGAGATTTTAAAAAATGGCATATGAGATAAACAGCAATGTTTTTAAACAAGAAGTACTCCTAGCCCACTTTGCAACTCTATCTTTCTAAACTGATTCCCCCCACTCCCCCCCCCCACCATGATGGTAGGGAGCATACTTTTCCCACTCAGGACCACCAATCAATTTTTATTTTTAGTAGAATCACAGCAAGAAATCTACACCATTTCCCTGGCTTGACCTGAGAACTTTCTAGAAAAAAACACATCCACTGGACTGGTCAGCAGGGGCAAAGAGGCTGGACTGAATTTGACCCTCTGTAGGCCTCACTATCCGTCTATCTATAAGACAAAGGACTTCCTAAAATTGGATTGTGGATCTTATTCTAAAACTGGGCGTGACTTCCAATCTACTCGCAACCTTTTTGCCTGGAGGCATGAGAAAAACATGGGCTCTGACACTGGGTCCAGAACCTTTCATCAGAAGGAACTCTGTGTACAAGAGCAAGACGGGGACCCGGCAATCTGTAACAAGCAGGGACCTATGAGTGTATAACAGGTCTCTTCCCTTTTATATCTACCTGTTGAGGGTCTACTTTACAAATCCCAGCTCAAACGTTCCTTTCAATAAACCCTCCCACATCTACTGAAGATTAATTTTTTCATTTTCCCTTGTTACTAAATTTGTTTTTATAATCATCAACTGTCTGCTTGTTATGGATCTCTAGTCCCCATTAGGTCACATACCTTTAGGATCTGAGATGTTGTCTTCTCTGTCTTAGAATCCTCAAGAACCCAGGATGCTATTTTGAATTTAGTGTTTACCAACCTTGAATTGATGACAAGTTCACATAATGAACTGCTTAAAAAGATGCCCTGTGCATCTGGTTCTGCATAGAGACACCACCCTTCTGTTTTATGTAAAAAGGGAGCCAAACAAACACACAAACACTTGGCTTTCCTTCATAAAGTAGCCATGTACCATTAGCATCAGTAACTATTTGATGCTTCCCTCAAGGCCATTCTAAGGGCTATGCCCTTTCCCTGTACCATCAGGTCCTGATGCAGGCCACCAAAGGAAAGGCAATCAGATCAAAGTCAGAAAAAGAACACAGTAAAAAGTAGTGAGTACATCAACATCACAGTAAAAAGTGGTGTGTCAATATTAAGGTTCTGTCTCTGGAAGATTCTGTGATTCTGAAATTGGCCTGATCTTATCCTAAAGGAACTCACTATGAGGAATGTAAATTGACAAACATGGTCCACTGTTCTAGGCTGTACCATCTGTGCTTGAATCTGCACCAGTAATAGACTCAATGCAAAGCTGCGCAAAATGAGTACAGGAGGCAGAGGCTCCTGTTCCAGAATGAGACCAGTTACTATGGGCTTAATAATTTTTGGGGCGCAAGGGGCTTCTGAACCAAATCTGCTCTAACTAAACAGAGGCCTTAGATCAAAGTCACTGAAAACATTAGTTACTATTTGCCAAGGGCCAAAATTATCTGTAGAATTGTAGAGAATGGCGACACACACAGTTCCTTCCAGGAATTCACGTTTCATTCAAATGAACCATAAAACACTTTTCCTTCATCATTAAAATTATTTCTAGGCTCTGGAGCATGAAATTTATATTAACTTACAGAATAAATATGGAAAGTTATCAGCTTGAAAAAATCTGTAATCATAATGTATGGTCAGGATCTAGCCATCTGAACTAAAACTCACTTTTGAGCTCAACAAGAACCCTGAGGTTCAAAGGATCAGATGAAAGGTACTTGGTAGGCAGCAAAAGCCACATGTAGGTAAGGGGCAAAGCCCCAATTATTGCTATAACTGGGAAGGAGGACTTGAAGAGGGGCACAGATAAGAGGATTATGCTGCACTGCACCCTGGAGAGCTGGGTAAACTTGAGCAAAAACAAGCACAACAGATTTTCTTTCTTACATTCCTTGCTACTTTTACCTCTCCGGCTTTCAATTCCCTGATCAAAAAAATGGTACATAGTGCAGCCTCAATAAATGTCTGATGAATGAGTAACTGAATGAATGATCAGCAGAGTTAGATCTACATTTCACTTGTTGATAGAGTATCTCATACTAGTGGGAAGCTTTGAGTACAACACTTGGAAGACTCATAATTACCGAGATCCACTGATTTCACTGGTGAGGTCCCTGAGCAGTGGCCTGGGCAGAGTATGTACAGGGAGAGGGCCACAGAGAGGGGTGTGGGGTCACAGCCTGTTTAAGTCCCAGCATTTCCAGGGAGCATGGGCCATGAGTTTCACACCTGCCCATGCTCATGAGCCCTGAGAAGGTCAAGCTTGTGGTGACCACCAGGGTAGACTCCGTGACCGACTGGAGGTGATGACGTCTTCAAGCACTCCTGTGCTACTGTAATTCCTACAACAGTCTGAGGGGCAGACATCTGTCCCTTAAGAAACATGACCTGAATATGTAGAGGCAGACGTACTCAGGATGTGAGGGTAAAATGACAGGGGTCTGGATTCCCTTTAAAATACTTCAGCAATAGCCAAAGAAAAAAGGAGGGAGAAAGGGAGAAAAAGGAAGGGTGGTGGTGGAAAAGAATAAACTGACAAATGAAGCAAGCACAGCAAAATTTGAACATGTTGAATCTGTTCATTATACTATTCTCTCTACATTTGTGAATGTTTGAACTTTTTGATAGTAAACTTTAATTTTAAAAAGATACAAAGCAGCTTGTCAAAGTCAACTGTTGCATGACTAAAGGAACCGAGCCACAGCGCTTATGCTCCATTAGCTTAGAGAGAGGTGCTCTTTGTTTCTGGACTCCAGACCCGGGATCCTGTGGCCCCAGGGGTCCTCTGCCTTTGTCCTTCTATTGTGCAAGCAGGGCCTCTGGACCACAGGTGTAAGGAACTGAGCACCTGGACTCCAGATGGCCTGAGGCTTAGCTCTCCTAGGATCCTGCCAGACCCAAAACAGCCTGGGTTGTCTGCATCAGCCTAAACCCGGATGTGGAGGCAAAACAGGAAGTGGCCTGCAGCACACAGCGTGCAGAGCGCATTGCAAAAGTAAGCCGTTTGCTAGCCTTTCCTCCTTTGGATGCGCTTTAAAGTCACACAAGCCAGTGTTCCAACAGTCATCATTACTGTGAGTCTCTGGTTTATTTGAGACGCTTAAGAAACCGCAGGGCAAACCTGCCTACTTCTGCAGGCTCTTTGGCCAGCACCACAGGGTCCTGCACATGCGCGCGCGCGCGCGCGGACACTGTCACAAAAAGGATTGAAAAGTAAGGAGAGCCCATAGTAATGACCAAAAAAGAAGAAAAAAATTCATTATTCATATTCCCTCTTCATATTATCTATGCCCTTCTGGTGAACAGCCAGCCATCAAAATGCCAGCCTTGGTGTCCTCCTGGCTGTGAGTGATATGCTGAGTGAATTTTCTTTCTTCCCACGTAGGTCTGCAGAGAAGCTGCGCAAAGTGAGGCTCCGCTCCTCCCGAAAATGCTCTTTCGTGGCCACAGCGCAGCTGACGAGGCCAAGGCTGTGCCCCCTCCCCGCCCGCCCTGCCCCACCACACGCAAGCCTGCGGACTTCTCAGTGGCTTTTCCTTCACTCTTCTGACATGCCTTCTGGCACTGGACCTTTACTATTTTAACTATTGAACGTAATTATAAAAGGGATACATGCTGAAACTTTTAAAAAGCTACACGAAAAGGCATAAAGTGAAGGTAAAAGCCTTTGCCTCCGACCCCCAGGCCCCCATGCTGTTTCATGGCAGCCTTCAGGAAATGTTTCACGTATGCTATCATGCAGCTATGAATATTTAAGTATTTTCTCCTTCCTATTAGTTGTTCTAGTATTAATCCAGAGGGCAATGAGGAAAATTCCATAATCTTTATTTTAAAAATTGAAAGTTCTGTGTGTCAGGAATTTTGGTTTAAAATCAGGAAATGGGGATGTGATGAGCAGCACTGTGATTGTAGTTAATAACACTGTGTTGTATATTTGAAAGTTGCTAAAACAGTAGATCTTAAAATTTCTCATCACAAGAAAAAAATCTGTAGCTATGTGTGGTGACGGATGTCAACTAGATTTACTGTGGTGATCATTGTGCAATGTATACAAACTTGGAATCATTATGTTATACTCCTGAAACTAATATAATGTTGTGTGCCAAAAATATCTCGATTAAAAAATAAAATTAATGAAAAACAGGAAAGTTCATATTAGATGCTCTAAAACATGACTGCTATATCTACCTAATTGAGCTCCTAACCACAGCAGCTTAAAAGCTAAAATATATCATGGCTAATAAAATTAAGGAACAAAGACCAGTCTCATTTTTCACTTAAGTTACTCCAGACATGTAATTTTTACAATGTGTTTTATAGACTTTAAGACAGCTACAAGTTAAAGCTCAGATTTAAATAAATGCTTGTGCTGTGTAAACTACTGCTATCTATAATTCAAAGACTGCTTTATAGAGAATGCCCAATTTACTCATTTCAACCACTAAAGAAAAATTTAGCACAAGTTTGTAGAAATAAATAGAAAAACACAAACTTCTTTTTTACTTTGTGTTCGTATTTGTAAAGGCTGAATTTGTATTTGAATGTATTTGTTTTGCTTTGTTTGTTTTTAAAGTACATTTTAATAAAGAGCCAGAGAAAACAGTGCAACATTCATTATTAAGAGTGGGAGTATCAAATGGAGTAAGAATAGAATCAATACATAAATCCTGTCAAAATTCATTCACATATTCTAATCTGACTCACAAAACCTCAGCCTAATCAGACTTGATTTTTCTATACCATGGCGATAGCACATGTCATCGTTTCTGGAAGAATCAGCAGCTTCAGCCTCCTACAGCACCTCGATGACGAGGCTTTAGAGACTTCATAAATGTATGCTGCCCAGCTGTCATCCACTTAATGAGATGAGGACTTCCATTTGATGGAACTGGCCCCAGCAGATGGGCTGTCACCTAACATTAACAGTGGACCATGGTGACTTTCAGAGCTTCGGTTATCGAACAGTCACACAAGATCTATTGTTCTTACAACACTGCAGCTTAGTGTCTGCTTGAGGACTTGAAAAGCATTTGTCCTCTTTTAAGAATGTACCCTTCTGTGCCGAGACAGTTGTTATTTCTCAGTTTAAGGATTTGAAGGAAAACTTTCCAAGCCTCATCTTAACTGGACATGGGCGTTATTACTTTTTATCCAGGGATTAGATGAAAATTAAAAGTTAATCCAAGTATGGAGTAATGGCAAGGAGGGGGGTCACAAAGGAAACAGAGAGAAGAGAGAATGAACACTTATTGAACTCTGATAAATGCCAGGCACTGCGCCAGGTGTCCTACATCTTTGCTATTCAAACGTGGTCTGTGAGCCACAGCGTGGGGATCACTGGGTCAGCTTGTTACAAATACAGAATACGGGACCTTACTCCAGACCTGTGGGATCAGAATCTGCATTGTAAAAAGATACCCAGGTGATTCTTATGCATATTCAAGTGTGAGAAGCTTTATTTAATCCTCATAATAATCCTTTGAAGAAGATATTATTTCCATATTTTATTGATAAGTGCGGTGGTCTGAATGTGTCCTTCCGAAATTCACATGCTGAGCTCCTACCCCAAAGACGATGGCATGTGGAGGTGGGGCTTTGGGAGGTGCTTAGGTCATAAGGATGCAGCCCTCATTGATGGGATTATTGCCCTTATAAAAGAGGCTCCTGAAAGTTCTCTTGCCCTTTCTACCAAGTGAGGACACAGTGAGAGGGCATCGGCTATGAACCCAGAAAAGTGCCCTCATTTGACCGTGTAGCAGCCTGACCTCGGACTTCCAGCCTCCAGATCTGTGAGAAGTAAATGTCTGTTGTTTATAAGCCACTTAGTCTGTGGCAATCTGTTACAGCAGCCAGAACAAACGTAGACAACAAGGAAATGGAGACAGAAAGTCTTCTTCCTTCCTTCCCCTCCTCAGGGCAAGGATCTGCAGCAGGCAAAGGGGCACTGCGCAAGGGTTCACAGCTGGCAGATGGCACAGCCAGCACCTGAGAGCGCATCTGTTGGACCCGAAGCCCATGCCATCGGCTTCCTGAGTAATGCCAGACCCCTCTGGAACGGTGCAGAGTAAGCAGCAGCACACTGAAAAGGCGACCTCTTGCATGTATGAAGCTGAGTGACGGGAAAGCCAAGCGCCAGGAAGTCCCGTCATGAGACATGGTGGAAGGCGACTGGACTCGGCATGGACAGGGGATTCACACCCGCTTTGGGTTACAGAGAGGGCAGAACGGGGCCACTTAGGGGAAGACTACAGCTATTCATTTTGGAAAGAGAGCATTGACTGGAAGTTTTCAAACAAGGGTGGATAACTTTATGTCTTTCTGGGTTATTAGTAAAAAATTCCTATTTAAAGAGGGAGACTGGACTACTAAAGCCCCTTCCTAGACGAGACTAGGTTCTCTCATTTTCCATGCACAGTACTGGGCATCCCTTCAGAGGTGTCAGTCATGATGCACGCTGTGCCCAGCAGGGGAGTCCACCCCCCACGCCCCACTGAGTGGACAGCTGTGGGAAACCACGTTCTTCGCTGCCACAGCCACTCCTTTGGCTATAGGCGCCTGGACTAGAGGACAAGGAGGGATGGACGAGCTGGGCCAATGAAACCCTTACTTCCTGGAACACAAACTGAGAAACAGGCAATGAATCCAAACTCATTCTGAAAACTAATAGGTAGCAGAGGTTACAAAAGGTCAAGAACAAGTCAATGTTATGAATAAGCACGTTACTAGAGAGCAGAGCACATTAGTTAGCAAGGGCTGCCAGAAAAAAAAAAAACAACCAAAAATGTGTGGCTTAAAGCCACAAACATTTATTGTCTCCCTGCTGTGGAGGCTGGACGTCCAGACCCCAGGTGTGAGCAGGGTTGCTTCCTTCTGAGAGAGAACCTGTTCCACGCCCCTCGCCTGGCTTCTGGTAGTTCGATGGCAATCTCTAGCATTCCTCACAGAAGCATCACCATGATCTGTGCCTTCACTGTCACACAGAATACGTGTGTGTGGCTTTGTTTCCACGTTTCTCCTCTTTTATAAGGACAGCAGTTCTACTCGATGAGGGCCCACCATATTGGCCTCCTTTGAACTTAATTACTTCAGTAAAGACCTGTCTCTAACAGGTATTGGGGGTTAGGACGACCAACACGTTTTTTTGGGAGGCGGGGGGAATATACTATTCAGCTCATAACATACATATGAGTAGATGCTGTAGGATTAAAAAAAAAAACAAGCAGGCAAGAAAGCCAGCAAGTAGCAGCAAGAGAAGCAGGCCCAGAGAGGAGCCAGGAGGAGGTAAAGTCATCTCAGAGCAGAACTGTCTCTGCTTCAGAAGCAGCTTCCGATCCGACTCCACGAGGCCCAGCTAGATCTCCACTTCTGCTGGGTTCTTATGAGCTGCCACATCCCCCATACATGTATGTGTATCTGTCTGTCATGTAAGTTAGTCTGAGGAAAGGAGTCTGAGGTTCTTGATCCAAAGAGCTTCACTAACAGGTTTTACACCAAACACACCATTTTCTTTAGAAGCTTGTTTTCTAAAGACAAAATTGGCAATCTACACTGCCTTCTCCTTGTCTTCCAAAAGTAATAAACAAGTGTTCAAACAGAACAATGACTTTTAAAAGAAGTGTACTGTGCAAATAAAATCTTGGATAACACAAAGCCTTCTTTGAATCTCTGCCACAAAGTGGTTGTGATTTGGGGCCACCGCTATGAACAGGGGGAAACACATTCTCCCTAGATGAGTAGAAAGCCAACTCTAGCCAACTTGCTTTTCAGCCGGCTAATGGAGCTGATGGTCCTAAAACATCTGAGGATGAAATCAGCTTTGTAAATGAATTCTGCAGCCAGAAAGTGCATCTTTGAAGATGCAAAAATGGAACAGTAAGAGTCTTTGTCCCCAAGGGACTTGAAGCCTCCCAAGAAAGGCAGTAACACCCCCACACCCTCAAAAAAACTTGGGAAACATTGTGTTAGAGAATTTACAAAGAGCTGGGGGAATACTGAAAATGACGATTAAACAGAAAATTGTGATGAAAGTGCCTTGGGCCATCAGACAGGGCTTTTCCCAGGGTACGTGAAGGGAGTTGGGTTGCTGGGTGCATGTGTGTGTACGTGCACCCAGAATGTGTAAAATGCCCTTTTCTCACAAGTAACTAATCACTCTAAAGACATGAACCTGGAGGGTATTGTGCTGAGTGGAGTAAGTCAGACAAAGAAAGACAAAAGCCATATGATTTCACTTATATGTGGAATCTAAAGAACAAAATAAACAAACAGAAACAAACTCATAGATACAGAGAACATTTTGATGGTTGCTAGATGGGAGGGAGGTTGGGGGACTGGGTAAAAAAAAGGGAAGAGATTAAGAAGTAAAAATTAGTAGTTAAAAAATTAGTCATGGGATGTAAAGTACAGCATAGGGAATAAAGTCAATGACATTTAATAACTAGTATGTATAGTGCCAGATGGGTATTAGATTTATCAAGGTGATCACTTTGTAAGTTAACTGGGAAACTGGAATGGTTGGTCACTAGTATGGGGACCAAGAGGTGCATAGCGAGGGTGTGGAGAGGCCCCCACAGCCCAAGACACCCTCTGCATTTGGAGGGAGAGTTGTGATGCTTGTACTCGGATTCCTCTCATTAAGGAGGTTCCCACCCACTCAAGGAAGCTGCCTAAAGCATTGAAACTGCCCCAAATCGTCCAACCTTGGGGCCATCAAACCCGCAATGCCATTTCTTTGCTGGAGCCCTGGTGGCATCATTAAGCTCCTCAAGATGGACTGTGAGGTACAAAGTCCTTCTCAGGGCCTTGGCCATTGCCAGCAGGTGGGGCTTGGTTATGGAGTTCCCCAGCCCCGGTGACCAGGTCGTGGCGATGGCGGTGCATCACAGCCTGGGATCTCTTTGGCCACAGCAACCTGCAAGGTAGTGGGCAGCAACTGCACAAACCTTACTAGGAATGCAGGGTACAAGAGAAGGGGAGCCACTGGCTGCCTGTCCTACTCACAGGAGGACCTAAGGGACGGGGCTTGGGGGCTGTTGACATATTGTAACCTCACATGTGTCTGAAACTGAGCCTGTGCTTCTTGTTCTGCCTTTTGACTATGTCAGCGACAATATCCTCCACTGTAACATTATACTATAGTCTTGCAAGATGTTACCACTGGAGAAACCGGGTAAAATGTATTCTCTCTCTGCAGGTGAATCTACAATGATCCCAAAATAAAAAATTTCATTTAAAAATGGGCGAAAAGATTCGAACACATTTCCCAGTAAAAGATATACAAATGGCAAATACACACATGAAAAGATATCCAACATCATGAGACATCATGAACATGTCAATTGAAACAGAGTGTTTTGGTCCTACACATCCATTAGAATGACTAAAAGAAAAGAAAACAACAACAAATAACAATTCTAAATGTTATGGACTGAACATGTCTGCCTCGCCCCCCAAACCCATCATCGGTTAAAGACCTAACTCCCAATGTATTTAGAGGTGGGGCCTATGGGAGGTAATTAAGTTTAGATGAGGTCTTAAGGGTTGGGCCCCATGATGGGATTAGTGCCCTTATAAGAAGAGCTAGAGAAACCAGGGTTCTCTCTCTCGGACCTCTGGGGACACAGCAAGTAGGCAACTGTCTGTACCCCAGCAGAGGACCCTCACTAGAACGTGACCATTCTGTCACCCTGAACTTGGATTTCCCAGCCTCTAGAGCATGAGAAATAAATGCCTGTTGTTTAAGCCACCCAGGCTATGGTATTTTTGTTATAGCAGCCCGAGCTGACTAAGACTCTAAGTGCTGGTGAGGATTTAGAGCAACTGGAACTCTCCACTATTGTTGGTGGGAACGGAAAATGGTAGAGCCACTCTGGAAAAATAGTTTGGCAGTTCCTACTCTAGTTCAAGAATCCCACTCCTAGGCACTTACCCAGGATAAAGGAAAACTTAGGTCTACAGAAAGACTTGTAAGCAGATACTGAGAGCAGCACTATTTATAACAATCAAAAACTGGAAACCACCCAAATGTTCATCAGCTAGCAAATGGATACATACATATATTGGTACAATATTCAGTAAATTATGCTAAATAAAAGTCTACATCCCGTAGGATTTCATTTGTGTAAAATTCTAGGAACAGCGAAACTTTAATGACAAGAAACCAGATCAGTTTATACCAGCGTCAGAGGTCAGGGTTGAGATCATTTCAAAGGGGCATGAGAAAACTTGTTAAAAAAGTGATGGAAATGTTCTATCCTGTGACTGTGATGGTGGTTACACCACTCTATACAATTACAAAATTCATTAAAATGGGTGAATTTTATTGTATGTAAGTTACAACTCAATAAAGCTGAAGTTGGGGGAAAGAGAATTTAGAAAAGGGGCTGGTTATTATTGACATATCCCAACTGCTTCCACATGTAGCAATAATAATTAGTTAGAATATAAAGCAAAAATATCTCATGGTAATGATATAAAATATTTTTCAAGTAAATTTTAAGAGATTGTAGCAGAAGATCTACTCAGTTCTTGGAAGACTCAGTATTGTAAAGATATTATTTAATCTCAAATAAATCTATAAATTTAAGAAAATGCCGAATCTAAATACCAAGTTTTAGAACTTGGAAAAATGAATCTAAAGTTTATTGGAAGCATATGATACATTTTAAAGAGTTTGAAAAAGAGTGGTAAGTTCACCCTCTCAGATATTAAAATGCACTATAATGCTTAAATAATAATAAACAGTGTGGACAGACTGAAACCAAAAGTTTCATAAAACAGAACTACCATTTAAAAATTCCACAAACGTATCTATGCATGAAAAATATTTTAGGATATGAGAAGGGTAGAATTTCAGATGAGTGGAGAAAGAATGGATGAGTCAAAAACTGGAGTGGAGATACTTTCTTGGCCAAAAATGTGAGTGAAATTATTTGTACTGACATATGAATACCTCTTTCGGACCAATGAGGGAAAGATGAAGAGCCCCATGGAAAAACAGGCTACAGCAGATGAACCTGGATCTGAGACCCGGATTCGCATCCCCAAGCCTGGCACAGCACAGCAGAGCTGCCGTCCCTCAGGGACACGTGAGGTTTAGTCAGAGAGGGAGGGCATCGGCTGGAATCAGGATGGGGCAGAGACGAGATATTCCTTGTTTTCCCGGAATCAGGCAAGTTTCCTGGATTCTCATGAAACCCAACAAAAGAAAGACCCCTAATAGCTACAGTTTAATTTATTTCCTACTCCTAGGCAGGATAGGTGCTTTGCTAACTCAATTCATTTTACTTTTGTTGAACTTTATTAAGGTATACTTGACAAATAAAATTCTAATACATTTGAAGTATATGACATGAGATTTGATCTATGTATACATTGTAAAGGATTCCCACCACTGAATTGACATACCCATCACCTCACATATTTACCTTAAAAAAAAACTGTTTGATAAATTTTAAAAAAGAGCTATTTCTCACATGACACATTTGTGGTATAATACTTATATCTCCTTAGACATACTTTTTGACCCAGAATCTGAGTTTTGAAATTTGTCCTATAGAAATAGAAATATCTGTATGGATATATATTTGTTTTTAGTGGGAAAAGGAATTAGAAATAACTGAGTTGCTCGGTTGATTAAATTATATCCATGCTACGGAATAATATGCAACTAGTAAGAAAAAGGATATCTTGACCTGGGACCCCAGAAGGTATTACCCTATGTTCTACTTTTCTGGGGACTGCCATCCTGGGGAGGCAGGAATGGGGGTGAGGAACAACAGAAAAAAGTATGTCATTCTGAAATATGGCCACATACGACAGCCATCCCTATTGCTGGGTGACATGTCTTGCTCATGCTGTTAGAGAACAGACTGACTTTTGGTCTGCAGAAGTACAAAGGCTGCCCACAGTGGGTTGCTACAGGTGCTATTTCTTGGGCTTTCAATTTGGCACCATTTCCAAGCTTGTATTAGTCAGGGTTCTTCAGAGAAACAGAACCAATGGCAAATATACCTAGACATCTATCTATATCTGTATATGTGTATAGATATACATGTAAATATGTGTGTATACATATCAATATCAATATCTTTCTTTCTTTCTATCTATCTATCCATCTATCTATCATTAGTCAAGAAATTTATCATAAGGAATTGGCTTATGTGATTATGGATGCTGACAAGTCCCATAATCTGCAAGGTGAGTCTACAAGCTGGAGACTCCAGGGAGCTGATGGTGTAGTTCTAGTCTAAGTCCAGAGGCCTGAGAACTGGAGACCCAATGGTGTAGATCTATTTAAAAGCCAGCAAGCCTGGGACTCAGGAAAAGTTATTGTTTCAGTTCAAGTCTAAAGGCAGGAAAAAGCCGATGTCTAGTTAGGAATGTCGTCAGGCTGGAGGAATTCTTGCTTAGTCAAGGGAAGGTCAGCCTTTTGTTCTATTCAGGCCTTCCACTGATTGGATGAGGCCACCCACATTAGGAAGGACAATCTGATTTACTCAATCTACCAATTTAAATGTTAATCTCATCCAGAAACACCCTTGCAGAAATGCCCAGAATAATATCTGACAAAATATCTGGGCATCCCATGGCCCAGTCAAGTTGACACACAAAATTAACCATCATGAAGCTTTACCATTAATATACAGCTAAACCAACTGGGATTCACCAGGATGCCAAATAGCATGAGGAGTATAAATTCACTTACCAGAGAGGCTATATATATCAGAGCAAAACTGATGAAGAAGACAATGCCAAAAAAAGAAAGGGAAAACAGGAGACAGTTGCAGACTGTGAATTAAGAGGCAACTTCAGACCTAATAATAAAGCAAGTTGTAGGAGGAAGAAATTTTTAGAAAGTCACAAGATCAGAGGCTGAAGTTATTGTAGTGGAAGGTGAGGAACAGATGGTGATGTTGAATGGAAAGGGCAACGTCCAAAATACACAAATTAGTAGAGACTTAAGCAGCTGTTGGGCCTCGGGATTTCTTAAAGGACTACGCATGGGTATTTAAGGTGGAATGGACAAACGCTGAAGCCCAGGTTTTCCCTTTCGACTGTCCTTCATCCTGAAGAATAAGCCTACGTCATGCTCCACCGTGATGGAAGTGTGGAAGTGACTAGCCAGAGGGGTTTGATGAGAGATTAAGTGGTACATTCAGGCAGAATCTGCTCTGCCAGAGGTCAATTCATGTGGCCAGCCACAGTGCCAGACAGCAAGTGCCACACAACACACTCCTCTGCACCTTCACTCTTTTCCTTGATCATTGTGCTCACAAACACACTCAGATCTTCTCATATTACACAGAACCCCAAGTCCTTTGCCTGCTCCTGTGATGTCTCTTGAACTCTCCTTCCTCCCAGCACCAAAACTCTTGAAGGTCTTGTATACGCTGCCCCTGCTTCCTCTTACCCAATCTGCTAAACCCTAACCTTTAGTTTCTGGTGCCTCCATTCAAACAATACCACTCTTACCAAGGACTTCCTAATTGCTGGACCCAGCAACTCTGGCTCAGCCTTCAATTTTTTTTTTTTTTAATGGTGCTGCAGCAGCTCACAGTGACCTTGAAATACCCTTCCTTGACCCGGCAGTGTCCTGGTTCTTGGTCTTGCCTTTCTCTTGTTCCTGTCTCTTCCACTTCCTGATTGGTCAACACAGACATTTTTAAACATTCTGCTCTCATTCCTCAGCCTTTACACCTTTCTAGTCTCCCTTGTTCAAAAAAGTCACTCATTCCCAGGGCTTCCTGCTGTTTCCTCAAATGCAGTAAAAAGCTTCCAACCCTCTCCGTTTGCCCTGACTCTGTCTCTTCAGCCTATCTTACATTTTTAATTGTCTTCTGGCTATTCCCTGTCAACTACACACCAGAACCCCAGATTCACTGGGGTGATTACATCTAAAAGGTGACTTTCCTGCTTTATTAACACTATCGACATTACTCACATCAGCCAGATTCTAAACCCCAAGATCATCTCCCCCTCTCATATAATGCTATTCTCCCCTCGAAAGTCTCTCGTATTAGCTTTCCTCCCCATTTTTACTTTCACCACCACCTTAGCTCAGCTCTTTATCTCACTCCTAAAATACTGCAGTTGCTTTTAGCTGATCTTGCCGCTTTTAAATATCCTTTCCAATGCACCATGAACCATGCTGGAAGAGAATTCTCCATGAGTATCTCCCATCCTGCACTGTGTGGGGGTCTCTGAGCATAAGCATTTACACCAACTTAAGAATAATTATATGAGGAGACAGTAGGGTAGTAAGCTTAGAGACCGCTCCCTCCTAAGATGTTCCAGGGTAATAAAAGTAAAGACCTTCTTGTCCTCTTTCCCAGAGAAGAACTGTTTACATTCCTGAGTAACGATAAGGTCTCACTCCAGAGAGAAGTACAAGCAGGTCCCCAGCAACCATTTAAAAGGGGAGCCTAAATTGGGGGTTCATCTCCTCTAATTTACCTAGTGCATATGCAGGTATCATCTGGTTCCTCACTGTATTGCCCTGTGGGACTCGAGGAATCGACCAGGCTGACTTGCTAAGTTGTGAGAAGGGTAAACAATCTCAGACCCTTCACAGTTCTTGATTTAACACACTACCTCCAAATTCTCTTTCGAAAGATCTGTTTTAGCCATGCTACTTGCCAATGGCATCCTACTACAAAATAAAATTCAAAGTCTTTTCAGCTCCTTACCAGCCCGTCCCCCAACTTATTCCCTAGGTACACCCTGTGCTCTAATCAACCTGGACTTCAAGATGTTTCCCCAAAGGAATACACATCCGCTTTCATGCTCTGAACATGCCTAGAATGCTATACTTAGATCACAGATGACGAAAAACTCATGAAGCATCGGTGCACTAAACACCCATAACCACCTCTGAGAATGGTGAGCCACACCACTGATGTCTTTACGCATGTTGTCACGGCTCCTACCAGGTACACTGTCGAGAAACTGGCCTGCCCTCACCCTCAGCCAAACCAACTGACCCAAAGCCCAGTGCTGCAGCCGCAGGTAACCACATTCTGGTTGGACACCAGGGAGCTGAACTACTTCTGAGAATGCTTGGCTTGGAATTCTGTCCAACAGGGAAGCTCTGCATTTGATGGCGGCCAATAATTCTAACATCACCTCCCATTTGAGAAGTGAAGTTCACAGGGGTGAAGAGAGGGAGCCCAGCTTCCAGTGTGAACAAGTGAGTTCTGGTTTCGGTCCTCCACCAGGATTTACATCCCAGTCTGAGCTCAGGCCACATTTCTGGGTCTTCTTGCAATAAACTCCCAACCAAAAGATAACACGGGCCCGCATTTTTCTTGCAGGCCTCAACCACTTAATGCAAGTGCCCTTCTCACCGATCTCTAAGATATATATGTGTGTACAAAGACGCTGGTTGAAGCATTGTGTATAAATAGCAAAATAAAAACATGCCCATTAACATGGGCTGGTTAAACTATCATTTTTCATCATCAATTTTAAGATATACCCTAATTTCAGAGACTCGAAATACCAATAAAATGGTCCATAGTGGTTATATCATTGATTGTTTTAATATGTGAAAAAATGTGCATTTTAGAATTAAAGAACGAAGGCATGGCACATCATAAAATGGAACATTTTATAGCTGGGCAGGTAAGTGGCACAAAATAGGGCTGGGTAGGTGACACTTCCTTTGGAATGGGGTGGAGAGGGGAGGTGAGGAGTGGAGCAATGATTCCACACATCTGGCTATACCTCCCAAGGTGGCACAAATGGAGATGTGCGTGGTGTTTACCTGTTAACGTTTGTGCTTGAAAAGTAGACTTAATTTTAAAGTAAGTGGTGGACATACGGGTACGTGTTTTAGTTGTTTTTTTTTTTTTTTTGTATGCCTAAAATATGTTACAAACATTCTTCTTTAAATGGGCCTAGCAACCTTTTTTACTGTCCCTGTTTTTAGGGAGACTTGTGTCCCACAGCTTAGAAATCAATTCTATAAATAAAGGAGGTAAGGGGAATTTTCACTGTCTCTTATCTCCACATGTTGACTATTAGGAAAAAAGGAATTTCATCATTCCAGCAACATCTGGTATGTGCACATATTCGGTTGACAAACATAGACCTACCTAGATGATTATTGAAAACTTTGCTTTCTTTTTCTTTCTCAATACTGAAGACTTTGTCTTCACACTAACCATTGGTTTGCCTAGATTTAAGCAAGGTCAAATCTGCAAAAAAGATATTTTGGCATAGTTAAAAATAACTTTAAGAATGTGTGTGTATGGGGGAGGAGGTATTTCAAAAGACTTTCCTTAAATACAACGCTCCTGGCCATTTATAAAGTGGGTTGAATTTTTAGGGACACGTTTCCTAAAGCCTGGTGTGATACCGAGAGCGCAAGCTTTGAAACCAGACTACACTAAGTCTGAATCTGACGGCTGCGTGGCATTGAAAAGTCGCCTAACTTTGCAGGGTCTGTTTTCTCCTCTGTAAAATGGTGACGATATTAACTAGCTTATGGGATGTTATAAAGATGGGAAATTTTAAACACAGTACGGTGCCTGGCACACACCCATCACCCAATAAGTGGCAATTACTATTATGGCACGCGGGTTTTTGTTTTGGTGCAGGCCCTCGGACTTTGCGCAGCGCGCCCCATCACCTTTCTCTGCTCCCTCGGGGGCACTCAAAAGCCCTCTCTCAATTATTTTCAGTTCAACATTTATGAGCAGGTTACCAAGTCACGTAAATCAAGACCCTGAGTAGCGTACACTCTAACATAACACAGTACAGAAATCACTGATTCAAAATTCAGGGTTTTGTTTGTTTTGCTTTATTTTTAACTGGGTAAAGGTATCGGCTAAGGAAGGTGCGCTCTCTTTTTATAGACTTGGAAACTCGGGAGAGGTGCAGTACCGGCCACAGGTCACGAGCACCGCGGCCTCGAGGTAGTTCCCGGGTCTCCGCAGACCTCCCACCCCATGGCACCCGCTGGGACGTAAAAGGGAGGGGTCCCAAGAGAGGCGCCGTCCGCCCGCGTTTTCGGGGCCCGCAGCGCCAGCACTTACCAGTGCGAAGTGCACCAGGGCGTCGTAGCAGAGCCAGGCGAGCGCCCCGCGGTCCGCCGCCCCCCGCCCGCGGCCCAGGCTCAGGCCCACGGCGCAGCCCACGACGAGCAGCGCGGCGCACAGCAGCAGCGAGCCACGCGCCGCTGCCCCAGCTCCAGCCACACGCCCATACTTCCGCCTCCGCACTCCCTCGACTCGCGCGGCGACCCCGGATGCGAGAGCGGGCAGAGAAAGCGCGGGGCGGGGCCTGCAGGCCGGGGCGGGGCTTGCAGGCCGGGGCGGGGCCGGGCAGAGTCCACCCTTCCCGCCGCGCGTCCAGGTCCGCCAGCCGAGCTGGAGGAGGTCTTCTGATGAGTCAGGTTCCTGCTCGGAAACTCCTTTAACTGCCGGGACCAAACCTGTTCCTCGATAAACCCAAAGGACTGGTAATAGGGCCACACCTTTTGATGCAGTTTGATTTTTAACAAGGTTTAAAACCTTAATCCCTAAAGTGTGAAGTCCAAATGGTAGAAATTTTGCCCATCGACTGAGGAGTTTGGGACCAAAGGTTCTAGTTAGGCCCGTTCGTCTTGCAGAAGAAACGAGGGCGTTTTCAGTCACCAGCGGACTTTTTGTGGCTTACTCTGACCCTATTTCTTAAAAATCCAGGAAAGCAGCAAAAGTACAGGGAGAGAAGCAATAGGTCAAATCGGCTTGGCAGTAGATGCCAAGTATCTGCTGTATCTTATCTAATGTCACAACAACCCTCGAGGTCAGTATGTATGTTTCTTTTAAAAATATGAAAACAGGCTCAGATGGGCAGAGGACAGAATCCATGAGTGGGTGTTCCCAAGGCCTTTGCCTTTGTCCCTGCACTCTGATGTTTTAACAGGCAACTACAACGCTCCCCTAATTAAATGCCACTTTATCCCAATCATGTTAACCTTTCTCTACTTTTGCTAGCAAGTTATTTGCTTTTAACTTTCTCCCTTTTCCCTTCCTTAGGCCTCTGTTACTTAAAACACAGCACTGGAGAAAAAAGTCAAAGAAGACTGTTACCCTTTATCGACCAAGCCTGTATTCTCAATTTTGGGTAGCCAGATAAACATAGGATGCCCAGATAAATTTGAATTTCAGATTAAAAAACAAATTAATTTTTAAACATTTACTTATTTTAAAGTATCACTAGGGTACTTGGGCTAAAAAAAAATTCGTTGTTTTAAAATGTGGCATATACAGTGGAATATTATTTAGCCATGAAAAGGAATAAAATTCTGACACATGCTATAACATGGAAGTACCTTGAGGACATTATGCTAATGAAATAAGCCAGTAGCAAAAAAGACAAATACCATATGACTTCACTTATATTAGGTATCTAAAGTAGTGATGTTCCTAAAGACAGAAAATAGAATGGTGGAAGAAGAAAGGGGGAGTTATTTAGTAGCTGTACAGTTTCAGTTTTGCAAGATGAAAAAGTTCTGGAGTGTTGGTGCAATGTGACTATACTTAACATACTGCACCGTACGTACACTTAAAATGGGTAAGATGGTAACTTTTATGTTATGTGTATTTTACCACAATTTAAAAAAAAATGACTCCTGGCACTGAACAAAAGTTTAATAACTTTTTCCTTCAGTTACTCCTTATATTATTTTGTATATAGCAGCTAACACCAGATGAAATTATTTATTTACATATTCATTGCTATTGTCTTGCCACCAGAATATAAGCTCCACAAGGCCAGGGGTGTGTCTGGCTTGTTTATTGCTGTGTCCCTTGCACCTGTCAGAGTTTGGTATGTACTAGTTGCTCAGTTAAATAACGGCCGACTGAAGGAATGCATATGGCCAGTCCTGCTACCTACACTTTGGATTCTCTTCTGTTACTTAGAAAACTGATGATCATTCTTCTCTTATATATTCAACATCTTTCTCAACTGGATATCCCCCATCAACTTCCCCACATCACCCTTTAGTGACTACTCTGCCCTCCTCCCCTTCAGAGCAAACAAAACCTAAGAAATGAATTAGATTCGCTGTCTTCATATTCTGCCCCTGCTCCTCCATCCTTCCTACTCTAGTTTTCATCCTCTTTACTGCAGTGATACAGCTCGTAGGTGACCAGTGACCTCCATATCACTAACCAGAAGGACATTTTCTGTCCTTATCTTACTTGACCCCTCAACAGCCTCACTGGGCACTGAAATCTTTTTTCCTCAGTTTTCTGAGAAAACACAGGGCTTTCTTTCCTACCTCCCTTAGCAATACCTGTTTCCTTTGCCACCTCATCCTCCACTACATACCCTGTGGAATGCTGGGAACTCCACAGCTCAGTCCTAAACCCTGTTCTCACTCCAAATGTCGGACCCAGGCAGCCTCATCCTCATCCGCGTTAATAAACCACCAAAAATAGTCAAAGGGATTCAAACGTGTAGCTTGGCCCTTTCTTTTGAGCTCCAGACGGGTATTTCCAGCTGCCCTACTTGACAGTCATTTGGATTTTTCAACACAGCCAAACTACGCTCATCACCCTCTACTTCCTATGTCTGCGTCTCTTCCAGTGTTCTCTATCTTATGTTACTTCCATTTATGTTACTGTAATCCAACAACATAGAAATCATCCTTGATACTTCCCTCTCCCCAAACTCCAGATCTAAGGTGTTACCAACTCCTATTTTAGTTGCCAAATATCTCTTGATCCCATCTACTTCATGGACCAAGCTGTTCCATCACCATCTCGTCCCTCAGTGCTTAATCTCACTAATGTGGTCTCTACACATCACTAAACCTGAAGTACATTTCCTGCCCTTACCAGCTAGTTGTAAAGCATCTTGCACCCTATCACAGTATGGGACATACTGCTCATGAAATTCTTGAATGTTTCTAAAGGCTTAGTCAAAAATCTAATTTATAAAATACTGAAGACATGGAAAGAATACAATCATTAAAAGAATCTGATGTTATTGTGAAGAAAACTGGGCTAAAATCAAGATGACATTTATAAATTCTATTTTTGGGTCTGAGGGTGTAAATGCCTAACTACTGGTTCAAAGAGAGCTGATGACAAAGGGTGCCGAGGCTGTTAACTGACCACAAACCTAATTATGACGAAATGTAAATGAAACAATAAGCTCCTCCACATTAATAGGGTTAAGTTCCAGATAATGGAATGTTCCCATTCTATTGTACCCAGAAACTAGTCACATCACACTCAATTCTTGGGATCCTTGGAGTGCATGAAGCTGATGGGAACCAGGCCCATAAAGGACTTTATAATTAGGATGGTCAAAATGCATGGGTTTAAAGCTGAGTAAGGGAGCTGATAAAAACGATCCATCTCTTCACTATCTGGGAAAAACAAAACATCTATTCTGATTCTAGAATAGTTAATTTATAATGATGGTCATTTAAGAGCAGCGGCTTTTGTTCAGTATTAAGAAAAGACCTGGCAACAACTAAAGCTGTTCAACAAAGTAGGACAGGCTCCCCTGGAGTGAGCGCCTCGTCATTTGACTTGAACTCCTGCAGGAATATTTTCATAGGATGGCCTGCCTCAAAAATCTGATCTTATCTTTAAAATGTTATGCAAAATGTGTCCTTTATGCTCTAACACTTAGGCTTGTATTACCATAAAACCGTTTTACTTACCATCAAGTAAAACCGCGATCCCAGTCTCGAGGATTCACACATTGCTTGGCATAAAGGCCCCATTTAGCTTTGAGTACCACAGTTTAAAGAAATTACTTAAGAAAGTGGATGGCAGTTTGTTAGGGTACGGAAGAGGGCCATTGTAGAAGAAATTCCCTGCAGGGAACACAGCCTTTATGGTGTATGGCTTGGCCATAGTTCCCCTGCTTTTAATCATTTTTAAGAGACTAAGTTTTCTGATGGGGCCAATCTCTCATGATGCTTCAAAGGAGTGTTTTTCAAAGTATGCTGTCAATTTTCTGGTACAACTCCAGCTTTCCCAGAGAATTTAAAAATCTCCGACTTAAAATGTTTGAAAAACACTGCTCCAGGGCAGTGTTGAGGGTTGTGGGCAATTCACATACTTGATTGCCTTACACACCTTGTTAGTAGCCACAGGATCAATTTAAGAGGGTAACTAGTTACTCCATATTCCCATTTTATCCTAAATCCTTCGCAACAGATGGGGCTCAGTACTCCTGGGAGTTCCCACGGACGGGTGATTTGGCAAATGTGGTTAGGTCTAGCTCTGATTTCTCCTGAAACTGAAAATGAAGAAAAGGCACATTTTTGTCTCCATCTTCTGCATCTGAGGAAAGCCTGGAACTGTTTACACAACAAGAAGACATGATTTAGCCAGTGGTCCCCAGCCGTTTTGGCATCAGGGACCGGTGTTCCTATGAGAATCTAATACCCAATGATCTAAGGTTGAGCTGAGGCGGTGATGCTAGGGCTGGGGAGGAGCTGCAAATACAGATGAAGCTTCACTCACTCGCCCATCGCTCACCTCCTGCTGTGTGGCCTAGTTCCTAACAGAGCACGGACAGGTGTTGGGGACAGGTGTCTCCAGGGTTGGAGACCCCTGACTTAGGCTGTCTCATTTGAGTGGAGAAGTTTTCTACAGGAATTGGTTTAGGCCAACAGTTCACACCGGGAACAATTTTGGCTCCCAGGGGACACTTGGCAACATCTGGAGACATTTTTGGTTGTCACAACTGGGGAGTGTGGAGAGGTGCTATCCACATCTAGCGGGTAAAACCTAAAGATGCTAAACTAAACATCCTAAAATGCACAGGACATCCCCCCAAACAAAGAATTATTGCAGGGTTTTAGGCACCCTGATTTAAGCCAGAGTTCACAAGTATTTCATGAGTGAATAAAAAAAGGCCAAGGATGTGAATGTTGCATTCTTGCATCCCTTTTCCGAATGACTTTCTCTTGATATAGGACCAAGCCCCACCTCTATCTATATTATATATACCCATTTACACATAGTACTTTTTGAGAATCAATCTACCACTGTTCTTCAGCTATCTAACAAAGTACATTTACATTAAGCCTTACAGCTTAATGTACAGTAATTATACTGCCTTTCTTCAAATGGATTTAATTAAAATTCCCCCAGTTCAACTAGTGTTAAAAAAATTCATAACCATCAATGTAAGACAGCTGACATTCATGAATTTTCACCTGTAGTAATTAAATAATTCATCCCCTGAAAAGGACACCCCTTCTACAGGAAACGTAGGCAAGATTCTTTAGGAGTGATACCATCACATTTTTTTACTTACGCACTGACTTCTTTCAGAAATAATTTGAAGTGGCACTATTCAAAAGTAAAAATATTTGTAAGAGCAAAAGTTTGGCTTATTTTAATTTAATCTTTAAATTATTCAAAGATTTCATTTAAAGCCACAACCTCTAACATGTTAAACACTTCAGGTTTACCTCACTTATCATATTCCACAGTAATATGTTTTCAAGGGTTAAGCCTTAAATAAAATTTGATTTTTTTTTTTGTTTCATGAAAGACATTATCACACTATTTTCTCGAATGGCTAAGTTATGGTATTTAAACCTGAGATATGTAAAGAGAATGATATGTGACAATAAAAACAGAAACTGGAGTGATGCTGCTATAAGCTGAGAAGTGCCAAAGACTGCAGGCAACCACCAGAAGCCAGGAAGAGACAAGGACGGATCCTTCCAGAGCCTAGGGAACACACAGCCCAGCCCCAACGTGACTGCAGATTCCAGCCTCCGGGCTGTGCAACATAAGCATCTATTGTTTAAGCCACCTGGTTTACAGTACTTTGTTATAGCAGCTTAGGAAATGAATAAAGATTTTGGTACTCATTTGTTTAAAAAAATACTCTTAAATTTAGGATCATTACTGGTCATGTTTGTTGTAGTGGGAAGGAGATATTAAAATTCAAGAAAAGTAATTCATGATTAACCTCTACTGTAGTTGATGGTTGAAAAATAATTCCAAATTTAAATTTAACCAAACAAAACTAGGAAATTAAGATACCTTTAGAAATAAGTTCTTCAATGTTTTATCGTATTTGATAGCAGCTTTTTTTATTGGTTACAAAACCTAAGCCCATATACAAAATTAGGAACACATTTAGATGCCTCTTTTGAAAGAACGTTTTAGTCTTTTTTAACTGAGTTTAAAAAAAATAAAAACAATGCAATTTTTCAACACTGTTTTGAAAACTTAAAAGTGCAGCAATATATTTCTTTTATCTACGAAATGGCGCAATTCCAATTTCAAACTGATAAGGTCACAACAAATTGAATCAAGCGAATGCATACATACGTCTGCACTACTTGATGCTAACGTTCACTTCTGTTAGTTTGCATTTAAAACACAAGAGAAACGGGAATCGGCACAGTAGAGGCCCAATTTAATCTCAATGTGTGCAAAATTTAAAAGGTAACTGTAAGTATGGAGGGTCCAGAAGAAACCAAACCGGAAGGGGGACAATTCACAATATCAAGAAGATTTGGACTTGAAGGGTTTCACCGAAGTTTGTGACCTTAATTAGCTTTGACTTTGTTATTCCTTTTAGTGAACACCACACAGTTTCAAAAATTTAGACTACAGTGTCCAAACAGGATGCAGTTACCATATGAAGCTTTAACTCAAAATTTGGATAAAGAAAAAAAGGCACAATGAACTTCAACTCAATTTTATGTGCACAAGAGTTGAAAAATCTGAGCCACCTTAAAGAGAAATTGATTCTAAAATTTATAAAACCTATAAATAATCAGAGGCCAAACCACTATATTAAAACAGATTCTCTAGCAAGTAAAAATCTTGCAGTTTAAACATACGCTTGTATCCATTTTAGATACAAGACAAAACTCACTCTTTAAAGTGGCTCCATCTTGGCAGATACATATATTTTTAATGAATGCACACCTGCTATGTGTTGTTTATCAGTGAAAACACCCCAGCTGATTCACAAAGCTCTGATGGCATCATCTGTCTCATCTTCATCACAGTAAATATACCCCCCATCGGATAACTAAATTAGTTTAGATTTCCTATCTCTTCACATCAATGCATTGGAAAATTATACCCAGTAAACAATAGCAATAAAACCATTTCTGTGACAGCACAAATTATTCAATTTAAAAAATTTCATATTCTTTCATTAATAACTGGGTCAGACAATTTACCAAAAGCAGTGACTTTACATAGTAATACCAGAATTTGCAGAAGTACTTAAAAGATCACTGCTAATCAGGTTTATGTTAAATAACTGCAGATATTCTTCTACACAGATCCTTGTCTGAATCTTTTAATATGTGAATATGCTTTTAGAATAAGATCTGAATTAACTTTCCCAATACTCAAAGAATGAAGTTTTATGACACTTCTAAATAGTTGCTGGTTTGTTGCCAACCACATTATCAAAAGCACTGGTTACTAAGTAAAAAATATTTTAAGACTAAATTACAGTAAACATGAAAGCTCCACAGTTTAAACCCAATATAAATCAACCATATCCAATTATCAATTTAAAATGAAAAATATTAACTCCTGAAAGCTAAAAGCAAGATTTTCTTCTTTAACATCACCAATGGGTACTTTAGACCTTTGTTTTATTTTTTGATTTTTTCTTTATAGTCAGGGACTCTTGCTTTCAACTTAAACAGAAGTTCAAGTCCATAACAGGTTGCAGCTCAGGTAAAATACCATGCACAGCATTTGATTACTTCAAAACAGCAGGAACACACAGGCTGAAGTGAGTGGTCAAATAGGGCTTGCTGTTCTCAAAAATTATGTATAATGGCGAAAGCATTACCATCCATAGCTAAAGTTCTTCCTCCAACCCTGGCTTCTGAGGCAGATAATACATATCAATTACTGGTAGATGAAGTACAGTTGTTGTTGTTGTTTTTAAACTTATCTGTTTAATCAATAACCAAGTTTCTTTTTTTAAGTTACTTTTTTTGTTTGTCAGTTCCACCAATGAAAATCATTTGGCTTGTACTTTAAAATCTATTTTTCCACATAAAGAATATGAAAATATGTTTGTGGAGGACAATGATGGAGGCTCAGATCAGGCTGCACCTCTTTAAAGTCTTCCAACGTGTATATACATCATACCAAAGTGTCTTGATCCACGGCGCACCGTTTTCCAAAGGAACATCAAGTGGGCAGCTGACATGCCACCATTATGGAATATTCTAAACTGGAGACTGCAGTTGTCAGCATGTGGCACCAGGGAACAGGGAATAATAGGGGAGTTGAGATTGTTAAGGAGAATTCTAAAACAGTTTAGGAAATCATGCATATGCATTTACAGTCCATGTGGTAGTGACTTTTGGCAACTGCAAAGTGACTGAGACATGGCTTGCTTTAGAAGCATCGAGACGAAGAGGCATTTGTGTTTTGGAGCCTTTTGTTGTTGTTCTTGTCATTTGGTAGCCATCTGGTGGTGCTTCGCATTGAATGTGGGAACGATACTGCACTCACTTGAACTCAAAAATTAAATTCTTTTGTTTGAAGGTTGGCTGTTGGGTCAAAATTGTAAGTACCTCCTTGTGTTGCTTCAGGAATGAGGCTAGGATCTTCATCAATCTATAAAAAGCAAGAAAAAAAAATCCTTATTATGTTAAGATATTATACATTATGGTATAAGTAGTATTTATTTACTTCTCAGGAGAGAATTCTGTATGAATGTTTTAATTACCTAAAAATGTTTAAATAAATAAGTAATATTATTAAGAAACTTAACAATTTAAACCTAATACACATTTAAAAACTGCCCCATTCTTAAGTTCCTGTATCTTTAGATTTAGTTTACCTACTTGAACATGCATCATTTCTATAATTACTATCTCTTCTCATTTAACAGATTACAAATGCATCAAAAACTATTTTTACAATTTTACCTATAATGAAATTTCATAGTATTTAAGAAAATTGATTGTTGGAAAATAATCATTAATTTTTTTTAAATTTAGATTTTTTAAATAACTGGGTATATGCCACTTCAAAAGTATCTGATAGAAATACAGTATAAATATGTCATATTAATAATAAAAGAAAAATTCTTAGTAAATTTACACATATATAGGTTTTAATGTACACGCAGACATATCATACTTTAATATACACTTACATCATCACCAGAGAAATATTGATCTATGATTTCAAATGCTAATTTATATATGTCTTCATTTTCATGTTGCTGTAAAACTTCAATTTTCTCCAAACCTGATAAAAATAATCAAAATAATTAAGCAGATACAATCAAAACTGTGCTCATTTTAATAATGGAAAATCCTAAGGAACTCGAACACTCTCCCACCCCTCATCCCCAAGATGGTAGTTTGTCTACAACACAGATGAAACCCTGAGCTGCTCTGGTTGGAGGACCAGAATCTCATGAATTTCTTCCTTTTTGGAAGCCCTAGGGATACTCTGGTCGCTAAAGGAGGCTGTTTTAAAAACACCTGAACACTCCATTTGACAGATAAGGGAACTGAGGCACACAGATGTAAAGGGATTTATTTCAGGTTGTGTGGTAAGTTAGTGACAGAGCTAAAACTGAGATCTTCCCAAACTACTTTAATATAATAATACTGTCTCATATAGTAATTTTATCTTTCTCTTTGTCTTCCAAATCTTATTGTTTTTATACTACTACAAAAATAAATTTTCATAAGCTTAATGATTAATTGATGAAAGAGATACAGCTTTAAATACTGAAATAATTCATTTAAAAAATGAAGAGGGGGCTTATGTCCTATGGCCACAACGAACTTGGGAAATAATTTTCCCACAGTGACTGTATACGATGCTTTATTTATGTTTCCAATACATTTTTTCTACATATCAGATGCACAAGTCTATAAATGTAAATCCTTAATAATAAATATTCTTCTTTGATATATTTTTTAGCTAGGTTATTTTGAAAATAGTTGTTTTTCTTTATGTAGTAATATAATATACATACCAGAAAAATAGGAAAACAGGTGTCAAAGATAACGAATGTACTTTATAAAATTATCAACTACTAAGTAAATATGTATTTTAATAGTAAGTATTTGTGCCATAGACAGAAGCAACTATACTGACAAAAAGCTGAAGAGTAAAAATTCTGTAGCTCAAACTTTTTGGGTTAAGTTGTTTTGAACCAGACGACAATGCTAATTTCAATTATCTTAAAAAGTAAAACATCTTAAAACCATAAACAGTGAATTATAGTATAAAAATCTGGATTTTAATTATGTTTCTATAACTAACTACTTCTATGACCACAGACCATAGTATTTTCTTCTTGTTAGTAAGAAAATACTTCCAGACTGAATAGTCTCTGATTCTATTGCATTAATTTTCTATTAAAAAACAAAAACCAAAAAACTGGGTAGTATAATCGTACGTATTAGTCAACAAAATGTATATAATAAAACATGACATTAGAATACATTATTGTAAGGTTTGGGCAATTTAGTACATATTGAACAGGTACCTTTAATGATAGACTTTTAAAATATATGTTTCATATATCATTACCAAAGAAATAATGAAATGGTATTTCAAATTGTAGTTCTTGCTCATTAAAATTTCAAAGTAAATTTTGTAGTAATAACTTAAACATGTAGTTCTGGCAATCATAACACTGAAACAAAACAGATGACTCCAAAACCGTTAACATTTTCCAACAATATGGAACAGTAGTTCACTAAGTAAGGTCCACAGAATCAAATGACAATAGGTGTAACATGAAAATAGGTGCTTCCCTGTCAAGGAGTTTAAGAAATGTTAGATGATACAAAGCTAATAAGTTTTTCAGAACTTTTAATTTGCTCTCATGCACTGTGACTTCTAGAGGAGCATTTGTGTTTTCCTAAAAAGCAATGTGAATCTCTAGGAAGGTTATGGAGCGACCTTCACAACCAGTTTTTCTAAAGTATGAACTAATGCTTCTTGGAAATTCCTTTTGGATTGCTAACATAGTGAATAAAGAATAGCAACATACTTTGACAATGTAACAGCAATGTATGTAACAGTTTCTTTCTAATTAGTTGTCTTTTAAGGTCTACTGTTTCAGAGTTCTAGGGCTCAACTACACATTTCTTCAGTGTATCTAATCTTACCTCCACATTCTTCTATTATTTCAGCTATTGTGCTTGCTTCATCACCAGCCATTATCAGAATGTTTTTCAGACCATCTAGAACCACCTGAACAACTTGAGAATCTTTTACAGACAGTAAATTACAGAATGGTGGTATTACATTCTGCTGTACAAGATACTCAACCTAGACAACAAAAGAGAAGAAATATTTTTATTTATATAATTATTTCCCCCCCAAAAGAACACAGTACAGGGCTTATAAACAATCAGTAACTCCTAATCATAACAGAGCACTACACTTTCCAATATTAACAATCACAACAGTTTCTCCAAACTCACTTGATCTTTTCTGCCACTTATTGTTAAGTTGCTAATTGCCCAAGCAGCTTCTTTTTGTGTTCCAAAGTCCCCCTGAAGGTTACAAAAGAAATAATAAAATGAATTCTTTATTCAAAAAGTCTTGGTTATAATACATTAACATACATTATGAACTCCTAATGTGACTGACCTTAGCAAGCTGGTGAATAATCATAGGGATTAATCCAGCATCTATTACAGCTTGAACTTGTTGCTGGTTGCCTGCTGTTATGTTGGAAAGGAACCACACTGCTTCCTATAATTGAACAAAATACAGGGCATCTTTATTTGAAAAGTTATAACTTTAATGTGTTTACATTTTTATTATAATGTAGTTTATATACACAATAACAAAATCACCTGAGTTGCATTAAGGGAAAGCATCTAAAAAGTGGTTAGGTTTTGGAGAATCCCCAATTTAAAATAAGTTATAAGGCAACTTCTACCCACAACACTTGGGCTCCATTAACTTAGCATTTGTCCATTCAATAAAATATATGCGTACTATAAGCTAGGAACTATTTCAGGCAATGGTGATATGACAGTGAATAAAACAGTCAAAAAAACCTTTACTCATGAAGCTTATTACATTTTGGTGCATGAGCTTCCTCTAAAAGATGACAGAAATAAACAAAAGACTGAATTTCTTAATATTTTGTTAAAATTACTTTTAAGGTGCATTGCTTTATAATAAAAATATTTACTTGCAAGATATATTCAGAAATTAAAGAATGGGTCTATATATAACAAATCTTATTGTAACCTTTTAGTGTCAAATCTGTATCTTCTTCCTCTCCCACAATTAAGACTTCATTGTAAATTTATTCTGCCATCCAATAGTATAGTAAAATGTTAACCACTGGTGAATTAGTGTTTACAGTATATAAGGGTTTATTACAGTATCCTTGCAAATCTCTTGTAGATTTGAAAATTTTCAAACTAAAATGTTGGGGGAATAAAACCGAGTTGGTAACTTCTACCTCCAGGGTTGCATGATGGTTCCAAGATGGAAATAAAACAAACACTCTAGGTGAAAAACTTCTGAAGCAATTAGCTGCTTGCTGAAGCTGAGTGGGTATTTAGGTGAACCCTTTCTCTTTCCCCCATGATACCTTCACTTAGAGAATATCGGATCACAGGTCGGAACTTCTCTCCACCCACTTCTTTCTGGCTTCCTCACTTCTCAGCTCTGTTTCCAATTATGGAATACATTTAGCTGTAAAAATCATCTACATTATTGAAATTTCTACAGTAAAAATAACTGGCCCAGAGTCTAAAAGATTGTGGCTTCTTTCCCTTCACTGAAACACATGCTTTTATAAAATGTGATTTCTGACAACATAATTTTCTAAAAGAATTCAACTGTCAAATTACAGTCAAGTAACTATATAAATACAAGTATGACATAAATGAAATGATCAATTCTGCTGGTTTGGGGGATGGAGACCTTTCAGGCAGCTAAAACTGCATTAAACTAAATGCAAATCAAAATCACGAGCCACCACTTCACACCTACTAGGGTGGCTACAATAGTAATTTACAAAAAGGAACTGGAACCCTTAACGTGGTTGTGAAAATGTACAATGATGAGGCCACTGTGGAAAATAGTTTAGTGGTCCCTTAGAAAGCCAAACGCAGAATTATCACATGACCTGGCAATTTGACTCTAGATATACATCCAAAGGCACTGAAAGCCGGGACTAAAAGAAACACTTGTATGCCAATGTGCACAGCAGCATTAGCCAAAAGGTAGAAACAATCCTAGTGCCTGTCAATGGAGAAATGGATAAAGAAAATGTGGTAGAGATGTACAATGGAATCTTTATTCAGCCATAAAAAAGAATAAAATTCTGATACATGCTCCAATATGAATGAACCTTGAAAACATTAGCAATATGAAATAAGACAGACACAAAAGGACTTAAGTACTTTTTTAACGATTAATAATACATTTGTATTGTAAGCTTGAAATCTTGGGGGAAAAAAAAAACAATTTTTATGATCTTTTTTAGGCACTGCCTCTTTAGGTCCAACCTAATTTTGTCACAAGATGAAATTATGATCTGTTTAGAAAATATACCAGCCATCCAATGAGAGTTTTTGTATGTATTCTCATCTAGTGGCTACTAATTTGGTAATTGTTGCCATTCTCAATCTATTTAAATAAAAAACATTGGTTAGTATAAAAATAATTTTTATTTTGTGATGTCAGGGCAGCACTTGTAGCAAGCAATTAAAAACAAATTGAAACAAAATAAGTACAGAGGTTATTAGAAATAATTCTCATCTTAACTGCAGTGGTTTTGAAGAAGATCACAATCAAAAGCATCAGAAACAAAGGGACCATTAAAAATGAGTTATACAAAGAGAAAAATGAACTGATGAAGATTATTATATGCCTCACCTTATTTATCTTCTCTTTTGGGTGTGACAAGAGATTTGGGAAGTGTGACAGGACATCACAGTTGAGAACAACTTGGGTCTGCTCATCGGTGCCAGTCACAATGTTGCCAACTGCTCTCAGTGCTGCCGTCTGGGTGGAGATAAAATATTTACTAAAAATTTGTTTGTTTATGATGAAACCGATTCTGTATTTTTTGTAATCCTGAGAAAATGTAAAAATGCACAAGGTGCATTCTCATACACAGTATATTCAGAACTGAGAAGCAATTTTGAATTTTAAAGAAGTCTTATAAAAAATGGAAATGAAATAAAAATGTAAAGGTCCATTTTTATCTGTTACGATATTGGCATTACAGAAAGATTTTAATAAAGGCTAGAATGGGCACACATTTCCATCTAAAAAGTCACTTTGGCAGAAATGGGATAAATGGATCTATCAGCCACGTACCCCTAGTTAGAGCATGTGGCTGATAGATATCCAAGAGAGAGAAGAAATGCAGTTAGGATGCTATTGCAATTATCTGGAGGAAAGAAAATGAGTCTTGAATTAAATCAGTGGCTCTAGATACATAAGGAGAAGACAGATTTGAAGCTATGTCACCAGAACTGATAGGATTTTGTAATGGAGGGGAAATGAAAGGAGAAATCAGGTTTCTAGTTTGGACTATGCTGTCTGTCCACTGAAAATTGGGTTCAGTAAAACAGCAGGAGAAATACGGAGGACAGGACTTGTATAGACAAAAGTGAAGCCTAGTTGTTCAAGTTAACAGGTTATATATAGCAAACACAATTTTATACAAGAAAAAATTTTCAATGCTTACTTGAACTTTTACTTCCTGGTGGCTCAGAAGGGGCACAAGAAATGGCACAACCCCTGAATCAATAACCATCTGTATCTGCTCATTACCTCCATCTGTCAGGTATGATAGAGCCCAAACAGTATCCACAAGAATCTACAGGAAGTAAAAAAGAATTACCAGTTAATGTCTTTGTTTGAATGCTTAAGATACCTAACGCGCCTCCTGGAAAGTGACATAAAAAGTAATTAAATTTAATGTTTTAGCTTGGTTGCTTACCTGATAAATCTATTAAGTAGTAAGGCAACTCTCAATGCCTACCTCAGATCACTCTTCACAGAATGAGACACAGAGTCTAGGCAACTTCTACCCCAACCTCTGCATCAATATATCAGATAGATGATTTTAAAATGGGCAGAAAAGCACTTCCCCCTGACCTCACAAACTGAGTACCTAGAAATCACAAGGACACTTTATATACGGAATGAGACCAATATACTATGATGCATCAAGTCTAGGTCAAAAAGATGATCTCTGTGTACCAGGGGTTTTCAAACATATTTAGCAAGATAACAGATTTTTCACACCACTAAAGAGATAAAAGAAAATACTTGACATTTTAACTTCGTTTGGGAAAAAAATTTGCAAAACTCTTAAAAAATGTCCCCACTTAAAGAGCACAGAGTATAAACCATGCTCTATACTCATCTAATTTTGCAAATAATAAAAAAAACTCAGTCTCAGTTTGTAGACTCATTCAAAGTCAAAGAGCTTATACATAGCTTTCCTTGGTGTCTTCAGAGGAACGTTAAGCACAGGTCTCACCTCACGTGAAATCCAGAGATATTAGTTAGCTAAATTAAAGACATTCTGTTGCACTAAAATAAAAGCAGTTACCTGCATTCAAATCTCCACATATCCTTCAAAAGAGTATACAGATGAATAAGAGCAAATAAAGTCATATACAGCCCACACCTTCAGCATTACTAGGAGCTAGAGAACATTACAAATTTCAAAACACCTGTAACAAGAGAAAAAATTAAATTCTAGCTTTTGTGTGGATCTCCTGTCCCAAGCCTGTGTGAAATTTCAGAGAACACGAGAAGAGGAGAAGGGTGAAGGGCTTAAAGGTAAAACATCCTAGTAAAACTATTCCACATTAGAGAGACAAAGACCATGTGGTCCGGAATACCTACAATATTTTGTGTCCATTACAGAAAAATGTACTGACACCTTTACTAGAGGATGAACTTTATTCAACCAAGAGATGACTGAGGAAATAATTCATTGGAGATCAAAACTAATACAAATCTGGGGATAACAGTGGAAGAATAATTTATGAGTGTTATTTGTTATGGAAAAATAGAAATATTGCAACTTAAATATTTGAGGACAGAAGGTATCCCTGAGAACTAAGCCCATCTACTATCCCACCCCAGATCTACAGATGTGTATAAGGGCAAAGCCTGCCTACCACCCGTCTGGCAGTAACAGGTAACAAGATTATAATAGAAATAGTAGTCTCAGAACAGCCAAAACATACAGGCTACAACTGAAAATAACTCATCATACCAAGAACCAGGATCATCTTAACTCAAAAGGGAAAAGACAGTTGACAGATACCAACACTGAGATGACATATATATTGGAAATATCTGACAAAGATTTTAACCGAAGGGAACATTTTAAACTGAAAAATTCAGTAACCAAAGTTTAAAACTCACTGGAAGGACTCAAGTAGAATGGAGGGAGGAAAAAAGTCAATAAACTCAAAGACAGATCAATACAAATCATCCAATCCAGATGAGAGAAAAAACAAAAAGATTGCAAGAAATGAATGGAGCTTCATGGACTTATAGGACAGTAACAAAACGTCTAATATTTCTGTCATCAGAGTCCCAGAAGGAGAGGTGGAGCTGAAAAAAATATTTGAAGAAAAAAAGGTGGAAAATCTCTCTAATTTGGCAAAAGACACAAACCTACAAATTCAAAAATAGTAAGATGAGGCCAGAGGAAAGAGGAAACAGAATAAACTCATTAACTATTGTACAGGTAAGACACATAAGTCAAGAAATATTGTTTAAAACTGCCAAACCAGATAGTAAAAAAGAAAAGGGTATTATAAAAGGTATAAGTATAAAGGTAATATTTAAACAAAACTATATCTTACTAAATACAAAAATGAATTTTAAAAAGAGAAAGGAAAGCATACTAAGTAGAAAATAAAACACGCAGAAATTAATACAAAATAATATGACAGTTAAAACCAAACCCATCAAGCAATGTGAATGGGCTAAATTCACCTATAAGAAGAAAAAAATTTTCAAATTGGCTCTTAAAATAAAACCCACTCTATACTGTACACAAGAGGCACAAAGTAATTCAGAAAGGTTAAAACAAAGTAATTCAGAAAAGCTGAAAATAAAGGGATGAACAAAGGCATACCAAATAAATAAGAAGAAAATAGAGACTTGTCTTTAAGGTAAGTAGAATTTGGGCAAAAAATCATTACAAATAACAAAAAAGGCTACTTTATAAAGAAAGCTAAATCTCACAATCTACAATGAAGATATGTTATAAACATCTATTTACCAAATAACTGTGAAAAACCATACAAAGCAGAAAGTCAAAACATGCAAGAAAAAAAATATCAGTAAGATTTCCCACATATTACTGTCAGTTTGAAGGAAGTCGAATAGACAAAAAAAAAAAAAAAAGAGATACATCTTATAAATATAGGCATACCTTGTTTGCAGGTATTGCTGTTGACCCTGAGAAAGAAGATACCTACCAAGGAGGGCTCCTGGTGGCTAACTAGGCTGGAATTTAAAAAATAGAGCCAAGCAATTGTTTCCAAACAGGGCCCTCTCATACAAGCCAGCTTCAGGGAGAAGCCTGCACTGACCTACCTGCCCTGTTGTGTTCCTGTGATAAGACAGCACTTTTATGAGTTCCCGGAACTGTATTTCAAGGAGTAGGCCTGAGACTTTCCTGTCCAATCAGAACCATGCAGCTCATCTTCACTGAACAATCAGACAGGTCCATTATGCCCAATCAGGACAGTGCTTTCTGGACCAATAAGCTGTGAGGATTTGGAGTCCTCATTTGCATGAGAACAGACCAATCAGGGATCAGGGGTGGGGACTTCTCTGTATATAAGTCAGCTCCCCTCTGGCTTGGGGAGTATATCTTCCCTTTCCACAGAAGACTGTTTTCTCTTAGTTGGAGCTGAAACACCAAAGACATTTTGCAAGAGTGGAGCGGAGCTATCTAGCAGGAGAGAGGCCTGGCTGGAGGGCGGTCTCATAGTATGCTGCTCCACAACTGTGCTCTCATTGCTGAGCTGTAAACTGTGGAGCTTTTCCATAGTCATGCTGTATCACAACTGAGCTGTCTGCACTAGTTTCTTCTTTACTGCACTCCAAATTGGGGGTTCCTATTGGCTCTGAATTGGTGCCACCAGCCACTGAATGACCCGGCACCCAACATGAAGTTTTAAAGCGATGCCTGATCTGACACCATCTTGAAACCAATACATCTGGTGCCAACGTGAGCTGCTTGTGCTTGCGTTGTCTTCCTGGTAGTAGCTGAAGGTCTTGGGGTATTTCCTTTCAGATCCAAGATCTCCCATGCTTTCAGCCGAGGTCTTGGGAGACTTTATGTGGTTTAGGCAGGGGACCCTCATTTGGTGACCTCAGTTCATACATCTGGACCTAAAGGGCCCCTCCACATGACTCAGGTTTGGTGCCCAGGATGGGGATCCCTCAGTCAGGTTTGGCACCTGAGAGGATACCTTCCAGGTTAAGACTAGGCCTTGTCCATAAGGTTTGTAGCCTAGGCCTACAGGCATCTGAAAGGTTGCTTTCATAGGAGGGGTGCATGTGAGGATGTTCACACTCCCCAGCACTGGGGAGGAGGAATGCCACCCATGAGGAGTACAAAATGGGTAACTCTTGCTCTGAAATTCTCATGCTAATCAGCCTCCTCCTGGTGGAGGCAGGGGAACTTTGGCTATTTGCATACACAAAATTGCACTCCAGAAAATTCTGACTGTGTAGCACAAAAATAGTACAAGATGGTCTCAAGCTTTATTGGCCAAGATGGGGTTCCTCTGAAACCCCGAGACTTGTCTATTTGTATGCTTAATTAGAACAACATCGTACCTCCCAGAAATAATGAGACGCCTCTGTAAAACAAACAAAAAACCAAAACAACAAAAACAACTGGTACTCTGAGAGCTCTAAATAAAATCAAGAGGCTACTATTGCCTCTCTTAGGAAAAAAATTCTAAATTTGGTAAATGCCTTGAAATCAAAAAAGGAAACTGGTGCTTGCAAAACTGGAACAAAAGGAAAATGGCTGGAAAACTTTTCCTCTGCTCCTTGCACTTGCAAATAAATGTAAGCCAGGTTTACTAAGATACCTCAAAGGATCCTCCCTTACCAGCTCTCCCTGCCTACACCCTGCTTCCCCTCTGCACCCTTCCTTTCCCTGCACCATCCTCTCTGTCTCCAGGTGGGTGGAAGTCATCTGATGCTCAGGCTTCACCTCCAGAGCCATCTTTCTCCCTACCCCCCCAGCAAAGTCTGCCCCCTTTAAGGCCTTTTGGGGCCAATCTCTTTACTTTCTGGGCTTTCCAACTTTATTGTGCATACTTGCTTTCCATTTTGTGTTGCTTATGTTTTTTGATAAGCCTATCTTAACAAGAAACTTAAAAGAGAATTTAAAAACCTCTTAGAGACAACATAATCCATTTTTGATTTTTAAAAACAGCTTTAAAGGAATTCTTATGGCATGCAAAAACTTTGGCCATCTGAGCGAAACCTCAACTTAGTCCATCTGCCAGAAAATATATTTGGATCCATAATTTTTCTTTTGAATTTTGTATTGTGCTGTCTGTTTATGGATGTCTCTGGTATGTATGTTATAGATAAGGCATATTTCTACTGCTAAATAGTAATGTCAAAATTAATTTATAAATTCAAATTTAGATTGTAAAAGGGCCTGATTCAATTGGCTTAAAACAGATGCCCTTAGATGAATTGGAGAAATAACAGAAACGAACACAATTGCTTCTCAAGTGCATGCAATCTTGGATTAATCTTTAGCGAATAAAAACTAGCTTAAGAATGTGGGTTTAATTAAGAAGGACATGCAGTTGTCCACTGCTCTGCTAGTTTTGGAGCTAGCCAACCAGATGAGAAACCAGGGTAATAAGTTTGGAGACCTTAGTGTGTTATTTTGAAAGACCAGAAGTACAGAAAACGTTTCATTAAGACCTAGACAAAACAAAGCTTGATTGGGTTGTGATGCTGATAGAAAATGACCGCGTATAGAGAATAAGATGTGTGTTTCATAAAAGAAGGTAAGAATACAAATACATTTTTATTGAAGAAATAAGTAATTCTGTACTAAAGTGAATGTTCTAGAATAAGACAGGAAAACAAAGGACAAAAGCTGAAAGGTTTATGAAAGATGAGGTGTCTAAAGAATGTCTATGGATGTTAACTTCACACGTGCTTTAGAGACGACCAGAGTTGAACCAAGTTATAAGTGTGTATTACATTTAATCCTTACATGCAGTAAAAGGTAACTCAGTAAGCCTGGGGTACTCAAATCCTGCACATTCCAAAGAAAGCACTGGTCGTCATCAGCTAACTTTGCGATAACCTGAGCCCTTGGATTATTCTGCTTGATAACACTATGTATACCTGAGATCTTGGATCTGGACAGAGAGCTTATGCTAACAGTGTGATTTCATGGTGAACACCTCTTTTTGTTTGCCTGAGGCCTTGGGCCATACTGTATCACTCTGCCCTTTGGTAGGGGATGGAGATTCAGTAGCTAAGGGTCAGTCATGCAGGCTGTTCATGCCTATGTGACTGACCCCCCAATAAAACCCCCGGGCACCAAAGTTCAGGAGTTTCTCATTGGCAATATTTCATATGTGCTGTCACGCATGGTTGCTGGGAGAATAAAGTCCTGGCCTTATAACTCCACTGGGAGAGGACAACTGGAAGCTTGAACCTGGTTTCTCTTAAACTCTACCATATGTGCCTTTTGCCTTTGTTGATTTTAATATGTATCCTTTTGCTGTAATAATCGGTAAGCATACTTGTTACAGCTTTTCAGTGATTCCTCCTAGCAAATCACTGAACCTGAGGGTGGTCGTGGGGACCCCAACACACTTATCACCAAGTATCATTAACAATCAAGTCTCAGCACATAACCAATCTGCTGTTAAGCTTTAGCTATTGGGAATAAGCTAGATTTGTATCAAATGTTAGGTAACACTCAAAATTGTCTAGGCATGGCAAGCCATGATGAACAAGTTTAAAAAGGGCATTAAAACCAAATGTTACAGAATCAGTGCAATTGCAAATTAACTTTAAGAGGCACAGTAACTACAAAGCAAAGGAACCCAGCCTGACCTAAATTAGTTCAGATTTCTTCTCTAGTCCTCAAGGTCAATATTTAGTTTTTCTTCTAATGTCACATAGGCATATTAAAGTCTATAAACCACTTAATTATCTCCACACCTCAACCCAGTTTCTCCGGCATCCTCACTAGTCACTGTCTCATAAACAAAGTCACTCCTGCTGTTTTTTACCTCTCCCTGCTGCTATTCTTGTTTTCTGTTGTGTCCTACCCAAAACCCAAGTTAGAAAGCTGGGCATTATCTCTGATTCCTCTTTTCTCTCACCACTCATAAAAAAAAAAAAAACAGCAAGTTTTATCATCCAAACATTTCTCAAGTCTTCCCTTGTCTTTTTATTCCTAATGTGTAAGCTCTAGTACTGGTCCTCATTTTCTCTCATCCATACCACAAAATCAACACTGATCTGTCTTCCCAACTCCAGTTTCCCCTAAAATTTACATACCACTTAGTAGTATGAGTTGTCAATCCAAACTACAAATTAAAATGCGAATTAATCTCTGGCTCCTTATCAGATACATAAAACGGATATATGGTTCTTAAGGTGGCCTAGCACTCTGCATGATCTAGAACTTGCTAAATCTCTGCCCTATTTTTTCTCTACACTTTGTTTCATAATTTAAGCCTCCATCTTTTAACTTTCAAAACTCTTTCCCAGGTTTCTCTTCCCTTGCTACTCCTGCTCAAATGCAAAAACTTCCTTATAATTCAATTTTTAGCCCCTTTTCTGAATCTTATTCAATGTCCATATTTTTATGAATCCCTTAAATACTGACAAATCTTAAGTGTGTATTGCCTTTTCCCTCTTGGAAACACTGCTAGGGAGGAACAAGGAAATCAGAATCGATGTGCCTGTCCCACAATAAACTCATCATCTTCCTCTACCAGTTGCATCTTTTTTCTTCATTCCTTCTGAGAGTTCATAGCATTATTATCTGATCAAACTGTCAAAGTAGTCAAAGTAATTTTTACTTATCCTCTCTTTGATCCTTTCCTCTCAAAGGTCTACTCACTTTACTTCTTGATACTGATAGTTTTCCTCTCCTAACCATTACTGCTTCTAGTTCATATCTTCATCAGCTTCCTTAACCCTACTATGATAACAAAATAGGCCTACCCTCATTCAAATGTTCCCTATTTCAAACCAACCATACTGCTTTTATGTTATCTGTCTATAACAGAAGGGAGCACATCATTCCTCTATTATAAAAATCTTCAATGACTCTGTCCTGATTATAAGATAAAATCCAGACTTCTTTACAGAAGATTTGAAACCCTGCAATTTAACTCCTTAACAAATGTGTTGGCTTTTTAACTACCTTTATTCATCAAGCCTTCCATGTATTTTCTTGAGTCCTGAATATTTCCTCATGTTCCTGAAATGAAATTTTCAACTTGACAAAATCTTACTTACCCTAGTTATATGACTTTAGACAAATTACTTAACTGTCTGCCTCTTCTGCAACATTTGTAAGAGTGAGATGATAACACCAACCTCATAGGATTTTTGTAAAGAATAAAGGAGTTAACATGAAGTACTTCAAACAGTACCTGGCATATTTTAAACCCTCAGCAAGTATTAACTAGTAACAATCATCTTTGTCACCTCTGCCACCACTTCTACCACCATCCTTTCTCCCTATAATGCTTACTTTCAATGTGACTTTTGCAGTGAAGTTTTCCGTTGACAGACTACATGCTTCCATAATTTAGCATTTTGGTCATTCTTCTATTTTACATTGTGTTCTTGTTTGTTTTCACATCATATTGTGTTTGGTGATCATGGTATGAAAGAGCATAGGGCCTTGGACTTGGCTTCAATTCTCAGTATAGCTCTTATTCATCATTATATGACCACAGTTAGGTTATTTTACATTACTGAGTTTCAAGGTCCTTATTTGTAAAATAGGAGAATAAAGTATTCCACAGGTGATAGGAAGACAAAAGGAGACTACAGAACTAGATTCCACATAGACAGTCACTGACAAAGTACATTCCTTTCATTTTCTTATTTGCTACTAATGCTGAGGCCTTAGAGGGCAGGGTCTCTACGTCTTTATCTTTGTGCATGTAATTCATGGCACAATTCTGGCTTTCATGGAATAATCTGTGATTGGTTGTTAAACTTGACAAATATGCTATAACTACAATACTTTGCCACTTTAATACTCCTGGCTTTCAAATAAACACAATCGATGGATGGTAGAAACTTTCATTTACCTATAATCAATTCCGCAATGTCTTAAGGAAAAGTCTTGATGGAAATATCAGATATTTTACTTATTTCCCTCTTAATCTTGGCTCTCAGAAAGCACAGAACTAAAATTGGCAATTAGTGAGAAATATTTTTTTTTGTATAATTTTTCCTCCTTCCTTTTATATTTATTATCTTGTATGTTTTTGTTAAGTCACTTTTCTATACATTTTAAAAATAGAATAGCATATAACTAAAAAGGTTTCATTTAATTTTATAACATTTCAGGCTAATATGTCACAAATAAAAAATTACTTCAGTTATCTTTAAAAGATTCTTCCTAAGAGCTTAAAGTCCTAAAATAAACTAGAGGAATGTGGCTTAGTACTTTTATATGAACTATACTGCCTCTTGAGAAATGTTAGCAAAGACATATTTTCTTCATCCTAATGATAAATCACACAATTCTGGCACACACACACACACGTATGTATTATGTGAGTCTGTAAATAAAGATAAGATTATAAAAACAAACATACAACAAATAAGAAAGAGATCTCAGTTGGAACAACAAAAGCCAGATCAATGCTAGAATCAATTCTAGATTCAATGAAATTTACCCGTTTGTTTTACGGCATAGAAGAATAACACTTTGCCCTGCTACATTTAGGAAAATTGTCAGATTGCCTAATAAAATTACTTGCCAGAATATATACAGAAAACAACTAAATCTCAAGTAATAAATCATCTAAGAATACATTTGCACTTAAACCTATACTTGATATTCTTCAATATTATACCTCAAAAGATTGTTGTCTGAGATGCAGTATGGTTTCATTAAAAGTGCTCAAGATCTGTCATCAGAAGATCTGTTCTGAACCCCAACTCACAGCTCTGCAACTTTGAATAGTTACTTAAACCTTTCCTGAGGCTCAGTTTCTTATTTTGTAAAATGGGGACTATAATATCTAGCCTATTTTTAAGAATCAAATGAGATTGAAAATAATATGAAGATGCTTTATAAAGGTTTAACCACCTTATAAATATTAATACTTAAAAACACTAATAATGATACAGATAAACATATAAACTACATACATGATATTTTCTCTAAAGTTAGCATTTTGCCATCTGGATGATTTGAGCTATAAACTTAATTTAACCTTAATCCTATTTCTGAAAATTACTTACGTACTGTGGAAGTTAGACAAGTTAATATGCGGACACTTATTAAAAGTCTAAAGAATAAAAAATTTTTTCCATCAAGAGCAAAATCCCAAATCTAAGCTTCTGCTTTACTTACGTTTATGTCTGTATGGTATATGAGGACACATAAGGCTGGCAAAATCTGAGGAAAGAAGATAAACAATAAGTAACACTAGAGTTGAAGAATATATCTTTGTAAAAATGAATAACTGTGATACAAAAAGCAGTAAATACTACTTGCAGGGCAAGAAAGACAATATTAAATTTGTATGACTATTAGGAAAATGAAAATCTGATCAATTCAATCTGAAAAATCAAAACATTTCAGATGTCTAATTAAAATATCCAAATACATCTGGCAGAGATTAATGTACCTTAAAGGAAAAACATTTGTTTTCAGCAACCTTCATTATGACATATAATGTCAAGTGGAAAGAATGGAGATGCAAGTATACAGTATAGCTATTTTAAAAAGCCTTTCTTAAAACTGTCATCATTGTCTCAACCTGTTTAAAGTGAAAATAAGATTTTATTTAATAAGTTACTTGAGTCGAATAAAAGTTTTTGTGTTCAAATTTAGTCAAGAAAATTATAACCAGTATAAAGGTTGTTTGTAGAATTCAGGCCTTACAGATCTTTTTTTAAAATCTGGGTGGGAGGGCACATTGGGTAGAGAATCACTTTACTAAATACATTTTCCTTAACAGTAAAAGGAAGCAAAACCCGGCAAAAAATATCAATTTTATAAATTCAGAGTCGACATTTTTCTACACAGTCAAGTGATTAAAGGTTATACAGGATTTCTAAAATCTTAAAAATACTTAGGTTTACAAATGAGGTGTAAAAAGAAGTTTTTACTTTGTTTTAATTGTAGATTTAACACTATGTCACACATTTAAGAACACTAACTTCGTCAGGAATCAAAGGCATAATGCAATTTCACTCAAGAACATTTGCATTTAAGTACACTAGTTTTATCTAGCAATCTATTTTTTTAGTGTTAAACTGACAATGCAGTGTAGTAATAAAACTGATCTACTTTCTTTTTATGAAAATAGTGAAAAAAAGTAAGAATTAGGGTGAACTGACATTTTTTCAGGTGCCATAAGATATTTTTTCACAAGAATCAAATATTAAATGACACATCACTTAACAAATCTCATACCTGCAATGAAATCAGTACATGAATAACTTCATTTCATGTGCATGAAAATGTAAAGCATAAACATAGGGAAAATATACCATCTGGCCTTTGCAATTCTTCATTTACCTCCTGAACTGTCTCCATAGGCGGTGGGGGGTCCTTATTCCTGCAGAGATTGACAATGACCCATGTGACGTTCCGAAGGAAGGTGATGGGGATGGAGGGATTGATGAAGGACAGAAGAGGTTTGACAACTCCCAGTGATATGACATAATCTCTACATTGAGGACCATCACCTACAGAAATGAAAATTGTATTTAAAAAAAAAATTACATTCAGGATGAGAAAGTCTGAAATGTATGCAATGGCTCATGTTGGGACACTGATGTTCTATGTTTCCTCACCGTTAGTCAAGGTTATCAAGTGTTGCTGTTTCTCCAAACTTTGATTTGGGGGGCACAAATTTAATTTACCAATCCTGATAGCAAATTGCATATCTGTTTCAAAGTGGTACCATTTTAAGTCAATACTTATAAGACAAGAAGATTATCAACCCACGTTAAAATCAGAGGAAACATAGTATGTAATGGCTATGCCAATGTAGGAAAAAAGTTAATTAAGATTCTTAGTTAAGAGTCTTTCAAACCTAAATACAACTTACCTATAATGTTTCCTAATGCCCATACTGCTTGTTCACAAACATTCTGATGTGGCGAATGGAGAAGTCTCAGAAAAAGAGGTACGGCATCTATAATAAAGAGAAACTGATATTTAGACTGCGAAATGTTGAAAAGTTCATAGACTGAAGCCTAAATAAGCTGATAAAATACACAGAACCTGGCACACTGCAGTTGCCCAATTATAGTTCACTGAATGAACAAATGGGGCAAATACTTTTACCCTTAAAATAATTTTAGCATTTTCTCCTAGTAATATTTGAGTAACACACCTATTAATAGTATATATAAGTTGCTATTGTCATTAACTTAAAAAATCCAGCAATTTTTCCTATAATGCATTAAAAAAGGAGTTCCTACCCCAAACACATAACCTTAGAATATAATACTTTAATCAATGTGACCCTAATTGCTGATATGCGATTAACTAAAGAACTGATTATTCCTATATATCAGACCTACCTTATATTTTAAAATGACTTATCATTAGAATCCTTATTTTTTATATAACTTACATGTTAACCAAATTCTAAAACACTGGTATTATATTCATTCCAGGTAGAAAACTAAGTATAAGCCAGATCACTTTTTCTTAAATTTCATTCAGTTGTATACTACCTCTAGGATTTTTGCTCTATCTCTGAGCTACCTGTGTTATTTACTTAACATTTAAATTAAAATTGACTCACCCTTTTAACAGCTTTATTGATATAATTTGCATACATTATAATTTATCTAAGTGTACAATTCAATGGTTTTTACTATTTATACAGAGCTGTACAGCCATCACCACAATCTAATATTACAACATTTCCATCACCCCTAAAAGATATCTCCCACCCAGAGCAGCCCTACTGCTCACTTCCCCAGCCCAAGGCAATCATTTTCACTCTGCTTTCTGCTTCTATAGATGTTCCTATTTTGGACATTTCATATAGATAAAATTGTGTAATAAGTGTTTTGTGTGTGTGTGTGTGTGTGTGTGTGTGTGTGTGTGTGTGTGTGCGCGCGCACGCACGCATGCATTTGGCCTCTTTCACTTAGCATAAGGTAAGTTAAGAGTCTTTCTTTTTGTGGTTCATCCACGTCATAGCGTGTATCCACATTTCATTCGTTTCACTGATGAATAGCATTCAATTATATACCACATTCTGTTTATCTGCTTATCTAATGGATATTGGGGTTATTTCCATTTGCAGACTATCATAAGTAATGCTCCTGCAAACATTTGTGTACAAATCTTTGTGTGGACAGATTTTCATATCTCTTGGTTCTATCTAGTAGTGAAGCTGCTGGGTCATATTGTAACTCTATGATTAACCTTTTGATAAACTGTTTTTCCAAAGAGGGTGCACCATTTTATATTCCTGCCAGAAATGTATGAGGGTTTCAGCTGACTCACACCTATAATTTAGTTAATTTATTTTTCACCTCTGTAAATAAAAGGCAAGTATCACCACAAATAAAGCTAACCAAAAAGTTAAAAATGAAAACAAAAATTGTTATTAAATTATACCTACTAGTCTCTATTGAAAGCCCTAGTCTAAAATCTGTTCCCTTTCTGATATAACTAACATCTAACTAGAAGCTGTTGCCCTTGACATTACTAAAATATCTAAAAAGAAAAGTGACAGAAAATTGTAGTCTCACTATGTGATTCAACATAGCTTATTGCTTATCGTATACTACTTAAAATTAGAGTACGACTTAAAAGTCAGTGTAGTGTCCTACATTTTAGCAGTACTCGGTGACACTTAGTTTTTTTCAAAGAGCTTTTGTCAGTTTGGTTAACATACTAACAGTAGTTATTCCATCTTGAGGTAGTAATAATTTTAAACGCATGTATGTTATAAGCTAAAAGGCATAAGCTGCTCAGCACTTTGGAAGTATCAGAAACAGAAATTTTACAACCTGTTATCAGAGATGGTCTCTATCCAAAATGACAAAACTCTACTCACTTTTTTGTAACCATGATTAAAATTATTTAATGATAGATTAATGATACCTATGGGAAAGCTATCAACCATCAAAAGTAACTTATAAAATTCACCAGTTAAAATTTTTACAACATAAAATTCGCTCTTTACACTAAAACTCTACTTCCTTGCCTTTAAAAACAAATGTCCAGCAAGTTAGGAAGCTAATTTACTTACTAGACTGTACAACAGCTTGAGTCTGTGCAGAAGTTCCTGATGCTATGTTAGTTAACGCCCAAGCAGCTTCAAACTGTAATGAAGGACTGTAAAAAATAAAAAAATCTTTAGGTATGTTATTCCCACTTAAATATATGACCTGCAGATCGACATGGTTATCCTTTACCTTATCCTTAAATTTCACCTTATTTATATCCAACTGCCTGTTGGGTATTTCCATCTGAATGTCTCACTGGCTTCTAAAGTCAGTCAACACAAACCTACTTCTTTATGTCTACTGGCAGCTGCAATAATGTAGCCAGCCAGTCATTATTTTCCTTGACTCCTTCCTCTCCCACAAACATCTAATCAATAAATCATACCAGTTTTACCTCCTAAACGTTTCTTATATTTATAGCATCACTCCTAATATCACTGTGTTAATTGGGGCCCTCAACTTCTCATTTGAATCAGTCACTGTTACAGCCTCTAGTCTGGTTTTAAAGCTGGAACCCCTTCTGACTCCACTATATTACCTGCTTTACATACTAGAGATATTATAATATAGGCTGCACAATTCTGCTGAAAGGATGAGATCATTATAATTTGCAGTAGTGATAGAAGACCCCACAAAGAAAGTAAAAACTGAACTAACTAGCTTATCAAAGATGGATAAAGACAGAAAGGCACTGACAGCTGGAAATACAAATAAAAGTATCATGGGTGGATGATCATGATCTGTATGATGATTAGAAATAGATCAAGAGAGCTGAAGCCAGGAAGGCATGCAAAAATATAATAGGGGATGAAATTGGAAGGATAAGTTATCTAAAAGTGTGCGTTGGTAGAGTGGGAATTGTGGGGAGGACGACTCAAACCCCAAGCTTCAGAACTTGAAATTTATTCTATAGACATACTAAATATAGACTACTACTTAAAAGAAAGTGAAGAAAATAATGTTGGAGGCCACGGTATGCAAAACGGATTTAAAAAAGGTGAAAAGCTAATGTAGGAAAGACCTGTCAAAAGGGAATTATATCTGAAAGAATATAAATTCCTTTAAATAGAATACTAAACTGGGAGGAGTTGGTAGTGAGCAAAAACTAAGCAGAGCCAAAGGGACTCAGAAAAACACTATAAATATTGAGGAAAGAGAGTGAGCTTGTTAACATCAAAAGGTTAGAGAAATCCAAGAAGAAAAAGGTTCAAGGAGAATAAATGTCATCAGAGATACAGCAAACGGTGAGGTTAAAGAGATGGGACAGATGAGAAAACAGAGCAGTAGACAAAAACCACATGATGAATTTTGGCAAAAAGCAGGGACTAAAAGGATATCAGAGGTAGAGAAGAACTAAAAGATTAAGGTCAAGATGAGACAGTATATGCTGTCCCAGACTAGAAGGAGAAAGGCCTGACTAGGTGGTTTGGCAAAATACTAGAAACGAAGGCCTTAAAAAAGAAAACGAAGAGATGTAAACAATAAAATTCCAAAGCCAAGTAAAGTCTTCTAGGACATCATTTGAAAAAAAAAGAAGATATAGAAAAAATAAATGAGTGCAAAAAAAAAAAAAACAAACCAATAAATGAACATTTAGTTACAAGCTTGATAGTGTTTTGTATATGTTATTTCCAGTCCTCACAAACACTTAATTTTTATTTTTTAAAATGCAGTAAATTTTAATTTTCCAAATGTTTTCGGAAAGAATCATCGGAAACATCCTCCGGTGATAAAACACAGCTGGATAATCCATTTACCCCCAGTGAACCAGATGTGTGTGCTGTGAGGTGGCAATGACGGACGAAGCTCCTCTGTGGCGGTGGTACTCGCGATGCAGAAGCACCCCCTCTCCACATGAGGAGTGGGAATGACAAGAAGGGGCTGCGGGTCACCTTTCACATTTCATCAGCCATCAGTGTTTTCGTAGTACACGAGATGACTGATTTCAGTGTTACAACAATACCAATATTTATTCTGAAAGGTAGTTCTGTCTTTCCAGTAGCAGATATTAACAACTTCCAATATGATTTCTAGGAATAATTTGCAGTTCTGAAACGTGCTTTAGAAAAACATTTCCAGAGTGAAGTGGGTAAAGGGGATCAAATGTATGGTAGCTGAAGGAAACTGGACTTTGGGTGGTGAACACACGATAGAATATACAGATGTCAGTCAAATAATAATGTACATGTGAAAATTATATGATTGTATTAACCAATGTTACCCCAATAAACTTAATTTAAAAAGTAAAGAAAAGAAAAACATTTCCAGCAGTCTGTGCAAGATTTATTCCTATTCCATCATCAGTAATAAATGCACTTATTGCTGCAGAAACTAAATTATTCTGCTGCAAATTTTAAGACTGCTGTCAAAACCACCAAGTACTTAGTACGGCAGCTGTGCGTCTGACATCAGTGTGATCTTAACAGAAACCTCTGACAGGGTGGAGCTGGTTTGGACAGAGACCCCATCCTAACTCAGCCAAGTAGCCCCACTTCCTCCACAGTGCTGGGGACTGATCCCACCACCCAATTTTTATAGATGAGGGTATCTGAGGATCAAAAGCCACTTGGGTTTTGGTCAACAGCAAACTCTGGATTTAAACCAGGGTCTGTCTATCTGGCTCCAAAGTCTAAAGTCAGAAACCACTGAAATTTTTCTGTTTCTGTTTTGAATAGTAGTTACACAGGTCTGTATATTTTTTACCATTCTTTTCTCTATATAAGCTTTTTCACGGACACACCCACACAAGTGAGTATGCCAAAAAACTGGAAAGTAAAGGAAAAAATGATGAAGCAGATAAAGAACAAAAAGGGGGCCTTAAAAGTAGAGACAGAAGTTTTTAAACAATTGAAATAAAACTTACTTTTACTTAAATAAATCGTGTTATATATGACAGTATTTTAAAAGTGGTAAGGACTTTTAGAATGGTTGCAGCACACAATGGAAAACCCTTAGTGGCAACATTTATACACCATAATTTTTATCGACTCAACTGAAAATTCCTTAATAACATTTAGCAAAATATCCCAAATTTTAGTCTAAATGTTCTAAAATGCAAAAACAACATTTGCTCTAAAATTTTTTGGAGTTCAGACTTACATTCTCCCCAGTGAATTCAAATTAATGAGGTTTAAGGTACAGCATATCAGGATACCCCTAAACACTAAAAGAAATGGGGCTGGTCCTCAAAAGATACCAAGTGATATTTTTTCCTTTCTATTCTGGAAAAGCATAACTTGACCTCTTATTTTTAATTTACCACAATAAAAAGCATGATGTTAGAAAACTAATCATGGGTGAAGTTCTGTTAAAGATTTCACAGATTAGTGGATCGGCTGGAATATTCTCATGGTAAGAAAGAGCCACTCAGTTCTGGAAACCATTCATGTTGACTCAGTCATGAGGTTAATCTATATATAGACTCATAAGCAAAGAGTGACTCAAACACTATTTGGGTTGTTTTAAAGTATTACTAAAAAAAAAAACCCCCACTAATGAAGAAACACTCTAAGTATTTGAGATCAGTTAGAAAAGACAAACAGAAACTAAAATTTTCCTAGAGAATATACACACACTTAAACTAAAAAGAGAAGCACTTTAAGTCTGTTGAACAGGATCACAGAATGAGGAAAATTACATAAAAGTGCATAACAAATAAAAAACATAAATGCGAAACTAAATTGAATCCATTAGTTAAATAGCAATTCTAAATTTTCAGTTAATTGGGAAAAAAGTGAACAGAGAATCAAATCTGTACTTACTTATCATCCCTTTCTAGACATTTGACTAGAATTGGTAAAATCCCAGATTTTATTAGGTCGTCGATTGGTGGATTTCTGTCACTGGATAAAAGCTTTCTAGGAAAAAAAATATAGGAAACTTATAATTTTCAAACTACAAACAGAAATAACAATGTACTACTTCTAGACTATCAGATACGACACCCCACATGTGACATAATTTCTCTGGACAAATTAGTATTTACCTTGCAGCCTGGACAGCACTCAACTGGACCACTGGGTTATCACTTGTGGCATTCTGCAACACCGAATGTAAATTTCAAAAAACTTTTAAAAATATCAATTTCAAAATATTTGAAGATGAGAATATTAAATAACATACCTGCAATATAGCTTCTAGTGTTACATTTTGCTTAAAAAGAAAAAAAGATAGTTCAGCAAAAAGTTTGTTAACAAAATTACATTTATTAGTTTATCTACTAAAGTTGCAAGTTAATATACCTTAATTATCATTGTACAATTGACCTTAGATTAAAAATGAAGTTTTCTGATTTAAGAATAAGGTAACTTACTGCTTTGAAATCAGCATCAACATCTGAATCTTCTAAACTTTCTTCTTGGGGAACATTCCTTTTTTTGAGTAAGTGTTCATCTCTTTTGTTCTAAAAGGCAACCAATAAATAGTTAAGAAGTCATGAAGCATACTGTTAATAAAAAGTTCATTAAACTTATTTCAACTTTATCAGGTAATTGTAAAACAAACATTGAATCTCTACATAAGAATAATATGAATTAAATGTGCTTATTGCAAACCAATGATAGGCCACATTCTGGGTTTGGTAACAAAATTAACAGGTCACAGTCCAACTGTCTCTCTCTCACACACACACACACACACACACACACACACACACACACACACACACACACACAATTTATTAAGCACTAATTGCTATTACCAAAACTATGCTTCCCAATTTTTAGTGAAGATTTAAATTTGGGGATACATCATTATTATAAAAGTCTAGGAAATATATTTCAACTAGTAAGCTAGCTTTTATCTACTTATTGTTAATGGTTGCCTGAAACAATTTATTAGAAAGTCAGCTTCTTAATGGGAAAGAGTTCAGCGCACCATGTTACGGTTTGTATGCTTGTTGGGACTGTGGGGAATGGAACTTCACTAGCATAAATGCCACCTACTTGCCATTATTTCAGATTTAAACTCTCACTATTTGGCTTTTATAAACAAGAATCCTCTACTAGCAAATATACTTCTACATTTTATTAGATTTCAATTGTCTGTAATGGCAACCTGAGCCATTTTACATAATATGAAACTTTGGGTAAATTACCAATTATTTCTCAGTTTTTAGTTTTACCAACAGAATTAAGCCAAAATAAATCAGATAAGGTCGAGTGATTTCTAAGATATTTTTCAACTTAAAACTTAAAAGCGTACACTATCTAGTCTTCAACAGAATATTTACAGAGGTATTTGATTATAATAGAAAGTTATTTACAAGGCATTAATATTGATGTTAAAATACAGATCAAAAGACAGGTAAAACTAGAATACATCTATCTGAAGCTTACTGGCTTATCTGCATGACATCTATTTTGTGCTAGTGTAAGTAAGCATGTTTAAATAAACATGCATATACATACGCCAGTCATCAGATCACCAACATAATTCTTTAGTAATTACTCAAATAATTACTAAAAATAAGTCTGCATTATTTTTAACAGCTCTCACAAATATTAAATTCCATGGATTAATACTTAATAGTCTCGAGTGTCTTCTCCCAAAATATTTATTAATTTACTGTGGGAAAACTTGGCAGACAGCATTGCAATCCCGTGACAAAGGTTATGATCATGGGTAATGGACAAATCAACACTGTGTGCCTTCCAGTCGGATTCACTGAGAGAACAATATCACTTCTGTGGTATTCCTGAACAAAATAACCACCACCACCACTTGAGAAAAGTGAGACAAACCCAAATCTGCAAAAAACTAGTTTGCACTCTTCAAAAACAAAATCATGAAAGATAAAGACTGAGGAACTGTTGGTCTGGAGACGAAAGAAATGTAAGAACTGCAATGTCTAATCCTGGACTGGATCTTGGATTTATAAAGAACATTACTGTGAAAAACTAGCAAAATAGGAATTGGGTCTATGGATTACAAAGTAAAATTTTATCTGTGTTAATTTGGCAAATGCACTGTGGATACACAGGAAAGTATATGTTTTTTATAAAATATTAACTGATGTATTAAGGGTAATAGGCATCATGCCTGCAACTTAAATGGTCCAAGAAAAAAAATCCGTATGTGTATACATATGTAAATGTATAGATATACACATACATGTACATATATATATATAAATTATATAGAAAGAAAAAGGCAAACATGGAAAATGCTCACAATCAAGGAAGCTAGGGGCTGATGAGGGTATACAATGTTTTTTCCTGTACTGTTCTTGCAACTTTTAAATTCAAACTGCAAGTTTGAAACTTTCAAAATTCAAAAAAATTTATGCACTGTACTTTGTGATTTGTAAGTTAATTTTAAAATTATATGGTAATTTTTAATATCTCTTGGAATTGTATCCATTTTAAAAGTTTCAACAGTTTATCTATCAACAGATAAACAAAACACAAATTCTTCTAACCTTAATCGCATTCTATTTTCACTCTCTGTTTTCCTGTAGCTTTTCCAGAACCTGAATAATCAAGCTTCTAAAGGCCTTTTAGGAACCTTCCCTCACTACTCCTACTCCCCCCAGGTATTTCAGGCACAAAAGCAATATAAAGCTTAAACACAACTATAGCCTCCTATATACAAAGCAGCTCAATCTGGGGATACCATATACGAGATCTTTGCTGGCTTTTTCTGCTAAGCAAGCTTCTTTCTATTCCTAATTTGTAGACATTTTTATCTTTTTAAGTCACAAATAGGTGCTTAATTTTATTAAATGTGCTTCTTTTTTATCTTTTGAAATGGACATATAATTTTCCCCTTTCATCTGTAAATGTGCTAATTGATTTTCTAATGTTAAACTTAGAACTTTGCAATGATAAACATATAGTCCTTCAAGTCCTGGGGTATACCTTTCTTGAAATTAAAAAAAAAATGTTCAATTTATTTAGAATTTTTTCCACCTATATCCATAAATGAACCCAGCTTACTACAAGCATCTTTTCTCATGCTGTCTTGGTCTTGCTGTTGGAGTCATAATTTTGCTAGTCTCATAAAATGAAATAGGAAATGTTCCCTTTTTACCTTCTCAGAAACCATTTAATAAGGGTAAATTATCTGTTCTTTGAATGTTTGCTGGAATTTCATTGGAATTTGCTGGAATTTCTTTTTCAGGAGAGTGGGAGAGGTTAATTTTTAGCTACTGATACAATCAATATCTTTATTTTCATATCTACTTGGGTTTTTCATTTCTTAAGGCAACTGGGTAAATTATTTTTCCACTAGGAAATTGTCCATTTCACATAAGTTTTAAAATTTATTGGCATAAATTGTTCATATTCAAATTGTAAATTGTTTGCAAAAATGGCTATAATTCCCCTTCCTGAATCCATGTGTCTGGGTAGTCCGGTCCTGTTCCAATTCTAGGTGTGGCTGTGTAACTTGCTTTGGCAATGGGACATTAAGCAAATGGACTTTAAAAGTGCGTACACATCCGAACATGTTCTCTCCTCTCTTGCTGTTCTTACAATTCTAAAATCACCATGTGAACAAAACTGGGGTGGCCTAATGGAGGATGAGGCTATGTGGTGAACAACCTAGGTCCCAGCCAACAGCCAGAAACTTGAGTGAGACCATCTTAGATTACCTAGTCACCAACTAACCTGTCAGCTGACCAGAGATGAATGAGGGAGCCCAAGGGGTCAGCTGAACTGATCTAGACCAGAAGAATCACTCTGCCAACTTACAGAATTATTAGCAGAATAAAATGGCTATTATTTTAAGCCACTTTGTTTTGGAATAGCTTATTATGCAGCAAAAATAGTGATATACTAATATTTTAAAACTCATGCTACATATAAATATGCCTTTTAAGTTCCTATTATTATTTGTTCTCTCTACTTGCTATAAATTTCTCTTGTGAAGTATTGCTTTAATTGTATTCATAGATTCTAACATGTAATATTTTTCCTATTGTTCATTTCTAGGTATTCCTAATTTCCACGAGGATTTCTTTGATGCCCAAATTATTTAGAAGTGCTTTATTTCTTTACAATTATGGTTTTGGAGCTATCTTATTCATTGATTTCTAATTTCATTGTATTGTGATCAGAGAACACAGTCCATACAACACTGAAATTAGCTGACATTTGCTTTACATCAAAGTTTACCAAACTTTTCTCAGTCCACAATGTAAGCCAAAGGAAATATCTAACAGTTTCTTATCAAGTGGTTAGGTCCAAACAACTTAACAATCATTTTTTGGTGGGAAACCCCCAAAAATTGAAAGAAAAATTTTTATTTCACTTAGACAAAATATGTGATTGAAAGGAATGCAGTGTGACACAATGTCTAAAAATTGTGAACTACCTCAAGATCTAATAGTTCTGTGATATGAAAGATTCACCATGTTTCTCTCAAAAATTTCAAATATCCTAAGGTGTCTCTCTGAGTTCACTATGGAGCACAAGCTACCTCAGTTTGGAAACTACAGCTTTCACAAAACCAATTTCACAAACTATACTATCACAAAACCAATTTTCAAATATGAATGGCCTTTTAAAATATGTGTTTATTAACAACACTCACAAATTGTTATTTAACTTTTATTAATTGGTATTTATTTATTACTGAAAGTGACAAAGTCTTTGACAAATTTCTCCTTGTAATTTTATGTGTATTTGTAATTTTTGCTTTTTATATACTCAGGCATATGTTGGTAGGCATATACAAGTTTAGAGTTATTACAGCTTCTTAGTAAATTGTTTTTATTCCAAAATTAAGTAACAACTCCCCCATCTGAAGGAAAACATTCTATAGGCCAAAATATCCTAGGGCATAAAAATCATAATTTATGTATATATTTTAACAAAAATATGTACAAGTCAAGGAAAGATAATCCCTGGGTAGGTTTCTGGTGATCTGATTACTCACGAGGAGGCTTCTTGAAAACCAGTAACTTAATTGTGTCCCTTTACTTGACAACTTAGAGATTTTACCCTCCTAGAGACCATACTACAATAAATTCAGCATCTATAAAAGATATCTGTTCTTTTGTAAAGTGGAGGGAAGTTCAGAGGATATGGTAACTAGCCTAGTTCCAACACTCACCTTAACTCCACACACACAGATTAGATCCATTTCTTAAGTTACTTTAAAAAACCCATTATATTATCTACATATGTATTTAATCCTTTGAGATCTTGTGTTTTCTGAACCACATGGAATTGCCACTTTGTAGGTCAAAAAGGTTAATATGGGTCATTTCTCATGACTCGACCTAGTATTTTTTTGAGTGAATAAATTCTGTTATTTCTACCTAATGTTCTTTTTCATTCCCAAATTTCTATTTCCATCTTAAAAAGTAGTTTGCAAATCTAAACCAGTCACTTCTTATACATGTTATGAAAAAGGACAGAGAAATATTTATTAGGCCCACTTCATTTATTTCAAATGTGAAATAAGCAAATATGTTTTTATCTAGCAATACCCTCATTATCTTAAAGCCCTACAAGTTTTAGTTCTTGTAATACTAAAATCCTTATTTTATAGATGAGAAAATGGAGACATAGAAAGCCTGGTTAAATTAAATTATATATCTAGGAAATATCACTCAGGATTCGAACGTAAGTCATGGCTAGAGACTGTTTCTTAAATACGTTCTACTGCTTCCTTTTTTTTTTTCCTTGAAGCACTCCAAACCCTGGTTGTATCTAAATGCTTCCAAATTGGTAGGAAAAAATGCTCACGACATGGCCCTTTCTTCTCAATGGTAACATTTTTGAAACAACAATAGTGCTGGGGTGGTTAATGGATACTCACCCACAAGTTTTATATGTTATATTTACATTTTGGGCACTCTGTTCAGTGTCTTATACTTTGATTTTAAAATTAAAAACAACAACCACCCCACTACTGGTTCACAATAATGTAAAAATCTGCCAGCCTAACACAAATTATTTATCCTGCAGGATCACTAAAATGATCTTATCAAATGGCTGTTTTTATGGATTCTAATTTACCAATTTAGGTTTTTTTAAATTGAAATTTTTATTGAGGTAATTGTAAATTTGCATACAGACGTTAAGAAATAATGCAGAGATTCCTTGTACACTTTCCCCAGTTTCCCCCAATGGTAACATTTTTCAAAACTATAGTACAGTCATGTGCTGAATACCATTTTGGTCAACAGTAGACCATACATATGAAGACGGTCCCGTAAGACTGTAATGGAGGTGAAAACTTCCTATCACCTAGTGACATTGCAGGTGTCGTTAATACAATGTAGTACTCATGTGTTTGTGGTGATGCTGATGTAAACATACTGTGCTGCCAGTTACATAAAAGGATAGCACATGTAATTATGTATAGTATAAAACACTTGATAATAAGTGATTATGTTACTAGTTTATGTACTTATTACACTATACTCTTTATTGCGATTTTAGAGTGTACTCTTTCTATTTATTAAAAAGTTTGCTGTAAAACAGTGCCCTGTTACACTAATAGCAAGCAGCCTCATACATTTTGTGTTTACCACATCTCTTGATTACATCATTTTCTCTTGTGTTTCGTTTAATCTCCTGTTGTTTTATACAGTAGCATGCTGTATAGGCTTGTAGCCTAGGAGAATAGGCTATACCACATAGCTTAGGTGTGTAGTGGGCTAAACCATCTAGGTGTGTGTAACTATATTCAAGATGTTCGTGCAAAGATGAAATCCCCTAAGGACACATTGCTCAGAATGTATTCCCATCGTTAAGTGGTGCATGACTGTATAATATCACAACCAGGACACTGACACTGATACGATCCACTGATCTTATTCAGATTTACCATCTTACTTGTATTTATTCTATGTGTCTATGTATATTAAGGTCTACACAATTTTGTGTCTATGCATCCGCCATATATGTATATGTTCAGTATCAGTAGTCAAGATACTGAACGGTACCAAAACAGGGAAAGACACCCTCCTGTTGCCCTTTCAAAAGCAAAACATCTCCCTCTCACTCCCAACCCCTAACCCCTGGCAATCACTTATCAGTCCTCGGTTTCTAAAGTTTTATCATGTCAAAAATGTTATATAAATGGAATCATACACTATAGAACCTTTTTTGTGTGTGATGGGCTTTTTTTGCCCAGCATAATTCCCTGGAAAGTCAAACAAGTTGTTGCTTACATTAATAGTCTGTTTCTTTTTACTGCTGAGCGGTATTGCATGGTACGGACATATACCATAGTTTAACTATTTACCCTTTAAAGGACATCTGGATTGTTTCCAGGTTTTGATATGAACATTCATGTTCACATTTTGTAGGCACACCCATTTTCATTTATCTGGGTAAATGCCTAGGAGTGTGGCTGGTGGGCTGTACAGCTGTTGCATGTTTTCCAGAGTGATCACACCATTTTACATTACCACCAGCACTGTATGAGCGATCCAGTTTCTCTGCATCCTTGCCAGCATTTGGTAGTGTCACCATTTGAAAATTTTAACCATTCTGATAAATGCTTAGTTGGTTTTAATCTGTATTTTCCCTGATTGGCATGAATAATCATCATCATGATGATGATTTCCATCTGCATAACCCTTCAATGAAATGTCTCTTCATATCATTTGTCCATTTTCTAACTTATTTCTACCGTTGAGCTTTAAGAGTTGATTATACAGTTAAGTCCTCCTTTAACATCAATAGGTTCTGCAACTTTAAACAAAAAGACATATAATGAAACCACTTTTACCACAGGCTGATATAAGTTCCTGTGGCATCTCATCCATGTTACAGTGAAACAACACTGAATGAAATGAGGGTGAATAAAATGACTCTGAACAAAACCAGTACTATTTGAGCATCTGTTGTATATGCTGGATGCTAGTCCTGCACTGGGTATGTGGTTTTCTTCCTGTCTCTAGTCTGTCTTTTCATCCTCTTCACATGGGCTCTCAAAGCAAAAATTTTAATTTGTTAATATCCAATTTTCCTTTTTGGATTAGCTTTTAAGGTCAAGTTTAAGAACTTTGCCTGACTCTAGACCCTGAAGATTTTCCTTCATTTTTTTTTTCCCCTAAACATTTATAGTTTTCTGTTTTACATTCAAGGCTAGCTAGGATCCATTTTGTGTGTGTGTTTTAAAATAAGGTGTGAGATTTCGGTTGGTCTTTTTCTTTCTTTTTTGTTTATGGATGTCAATTGTTCTAGTACTATTTGTTAAAAAGCTATCCTTCCTCTACTGAATTAGTTTTGCACCTTTGCCAAAAATCAGTTAGGTGTATTTGTGTGGGTTTATTTCTGCGTTCTATCTTCCGTTCTACAGATCTACATGTCTACCTTATTCCAATACCATGCAGAATTCATTACTGTAGCTTTTCTGTAAACTTTAATATTGGGTTGGAAATGCTCCTATTTAATTCTTTGTCAGAATTATTTTAGCTCTTCTAGAGCCTATGACTTTTCATATACATTTTAGAATAAGCTTGTCTATGTCTCTAAAAACCTTGGTGTGTATTTGATAGGAAATGCATTAAACCAACAGATCTATTTAAGAATAGGCATCTTTACTATGTTAGCTCTTCCAATCCATGACCACAGTATATGTCTCTCCATTTACTTAAGACTTACTTGATTTCTTTCATCAGCCTTTTATAATATTCAGCATACAGATTCTGTACATGTTTTTTAAATGTGTACCAAAATATTTTCTTTGGCATGACTAAAAATAGCACTGTGCTTTTAATTTTGGTTTATGCATGTTCATCGTTAGCATATATAAGTGACTGACTTTTTATGTGTTTTGATCTTGTATTCTGTGGTCTTGCTGAAGTCACTTACTAGTTCTGGGAGCTTTTTTGTAGATTCTTTTGGACTTTCTACATAGAAAATCATGGTATTTGCAAATAGGGACAGTTTTATTTCTTCCTTTCCAAACTACATGCCTTTGATTTCTTTTCTTGACTGATGACACTGGCTAGAACTTCCAGCACTATGTTAAATAAGAGCAGTGAGAACAGACATTTTTGCCTTGTTCCCGGATCTTATGGGGAAAGCCCTGTGTTTCACCATTAATATGATGTTAGCTGTGGGTTATTTTGCAGACGGTCTTTATCAAGTTGAGGTAATTTCCACTATTTCTAATTTGTTGAAAGTTTTACCAGGCATGAATGTTAGATTTTCAAATGTCTTTTCTGGATAAATTGATAATCCCATTAATTTTATTATTATTCTTATTATTATTTTGCGTATTAACATGGGATTTTAGGCTATGTTAAAAAAGAGATACTTTACTAAAAAGTCAAACAACTAAATCAAGTGCCAGACCTAATCAGTCAAGTGGAACATTTTTGGTGTTTTTCTTTGTGTAAAAACATAACCTCCCATCCCAGGTCTAATGAAAGTAAAGTCCTATTAGAATATCTGATTTATCAATCAATCATTAAGAGAAAATTCTATCAAATTTAATATAATATACCAAAGTTAAAAATGCCAGTGACAGGTTTTTGTACTGATTTTCTTATGAGGCATTGAAACATTTACATTTCAAGTATGGTCCTCAGACTGGCTAAAATTTCTCGAACTATGTGTTATAGATCTGCCATAAGATAAGGAGCTCAATGCTAGAAATCAATTGTGAAGCTAAACACACTATTTACTTCCATGATTTTTATTTATTGAAGTAGAAAAACTTTCTTGGTAAAGAAGCAATGTCTTGTTTAATAATCTGACCCAAGTCCCCTAACATGTCACAGATCAGCACTTGTGAATAGCACTGCTCTATATCTAAGGTATTTTTCTTAAGACTTCAATAAAGGATTTAAATATGAGCAAATTTTAAGATATCATAATTCAATTCAATTCCTGAATATTAGCATTTAATGAGTACCAATGACATGCCCAGAATCTGACTAGGTATTTTGGGATAGGCTGGGAAACTTGGGAGTATTTGAGGCAGGAGATGGGAAGTGTGTGCGGTTATTACCTTCACTTCAGAAGCTCACAATCTAATAGAAATGGGTAAAGTCATCTATGAAACACTAGAGACTAGCTCTCTTTTCTTGTATTTTCAAGAATCTCAATGTCAGTAATAACACTGTGATTTTTCTCCTCACTGGATATATAAAAAGAGCAACGCTGGAATCAGACACTGATGATAAAGAATGGAGGAATCCTCTCTTGAAGGGCTCTCCACACCTGCAGAATCGTATCAAAACCAATTAAGCTCTCTCTGTCTGAAGTTTAGGCTTTGTTTCAGGAAGGGTTCCCTTTCTGCTGCTTACTTAGGGATGTATGAAATATGAAACAAAGAACTGCTTGAGATTTTAGTTAATTCTTTTGGCCCTCCAACAAGGATGTTTTGGAACTAACTATGGTAACTGGAAAGGAAACAATGTTATCCAGAAGACAATAAAAGAGTTAAGATGCCTCTAAGGTAACCAGGTGGGTATTAAAACGGATATGCTCTGAAAAGCAAGAATTTTTAATTCTACAAATACAGAACAACACAACTATACAAGGAGGAACAAATAACCAAATAAAAGTGAGTAGCTTTAGTTTATAAGCATATTAGAAGGGCTACAAAACTTAAAACAAGGGGAAGATTCTGGATAATACCAGTCCAATACAAAGTTTTATAGTTGTATTACAAACATGAAAAGTTAAGGAAAAGTAAAAGCCCACATCTGGAGACAGCTGGTATAATGTTAACAGATGACAATAAATACTTACTTAATTCCAATGTTATTCTTATTGCCTCTATTAAACAGAATGATCTTCATATGATGCATGAAAAACCAGACACAAAAGGGCACATACCATTCTATTTATATAAAGTTCAAAATATGCAAAATAATTTATTGTGTTAGAAATAAAGATAATGGTTACCTTTGGGGAAAGTAGTAACTGGAAAGGGGCATTGGGATACAGGTAATGGTCTTTCAGAATCAGGAGCTAGTTACACAGGTATGTTTACTTTGTGAAAATTCATTGAGCTGTACACTTAAGATGTATTGGCCTTTTTTTGTATGTATTTTATATGTTAATAAAAAGGAAAAAGAAGAAGCTGAGTACAACATGTCAAGATTGACAAGGAGCTCACCTTACTTTATTAGGCTAAGGCTTAGTTCACTTCTCTAGTCCAAATGACTGAAGGATATGAAAAAAGTTGAAATATAATTGCCCAGGCGCTATTGTTAATATGTAAGTGTCCATGAAAAAGTTAAGAAGTTGAAAGAACACTGAAATTAGCAAATATTTTTTTAAATTTGATTAAAAACAATGGAAAATGAATACAGGAGATGGATTTCAGGAACTATACACAATATCAATGAGCACACAACATCAATATACCAGGCAAAAATACATAACAAAGTGGATATTAAATGTTTATTAAGTAATGTGCTTTCATGAAAACACAATCTGATGAGGATAACTCTAAAGTCTTCCAAAAATAAGGGAAGAAAATATATTTTAACAGTAGTTGCATTTAATTGGTAAGATATTGGCATGGTTATTCTACTTTCATTTATTTTTCTAAAGTATCTTTAGCAAGTATGTATAACTTTTACATGAAGAAGGTGGAGGAATCTGGTCCAGCACACAGCCCACAGAAAGAGGATATTAAGAAAAAAACAAAAGAGTATCTAACTTTACCAGATGTTTTGAGAATTTCAACGATAATGGTAAAGTACTTTATATAGTAGTACTTAGGACATCAAAAAGTGGAAGTTATTATGGTTATATGCTATTATAAACTAATGATATATCTTTGTGCTGCTGTAGTTTTTGGGATGACCACTAATTTGGCTATAATATTTGCATTATTCAAATTACATAGAATTTTAAAATCAGAAACATCTCCTAATTTTCATTAAATGCAAATCACCCTTACCTTTCGCAGTTCAACTGTCACTTCATTTCTGTGTCTTCTCATTGTCTAAAAAAAAAAATTAAAAAATTACATAAGTATTTAAAATTGATCCTACTAGTATACAAATTTAAAATTAAAATTTTTTTGAGTAATTTGTTCAAGAAATCTGTAAGGATTGATTATATGTTAGACTTTAAATAATAAACTATAGGAAGTTAAGAAGTCAAAACTTCTGTCTATTTTACTGGATAGCTGTTGGTTAATTTTGTCGGGAGTAGAGGTGGTTCCTAGGATCCATTCTCCTATCCTAACTGCACCTGAGTTTTCTTTGGGGGACCTGTATACTCTCTCGTGTACAGTCTTGATTGAAAGGCATATTAAAGTTTGTCTCTCTCCTAGTTTAAGTAGGGCATGAGCCTCAAACTATGAAAACAGAATTCTCTCCTCCATAACTCTGAACCTTGAGCAAAAGTGGACAGATGAAACGGAAAGAAGGAAGGAAGGAAGGAAGGAAGGAGGAAGGAAGAAAGGAAGGAAGGAAGGAAGGAAGGAAGAAGGGAGGAGGAAGGAAGGAAGGAAGGAAGAAGGGAGGGAGGGAGGAAGGAAGGATACCCTGTACAAGATCAGTTAGTGAACAATGCCTATATCCTGGACTGCTCTATTTCCAGTTCCATGGTGTCCTCTTCAATTCTATGAACTACCTCATATTTTTCCAATTAATTATAGCTTTAAGTCAGCATAACTGGTTTTTGACGTTTGCAACCAATGAATTCTATCTCAAATGATTCATGTTTTTTAAAAAGTAAACAACTCACTGTCATGACCTTAAAGCCACATGAAAATAAAAATAAGCTTGGGAAGATATTTTGTATCAAAAAGGTAAAGAAGTAAATCCTTATCAGGAATTACTGAAAATGACTGGATGACCCCTCTCACCTTGATGTATTGATATGATGGATTATTTTATAACATATGTAAGTAGGGTAAAATTCTTACTTTTTTGGAATAAAGGCTACATAACAGTTACGTGGTTATGGTATATTATTTGTTAATATACTGCCAGATTCAGTATATTGTTTTATTAAACAATTCTTTGTTATGGTATTTCTGTCAAGTTTTCTTAAACTGTAGTGATACACTGATCCCTTTTTAGGGAAAAAAAAATCCCATGGAAACCAAATTATAAAGTTTGTTAAATATGTGGAAATATTGATCTATATATAACCTTTGCTTAAATATAGATATATATTATATGTAAATAATATTGCCAAACAAAATTCAAATTAGTAGCATTCACTTAATGTGATGGAATGATGCCCTGATAAAACTATTATCACCAATAGGATTCAACAGTGGAAAGAGAGCCTTGAGTCTAATTCTGTATTTAATATACTTCTGTATCTTGACTTCAATACTATTAATAATGTTTTCTGTATAAATTCATCATATAAAATGGTAATAAATGTTGAGCAATCTTCAAATGCAAATATTAGTGAAACATTACTTGATAACTCTGTAAGTTGTTTTTATGAACTGCACAATTGTTAAAATCTGCTATATGAACATCTAATCCAATTATTACTAGAACTGAGAAGAAAAAAAATTTTCATCACACATAACTACTACACTTAATTATTCATGAATTGTTACAAGACGTGCATAATAAAAATAAGATCCAGGCAGCATGTCCCCTCCAAAAATAATCAAATTACTGCTACAATGCAATTCACTGTAATTAAAAACACTTCAGCATACATGAGGTGTAAGTTAACTTTTCAAGTACCCTAAATTAGAAATCCACACTTCAGAGAGGGTTGGTTAGCATTTAAAGCACCCACATCAGGATTTAGTTCCAAGTTAGTAAGTGCTTTGAATGTCAACATCTGAATTTAGACACTGGTTTAATTAGTATAAGAGTATTGAATTTTTTTTCCTGAAATGAAATTGTTCTAGATATATGGATTGACTAGGATCATTTTCCAGGTTCCTTGATTCTTATATGTTTGCAGTTTAAGAGTCCAGCAAGCCGCACTATATCTTCAGAGAAGTGTTTGAGTCTAGGCCTCCCTTTAATCATGTGTCCCACCCCTTCTTGGAGAGTCCATCGCCTAATCCTAGTCACATCTCTGTGGTGTCTGCTTACTGCTGCAGTTTATCACAAGGGGTAGACTAGAGTTTTAAAGGACTAAACTCATAGAATGAGCTGTATGACTTTTTGTGACTGCTTGCTAATACATGTTTGCATAAGCAGCAAAACTTTATCTTTGACTTGTTTTACTATAATTCACTGGTAGTAAAAATTCTAAGGAAAAAACATCTATTCCCATCATCTGTGTTTAAGAGTTAAAGGTCCTCTATTCTTCCAAAAGAACTAGAGTATAAATGGCCAAATGGCTTAGGGCAGTTAGCACCCGGTACTGACTGCTATGTATGATACAAATACCTTTGAGTTGGTCATGACTTAACTCTGCTCCCTGTTTGACACAAAGCAAAAGGCTCCACCTTAGGCATTCTCCTCACTTACATTCTTCTCAAGTGACCTCATCTATTGTCAAGTCTTCAATTACTATTTGATGACCATTCCCAAATACCCACCTTTAGTTCAGCCCTCTCATCTGAACTCCAAATTTGTAAGTACAATATTCATTCACTCAACACAAATTTATTAAATTTATCTGAAATACACCAGGCAATGTGCCTGCAACTAAGACTGGTCAGTAAACCGCAGCCTGTGGACCAAATCTGGCGGGTAGTTTTCATAGGACAGGAGTTTTTACATTTTATATGATTACATGATAAATGATAGCAAGTACCTACTAAATACCTTATTTTTGTCTCTTAGTTCTCAAAGCCTACAATATTTCTATCTGTACTTTTAAGAACATGTTTATAAACAGCTAGTCTAGTAGAAAAGACAATAATAATAAGCAATAGTACAAATGTGTTAAATGTTGAGAGGAAAGTAAAAAGTAAAAATATTGGAAGTAGTCAAGATCAGATAGTCAGAAAAACGCTTCCTGAAAGATTAAAATGTTGTGTGTGCGTGTGTGTGGTGTGGTGTGTGTGTGTGTGTGGTGATAAAGAACAGACTGTCACAAGGCCTCAAACTCAGCATGCTTACAAATATCACACCTGGTCACTGTCAGACCCCCATCCCCTCACTAAATACCACCTACTCTTCCACAAGTATTCCAGTATCAGTACAACCATCCAAACAGTTGTAAAACCCCAAGTCCTGGGAGATTATCCATGTCTACTCACTCTCTCATTCTTCGACATGCAACCAAAAAAAAGAAAATAGAATTCAAACCTTTCTACTCCACTGCCACTATTCTAGACTAATCGTTATCATCTCACCTGGATCACTACAACAGCCTTCAAACTAATCTCCTCCTATGCACTGAATCAAGTCTCCATAATGTGGCAGTGTGTTCTTTTTTAAATGCTAGCCCATGTTGTCCTGAATAAAACCTCTTAAATTTATTTCTTAATCTCCTGGAATTCCACCCTCCAAAGTGACCAGCACAGCCAATTTAAAACACCACAGACAATGATTGGCTGACAAGGTATCCCCATTAAGTCTAAAATACAAGCAGGGTCTGGTTAAACCACCAACTGTAAGCTCACATGCTGTCAGCATGTATGAAGAAGGAAATAATAGGGCTATTAAGGACCTGATGACTGGAGAACTCAAAACCATGAACTAAAGTTTAAAAAGACTATTTGATAATAGCTGCAAATGGAAGGATCTTTTGCGCATGTTGACATTATAAGGTATGATGAGGCTAGACTCAAAAACCAGGGGTAGAAGTTCCTTTTCCTAGAGAAAGCCCTAAACTGAAAAGAAACTTCTGGGAGAAGAATCTCAAGTAAGCAAAAACAGGTACACTTAGGGAAAAGGAAAGAGAGAGTCCAGATAAAGGTGGGTTAGTGAGACATAGCCAGTCTCTGAAAATAGGAAACCATATTTCCTTTTATCACTTTGTAAGAGCTAAGAGAAAAAGAGAGTCTAGAATGGTCCCAACTGACCCTGAAAAGTTTAGGAAAACTATTATAAAAATGAATAGAAAAGGACTGGGATCAAATTCCGTGTCATGAAAAATGAGAAAATGACAGTAAATACTGATGTAAACACCTGCAAAAAAGCCACACCTACAAAAGAAGTAAAAATTAAATCCCAGAAAATGACAGAAAATATGAAATAACATCACAAATCAGAATTAAACTCAGAAATAAGGTGCTAAAAATCAGGAAGAATTTGAAATAAAAGGAAAAATTTCAGAAAAAAAAAATCTAACCAAGAACAACCATAAAATCTAATACACAACAAATAGTGCTTAAGAAATACAGAATGTGTAAATAAGTAAAGTTTTAGTCAAAAAGAAATAAAGGTAGAGTGATGCAAGTATCATAATGGAGTGAGAAAACCTCCTGATCTCTCCTTTAAAGATACAACAAATTGGACAACTATAATTCAACAAAAACACATCCGAGAGATCAACGCAGCGAGCTATCCGAAGGTGGGTGGGTGTAACAGGGAGAGCAGGGAGGCAGGACAGGGAGGAAGACAGAGATGAGAACTGCAGACGCAGTCCAGGCTTGCCACGAGCCGAGTGAATGTGGGAGCAGTGGAAAGTCAGGTTGCAACGTCACTCAGCAGATTGGGGGACAGACACAGCGTTTTGGTCTGAGTGACCAGTACACACTGAGGCTGAGCCCAGCAACAGGGTTGAAGCAGCAGGACAAAGGCTGGTGGCTGCCGATGAGCAGCTGCCATCACCAAGGAAAAGAAGCCCAGACGTGGTGGTTCCCCCTGCCCCACACAATCTCCCACACCCAACCCAGCTCTAGCCACAGGGCAGCAGCGGAGACAAGTCATGAAGGAGTAGCAGCAACGTTCCAACAGAGTGGCCTGTACTCAATGTGGCTACACTCAGTGAAAAAAACAAAGCCACAGACTCAGAAACCACACACAGCTGCGGAACCCGTAGAGGCAGCTGGGACATGCAGAAAGTGTGGAGTGGATGGTGGCTTCTGGTTGCAGGAAAACAGCCTAGGAACTCAGGCTTGGAGCCTCATCACCCACCACACCCCACCACAGGGGTGATGCCCTGAGACTGAGGTGACTTGGTAATAAAGGAAACCCCATTCCTTATGGAGGAATACCGCACCACCCCACAGAGATCCTGGAAGTCCCAGGAATGCAGATAAAACAAACATTTGTTCTATAGCACTATCTAATGAAAAAATATAAGATTTCGACTTATCAACCTGCTAAATGGTTTAAAAAGTACTGAATAAAGATTTCAATCTTTCAAATGCCCAAGCGGAGAAACAATCCATTAAGTACCATGAATAACCAAGGTAATAGGGTAGTTTAAAAAAAATAAAATAAAACATCTAGAAAATAAACTCAAAAGACATGGAATACCGTGATTTAAATTAAGAGAATTCAAAATTGTAGTTCTGAAAAAACTCAATGATATAAGAAAATCAGAAAGGCAGTTCAATGAACTCAGGAATAAAATCAACAAAAGGACTATTTTACCAAAGACACAAAACTATAAAAAAATAAGCAAACAGAAATTCTGGAACTAAAGAACTCAATTAATAAGATGAAGAATGAATCAGAGAGCTTAAAAAATAGAGCAGACCAGATGGAAGAATTAATGATCTTGAAGACAGAAATCTAGAAATGACTCAGGTGGAAGAAGAGAGAGAATTGAGGGTAAAAAAAAAAAGTTGGAAGAACACTGCAAGAACGACCTGACTCCATTAGAAAAGGAAATATAAGAATAATGGGTATACCAGAAGGAGAAACAGGGAGAATGGAATAGAGAGCCTATTTAAAAAAAAAAAAATACCTAAGAATCTCCCAAACCTTATAAAAAGATTTGGACCCTAGAATCTAAGAAGCTAACAGAATACCTAATTATCTCAATACAAAAAGACCTTCAAGTACATTCTATTAAAGCTATCAAAAGTCAACAACATAGAAGGAATTCTTGAGACAGCCAGGGAAAAGGCTGAAACCTATAAAAGAAGCCACATTAGAATATCATTGAATTTTTTTTGAGCAGAAATCCTGAGTTAGGAAACACTGGAATCAAATTTTTAAAATACTGAAAAAAAATCATCAACCAAGAAAAATATACCCATCAAAGCTATCCTTTTGATATGAAGGAGAAATAAGTTTTTCTCTGACAAATGAAAGCTAGGGAATTTACCACAAGACCTGCATAACAAGAAATGTAGAAAGGAGCTCTTAAACCTGAAACAAAACAGTAAGTAATATGAATAACAGACAGACACACAAGAGCAGGAAAATGTAGAAATTATGAAACAAAGAGCTGGTTCTTTGAAAGATAAAGTTTATAGATCTCTGTCTAGACTCACCAAGGAAAAAACAGAAAAGACTCAAATAAATAAAATCAGAAATGAGAGATGTTACAAGGGACACCACAGATATACAAAGGATTATACAAGAATACTATGAAACGCTGTATGCCTCAAAATTCAATAACCTAGAAGAAATGAACAAACTCATAGAAATATATAATCTTCCTAGACTGAACTGTAAAGAATTGGAAAAGCTAAACAGTGCAATCAACAGTAAGGAAACAGTTATCAAAAACCTCCTCCCAAAATCAAAAGTCTAGGACCAAATGGCTTCACTAGAGAATCCTATTACACATTCAAAGAAGATTTAATACTTATCCTCAAACTCTTTTGAAAAATTTAAGAGGAAATTTTTCCCAACTCCTTTATGAAGCAAACATTATTCTGATACCCAAACTTGGCAAGGACAATACACGCACACACATGCACACAAAATTACAGGCCAATATCTCTGATGAATACAGATGCATAAATCCTAAACAAAATACTAGCAAATCAAATACAACAATGCATTAGAAGATAAAATATCACAATCAAATGAAGTTCCTTCCAGGGACTCAAGGATGGTTCAACATATGTAAATCAATTGATGTGATACACATTAACAAAATAAAAGACAAAAACCATATGATCATATAAATAGATGCAGAAGAAGCATTTGATAAGATACAGCATCTATTTATGATTAAAACACTTAATAAAATGGATATCAAAGGAAAATACTTCAATATATAAAATCCATATATGACAAACTCTCAGCTAACATACTCAAAGGTGAGGGCTGAATGCTTTTCCTCTAAGATCAGAAAAAAGACAAGATTGCCCAATCTCACACTGTTATCCAATGTAGTACTGGAAGTCATAGCCGAGCACTCAAGCAAGAAAAAGAAAGAAAAGGCATCCAAATGAAATAAAGAAGTAAAACTGTCACTTGTTGCAGATGACATGATTCTATGTATAGAAAACTCTAAAGATTCTACCAAAAAATATTAGAAACAATGAGTGAATATAGTAAAGTTACAGGATACAAAATCAATGACAAAAATCATTATGTTCCTATTAGTAACAATGAAATTGCAAATAAAGTAATGAAGAAAACAATCTCACCTGCAATTTCAACAAAAAGGATAAAATGCTTAGGAATAAACTTGACAAATTAAGTGAAGGATCTAGACATTGAAAAGTACATGACAATGTTGAAAGAAATTGAAAGACAGTCCATGTTCATGGACTGAAGAATCAACATAGTTAAAATGTCAATGTTACTTAAAGCAATAGACAGATTTAATGCAATCCCCATCAAAATCCCAATGGCTATTTATAAAAAAACAACAAAAAACAGAACCAAAAAATACAGATTTGTATGGAACCACCAAAGACTGCCAAATAGCTAAAGCAGTCCAGAGAAAAAAAGAACACAGCCAGAGGTATCACACTCCCTGAATTCAAATTATACTAAAAATCTACAATAATCAAAACTGTATCATCATTCCAAGCACATTCTCTGACCATAATGCTTTGAAACTGGAGAGCAACCATAAAAAGTGGGAAGAATCACAAATACTAAATATTATGGAGATTAAACATGCAACTAAAAAAAAAAACCGGTCATAAAAGAAAGAAAAGAGAGATCAAGAGATGCATAGAAACAAATGAGGATGAAAGCACATTATATCAAAACTTTTGGGGCACAGCAAAAGCAGTTGTAAGAGGAAAGTTCATATCATTACAGGCTTATCTCAAGAAACAAGAACGATCCCAAATAACCTTACATTACATCTAAAAAAAAACTAGAAAAAGAGGAACAAATGAAGCCCAAAATCAGCAGAAGGGAAGAAATAATAAAAATAGAGCAGAATTAAATGAAATTGAGAACAAAAACACAACAGAAAAATTAATACAACAAAGAGAGCTGTTTCTTCGAGATTAATAAAACTGATAAACCCCTGGCTACACTCACTCAAGTAAAAAGGGAAAGGACACATATAAACAATCAGAAATGAAAGAAAGGTTACAACAGATATAACAGAAATACAAAGGATCATTCAAGAATACCATGAAAGATTATATGCCATCAAATTCAATAACCTAGAAGAAATGGACAAGTTCTTAGGAATATACAACTTCCTAGACAAAATCATGAAGAACTGGAAAATCTAAATAGACCATCAACAGTATAAAAATTGAAACAATCATAAAAAACCTCCCCAAAAAATAAAAGTCCTGGACCAGATGGCTTCATTAGTGAATTCTACCAAACATTTAAAGAAGATTTAACACTTGTTCTTCTCAAAGTTTTCCAGAGAAGTCAAAGAGGCAATACTTCCCAACATTACTCTGATATCAAAACCTGGTAAAGATAACACAAAAGAAAACTATAGACCATTATCTTTTATGAATACGGATGCAAAAATCCTAAACAAAAATACTAGCAAACTGAATACAACAACACATTAAAAAGATTATACACCATTATAGAGTGGGCTTCGTCTCAGGGGCACAAGGATGGTTTAACATATGCAAATCAATTAATGAGGTACAACGCATAAAGAAAATAAGGATAAAAATTATATGATCATATCAATTGATGCAGAAAAGCATGACAAGATACAGCATCCATAAAACACTTAAATAAAATGGGTATAGAAGGAAAATACCTCAACATAATAAAAGTCATTTATGACAAACCCTCAGCTAACATTATATTTAATGGTGAAAAACTAAAAACTTTCCCTTTAAAATCAGGACGAGACAAGGCTGTCCACTATCACCACTATTATTCAACAGTGTTGGAAGTCCTAGTGACAGAAATCAGACAAGAGAAAGAAATAGAAAGCATCCAAACAGGGAATGAAAAAGGAAAATGGTCACTTTTTGCAGATGACATGATTCTCCTATAGAAAACCCTAAAGACTCCACTAAAAAATATTAGAAACAATAAATACACAGGGAAGTTTTCAAGATATAAAATAATGTTCAAAAATCCATAGTATTCCTATAACAATGAATTTTCAGAAAAATGAAAAAAAAATCCTTTTGCAATTCTAACAAAAAGAATAAAATAACTAGAAATAAATCTAACGAAGCATATGCAGAACTCTACGCACTGAAAACTAAAAGACATTATTAAAAGAAATTGAAGATACAAAGAAATGTAAAGATATTCCATGTTCATGGATCAGAAGAACCAACATAGCTAAAATGACTTTATTATCCAAAACATTATACAGATTTAATATCAGAATCCCAATAGCATTTTTTTAAAAAAGAAATAGAACAACAACAAAAAAATCATCAGATTTGTATGGAAGCACAAAAGCTGAATAGCCAAAGCAATACTGAGAAAAAGAACAAGGCCAGAGGTATCGGTCTGCCTGACTTCAAATTATATCACAAAGCGACAATAATCAAAACAGCATGATACTGGCAGAAAAACAGACACATAGATCAATGGAACAGAATTGAAGGTCCAGAAATAAACCTCCGTATATATGGGCAAATAATTTTTGACAAAGGAGCCAAAAACATACAATGGAGAAAGGAAAGCCTCTTCAATAAATGGTACTGGGAAAACTAGAAAGCCACATGCAAAAGAATGAAACTAGACTGTTATCACCATATACCAAAAATAACTCAGCATGGATCAAAGATCTGAATATACGACCTGAAACAATAAATTGCATAGAAAAAAATATAGGCACTAAACTCGTGGACCCTGGATTTAGAGAGAATTTTATGATTTTGACCTCAAAGGCAAGGGAAGTAAAAGCAAAAATAAATGAATGGGACTATATCAAACTAACAAGCTTCCGCACAGCAAAAGAAACCATCAACAAGGCAAAAAGGCAACCAACTGAATGGGAGAATATATTTGCAATCAACACCTCCGATAAGGGCCTAATTTCCAAAATATATAAAGAACTCATACAACTCAGCAATTAAAAAATAATAATAAAAAATGGGCAGAGGACCTCAACAGACACTTCTCCCAAGAAGACATACAAATGGCCAACAGACATATGAAAAGATACTGAACTTCACTAGCTATAAGGAAAATGCAAATCAAAACCACAATGAGATACCACCTCACACCTGTCAGAGTGTCTATTATCAATAAGAAGAAATAACAGGCATGGCAGAGGATGTGTAGAAAAAGGAACGCTGTACACTGCTGATGGGAATATAAAATGGTAAAACCACTTTGTAAAACAGTATGGAAGTTTTACTCAAAAAATTAAGAACAGAGCTACCCTATGACCCAGCAATCCTCTTCTGGGCATCTATCCCGAAATTTTAAAAACATTTATTCATAAATATATATGTACCCTGTACCCCTATGTTCACTGAAGCCAAGACATAGAAACAACATAAGTGTCATCTGATGAATAATTTGATAAAGAAGTGGTACATATCTACAATGGAATACTATTAAGCCATAAAAAGGATGTGATAGTGAAATTTGCGACAACATGGATGGATTTTGAGAGTATCATGCTAAGTGAAATAATTCAGATGGAAGACCAACAGAACCATATGATTCATTCACGTGGGTATAAAACAGAAGCAACAAAAGAATACACAAAACCAACAAACTCACAAAGACAACAGCATAGTGGCTATCAGAGAGGAAGGGAGTGGGGGATGAAGAGGGTAAAGGGGGTGAACATATGGTGACGGAAGGAGACCAGACTTTTGGTGGTGAGCACACAATGCAACATACAAACGATGTATTACAGAACTGTATGCTTGAAACTTATATAATATTATTAACCAGTTACCTCAATAAATTTAACTTAAAAAAAATGAAGGTGAAAATTAGAATGAAAGTGACAATAAAGGGAAGATCCTAAATTCATATAATAAGGAGTCCCAAAAGAAGAAAATCAAAGCAATGAAACTGAGTAATATTAAAATATAAATATTAAAATCTATAACCTAAAAAAAAATCCTGAAACTATGTCTTAAAATGAAATACTGAAAGACTACACCAAGTACCTGGGAAATATCAATCTAGAAAAATCAATATTGAGATATATCAGTAAAACCTGTGGATTTCCAAAAAGGGAAGAAAAATGCCTCTTAATATCAGGTCAAAAAAAAAAAATCTAGTGATTTATAAGGTAGATCCAATAAGCGAGTTCAACGAGGTCACAAGATACAAGATAAAAATAGAAAAATCAGTTGTATGTCTATATACTAGCAATGAACATTTGGGTGCCAAAATTAAAAATACAATATCATTTATAATCTCTTGAAAGAATAAATAAACAGGTATAAACCTACAAATATATGCACAGGACACATGCTGAAAACTATATAACTCGAAGGAATTCAAAGATCTAAAAACAATGGAAAGACATACTGTGTTCATGAACTGGTTGACTGAACTTGGTAAAGATGTCAATTCTCTCTATAATGACATATATGCTTAACCCAATTCTTTCAAAATCCCAGCAATATTTTCTGTAAATACAGAAAAAAATTATTCTAAAATTTATGTAAAAAGGCAAATTAGAACAGCCAAAATAATTTTTTTAAAAGAGGAATTAGAGGACTCAGTCTGTCTAATTTCAAGATTTATTATATAGCTACAGCAATAAACACTGTGTGATATTGGTGGAGAAGTATATACAATGATCAATGGGACAGAGAACCCAAATAGACCTACACAAATATGCTCAACTGGTTTTTGAAAATCTGTGAAAGCAATTCACTGCAGGAGAGATAAACTTTTCAACAAACGGTCCTGGAATAGGTAGATATTGATAGATAAATTGTGAACCTCAACTTAAGTCTCAACCCTTATATAAAAATTAAGACAAAATGGATCACGCTTAAGCGTAAAACAATATAACTTTTAGGAAAAAAAGGAAAATATCTTTGGGGTCTGGAAGTAGGCAAAGAGTTCTTAGACTTGACCCTAAAAGTATGATCCATAAAAAGAAATAACTGGTAAACTAGACCTCATCAAAATTAAAAAATTTTGCTGAGAAAGCCCCCAGGTGAAGAGGATGAAAAGACAAGCTAGAAACGGAAAAAATATGTGTAAACCATATATTCAATGAAAGACTACTATCTAGAATACATAAAGAAAGCTCAAAGCTCAGTCATAAAATAAACAATCAATTCAATTAGAAAATGGGCAAAAGAAATGAAGAGACTTTTATTGAGGAGGATTTATAGTTGGCAAATAAGCACTATAAAAGATGTTCAATATTATTAGCCATTAGGAAAATGCAACTTAAAACCATAATGAGATATTACTACACATCTATCAGAATAGCTAAAACAAATAACTGTGACAACACCAAATGCTGGTGATCATGTGGAGAAATTCACGCATTGCTGGTGGGGTTGTAAAATGGTATAGCCATCTAGAAAACAATTTTTAAAAAAACTAAACATGCAATATCACAGGACTCAGAAACTATAATTCTGGACACTTATTCCAGAGAAATGAAAACTTGTTCACAGGAACCTGTCTATAAATGTTTATAGCTGTTTTATTCCTAATAGCCCAAATCTGGAAACAACCCAGGTATCCTTCACAGCCTGAACATCCATACCATGGAATATTTCCAACAATAAAAAGAATGAACTGTTGATACAAACGACAACTTGAATGAATTTCCCAAGAATTACAATGAGAAAAAAGCCAATCCCAAAAGGTTACATACCATATTATTCCATTTATATAACATTTATGAAATAAAAAATTAAAGAAACAGAAAAGATATTAGTGGTTCCCAGGGTTGAGGAGGGTAGGAGTGGGAGGAAGTGAGCATGGCTACAAAATGGCAGCATACGAGATCCTTGTCCTGATGGGAATGTTTTATATCTTGACTATAAGTATCAATATTTTATTATAGTGGTTGGAGATGTTACCATTGGGGGAAACTGAGTAAAGGATACAAAGTATCTCTCTGAATTATATTTTACAATTGCGTGTGACTCTACAATTATTTAAAAATAAAAGTCAATTTTTAAAAACTTTGAAATAAAAGATACTTCACATCAGATGCTGAGGAGGAAGGGAAGAAGAGGTCACAACAAATTTCAATAATGCACATAATAGGGAATCAATAGATAACAATAAAAGAGAGAGTAGCAAATAAAGCTAACCACTGTAACAAAAATAAAAACTTCCCAAAATACCAAAAAATACTTTAAAAAAGTCACAGAGAACTATCTTACATATAAATATACAGGAAGAGGGAGGGAACAAGCAGAGAGCACAAGGAAACTATAACTAACTTGAGAACCATATGAAAACGAATAACATGTGAATGACAAAATTAAGCTTTAAAAGAAAAGCAATCCCTAAAAATAAAAAACATATTAAAAAATTAATGGATTTTAATGTCTATCCAGTTGGTGGCAGAGTTAACACTATCCCATGTAACTTTTCAACACAATAATTTGACTATATTTCCCCTTTCAACCCTAAAGTCAAGAGAAGTACAAAGGAAACTCTAAACTGTTTCCAGTAATCCCATTACTGGTTATTGTGCTGAGATTCTTATTCTGAGATTGCAGTTTGTTTATCAGGAATGAAGAAAATTAGTAATAATGTGATATTCTAATTCCATCATTCTTGGGGTCACAGAAAACCAAGAATTCCAGCCTGGAACAAAGATTTAGGTGTATGTATGATAGAAGAGGTTTAATAAAATCCTGCAGTCTTGAATTTGATTTGGAACTATCAACACAAATATCAATTATATGCAAAATACATCTTTTTATAAAAAATTCCTAGATCTTTCAAAAATGCCCAGGAGCCAACTTGAAGGGGCTCCATTTGGTCAGGGATAGTACAATGAGAGTATCAGTAAGAATAATAACTACAATTGACTGAAACATACATATGATTTAATTCAGAACTCGGAAAATGAAAAATAAAAAATAAAAACTAACTGGTCAGCATTGGAAATGCTAAAGGATGACCTCACTGTTCTGAAAACTGATAAATGGAGAGAATCAACCACTCGTTTTGCCTTTACCTAAACAAATTTTACCATGGGTGTAACCTAACCAATTAACAAATGAGGGAAGTTTTCTCTTTAAAATAGTATTCAGATAATAAAGAAGGAATGGTAGAATTATAATTTACCATTTTATAAATTTCCAGACTTAGGCAATGTTCCTCAATGGTTGTCAATAGTACAGAAAAAAGACAGACACATATGCTTCCTGAAGGATGGGAAAAGCATCACATATGATGCACTCTTGTTCCCTCTGCCCCAAATAATCTAAATCTAAATCTGATAAAAACTCCAGATTCGATGATGAATTTATAGGAAAAACAGGACAGATAAACATTGTTAAATGATACCATAAGATAACAAAAACAAACTATGCACTTAGTATTTTTAAAAAAATGCACAGAAAAAGAGATGGTAAGATTAAAATATTATAGATTAAAAAAGGAGACTTCAAACTCATACCAATTGACCATAGTAAGGATTTAAACTTTTATTTGGATACTGATCCAAACAAACCATTAAAAATATAATTTGATAGTTTTAAAGGAGTTATTGTTAGACATGGGTTTGTATGTGGTGGGGAGGGAAATGTAATAATGACATTGTGCTGATTTTAAGCCCGAATTTTTAAATAACATACATTATTCTGAAAAACAAAAAAGTATATATGTCACTTCTGAAAGACTCATACTTTGAGAGGTCATCTGTTACGTTTAAACTGGATCTTAACTGTAATAGAAAAAAAATACTTTTTTAATGCATTGTTGAACTCATGTAAGTAATAAGGGGGTAGAGGAGCCAGGAAGGTTAAATCTAAGTGAGAAGTCATAAAAAGTAAATATGTGAAAAGGAAAGTGTGAGGGTAGTAATCTAATTCACACTAGGAACAGAAATTAAGTCCTGGACTCTGATCCAGGACTAGAAAGCTAAGATGTCTCATTTTAGCCAGAACCCTCAAGATGGCCAAAACGAACTTTCTCAACAGATGAAAACCTTTTCTGCAGAAAAGCAGTTCTGCTAGGCTCTCAGGATTAAATAAAAGCTACCAAATATACGAGAAAGGAAACCACTATAAAAAGAGTTATAACTATAGAGTCAATGGCAACAACTAATAAGAATATAGGTGCATTCCCCTTGGAATTAAAACATGAGAATTAAGTTATAAAATATAAAACTACAGTAAATTCTTAAAAGAAAAATGGAATTAAAAGCAGCAGAATCCAGAAGAAATTATAAAAAAGACCAGATCTGAAAAAAAAAGAACCAAACAGAACTTTGAGATATGAAAAGTTAAGTGTTGAAATATAGTACTATAACCAAATTAAGAACTCAACAGATGAATTTTACAGCAGGTTGGATGTAGTTTAAGAGAGATTCAATGAACTATAAGGCAGATCAGAAGAAACTATCAATTAAAAACTTTAAGATTAAAAATACAGAAGAATAAGAAAGAAACACAGAGACTACAGTAAGAAGTTATAAAAATATGTTTATTTGGGTTCCAGAAAGATAACAGAAGTATCAAGTAAAAACAACATTTAAAGAACAGTGCTTGAGAATTTCCCAAATCTGATGAAAAACACAGAACCACAGATCCAAGAAGCCCAACAAACTCCAAGTGGAAAAATTAAAAGAAATCACAGTAAAAATGCAGAGAACCAAAGAAAAGAAAAAGAAGAAGAAATCCTAAAAACAGAGAAAAACATTACTTTTAAAAAGCAACAGACTGAAACCTGACTTTAAAAAATTCTCTATTAATTTTATTTGCTACAAGTGGGCCTTAAAAATGGTTATATTTGATAGGTCTATAACTTTTCAGCAAGTTATAAAGTATACAGTATTTTTAAAATAGCATATCCCCATATTTGTGCTTCCTAAAGCTTTTCTGTCACAGAAAGCATTCCTAAATCACTTTAATAAGCTATACTCAATGGTTTTCATTTGGACTGCATTTGTATAATTGACACTTTTTAACATTTTGCTTTTTTAAAAAACATAGGCCCTATATAACATATTGTACATATACAATTTCGGGTGGTTCTAGAGTCATCAGAAGCCTGTCAACCCCAGGTTAAGAATCACTACAATAAAAATAAATATTTTCAGAAAATAACAGGATTTAGAGTGATGGAAGTATTCTGAAATTCAATAGGTGATGGTTGCACAACTGAAAAACTTTAATGAAAATCAAACTAACAATGATTGAGTTGTATGGTATATAAACTATACCTCAATAAACCTGTTTTTAAAAATCCTCTGCAATGCAAATATTCATAACTTGTTCCTTGGGCTACTGTTTTTCTATGTATATTAATAGAAGCAAACTGTATATTTTGGGGGAGGAGGAGGAGGTAGGAGACTACATGAGAACAAACAAAAAATAGCCCTCTGAAGTGGTGATTTATCAGAAACTATAGCTCTGGGACAAAAAAAAAAACAAAAACAAAAAATCTGAGGTGGTACTGTGCTGATGCTTCAAGGTTTCCACCAACTAGGTAACCATGTTTCAGGGTATTCAGAAAAGCAATGGAAGCCACAAGGCCGTGAGAAATATCTTCAATGTGCTAAAAGAATATTAACTTCAAACGGAATTCTAATAAAGAAATGATAGATTTTAAAGACCACCACTTTACAACAGTTAATAAACTAATAGATCTACACAATGACCACCAATGGTTGCTGTATCACACACAAAAAAGATAATCTGACATAATGTATCACTTAACAGAAATATATAATACATAAGAAAGTGAAAAGCCAATCCATGGAATGGTAGAAAAGACTGGTAGACCATGTATCTGATAAGGACTTGTATCTAGAATATATAATGGACCCTTACAATTCAATTAAGACAATTTTTAAATGGGCAAAGGATCTGAATAGACAGTTATCCAGAGAAGGTAAACAAATGTTCAATACAGTGGTTACCAGAGGGGAGACGGAAGGGGGAAAAATAATTAAAATGTTTTAAAAAATTTTTTTAAATAAATAGTTTTAAAAAAAGAAAAAATAAAATTTATGCTCAACATAATTAGCCATCAGAGAAATGAAAATTAAACCCACAATAAGATCCATCAAAATAAAATTTAAAAGAAAGATAAGTACTGGTGAGGATATGGAGAAACTGGAACTCTCATACACTGCTGGTGTGATTATAAAATGGTGTAGCCACTTTGAAAAAGTCTGGTAGTTCCTCAAAAGGTTAAAACTTGAGTTACCATATGATCGAGAAATTCTACACCCAGGTATATACAAGTGATATGAAAACATATGTCTGAACAGAAACTTATACACGAATGTTTAATAGCAGTGATACCTACAAAACCAAAAAATGAACAACATAAATGTCCATCAACTGATGAATGGGTAAATACAACATGTTATATCCATACAATGGAATATCATTCAGCAATAAAAAGAATAAAGAACTGACACATACTAATAACATGCAAGAACTTTGAAAACATTATGTTAAATGAAAAAAAGCCAGTCACAAAAGACTAAAATTATAAGATTCCATTTATATGAATGTCCTGAACAGATAAATTAAAGAGAGAGAAAGTAGATTAGCTGTTGCTTAGATCTATGGGAAGGATAGGGAAATAGAGAGTGACTGCTGGAGGGCATAAAGTTTCTTTCTGTGGTGATGAAAATCTAAAACTGATTGTGGGATGGTTGCACAATTCTATGAATATACTAAAAACCACTGAATACACTTCAAATGAGTGAGCTGTAGTGTACATGAAAATGTATATGACTTATACCCAACACAATTTTTTAAAGAATTATATAATACCACCTAAAAAATGTTTTGGCATTCAGTCAATCAATCTCAATCAATAATATCGAGCCTCTATATCTAATAACCAATTTAGAGAACAGACAGACATACTAAACACCATGGGGTTGTAACCAGCAAAATCCAGAACAAACGACCCCATTCTCTAACAACGACAAGCAACAAGGCAAAAACATGTGGAGAAGTGGTTTGGGAAATGGAGTAGGAATCTATAAAGAGATTTAAAAGACAGTGTGACAAATCACAATAAATGGACCTTATATGGATACTGATCCAAACAAACTATAATGTGTTTTATACACTCATACACACGTGTGTGTTACATATAAGAGACAATGAGGAAACCTGAACACTGGATATTTAACAGTAAGTTACTACTATTAATTACGTTTAGTTGTAATTACATATGTGGGAATTGATATGATAGAGATAGCACTGCAGACCACTGGGAAAAAGATGGAGCTAGGCCAAATAATTAACAATGTGGGGGAAAAATAAAACTAGATACCTCCTACATCATCATACAGATAAATCAATTGCAGGGGAGTCTGAAAACTTATAAAAGCAACACTTTAAAATTTTAAAGAAAAACATTATGGTCCCTGAAAGAAGAAAGATTTCTTAAGCAGGATGCAATGCTAAAACCAAAAGAATAACTCAATTTAATTCAGAATTTATGTTCTTTGAAAGATGCCACATAGAAAATGAAAAAACAAGCCAAACTGGATACCCAAAGCTTGAATGGTGAATATAAATACCCAGAATGTATAAAGTACTCACACATCAATAAGACAATAGAAAAAATAGAAGAAAGACAAGAAAAGACATTTCGTAGAAAATGAAATAATAGTCAACATGAAAAGGTAGGCAACCTCATCAATGAGGACAACGCAAACTTAGACGATGAGATAGCATTTTGCATTTAAGACTGTCCAACAACAATAGGTATAACATCACTAAGTGTTTATGAAGATGGAGAAGAACTGGTAAAAAGTCAGTACAATTCTGGGGGAACAATTTGACAAAATCTGGTAAAGTTAAAAATATCCAAAGACATAGCAATTCTACCTGAGGGTATAAATCTCACAGAAATTCTTGCATATACGCATGAGATGTACACAAGTTTTTCTGGCACTATTGGTTCATGGCAGCCAAAAATTAAAACAAAAATGCTGAAGGCAACTCAAATGTTCATTAAAAGGAGAACAAATAAATTATGAGACATAACTATTATTACTCAGTAATGACGATGAATGAGCCAGAGTTACATGAATGAATCCAGAAATATAATGTAACATAAACAAAGTAAGTAAAAAAAAACTTCGGAAAAAAGTTTTCTAGGGCTGCAGTCAAGATGGCAGGCTACATAAAAGTAGGATTCACCACCTTCCATGACTGTTAAAATTAGACCCAAATTACACAACAAACAACATGAAGAACCACTTGAAGTCTAGCTGATCATAACATACATCTGAGGATCTAAAGAAAAACCCAAATCTGGTAGGAGGAGCAGAGACACAAAGCAGACTGGACCCCCACCAGAGCGACGCAGTTGAGCAGCAGAAGGGAGAGCATGAGAAGGAAGAGCATGGCCGCAGAGGGCCCTGAAGGAATGAGGGGCCCTTGCCCCACACAGGGGTTCCCCAGCCCAGAGTTCCAGTCCAGGAAAGAGGAGTTCCCACGAAACCTGACTGTAAAAACCAGTGGGAACTCTGGCCATCTGGGTAGCCAGAAAAAAAAAAAATTGAAAACCCAGATGTCCCTTTAAAGGGCATGCACACAGACTCACTTGTTTGTAGACACTCACCCTGGGTTCTGGTGGAGGGTCAGCCACTCTGGAGGTGCAAGAGACATATGGGAAAAGGCTGAGTTGTGGCACCTGGCCAAAAAATGGAGGGACAGCTGCTATTGCTCCCTTATTGGACCCACTCGGGCGCAGTCTACAAGTGGGTGCCATCTTTCTTGTGGTGAATCCTCCTCCCCCGCAACAGTCAATTCTAAATCTTCGATGGCTGGTGCGATGGGCCACTCCACCCCGTGTCTCCCTGAGGCCCAACCCCATCCAGCTCACAAACTGCCTGCAGCACTCATTACTAGTCAACCAGCCCCACTCTGCAGCTTCCCTGGGGTGCATATTTATTGACAGGCAGTAGCTTTCAGCTCACTTGGCCCACTGCGCGGCACACACATTTCTGGGGAGACTTTTGGTGGCAAGCTACTGGTGCTAGCCCAAGCTATAATACCTTTTGGGCAGATCACAGAAGTCTGAGGGCCTGAGGACGACAGTGGCTGGCACTGCTGTGACCTGAGACTTTCACAGGAAGCTGCAGATTCAGCACTGGCAAGAAATGTGACTCTGCATTGGCTAGGTGAAATGCGTTAGCTTTACCCTGGTGACTCCCTGCCCCACCCAACTTGCATACCACCCAAAGGTGCGTCCAGCTGTGGAGTCATACGGGCAGCTGACAGGCAGCTGGCAGGCAGCCCCAGGCCTTGAGGTGCACTGGTCCTTTTGTTAAGCTGCCCCAGAACCAGTACTGGGGGTATCTGACCTCAGCTTGCAGCATGGTCTCTCCCACTTGCCTCCAGATTCAGCAGAGACAGCAACCATTCACAGATCACTTTTAGCCCCTACCACACAGCCCTGAGCAATCAAATGCAGAAGCTGAACTTGGCCTACACAGGAGACCTCCTAAGGGGCCACAGAACCAGCACATCTGAAGGCTGACGTCAGAACACAGCAGAGCACCGCCTGACTAGCTCCATAAGTGGCACACCCACAGTGTGGTCTCAACATGTACATAAGACTGCTGGAGCGAATCCCACTTGATGGAGTCAGCCCCCAAGAGCAGCTCATACCCTGTGGATGGGGCTAATTCCCAGAGCCAGTCAGCCCAACAGTCAATCCCAGCCACTGACATGCTAACAGCAATCGAGGCTTAGATACAACAGAACACAAACAACCACACGAGGAACATGCCCAGAACCCCTGGAGCCACTGGACCACACAGGACACCTCCTACATAAGGCCACCTGGCTAAGCCTTGGAGATGTAACAAACCTTCCTAATACATAGAAACAAACACAGAGAGAGAAAACAACAATAACAAAAAATACTGCAAATGAAACAACAGGAGAAAACTCCAAAACAACAACAAGAACACAACAACTAAACAAAACAGAGGTAAGCAACCTACCAGGGGCAGAGTTCAAAACACTGGTTCCAAGGATGCTCTCCCCTTAAGGGAAGCATAGATAATCTCAGTGAGAATTTCAAAAGAAAGGTAGTAATCATAAAAGAACACAGAGACCATAAAGAAGAACCAGTTAGAAATGAAGAACACAATAACAAATGACAAATACACTAGAGGGAAAAAGCTAAAGCCAATTAGATGAAGTGGAGGACCGAATCAGCGAGGTGGAAGACAAAGTAGCAGAAAACACCCAGTCAGACAGTAAAAAGAAAAAAAATCAAAAAAAAAAAATGAGGAAAGTTTAAGAGACATCTGGGCCAACAACAAACACATCAACATTCGCATCATAGGGGTACTAGAAGGAGAGGAAGCGAGCAAGAGATTGAGAACCTATTTGAAGAAATAATGACAGAAAACTTTCCTAACCTGGCGAAGGAAATAGACATATAAGTCCAGGAAGCACAAAGGAATCCAAACGGATACACACCCAGACACATCATCATTAAAATGTTGAAGACAAAGAGAGAATCTTAAAAGCAGGAAGAGAAAGGCAGCTAGTTACTTACGAGGATATTCCCATAAGAATGTCAGCTAACTTTTTAACAGAAACTTTGCAGGCCAGGAGGAAATGGCACAAATTATTCAAAGTGATGAAAAAACAAGAACCTATAACCAAGATTACTCTACTCTACCCAGCAAGGCTATCAATTAAAACTAAAGGTGAGATAAACAGCTTCCCAGACAGGAAAAAGCTAAAGGAATTCATCACCAACAAGCCAGAATTACAAGAAACGTTAAGGGGTCTTCTATAAAAAGAAGGGAGAAGAAAAACCCACAAATACAAATAATAAAATGGCAATAACTACGTACCTATCAATAATCACTTTAAATGTATGTGGATTAAATGCTCCAATCAAAAGACAAAGGGTAGCTGAATGGATAAGGAAACAAGACCCACACATGTGCTGTCTACAAGAGACCCACCTCAGATCAAATAACACAGACTGAAAGTAAAGGGATGAAAAAAGATATTTCATGCATATAGAAACGAAAAAAAAAAAAAAAGCTGGGGTAGCAATACTTATATTAGACAAAATAGTTTAAAGCAAAAGCTATAATAAGAGACAAAGAAAGGCATTACATAACATAAAAATCAATACAAGAGAACATAGCCCTAGTAAATATATATGCAATCCAAAACAGAAGCACCTATATACATAAAGCAATTACTGACTGACGTAAAGAGATTGACAATAATACACTCATAGTAGGTAGGAGAATTTAACACCCCATTGACACCAAAAGAGATCTTCCAGACAGAAAATCAATAAGGGGGGAAAAAAACTCAGCCTTAACCGACATATTCACTAGACCAGATAGATTAGATTAATTGATAGTTTCAGTGTTTCACCCCAAAACGGAATATACATTCTTCTCAAGTGCACATGGAATATTTTCCAGGATAGACCACATGTTAGGACACAAAACAAGTCTCAAAAAAGCTTAGAAGACTGAAAGCATATCAAGTGTCTTCTCCAACTACAATGGTCTAAAACTAAAAATCAACTACAAGAAAAAAAATTGGAAAATACACAAACACATGGAGGCTAAACTACATGCTATTAAACAATGAATGGGATAACAATGACATCAAGGAAGAAATCAAAAGATACCTATAGAAAAATGAAAATGAAAACACGACGACTCAAAATCTATGGGACACAGCAAAAGCAGTCCTAAGAGGGAAATTCATAGCAATGTATACCTACCTGAAAAAGAAAAATCAAGAAAAATCTCAAATAAACCATGTAACCTTACACTTAAAAGAACTTTATAAAGAACAGCATATAAAACCTAAAGTGAGTAGAAGAAAGGAAATAATAAAGATCAGAGTGGAAATGAACTAGAGTCTAGAAAACAATACAAAAACAATCAATAAAACAAAGAGCTTGTTCTTTAAAAGGATAAATAAAGTTGATCAACCTTTACCCAGGCTCATTAAGAAAAAGAGAGGGACCCAAATAAATAAAATCAGAAATGAAAGAGAAGTAACTGTGGACTCGGCAGAAACACAAAGGATTATAAGAAAACACTAAGAGCAATAATATCCCAACAAACTGGACAATCTGAAGAACTTGACTCAAAACTGAGTCAAGAAGAAACAGAAAATCTGAACAGACTGATTGCCATCAACAAAATCAAATCAGTATAAAAAACCTTCCATAAAACAAAAGGCCTGGACCAGATGGCTTCATACACTAATTTTACTAAACATTCAAGGAAGAATTAACACTTTATTCTTCTCAAACTATTCCAAAAAATTTAAGAGAAGGAAAGCCTTCCTAACTCTTTTATGGAGCCACCACTACCCTGATTCCAAAACTAAAGACAGAACAAAAAAGAAAACTATAGGCCAATATCCCTGATGAACATTGATTTAAAAATCCTCAAAAAATATTAGCAAACCGAACTCCACAATACATTAAAAATATTATACACCAAGTTGGATTTATTCCTGGGATGCAAGATTGGTACAATATTCACAAATCAATTAATGTGATTATATCACATTAACAAATTAAAAGATAAAATAATATGATATCAATAGATGCAAAAAAAAGTGTTCGACAAAATCCAGCATCCATTTATGATAAAAACTCTCAGCAAAACAAGAATAGAGGGGACAGACCTCAACATAATAAAGGCCATATATGACAAACCTACAGCCAACATCATATTCAAAGGGAATAGCTAAAAACGTTTTCCTTAAGATCAGGAACAAGCAAGGATACCCACTTTGACCACTTACATTCAACAAAGTATTGGAAGTCCTAGCTATAGCAATCAGGCAATAAAGAGAAATAAAAGGAATCCATATTGGAAAGGAAGTAGTAAAAACGTCATTATTTGCAATGACGTGGAACTATATATAGAGAAACCTAAAGATTCCACCAAAAACCTGTTAGAACTAATAAATAAATTCAGTAAAGTAGCAGGATACAAAATTAATATTCAGAAGTCAGTTGCATTTTATATGCAAATGATGAACTTTCAGAAAGAGAAATTAAGAAAACAATCCCATTTACTATTCCACCAAAAACAATAAAATACCTAGGAATCAAATTAACCAAGGAGGTAAAAGACTGGTTCTCAGAAAATTATGTCACTGAAAAAAGAAACTGAAGAAGATACAAATAAATGGAAACATATACAGTGCTCATAGATAGGAAAAATCAGTATCATTAAGACGGCCATCCTACCCAAAGCAATCTACAGATTTAATGCAATTCCTATCAAAATACCAATAGCATTTTTCAGAGAATTAGAACAAATAATCCTGACATCTATATGGAACCATAAAGGATCCCGAATAGCCACAGCAATCTTGAGGAAATAAAGTTGGAGGGATCACACTACCTGATATCAAACTATACTACAAGGCTACAGTAATCAAAACAGCATGCAACTGGCATAAAAACAGAAACATTAATCAATGGAACAGAATAGAGAGCCCAGGAATAAATCCATGCCTATATTGACAAAAAATATATGACAAAAAAGGCAAGAATATACAATGTGGTAAAGACAGTCTCTTCAATAAACGGTGCTGGGAAAATTGGACTGATACAAGCCCCCGCAAAGAAACTGGACCACCTTCTTACACTGTATAAAAGAATAGACTCAAAATAGATTAGAGATTTCAATATAAGACCTGAAACTATAAAACTTCTAGAAGAAAGTAGGCAGTAAACTCTGAAAGTGCTCCTAGTAATTTCTTTTGAATACATCTCTTCAAGCAAGGGAAACAAAAAAATAAACAAATGGGACTATATCAAACTAAAAAGGTTTCGTACAGCAAAGGAAACCACCAACAAAACAAAAAGACAACTGACTGAGAGAAGGTATTTGCTTATGATACATCTGATAAGAGGCTAATATCCAAAATATATATAAAGAACTCATAAAATTCAACAATAAAAAAAATAATCCAATTTAAAAATGGGCAGAAGACTTGAACAGTTACTTCTCCAAAGAGGAAATACAGATGGCCATAGCTATATGAAAAGGTGCTCAAGGTCACGAATCATCAGAGAAATGTAAATGAAAACCACAATGAGATATCACCTGACACCTGTCAGAATGGTTATCATCAATAAATCAAAGCAGAACAAGTGTTGACGAGGATGTGGAGAAAAAGGAAATGTCATACACTGCTGGCAGGATTGCAAATTAGTACGGTCACTATGGAAAATAGTCTGGAATTTTCTCAAAAAATTAAAAATGGATCTACCTTTTGACCTAGCAATTACACTTCTGGGTATTTATCCAAAGAAACCAAAACACACGTTTGTAAAGATCTGTGCACGCCTATGTTCACAGCAGCGCTACTCACAATAGCCAAGACATGGAAGCGACCAAAGTGCCCATCAACAGGACTGGATAAAGAAGTTATGGTACAGATATCCAATGGGATATTACTCAGCTATTTAAAAAAAATGAAATCGTACCATTTCCAACAACATGGATGGACCTAGAGGGTATTATACTGACTGAAATATGTCAGAGAAAAATAAATACCATATGATTTCACTTATATGCAAATCTAAGAACAAAATACATGAACCAACTAAATAAAAACAGACTCGCAGATACGGAGAACAAACTGGTGATTGACAGAGGGGGAGGTTGGGGGGTTGGGTGTAAAAGGTGAAGGGATGAAGAAGTACAAATTAGTACTTACAGAACAGTCATGGGGATTTATAGTATAGCATAGGGTATATCGTCAATATTATTATAATAGTTGTTTAGTGCCAGACGGGTGCTAATCAGGGCGATCACTTCATGGACTGTATAAATATCTAACTTTTAAAAATTTAATTAAATAAAAAACTTCATTTTTTTCTTATTATAAATATGACTATTTCATACTATTTTTATAGTCAAAACAACCAAACAAAACTAAACACTATATATAGTTTCAGGATACATATACACATGTATGGTAAATCTTGAAAAGCAAAGTACTGATTTACACACATTTGTGACAGTGGATTATTTCTTGTAGAAAGTGAGGGATGGGATCACAGAGGAAATGAATTGACTGGATTCATGAATATGTTTTATGCTGCCTCAAAACCTGTATCTATGTTACCTATTTTTATATATTAAATTGTATAATTTTTATATATCTAAAGGAGAGAAAATAACACTACTGATGCACCACCACGCATTCTGAGTTGTCCATAGTTGTGACCCACCGACACTTTGCCTCCCCACCTTCACTTGTGTCTAGTGGCATCAACATCCCAAATTGCACCCATGCTAAGGAAAAACTAATGCTAACATCCATCAGATTTCAATTCACAGAACACGATCCAAAAAAACAATGAAAATCCCAACACCACTCGAGTGTCTAATTCAAACTTTCTCATTCATCATCTCACACTACACTTTGCTCTGGGTTAGTAGTTCTCAAACTTTAGCCTGCACTGGAATAACCTGGCTTGTTAAAACAAAGACGGCTGAGGTCCATTCCCAGAGTTTATTGAGTAGCAGGTCTGGGGTAAAGGTTAAGAATTTGTGTCCAACAAGATCCCAGGTGATGTTGATGTTGCTGGTCTGGGAACCATACTGTTAAGAACCACCGCTCTAAGGGTAGCACTTATACAAAACATAAAATAACACAACCATCACCAAATTAGAAAACACACAAAAAAATCCTAATGAACAATTTTTCTCTAAGGTACTTAGAAACAATGTAAACCATTCCACACACACTGGCTACATATGTTGGACAAATTACATTAGTGCACTTTTGATGCCACAACATTGTAGCTACAAAAATCTGTTCCAGAGTAAGCAGTCTAGTTTTAAATCCTGGCTCAAACTTAATATTTTGAGAATGTTACTGGCCTTACTACTTCATCCTCTACTTTACCTTCTTTATTTATAAAGCGACGACAACAATTCCTCAGAAGTTTACTGAGATGAATGAATCAAAATCATGCTAAGTGTTTGTAACAGGGGCAGTGCTGGCACAGAAAGCCCTCGATACACAGCTGTCTTCATCATCAAAGTTAAAGATGCTCCAATGTTCCACATGTGTCAGGGTCAACGCCTCTCTATCTCTAGACCACTTCAAGACCACTGCTTCTACTCCATTATGGAAAAAGTTATACCGTCTAACCATATCCCTTGTGTCCATTCTCATTTCTGTTACTATCTTCATTTTTGAAGATTCTGTCAGCTGGCTCTGTTTTCCTCTACAAACCAAGTCCTGACAACAACCACAGTGTCTTTGACATTCCTTCAAACAAGCCAGTTCAAGGGGCTGGCCAGGTGCAGATGAGGCTCTTCTTTTTTCTCTAAATTTCAGTATTACCATGACTCAAGAGTCCTTCACAAGAACCACTCACAGATCTGCCAGCCCAATCAGGATAAATTTTGGATATTTTACCTTTCATTCAAAAACTGAAAGGTTCATTCAACATTTTACTATGAAATGGGTAGACTTTCCCTTAAACTCTATGTATAGTGATCTCTAATTTGAGGACTCTCTGACCCTAACAGCAAAACTCTCCTTAGATCCAGTTAAGGCATTAAATAATTTCTCATTAATTAGCCATTCACCAGATTGACTTGACTTAGATCCACAAAGGTTACTTTCATCCCTTAGAGCGCCTTGATTTTCTCCCAATTTATCAACCCCTTACTGTTTTTGCATCCCTCTTACAGAGTCCTCATACTTCAACACGTCTGCCCTTGCACTTCTATTCTATTACCTGGCAAAAGCTAACCTTGGGTCATTTCAATTCTCATTCCAAAAGCTGGGCTTGCTAAGTGCTTCAAAGCAGAGAGTGGAGGACAAAAAAGCCCCAACTCAACCTCCATTATGAGTATTACCAAATCTAGATTGCTAATATCAATTAAGCTCTCAATGTTTGCTGTGCGAAAATCTTTCCAGGCTTTCCAAGTTAGATTTTGTACCAAAAGCTACTGCTCTCAAGCCCCCTACTTATTAAGAAAACAGAAAGCATCAAAGTAGTAAATCCTTTAATTTCTATCATGTATCCAAATCTCCCCGATTGCATCCCCAGTAACCTGCATCCTCAAACATCCCTGTCTCCTTTCTTCCTATCACAATGACGGTACAAGAGTTGGCTGTCTTTGCTCTCATCTCCTCAGGAGTTCTTGCTGCATGGATTATATTCTCTCCCCCATTTTTCAACCTCTATTTCCCATCATCATGAGTAACCACAGTTCTCTTTTATCTTATTTTTTAAAGGCCTTCCTTGACATACGTTTTTTTCTGACTTCTGTCCTCCGTAGCCAAAATTCTTAAAATGGTCTATGCGGTCTTCACTTCCATTCATTTGGCCCACTATGATCCAAAATTCCATTGATGCTCTTGCCAAGATCATCAGCAACCTTTACTGATGGAACACAATCTTTATGTGGCTTGTCTACAGGAAAACACTGGTAACCATTCATTCTTAACCTATTTAACTTCCATAATACCATCCTCTTTGGCCTTCTTCCTTCATCCACCTATGTTATTCTTTCCCATGCTCTGTCTACACCTAAAGGCCTATTCATCTACTCCCTCTACAAACCCGTTTTAGATATCACATGTATTTCCATCACCTCAATTACCAACTACATATTAATAACTGGATCATCTGGATTTATTTCCTGATAAGTTCTGCAAAAATGCAATTATGTGTAACTTTTCAGTAAGGCTATAAACACAATACATGTTTATAACTAGGAAACATCTAATCTGGTGTTTAAAACAGTACAGTATATTGTTTTGTCTGCCTATATATAGTCCAGGTTGTGATTAGTCAATATATCACGGAAGCATTACTCTTTTTTTTTTTTTTTTTTGGTATAACAGCTTTGAGATATAATTCATGTGCCATACAATTCAACCATCCAAAGTGTACAACTCAATAGTTTTTGTATGTTCAGAGATGTACAGCCATCATCAAAATCAATTTTAAAGTATTTTCATGACTAAAAAGAGATTACCAGTCACCCCTCCTTCACTCCACGCATCCTCCTACCCCAATTCTACATAACCACTAATCTTTATAGATTTGTTTCTTCTGCTGGACAGTCAGGAAGATGGAATCATACAGAATGTGTTTTTAGGGAGTGTATGATCTTAGCATAATGTTTTCAAGATTCATCCATGCTGTTATCTTTTATTGGCACTTCACTTTTATTGCTAAATAATACTCCATTGTAAGGATATACCATATTTTATCCATTCGTCAGTTGAGAGACATTGGGTTGTTTCTACTTTTTGACTGTTATAAATAATGTTATTATGAATACATTTTTGTGGGCACATATGATTTTATTTGGGGGGGTATAAGTAGGAAAGGAATTACTTGGTCATATAGTAACTTAATGTTTAACCTTTTGAGGCTGCCAAACTGTTTTCCCAAGTGGTAATACCATCCTACAATCCCAACAACGATCATAGGGTTTTCAATTTCACTACACACATCCTCATCAACACTTGCGATTATGTTTTTATTATTTTAGCCAACCTAGTGGGTTTCCCAAAGGAGCATCTCATTGTGGTTTTGATTGGCATTTCCCTAATGACCAATGTTTAGCATCTTTGCATGTGCTTACTGGCCATTTATCGTCTTTGAAGAAATGCCTTTTCAATTCCGTTGCCCATTTTTTAATTGAGTTGTCTTTTTATTACCGAGTTTTAAGAGTCCTTTATATATGCTAAATACAACTCCTTTATCAGGTATGATTTATAAATACTTCCATTCTGCAAGTTTCACAAACATTTTTAATTTGAATTCAATCCAATTTATCTACTTCTATATAGATGCTTGTGCCTTTGATATTGTTGCTAAGAAACTACTGCTTACTCCAAGGTCACAAAGATTTATAGCTTTTTTTTTTTCTCCTAGACTTTTTAATGTTAGCTCTTACATTTAGTTCTTTGATCCATTCTGAGTTAACTTTTGGTAATGTAAGGTGGGGCTCAAGTTCATTTCTTTACATGAAGATATCTAGTTCAGTTGTTCAAACACTACTTGTGGAAAAGACTATTTTTTCCTGTTGAATTCTTTTGGCACTCTTGTCAAAAATCAATTTACTATAAATTTAAGTTTACTTCTAGACTCTATTCTATTACATTGATCTATATACTTAATTGTTAGATAGGACAAAGGTCTCAAGGTCTGGACGATTCTTACAAAATGCTATTCTTGCTAAATGTTGAAGTGTAGCGCAGTATTTTGCAGATGCAGCTATAAACTAAATGAGTTTGACAGAACTCAACCAGATAAGTACAGCCAACTGCAAAGAAGAAATCAACATATAATTAACCAAATAGTATATACAAGTAATGGCTAAGCCTCCCCTTGGGGAGACAGAACTCTGGATGTGAATCTCCTGTCTTTCACTTGCTGCAAGGAAATGAAGCTACTTAATGTATAGTTCTTGAAGAACACCTCTGGTGCAAACAGCAAACCCCTTGAGTTCCGTAACAAATCTTTGCTTCTTCAGGTTTCACCATTTTCCATAAGATCATTTAGAATCACATTTGTTACTCATCATTTGTAAGCTTCTCCCCAGCAATCTCTGCCCTGCTTCCACCCAATGAGTGCACTTTATGGAGCACCCACAGCGAGGGTGATATTCACGATGGGAAATGGGAATGGCACCCAAGCAGTTTCCTGAACAACAAGGTTCCCATCAGACAGGCCGCACCGCTTTCACTGACGAGGCTCATGGCTCCCAACGGAGGTGAACTGGGACAAGTAAGACTGAGCAGGAAAGTCTGGCTGTGGGACTCAGAGGCCAGTCTATGGCTAATGGTGTACAGATATACTTGTGGTTATATGGGAAGTGGTACGGCTTAACCTATGAGCCAAAAATGAAGCAGGTTTTGTAGGCTGTTTAAACGCATGACCTTCCCAAAATACCCATAGTTTTTAGAAAAAGTTACTATTCATTCATATACAAGACTACCACTGCTTCCCTTCCTTGGAAGGATAAAAGGGAAAATTTAAATTTTACCAAAGGTGTGGTAACTGAGGCCAAATAAAAACTGACATAGAAAGCAAAGAATCCTTGGTTTGGGGGTATGAAGTGATACACTCCTTCAGAGCTCTTGTTTTAAAAAAAAGCACGGGCATGGCTGAAAGAAGTGGTTTCCACTCCTGGTCACGCATTAGAATAAACTAGAAAGCGTTTTTAGAATCACAGATTCCTGGACCCCATGCCAGGCCTACTGACAGTGACAGCTAGAAATCTATTTTTTACAACGCTCTCCAAAAAATTCTGATGGGCAACAGGTTGAAGAAACCCTGTTTTAAGAAAAAAGACACCTTGGTAATCAAGGGTGTTTTCCAAGCCACAGTGTAGCACCTGTACGTGGTCAGAAAGACAGACAGACTGCTTCAGGCAATAAGCCACAGCAGACCCTGAGGGCCCAGGGAGTGAAACTACCCTGAATACCTGCTTCAGATCCCAGATGCTCAGGATATGCATGGAAAGCTATGAAAGACAGCGGCTGGGGCCTACCACCCCCACCTCCCAGTTGGCAGAGGTGGTCTTTATTGTTTTTAACAACAGGGATGTGGCAGAAGAAAAAAAAGGAGAAGGAAAGATGAAAAAGAAAGCTGCTCTTCTGGGTGTCGCGCTCCAAACTTCGGGTAACCTGAAGATGAGGGGAAGAAGACCACCGTGGGTGAATAACCCCAACCCCCACTGTGGGACCAGGTGAAGGCACCCAGCGAAGCTGGAGCCTAACCAATGTGCAAACTGCAGACAGAGAGACAATGGAAGAGACAGTGTCAGAGAAGAAAAGGGAGGAGAAGCTCTTAATTCTTTGCAGTTACCTCAGGTAGAAGATGATGGGCTGATGGGGCCAGGGGGCTCCCCTTCGTCTCCAAAAGATAACATTTCAATCTCCCATGAGAAGCCCTGAGTTACTCTAAATATAGAAGAGGAGAAAATTGAATTTCTACTGGATACTAGAGCCACTTACTGTGTTCTTACTACTCAGACGGGCCCCCTCTCCCAGTGGTAATGTAATATTACAAACGAATAGGTGTCATGGCTCTACTCCATCAGGTCCCCAAAGACCAGGGATTCTCGACCAGGTTAACCCAGTCGTTTGGGCACAAGGAAAAGTCAGAAGGGCACGTATGGCCTTCCTGTTAAAGTAGCACTCGAACAAGCAGACCAGTGGCCCAGGGTTAAACAAAACCCCTTGACACCTAAGACAAAAATGCAGATGGCCCCATTCTAAAAGCACTTCTCAAACAGGGACCTATTCAGCCTTGTCAGTCACCCTGTCACATTCCCATCCTTCCTGTTAAGAAATTGGAGACAGGAGAATATAGATTTGTACAACACTTTATAGCCATGAATGAAGCAGTAAGGTAGTTCTAACCTCTATAACTTGGCCAATCTCCCAGGAAAAGTAAGCCATTAGCAAACTGAAAAAATGTGGTTCATTAATGGTAGTAGCTTTACAACCAGTGGAGTTAGGAGGACAAAGTAGGCAGTGATACCCTTATTCAACACCATTGAAGCAGAAGCTCTTCCACCTAGAACCTCTGCTCAAAAAGACCCTGGCCACGCTGTGCCAGGAACCCCATGAGTCCTGGCTTAAATTACTACCAATTGCCCTGACCCAGAACAGGGCCGCACCTAAGGAATGCTTAAATTAAGTCTTTTTCACTTATAAATGGTAGGAGCCCATTTTGGGCTCCTCCCAAATTTTAGGATGCCTGGACCCACTTATAGAATAGGCTGTTCCACACCCGTATGATTCAGCAAGCTGGATATATTTATGGACAGGTCCTCGTTTGGTGTTACAAGATAGAGCTTTCTGGACACATCACTCTCGAGTGAAGCCAGCTCTACCATCCAGTAAGAACAAAGAATCAGATCCACAGTACTCCTGTGAACCTGACTGACCTCAAGCTTCTCTTCCAAAGACAAGATGTGATGCCCAATAACTCCTGTTCTCAGGAATCCCAGAATCTAGGGGACCCAAGATTTTCATAAATCAGGAAGCCAGAAAATTTCACTCCTCTAACTTAAAGAGGTACTCTGCTCAAATTCAGGAAGAAGCAGTTACAAAAGTATGACCCTCGTCCCCATTCCCTCAAGAATGAGGAGTGAAATATCTTGGGGACAATGTTAGCTAGGACAAGAGTCTCATGATCTGGGTGGTTCTTACTAAATGCTCTTTTTGCTAAACGTTAAAACGTAGCACAGTTTTTGTAGAAGCAACTGTAAACAGGATGAGCTTGAAAGAACCCACTGGATAAATGTTGCCAAAAGTGTCTTATAAGTAATGGCTAAGCCTCCCCTTGGGGGGACAGAGCTTTGGATGTAAGTCTTCTGTCTCCTTTACTTATTGCTAGTAAATGAAACTTCCTATTGATATCACTTCTAGCTCTTGAACAGAACACCCCAAGCGGTGAAACCCTTGAATTCAATAACATATTCTTATACCAGCACTGCACATGAAGACTTCATTCAAGAATAAGCCCCCAATGACATATCAAATTAGTTAAAATGGAATTAGAGAAATTATCCACACCAGCTGATGATAGCCGATGTGCACAACTAAAAAAAATGTTTAAGCTGCTACCCACAAAAAATGAATAAAATGTGTGATTGCGGGCAGGGAGGGAATTATCTATGGAAGTTCAGTTTCTGAGAAGGAAAGGCAGCCAGGGTGGACAGTAAATTTCAGATATCAGACTTGAATCATCCCTTCAACTGCAGCTCCTTTAGCTGGCACGTTTAAATAAACTGCTGTATTTGTAAATAAACAGATTTTGGTACATTCTGTAAGTCCAACAACACTGGGAATTTAAGTAGCTTAAAACTTTAAGCCCCCATCTCTCTTTGGAGTTGAAGTGTCTCCTGAATTATTCCCCCAGAAAACCCCGTAAGTTCCTTAATATATTCAAAACTGAGCTCATCAATCTCACTTCACCTATTGTTTCCCCCTATCTATAGATAATAGCACTCTTGAAAAATGGGATATTAAACTACCTCAAAAAGTATCTGAGAATTAAACAAGATAAACCTTAACAAAAGCACCTAGCACAGCTTGTATCAAAAAGCAGGTAGTCATCAATGTTCATTTTCCTTTTCTACAGATTGTAACTGCATTTTCAATCTTAAATTCCATCAGTTCCCTGCCTACTGAGTTTTTATGATGGAAGGCCATTAATAGACACTTGCTTGTCTATTAAGAGAACAACTTCTAGGCTAAATGTAGAGCAAAAAGGGCTCCCTCCACAGCTGCACAGGAACCATGAATTCTAGATTTTATCCAACTAAAAGACATATTCCAACTTAGAGCAGTGCTGGCTACAGTTTATTCTTTAATCTTTCTATCCTTTAAATATGGGTTACATTGTGTGGGATCATTAGAAGCACCAAGTTCTGCCTGAGAGTGTTAGGGCAATTTCCCATAAGAGATGACATTTCTTAAATGATTTTTTCCACAAAGATATAGTTTACAAACTTGAAACTTACTAACATTGCTCTTTCAAAAACAACTACAACAACTTAGATTCTAAATATCAGAACATTAAGTTATATTAAATTTGCTATTTAAATGCATTCACCTCTGGAAGACAAGCATTATTTTGATCTAAACAGTCTTGTCTAGTATGGGAAATTAAGAATGAATAGGAAACTTCGAAGCTCCTTCCCTGTAAGTCCCACTGGTCTGTTAGCTACAGTTTAAAAAATATAGCAGGTGGTTGGGAAGTTTAAGAGTAAACCTAATATCAAAAAATTAAAATCTGTTTTGACTCCTCCCAAAATGTTTCAATTCCACTGCAGACAGAAAATCTCATTGCATCCATAGTCCTAGATATCAACTAAAATTTTTAAAAATTGAGGAGGGACATGAGATTTTTTCACTTGATAAATGACTTTGCAATGAGATTCCTTTAAAAAATTTACAGGAATTTTAAACACACACACACAATAAGTTCATGCACAGTATAGCAGATTGCTAAACATTTGGGCAGATTTTACATGCAAATTTTAAGGCTCACTCCCTTTACAGCTTCTAGTCTTCCAGGTTTCTTCCCTAAGTTTCTGGCTACTCTGTCAGCCTAGAACTCTGTAGTCTGATATGTCAAGCCAATCATAAGTGGGAAGATTGCGGAATGACCGACCTCAGACAATAACCCATCAACTCACGAAATTTATCAGACAGTTCTAATAGGCTCCCCTCCAGTTTCTGTTGGCTTTTGATCACTCTCCAGTGCCTTTAAATGAAAAATGTAATATTTTGTCCATATCTTATCATCGTTAAGTAATTCTATGGTACTGCATCTTTACTAGAACTCTATGTTATTATTATATACAGTTTTCCATTCTGAAAATGCCTTCATTAGGTAATTTGTACTAATATTAAGTATAATTTACCTTTTCCTTTCAATAAGTTTTATCAGATAAAATTCAAATACCTTGAAATTTGCTCCTTTAAAGTGTAAATTCAGTGGGTTTTAGTACATTCAGAGTTGTGCAACCAGTACCATCATCTAATTTTAGAACTTTTTCATCGCCACAAAAAGAAACCACATACCCTTTATGATTCATCCTCCATACGTCTACTCCACATCTCCTGGCAATCACTAATCTACTTTTTATATCTATGGGTTTGACTGCCTGGACATTTCATACAAATGGAATAATAATATGAGGCTTATTTTTGCTTGGGAGCTCTTAGAATTATGTTTTCGAGATTCATTCATGTTGCAGCATTTACCAGTACTTCACTTCTTTTTGACACTGAATAATACACCTGGCACTTGAACAACAAGGGTTTAAACTGCATGTGTGTCCACCTGTATGTGGAGTTTTTTCTCAATAAGTATTCCCTCTGTATGCCTAGATTCACACCATTTTATATAAGGGACTTGCGCATCCTCAGATTTTGGTGTTCACCAGGGGGTGTAGGTGTGGGAATGGCATCCTGGAATCAATCCTCTACAGACACAGACGATGAATAAAGTTTCTGGGGAGTCAAAAGTTATACACAGATTAATGACTGCATGGGGTTGTCGGCACCCCTAACTTCCATGTTGTTCAAGAGTCAACTGTATAAATAAACCACATTTTATTTATCCATTCATTCAACAACTGACGGACACTTGGGTTGTTTCCACTTTTTGGCTATTATGAATAATGCTACTATGAACATGTGTGTATATAATGTTTTCATATCTCTTGGATATATACCTAGGAATAAAAATGCTAGGTCACCGAGATCATCATGCTCAGCGAAATAAGCCAGACAAAGTTGAAAACCACATGATATCACTTACATGTGGGATATAAACCTAAAAGCAACAAACAAACAGGACAAACAGAGACTCATGGACATGGACAATAGACTAGTGGTTACCAGAGGGGAGGGGGAAGGTAGACGGGGTAAAGGGGGTCAAATATGTGGTGACAGAAAGAAATCTTAACTATAGGTGGTGAAAATATATATATATATATATATATATATATATATATATATATATATATATATATATATGCCTTACTGTTGAATTGTACACTTGAAACTTACTGGTTTTCATTAACCAATGTCACCATAAAAAAAACAAAACAAAACTGCTGGGTCATATGGCAACTCTAATATTTGGAAGAACTGCCAAACCCTTTTCCAAAGAGGCTGCACTGTTTTATAATCTTACCAGAGATATACGAGGGTTCCAATTTCTACGCATCCCCCTCAAGGCGTGTTATTATGTTTGTTTTAGCCACCCTAGTGCATATGAAGTGATACCTCATTGTGTTTTTGATCTGCACTTCCCTAATGACCAATAATGTTGAGGATCTTTTCATGTACTTAATGGCCGTTTGCATAATTTCTTTAGAAAACTCTCTGTTAAGTCCTTGGTCCATTTTAAAACTGAATCTTGACTTTTTACTATTGAGTTATAGGAGTTCTTTATATATTCTAGATACAAACCCCTTACCAGATATATGATTTGCAAATATTTTTCCCACCTGTGGTCTGCCTCTTTACTTTCTTGATGATCTCATTTGAAAACCAAAGTTTTAATTTTGCTGAAGTACAATTTAGAGATTGTCTTTTGTCACTGTGCTTTTAGTGTCATACTAAGAAAACACTGACTAACCTGAGGTAATAAAGCGCTATACCTATGTTTTCTTCTGAGTCGTTTATAGTTTTAGTACTTACATTCAGGTCTTTGACCAACTTTTTGTATACAGTATGAGGTACATGTGGATATCGAGTTGGCCCAGCACCATTTATTGGAAAAACTGTTCTTTACCTGTTACATTGTTTTGGCACCTTAACTGAAAATCAATTGACCTTCAGAAAAATCAATTGTAAATGTGAGAATTTATTTCTGGATTCTCAAGTCAATTCCATTGGTCTATATGTCTATTCTTATGCCAGTACTGCACAGTCTGATTACTCTTAAGTTTGTAGTAAGTTTTAAAATCACTAAGCACAAGTTCTTCGATTTTGCTGTTCTTTTTCAAGATTGTTTTGGTTATTTGGGGATCACTTGCAAGTCCCTATCAATTATAAAATCGTTAGCAATATCTGTAAAAGAAAAAAAAACAAAATGAAAAAAAAAAGAAAAAAGAAAAAAAGCCAGCCCCACTAGATTAAATGCCCTTTGAAGGCAGAGATCATAACCATGGTCTATAGTCTGTAATTTTTCCCTCTGTATTCCAGAACTGGATTACTTTAGCTCCAAGTCTCTCAAATATCCCACTTTCCCAAAGTTTCAAAAGCTCAAAAGGGCACATGAAAATGTTTGTGTTAACCCCACATTCACAAAATTTAGAATGCAATGACAAATATCCAGCCATTATAGAACTCTAACATCCAATCCTTTATTCCAAGCAAAAACACGTCCGCAGAACTCAAAGCATAACGGAAAACCATACTATTGCTACAGTGCTAAGAGCCACAGTCCAACAGTAACTTTAAATTCTGCAAGAGGAAGGAAGTGTTTTAAATTATTGTCACTTCTACTGAAGGATTTAAGTCAATAAGAACTTAATCTCATATAGAAGTAAATTTGCATTTTATCATTAAATAGTATGACAGTCTTAACTGGAAATTACCAGTTTATAAACTTTTTCCCTAAAACTTGTAAATATATCTGAATCCTGAAATTACCTTATCTAGAATCATGATTTATATTTTCATCTTCTCTTTCCCTTTAAAATATATTTAACTTTTAAAGAAAAACAGAAGTATAATATGTGAATAGATAATTAAACAATCTATTCCAGTTTACCTGCCTTACTGCAGCCCATCCTGACCTCTATCTGTACTTCTCCAAGTCCTTTCCACCTGAAGCCCCTTCAAAATCTAACCCGCCACATATCTCTTCACCTCCCTAACACCCACCTCATCACTTAGCCTAGGCTCAATCATTTACCTTTTTTCTAGCCAGGTCTTTAAGTCTCTTTTGCTCAGGTTTCTTCAATTTAGCCTATAACCAGTAGTTAACCTCACACTTTTAATATAAAACAACAAAAAGCCTTCTTAAACCTTCTTCCTCCTCAAGCTAATCTGTGGTCCTTTCTTCCTATGACTACCAACTTATAAATTGAGTTTCCACAGACTGGTTCTACCACCGAATCTCCAACTCATTCCTTGCCCCATCATAATCTAGCTTCCAGCTTCCACCACTCTCTGGGCTTTCTACTTCTCTCTGGACCCCAAGCGCCAAATATAATGAACAGCTTATTTCAGGTCCTGATCACACCTTTCCTCTCTGCAGCATTTGATACTGCAACTATTGCCCCTCCCTCGGGAAACTCTCCTGCCCTAAATTCTGATACACCACTTTGCTGTAAGCTTCCTAACAGCTCATTCCCTAAAACGACACGGTTCCTCCAGTTCTTTTCTCCCCAGTCCTCTTTCCTTCTTATTCCTGTATTATCATCTTAAGCACTCTAATCATTGCTTGAACTATTTTCCAAATCTTCATTCACTACTGCCCACATCATCCTAGAACAGGGGTAAGCCAACTATGGACTGTGAGCCAAATCCAGCCTATAAGCCAAATCTAGCCCTCCACCTCATTTTGTAAATAAGGCTTTATTGGAACAGTCATAACCATTTGTTTGCATATTGTCTATGGCTGCTTTCATGCTCACAGCAGGTGAGTAATTGTGACATAAACAGTATGGCCCTCAAAGCCTAAAAAATTTATGCTTCTAAAAATACAGCCCTTCCTCAAAAAAGTCTTCTAGCCTCTGTAAAATATGCCAAATGGTCCTAATAACTTTTCCTGCCTTTGGACCCTAACACCAATACTATTAGCCAGACCATCCATTTCTGAGACCCATTCTCCCTCCCCAAGTACTGTCTAACTTGTTCTCAAGCTCTCTTCTCACCCTCACCAATCCACCTCCTACAACCGAAGCCATAGTTCTAAATGCATAAAACCCACTTCCCCATTTAAAATTTCCCCCACAGGAGAGGTTTTTGACAAGCTGGCCCCTGCCAATCCCATCCAACTTTCCAATCACTCCACCTATAAGAGATACTGCATTAGTTCCCTAAACAGATCATGCTGTTTCCTACTTCCAGGCCTACCCAAGAATTACTACCAAAGAAATACCTAGACATTGTTCTAGTTTCAGCCTAAGCACAATCATTTCCACAAAGCATTCCCTGACTGACCCACGCTGGGTCTTTCCTGACGTACTCTCTACATACTTCCATTATAGTATTTGCTTTCACATCATTTCTGTACTACAAATTCTTAAGCAGGGACCATGGATGCAGAGTAGGAGAATGGTTTTTAAGGGTACTGGGTTTTAAGGTAGGAAATCTGAGAATGAATGCCAGTTCTGCCTCTTCCTAGTTGTATGTTCTTAATAAGCAAATTACTTAACTCATTTTCTTCATCTGTATAATGGCAATTTTGTGAGGATTATTTAAGATTATTCTTATAAACAGAGAGCCTTGTACATTGTAAATGCTCAACAATTAATTGGTTAGCAATATTTTCACTGTTTTACCCTCACACTTAGGTCAGAATTCAAATAACTGCTGAGTGCAAGGTAGTTCTGCACACGTTATTTTCAAATGCACCCTGGATCTATCCATCTGAACAACATCAGGTTCCCAAAATTCATTATCTTTACTCTCAAACTGTTTCAATTAGAGTGACCAACTTGTTAAGATTTGCCGAGGACTTTCCTTGTTTGAACGCTGCAAGTCCTATGTCCTGAGAACTCCTCAGTCCTGGGCAAACCAGAACAAGTCAATCACCTTAAAGTCATGTTGCAAACAATAAAAACAGATTTGAATTGATTTAATAAATAAAGAGGGGAGGAGGGCAGAAGAATTTACTGGACGACTACAGAGCAATTCCATAGAACCAAAGGAAAAGCTGAAGAATCTGATATATGAAAAACTCGGGATGAAAGCAAGCAACTCCACAAATCTAGGTATCGAGGATTAATGGAAGACTTCTTCACGGTACTGCCAGAATGAATTACTCAAATCCCAGTATCAGCTCACTCACGATTAAAATGGCAGGGACAACAACTGATTGGCCTAATTTGTATTATCCACAAAGGGTAAGGCACCTTAATTAACCAGAGGCAGGAGCACTAAGAATAAAAACCCTGCCAAGAGATACACAATGGCAGAACAGCTTCCAAAGGCCAAATCAGAATGCTGTTTCCAAAAAGAAGGAAGAATGGATGTCATGTCACCATATCAACTGTTGCTTGAACATGCCATGCCTTTAAGACTCCATGACATATTCGGTTATTCATATTTTCTTTTTGTTTTGGCAAACTCCTACTCATCCTTCAAGACCTAGCTCAAGTGTGATCTGTGTAACCTTACTCAATTTTCCCAGGTACAGTCACTCCCTTTCTCTAAGCTCTCAAAGTACTTCGCAAATTATGTACCTGCATCAGGACTTATGCTATAACCTAAGTATATGCTTCAGGATCAGTCTCTCTCACTAAAATTAACTTCCCTAGAAAGAGGACAATGTTATTCTTATTTATAATTGTTGGCATTAACAATGCCTGCCTGGCATATAGCAAATGCTAAAGAAGTGTTTAGTAAATCTGTTATTCAAGTTACTAGAATATCTGAAGCATCATATTAAAAGGGAAGAGGGTTACTATAGGTAAACATGCTGACACTATCAAAGAGAAAGCTGACAGACTGAAAGCAAGGGAAGGACAGGCAAAAAAAAAAAAATTATGAAGAGCAAAAACTCCACAAGCATAGAAATTAAGGATGAAATTCTGAGAAACCTAAGACCCTGAAGCCATCACTTAAGAGCAAAAACCAGTATCCATATGCATAATGGTGATTCTCTTCTTAAGTAAGAAAGTTAGTTTCTAAATTATATTCTTTTTAAGAAGGCAGAGAAATGTAGGACATTTTCAGAAACACTAGCATTTCAAAATAATAGAAAATTTGGTATGTAAACAAACAAATTTATAACCCAGAATACTCAACCATTCAAAATAACTAATTCCAAGTAAATATAGTCATGATTTATTTTACCATACTTAACTACTAATGTTGGTATCCTAGGCTGTGACAAATTTTTTCTTAATAGCAAAACTGCCACAGAGTATAACTACATTCTCTTTATATTTTTAATACTACTTTACCTTCAAAGTAAAGGAATGGAGACTTAGAAATGAGAATATTAGTTAAACCTTATGCTAGAAAACAAAAAGTCAACTTAGGAATGGTATCAGTCATGGAAAGAGAATGCCATTGCCTTTGAAGTTACATTTTCTAGATACATTTCCTAACTCCTTTACTAGATACCAAAAATCAAGTTATCTTTTTTTCCCACTTCAAATGCTGTATCATATTTCACCAAACAAGTAACTCTGACATCATGACATTAAACTCTTCTTTATCATCTGAACCCTCTGATCAATCTTAGCATTACTACTGAGGTATATATTCTGAAGTACGCAGCATCACCAATGGAAGTTTTTTTAAAATAAAAAATGCTTAAACTGAAGATAATCAAGTCTTTGAAAGTAATCTCCAGTTTGTAGAAAATCTGAAGGGTAGTAAGAAATAGGAGGAACAAGACACCACAAAGAAACACACAAATCCAGTAATTAGGACATTCTATTAGGTCAAAGCATATGAGATAGCTGATACTTGGCTGTTTTCAACCTCAAAAATGGCAATTCCATGTGGTTTAACTTAACCTAAGAAAATTGGCCTCATTTCTTCCACAAATTAATGGCATTTAAAAAATGATGACACAGCCAAAAGGTGGAAGCAACCCAAGTATCCCTCAATGGGTAAACAAAATGTGGTACGTATATACAAAGGAATATTGTTCAGCCATAAAAAGGAAGGAAATTTTGACGGATGATACAATATGGACGAACCTTGAAGACATTATGGTAAGTGAAAAAAGCCGGTCACAAAAGGACAAATATAATATGATTATATTTATATGAGGTTCCTAGAGTAGTTAAATTCATAAAGACAGAAAGTGGAAGGAAGTTTCCAGGGGCTGGGGAGAAGGAAAATGCAGTTATTGTTTTAACAGAGACAGAGTTTCAGTTAGGGAAGGTGAAAAAGTTCTGGAGATAGTGATGATGATTACACAGCAAAGTGAATGTACTTAATGCCAAAGAACTGTACACTTAAAATGGTAAATTTTACGTTATATATTTTACCACAATAAAAAACAAATGGTGGGAGGAGCCTGCTCTAGATTAAAGGAGACTTAAGAAACATAATCAAATGTGACCTAATCTTGTGTAATCATGCTTCTAAAACCCAAATGTGAAAAAAAAAAAAATTAAGAAACAAGGGAAATTTAAATGTAGACTGGATTAAATGTTATTAGGGAAAAATTGTGTCAGGGTGATGTGGTATTTATGCAAGAACACATTCTTATTTTTTAGAAAAGTAGCCTGAAGTCTTAGGAGTAAAATGCCATGTATTATATATGTAGATAAACAAGATGATGCAAATACAGCAAATCATTACTTATTAAATCTAAGTGATATGCATATGGGATTAATATACTATCATCTCTAGTTTTTGTTATTAGAACATTTTTATAATAAAATTTTTTTTAATTACTTCACTATGCATGTGTCTTATTCTCCCAGTATTTTGCCTATTATAATAAGTTTGGACTTGATTTGAGAAACAGTAGGAAAAGGCACTAAAACATTAAAAGTGTCATTTAAAAATACACGTTAGAAAAACTATTGTGCTGGTGGTACATAGGATGGATGTATTCCGCCCCTGTAATAAGTAGCAATGGAGATACATAGTTTTTGTCCTCAAAAAGCTCACAAACTAGTAGGAGAAAGACGAAAACACAATTAAAATATAACTACAATGAGGAAAATATATTCATAGAGTTCTTCCAGGAACAAAGAAGGGTACCTCACTCACCCTGAGAATTCAGCAAGATTTCTCAGAAGAGCTAACTGCAGAGTTGAGTATTTAAGAGGGGTAGGAAATTAGCCAGGCAACAAGCAGCAGAAAGGCTATTCCAGTCAGCAAGATAGCCCTGAAAATAGAAATAGCATTGGCAAGCAGGGGAGGGCGGGATTCCAGATTATGTATAAGCATATAAGAAGTTCAGTGTTGCTAGAGATTAAAGTAGGTGGGGAAGGTTGACCCTGGAGAAATACCCAGGTATCAGGCTCACTGAAAAATCTCATAAATTGGAGTTAGAATGCCATTTTGGAAGCAACTTTTAAACTGCCAAGTAATAAGAAAAAAGGTCAAAAGCAGGCTGGAGGCAGTGGAATAGAGAGGCAAAGCCAAAATTCAGAGACAGCACAGAGATTTAAGCTACATGACTGGCATCTGACTGAATGTGGAAGGTGAGGAAGGAATCCAATAAGCATCTCAAGTTTCAAGTGCAGGTCACAGCGAAAATGATGATGCCATAAACAGAAAAAAAGAAAAACAAAGGCAGAGCACCGCTTTAAACACTTTGGCCTTAACAATCTGGTGTGATGCTCATGTGATTAATTTTCCAGTAAACAATTGAAACAGATTTAAATCTCTCCCATCCTCCCAATGAAATGACAGTTAAAACTAAGGGAGCTGCTGCTGAGGGCAAGAAAAAGTCTATACAGAGTCACAGATAGAATCCCAAGACATACCCACACTCAGTGGATAGGAAAAAGTTGGCAAAGCCAACTCCAGAAGAGTAATCAATGAGCTAGCAGGACCAGGAAAGATTAGTTAATAAATTCAAGTAAAGATAATTATTGCGTATCTGCTATATGACAAGACATATAGATTCCTCAAAAATTTCATGTTCTGCAAAACTGGGAGAGGAAAATGCAGCAAGACAGTTGAGATAATAAGCACCATTAAGACAGAACATGTGGTTAAATGGAGCCAAGAGGCAGAATATGGGTGAATGGGCAATGTGTATACTGCTGGACTCGCTGTGTTAAACTGTCTTTCGGTACTTCAACTGTGTTTGTGTTCAACTGCTGTTACTTGAGAGTGCTAAACAGTTAATATGCTGGTAAGAATTAAATATGAACCAACATGAATTATGGATTAACTAACATCATTCCTCTTTACCATTCAAGAATGAATTAGTTCATGTTACAGAAATACATTATAGCAAAACAGACTGTCAAAGAACTGGGCGACAGTTGTCAATGCGTGTCAACACCAAAAGAAATTATTAATATCTTAGAGTAATTCTGTACATTTCACTTCTAAATGTAGAGTGTTGTCAAGTATATCACCTAGTCTCTTTTCTCAAAGAGTATTTATTAAACTTTACGTACTGGTCACTAAATGACCAGTCAGAGCCCAAGGTCCTCAGTGAGCTTGACAGGGCCCACATACTTTAACAGTTATACACATATAGAATTTGTTGTACATTACAGCAATTTATCCCAAGAGGAAATTTTACTTAGGAAAGGATTCCAGAGAAGGAAAAGAGAAGGAACTGACAGTACTAAGTATGTTATTAGTCAATAAGGAAAGGCCCAATGGAGAACTCCTGAAGATTTTTTTTGAACTAGAATGACATGACACAGCAGAATTATAATCTTGTTGTTCCAGAGATAGAAGAAGGAGTTTGAACTGAGTTTGCCAGAGTGAGCCCCACTAAACGGATAGCAAAAGAAGGTATATAGGAGGCTAGCACATCCAGAGGCACGGAGAGGAATTCGTATTGGTTACTTTACCATTCAAAGTCCTTTATCATTGCTGGCACAAAGAAGATATACGGAAAAGTGATAGGTGAGGCAGAAAAAGTAGGGCCTTTTGTGGAATTATGTGTGGCATGCTAAGGACTTTTAATTTTTCCCAAAGGCAATGGGAATGATCTTACCAGGAAATGTTATACAAAAAGATATCTGAAAGATCAAGCCACAATACACACTGAGGAAGGCAGATACCAGAGGTCGGAGACCCAGCTACAGCACCACACTGACACAGGGGAAAATGACAGGGGCCCAAACTTGGGTAGTGGCGGTAAGACTGGTAACAAAGGTAAAGACAGGAGGGCTCTCCTGACGGCTAATGCAGAAAAGCGAAGGAAGGGGAGAGAACGGAGTCAAGGATGAAGTTTTAATTTTAACCATTAGGTAGTACCACTTACCAATAGATGTTCCAGAAAGAGAGAAGCAAGTTTGGTAGAGCTAGCTGAATTTGCAAAGACTAAACATAGAGTTCAAGCATGAAACCCAAGAATATAGGTGACTATTTTTCACTGAAACCAATTAACTAGCTCCTTACTAATAAGAAAGTTTGCAAGAATGAAAAGGAAAAAAAGGCAATAAATTGAATGATAAATAGGATGCCAAAAATTTTTATCAGCAAGATTTTAAAATACCAAAATAGGAATTTCTGTGATACAGTCAAGATTTCTTCAATAGTTTCCCCATTAATTAATTTTCAGGTATGCTTCATCCAGGTCAAGTCGTAGGGTCTACTCAGTAGAGAGACAGTACAGCACAGCGAGCAAGTTCTGGCTTCAGTGTCACGCTGCTTCACAGTAACTCTCGGCTCTGCCACTCACTCCTCTGATTTAGTTACTTAAGAACTGTAGGCCTCAAGTTTCCTCGGCAGTAAATGTGGATAATAATAGTACGCACTTCACAGGATTGTTGTGAAGACTAAATAAATAACACGTATAAAAAGCACTTGGTACAGGTATATTGTAAACTCAATAAATGTTAAGATTTTTAAAATAATTATTATTAGTTATTGTTACTGATGACAGTAGCAGATACACAAGAATTATTATTATTGTCCTTGAGATAGATGGGTGCAAGAAAAAGAGAAGCTGACTTGGATGGCAGTTACTCGAATGTTTGAGTTAAAAGTATTTATTAAACAGAACATTTCTTTTTTTATTATTTTAGCATTTTATTATTAGTTTCAAGTGTACAGTACATTGGTTAGACATTTATATAGTTTATGAAATGATCCCCGATTACTCTATCATCCCTCCGACTCTACACCTGGCCATTACATTACTGCTGCCCACATACCCTATGCCGTGTTCCCTATCCCCATGACCATCTCTCAACTACTAATCTGTATTTCTTTAACACTTCACCCCTTTCTCCCACTCCCCACCCTCGACCTCACTTCCCTCTGGCAGTCACCAGACTTGTCCTCTGTATTTATGAGTCTGTTTTCGATTACTTTGCACTTTTTGTTTAAATGGAACATTTCTGTTTTGCGTACTTTTCTACAAATATATTTGATAAGTTTTAAATATTTTTTAAAAACCAATGCCTTACACAAAAAAGTCTGGTATCAAAACACATTCTGGACCAAATAAAAGTAATTATTTTCACTAAGTGTTTCCTAGTTTTAGCTACAAAATCCATTTTCCAGACCTAAGCTCCAAACTGCTATCAGTGATAATCACTCCCTCCCCTACCTCTGTCTGTAAACCTCAGGATAACCTTTATCTCCTTTGTCTTCTGTGAGCTTTACACAGAAGGGGAAGAGAAAGGAAGGGGGAGGAGGGCGCTGGGGGAGAAGGTACAAATCCTCATTCTGTTAATGAGCATAGCCATCCTCAGTCTCAATTTTTTGGAATATTCCTCACTGCATACAGGAAAACAGCACTATACGTCCAGAATTAATTCTAGATATTACTGTCAGTCAGCTTTTTCCATTGCTCTAATCATATTGTTACACCTTCTAACTCTATACGCTGAAATAAATTTCTTCAGATCTCCCTCTCAAGAAGTTTACAAGCAACTCTTTGCCACAGTCATGTTCTCAGACCAACCACCACAGGCCATCTGGAAGTCTCATCGCTTCACTCCCTAATCTAATCTCTTTTTTTAAAAACCTGGATCTTTTTTGCTAATTTCTCCTGTGCCCTGCTCAAATTTAGTACAAACTTCCTATAAAAGTCACCAGCTTCTCTTCTATGAATCCATTCCTGACTGAATGACTATGAAATTTCTTCTCAACCTACTCCCCACTCACAATTCCCTGGCATAACTCTACACTTTTATTTTCTTTAGAAAATGTGTATTTTATTCTTGCACATAGCAACTTATCTGTGTATCACATGGTTGTATAATATATAACGTTTTATCTTTTGTCTATCCATATGTTAAAAAGTAGGAAGAGGATAGTATCAAAGTGCACCTGACCATTTTGAAACAGCCTAATAATCGCTAGTTACAGAGCTACATTGTATAAGTTTCTATTGTAATATAGTTTCTAATGGATAAGACTAAATTAGATATGGTGTCTAGTCTTAGTTATATACCTAAATCCACAGTAAAGTCACTTGATCAGATCTGACCCCACTGTACCCTTGAGTCACATCTCTAGCACTGCCTTCTCTCTCAGCAGTCCTACTACATTCTCTCAGGACTCCTCAATTACTGCTCCCTCAAGTCTGGGATGCCTCTTCCTTGCCCTCTCCCCTTTCCTGGCAAACCTTTCATCCTTCAGGATCTACTCACTCCCATTCATCCACTAGGAATTAATCAGAAGATCTCCCTTGCTGTTCAGCTCCAGGTCAGACTATTCTTATCCATTCTCAGAATACACTTGTTGAATTATTGCTTTGTAATTATCAGTTTAGTTCTATCACTCCTACTGAACTGTAAGTAAACTCCTTGAGGTACAGACTAGATTTTATTCCTTTTTGTATCTTCAAGACCTGACACTGCCAGACACCCAATAAACACTTAGTGAATGAATGTTCATACCCACTTTGCATCCTTGTGCAGGCTACACAAGCATGCTTGAGTTTCCTCATCTAAAGTACTTTCCTCTTGTAAGGTGGAGATAACACTATACCTAGCTCATGAAGTTGTTATAAGAATTAAATGAGGTACATGAAGCTCTTAGTATAATGTCTACCACATAGAACTGAATGCCTGTTATTTCATGCCTTAGTTATCCTAATGTATGCTGGCAAGTGTACCCAATATTTTCAGGCTGAAAGACTTAGCAACCATGCATCCAGAAGTCACTGGTTACATTCTGGTCATGAGCAAATATTATGTACCTACTATGTGCAGGAGTCCTTACTAGGTATCGCTGAGCTCCCGGAACACAATAGAGACAAATAATAACACAAAAACTTGTACCAATATCCAAGAAAAAAATGTTATTAGTTTTGTACAACTAATATGGGTATTTTTCAGACTACATAAGTTTTGCTTTAAAACAGGGGTAAGCTTCAAAAACAGTACTGATAGAATAAGTTCACAATTAACTCCTACCATCTACTGGACCAATAACAGGAGGCAGTTTCAAAATTTCTAGTTGCTACTCCGAAATTTCACTTTTGCTTAAAAGTATTTCTCACAAAAGAAATTCAACCAACGTCAGGAGAGAGAGAGAGAGAGAGAGAGAGAGAGAGAGAGAGAGAGAGAGAGACTTCTGTCTCATTCAAATGAGAATTCCACAGTATTTCCTTAGGTGTTTTTCCAATTAGTATGTAATTTTGTAGGTATCAAAAAATGGCCTGGGTTTTTAGTTTTTCTACACAACAGAATGCTGAATGGTAAAAATTTTCCCCAACACTTTCTCTCTTTAACACAGGATAAAATGCACATTTCTTATTCACATGGCCCCTCAGCAAGAATTGCAAAACTGCAAATCATGTCACCTAGTATTAGAACAGGAGACTGTGGGGTTAAAACCACTTTCCCCCTAACAAATCCGTAGGTCAGAGTCCCAGTGAAGTTTGTGCATTATACTACATTGCTTTTAGTAGCCGCAGAGAGACATCTAGCGCTGTCTCAATAAGCCGAGTTTGCAAATAGTACCTGCTAATGTCACCTTAATGAGACAATGGCAACATGCTGTATAGCAACGAACTGAGTGACCATATTAATGTTTACAGTTTTGCAACCACATGGAAATTCTACCAGCTTGAAGCAAGAGGTATATACAAGACCGTATGAATCTACGTATCCGATTTATTTCAGTAAAACATGTCAAAGAAAGCATCCTATGCACACTCCCACTACAAGTGAGAAATGCTAACAAAACAGGTCCTGGAAGCGGAGGTCGAACAACGTCTCTTTCAAAGCCTCAACACAATAGATGGTGAACTATTGTCCACCTTCAGCTTGCTCCAAATGCCAGCAGTAAGAGGAGTACGACTGGAAGAGAGCACGACTGGTCAAAAGGACAGCACTGGAATACAGGAAAATGGTCCAGGCGAACCCTCCCCTCCCCCACCCATCACCCTCAAACAAGTCAGTTACCCGGCTGGTCCCCACCCCCCTCTGCGGGCCGCCACCGCCCGCCTGGGCCCGGCTCGCAGGAGGTAGGCGCGGGGACCGGCAAAGCCGAGGCTCCATGTGCGGCAGCGTGAAAGGCACCGAGGAGGCTGCGCCGGCGAGAGGATTCACGGGCAACGGGCGCGAGCCGCGGCCGCCCCCTCGGCAGTGCGGTCGACGGACTCCGGCCGCAGCATCCCGGGCCCGCGAGGCCCCAGCCCGCAGACCCCGCCTCAGCTCCACATCCCTTCCTCGCAGACAGCAGGCCGCGCCCGCGTGACGGGGCCGAAAACCCCGGCATTTCCCGGTCCCCGCGCCGGCAGCGCCGGAGGGCGGCGGGAGCCGGCCCGCGTCCCGCCGCCCGCTCCGCCCAGCCCCGGGCCGCGCTGACGGGAGGCGGCGGCCAACTCCGACCCACCGCGAGCCGGCGAGAGCCAGCCCGGCGCCGGCCCCCCGCCCCTCCCCGCCGCCGCGGGGCCGGCGCGGCCGGGCGGGCGGGCGAGCCGGGCGGGCCCAGACCGCGGAAGCACACTCACTTCCACATCGCGGCCCTTGTTCTTAAAGCTCTTGATGCGATGGTTCTCCAAGCCGGGGTTCTCGGCCATGGCTGCGCGCGGCTCCGGCGGCGGCTACTCCTGCGGCTGCGGCGGCGAGTCTCGCTGCGGGAGGGGCAGGTTGAGGAGAGCGGGAGGGGAGGGAGGGGGTGGAGGAGAGGAGAGCACGTTCCGTGACGCCTCCAAGCGCGAGGTGGCAGCAGCGCCGGGGGAGGCGCAGGCCGACTGCCGGGCGGGGCGGGAACCGCGCGGAAGACCCGCGCGCGCCCGGGTTGGCCGGGGTCACGTGCCCGGGGCGGCTCCGGGCCTCGGCGCTCGCCCGGCTGGACGGGCTGGGTGTTTGGGGATGACCCCTCCCCCGAGTAAGGCCTCCCCACAACCTCTCGGTGCTGCAAGTCATGTGCCACCAATAGAGCCAGGCTTAGCGGCTTTTCCTTCTCCCCCTACCCCAGACGCCGAGCTGCGGGTGCAAACTACAGTTCCCAGCTTGCAGGCTCCGGCGGGGTAATTCTAGCCTCGACAGAACGAGCAGAAGGCCGGGGGCCCCAAGCGCGCGGCTCTCCGCGTCCCGCGCTCGGAAAGCCTGGACTCGAAGCTCCTTCCCCAAGACCGCCTCTGGGCGGGGAAGTGGGAGGCGCTTCCCTGGAGAAGGCATCTCGCGCCCTATTGGGGTTGAGGGGGCGGGGCTTCCTTGGAGCCTCCCGAAATAGCGTCCACCTTCAATGGCTGTTCCCTTGTTCTGCTTTGGTTGTATAAATAACGTTTCCACCTGACATGTACATTTGTATGTATGTGATTATGTGTGTGTGTTACCTGGCCTACCGCACGGGAGTTAATCTCAACGAGAGCGGAGACGTTGACTGCTTTGTTGCTGAATCCCTCGCGTAAAAACAGTGCTTGGCACGTCGTCAATACTCAATAAATACTTGGACAAATGAGTGCTTTAGTTTCTCTACTTTCTCTTGCAGTCTCTCGTTTTCTTCATCATCCTTCCTTAGCCCGGTTCTGCAACTTTCACTCTGGCAGTTCCTGCATTTCAGTGCCCTCCACACCTTTTGTTTCACCACCACACAATCTTCTCAGCCTTCAGGAAGCAAAGCAGTCAAGCCCTGGTCCGCAGACTCTCCATCCGAGCATCTCCCTTTAGGAGGAATGATCAAGGGGAATTTGGATCCAAAACACTAATCGAGAGTTTGTGGAGCAGGTCCTCAGGTTATATGTGAAATAATTCAGTTTGGAGTCTGTGGCAGATATAAGCAGGTGTGTGATGTTATAGAACAGTTGAAATGACACAGATCATTCAAAGATTGGTAGAAATATAACTAAAAGAGATTAAAGAAGACATTCTTTCAAAGCAAATGGGCCTTAAAGAGCCAGAAGTCCAGGGGTCATGAATTCAGAGGACTCTGGTGGCCAGGCTATCTAGGGTATTTGTTTTGTGAGTGGGAGCATGGCCTGTTGATAGACACAGTCCCATTTAAAGATTTCAGACCACTGTTGCCATTTAAGGATGGGCCAGTCTTGCCACAGGTCCAATTTTTCAAAGAAAACCAAAAGCTGGCTTCTTTTTTCATTTTTAATGTTGATTCACATTTTTAAATGCACTTCAGTGAATCAGTCACTTAAGAATTCCCGTTCCTTACTATGAAATATCTGATCCTAATCCAACCACTTATTCAAACACACACACACACACACACACACACACACACACACACACACACACTTATAGCCCTAAAGCTTAGAATGAATAGATTACTTCAACTTTGGTTCTTAAGGCAATGGAAATTATGTGTTTACTGCTCTCACTGATTGGAAGAAAAATTTTCAGACTATTGCTCAGTCTCTATTGTAATTTATCAAGGCATTCTCTTTTCAGGTTACTTTAACTCCTTCTACCATTTCTCTTCATCCCACTTGTCATCAAATCTGTAAGGTTTCCATCATTTTAAAGTTTTGGACTTACTTAGTGAGCCCTTACCACGTGTCAATCATTGAACACCAGGATATATTTGTAAACAAGACAGCCTGGTTTCTGCTCCACACTGCTTTGTGTCTATCAGAGTGAACAGACAATAAAACAAATTCTCACCAAAAAGTGTGGTGGGTGTCAAGAAAAGGAAGAAAGCTCAAGGCTCACAGCAGGGAGATCTTTTTAAACTGCTGATTTCTAAGACTCCGCACGTATGAGGGCAAAATTGCAGATGGAGGTCGACAGATCACATATCTAAGTATTTAGAAGTTATAAATCAACCTTATAAACTTAAATAAATATAGTCTAATCTTCAACGTTGACAAATAAAATTTCTTTACAACCTGGATGTCTGGGTTTAAATTTAAACTTCTTGACTTCTTAGACTTTTGCTTCAGAATGCAGTGGTGCAAAGATGTTTGGAAGCCAGCCCCCAGTCTGCTTTTTCTCTCCTCTTCCATCTCCTGGCTCCATCCCGCACTGGAATAGACTTTAACATATGTGTATACCCCTACCCACAAGGTTCAAGTCCAGCCTCTCACCACCATAGCTCTATTTATATCCCCTAACTGTCTTGAGATGCCCTTTGACCATCCCTCAAGCCTGGAGTGTGCAAAACAGTGTATCATACGCCTCCAGGAAGATGGACCCAAGACAGAGGCCTGGGAAGAACCAAAGCAATCCTGGCCATTTGAGCAGGAAATACCAGGGCCTTGGTACCCAGAGCTGAGTTTAGAGGTACAGTTCCAGTGAACATGACCTCATGGCCCATGGACTCCACACAGGAGGGGTAAAGCAAAAGAGAGCCAGAGTGAGGTCCTCTATGAACAGGGGCCAGATCAGGCCTAACACAGTCATTTTTACTCTTTGCCATTATCCTGGTGACTTCAATACCTGGTTCCCTGGTCTCAGAGTCTCTCCATATTCTTAACTCCACCAGGTTTTTACCACTTGTAACCCCTACCAGGCTTTGGAGTCTTTCATCTCTGGGGAATGACTACCTCCAGTGACACACATTTGGTGCTTCTCATCGTTAGTAACCTCCTCCTCTTTTCCCTCACTCTAGTCTTTGCCATTGCCCTTAAACTTCTCCCAGCAATGATTCTGAATGGGTTTTTTTTTTTCCTCCAAATATATTTTGAGTGTCCATCACATGCCAAGCGTGATATTCATTAGACACTTCTATTAAGGGACAGGGGATTTGGGAGCAGAGCAGAAACAGGAAGAAAGAGCCCTCTGAGTGGTTAGCCAAACTTTTCTTCTTCCTCTGACTCACTGCTCACCTTCCCTGTGGACAGTCAGGTGGCAGCATGCAGAAGGCAACACAGAACCAATGGATCCCAAAAGGAGCTCATGATTTTCCTCCTAAGTCAGCTCCTTCTGCAAATTCACCAACTCTTAATGGCCTAACCTTTCTTGCAGGGACTCCACTCAAAGCTAAAAGCCATTTCTACTCCCTGCCTCTTAATTCCCTTACCTAGTCACCATGTTAATTCAATATTCAATGCTCCTTGAATTTGGCTCTTCTTCCCATGCCACGCATAAGTCTGGTTAATGCCCCTTAACTGATTCCCTTGCCTTCTCCATCCTCTCCACACCAATCTCGCTCACCCTTCCAGAGCTCTCTGATTTTACCTTTTCTCATATTCAGCATACCATCATCGTTGTCTATCAAGTCATTTCTAAACTCCCCAGTTGGTGATTAAGACCATGTATGATCCAGCCACAGTGCAATACACTTTTTTTTTAAATTTCTGAATCCCCTACATATAGCTTATGCTTTAGCTAGCATGTTCTATCACTTTTCTCAAACATTTCCTAACCTCTCCAGACTTCATATCTTTGCTGTTTGATTTACCTAGAAAGCCCTGACCCCATATCTACCTGTCAAAATTGGTCCCCCTTTAAGTACTCGCGCCAAGGGTCACCTTCTCCATGAAGCTTTCCCAGAACTGCACAGTAGAGGGGCCTTCAGAATCTGAACTCAGGGTTGACTTCCTACCAGAGCAAGCTCAGGCAAGTCACTTACCTTCCCTGAATTGTCTTCTCATCTACAAATGAGAATTCTGAATTACTGGGTTTTTGTGAAAATCAAGTTCTAAAATGCATGTGGAAGTACTCTGAAATGACTACATTAAGATCCTCTGTATCTTTCCAACCAGGATATCTTCTTCTGCTGAACCTCAGAAGAACATTCCCACTGTTTTGTATCACTACAGTTTGTATAGAGTCTATCTCTCGCTCACCTTTAAATTCTTAAATGGCTTGTGCACATTTGTGCTCCCCAGCCTAGAATAATTCGATCCCATGTACGTTTTCTGAATAAGTTAATGAGTGAAGGAATGAACCCCTTTCTTCCCTCATGATCCCATTTTTGGCTAGTTCATTACTCTCTAAGTAGCTGAATCAAAAGGCAAGCACAGAAAATTGAAGAAAATGACATTCAAGTTCATCAACCCAAACACGTGGAAGAGCTCTTAAAAACTTTGATGGTAAAAAAAAAAAATCTTAAATAATAGTAAGAGTTTTCATTTACTGAATACCTACTATGTTCCAGGCGTTTACATTCATTATCGCTAATCCTCCTGAGAATGCTGCATTGTTGGAGTGATCATCTCCATCTCGCTATCTGGAGACTTTGGCTTGAAGGCCTGGGAGGGTCTGTGATGCCAGCAGAGCAACAGAAGCAACCAGAGCAAAGAAAAACAAGTGGTTTCTGGTATGGCAAAGGTCTGAGACAACGGTGACGAAGACTTCCAGCTTTCGTAAAGAACAAATACATTCTCTTAGGTTCTAGGGAAGTAAGGTCTCCTCTCCAAGTGATGTCCCTCTCCAGGGGGCATTAGCCATGGAGAATAGCTGTGCCCGCAAAGCAAACCACCTCATGATCAATGACAGTTAGTAGCAGTAGATGCAGCATTGGGGTAGCAAGGTGAAAGTCATAGAGGAAGAACCTGATAAACTCTCAGAAACAGTTGGGGGCACCTAGAGGAAGGCTAGTGTCTGGCCATTGAGCACTCACATGTGATAATGTGGATAACAAGTCAAGTGACTTTATTTTGTAGTAATGGGCTGACAGGCCTAGGATACACACATTACACTTTCACTATCATTCTCAAATAATCACTATAATAGAATAAACTTAATAGTAAAACTATAATGAGAATACTTTAATTATAAAAAGCATAACTCAATAATTCAGAATATACTTGAGTACTTTGCTGTATCTCAAGGTCATGGTCTTGAACCTTAATTATAATTTTACAATATTCTAGATGTAGAACCAAACAATATCCTAAAGATGAGCACAGTTAGACATTTAACGACTTGTTGGTTATTTAAATAATAAGCTGTTGTCTTTAAACAGGTTATTTTGCCTTTCTAAGCCAGAAGTTCTTCACCTGTGGAATGAGCAGGTTGGACTAGATGATCTCTATGTCTCCTTCCATAGGCATAATTCTATGAATCTGTGAGCTCATGTATTCAGCCCAGCAGCATCTCTTCTCCTATGTCTATTTTACAAATGAGAAATCCAAAGATGGTAAATAATCGTAATTGGCAGAGGGACTAGTAGCTGAATGCTCTGACTCTCACTTGTGCCCTTCCCTCATGGGTCGTCTGATTCTCCAGAGGCTCCCACTGTCTTCAACACACCAGGCCTGCCCTCTCTCAAATGCATTAGGCCATTAAATCACCCCCAAAACAAAAGTTTTCCTCTCAAAGTTATTCATCTCAGATAAGAAATACTTTATTCACATAAGGTCTGGGTGACCTTATTAATCATGTGAACTTCAGTGGACAGAATGTCTGGTGTATCTAACCTATTATTAACATTTTTAGCTCCTCCCAACACCAGAAATCAAAACACAGTGCTTTGGCATCCAACTGCAGCCTATTCTCGCTGAAATTTATTTTGATAAAACTAGACTAACTGGAAAATGACTCCTTTTAATGAAGACCAGATTGGGTATCTGTTTCTGTCTCATCTTCAATAAACATGAGCCTCCAGATGAAAGTATTTGTCTCTTACTCACCATTGCGTTCTGTGCCTAAAGTGGTACCTGTCACCTAGTGGGGCCTCAATAGATGTTGGATAGATGTATAAATACATAAACTCAAATAGAGAAAAAACATTAAACTGACCAGTTGGAAGGGAATCCATAAAATGTTTGGTGTAAGAGGAGCACATTTCTTCATGGTAAGATTGGGGATTATGGTTATAAAATAATATTAACAATAATCAATAATTATTGCATGTGCAATAGTTATTGGCAGGAGCTATGCCAAACTCTTACTTTGATTACTTCATTTAATTCCCACAGTATTATCAGATAGAAACTATCTTTATGCGTATTTTATAGATGACGACTGTGAAGCCAAAAAATGTTAAGTAACTCTTGCATGGTCAGGAGCAGATAGGGCCCAGGCAATTTGATTCCAAGGCCCCTGTTTGTAACTTGTTTTTCCAAGGGCAGGTGCACAGAGAAATGGAGCAGGAGTAGTGGAGAGCTGTAGAAGCTGGAGCTGGGGCATCATCTTCAGTTCTGCAGTTTACCCATATCCTGCAGGACCCTTGCCTCTGAGAGCCAAGTGCCCAATTCTGGTCCACAACACATGGAGACACCCCCTTGATTTAGTATAAACGAAAGTGTTTCCACGGGATGGTGAAGCTATATTCAATTGTAAAAAAATAGCCTAGGTAGACTGGTTACCAAGAAAAGAAGAATTAAACAAGTGTGTAAAGTAATCTCCACTGAAAAGAGATTTTACAGTCAAGTCAGCAGGGCTGGGAGACGACCTAGCCAGACAAACCACTAAATCCAGAGGTCAGACAAAAAAGGGATTAGCATCTCGAGTTCTATTAAGTAGGCATCTGTGTATCATTTGCATATCATTGTTTATAGTAGACACAGTCTGTTTATTAATATTGAGCATTAAAGACTCCGGTTTGTAAATATTCAGCTCTAAAGGCATTCATGAAAACAAGATACCAGAGGAAGGAGACACCTAAAATAGACATCAAAAAAACCTCGGTTAATTAATTTGATTGTAAACATACTCCTTTTCCCCTGCTTCTGGGGAAATTTGTGATTTCCTAACTGAAAATGCCTGGAGAACTGAGTCCTGCAGTAAGGATACAGTTCTGGGCACGTGTTTTTTCCTCTTTTTTCAAATTGCTATGTCCCTTATAATCAACAATGCCAATATATTAATAATCCCTAAGTAAAATGCACAATAGAGGTTTTTCGAAAGAAATTTTTCATACCTAAATCTTATGAGTCCAACGATTTCACCTTTGTTCTTAGATATCTAGATATTCTACACATGAGATCACAGTGGCTTGAGTATTTATAGACCGCACAACGTGATGTCCTACAGCTGTGCAGCCGCTGGCTACATGTGGCTATTAAATTTAAATTTAAATTAAATTAGATTAGATTAAAAATTGATTCCCTCATTCACACCAGTCTTATGTCAAGTGCTCAATAGCTGCTATATTGCGGCTACCATATTGGACCACAGAGATTTAGAACATCTCAGAAAGTTCTGATGGACAGCACTGCCTTAGAAAGAACACAGGTTTAGCAATTCCCATCTTTTGCTAGACTTGTGACCACAGAAAGTTTCTTAAACTTTCAAAACTTCAGTTATTTAAACTACAAAGTAGAGATACAAATACCTACACCTGTTAAGTACTCAGTACAATGCCCAACACATTTTAATTGCTTAATAAAACTACTATTATTAATGCTTAGAGATAAAAAAATAATTCGAGCTTTTGAGACTCAAATTAGACACCAATATTTTCTTTATACGATGAATACTCAATTTATCTTGAGGCTACTCAAAAAGATCAAATTAAATTAAAAATTAAAAACATCATAAGACATTTACATATTTTTGTTTCTTCATTTATGATGTCTTTAGGTGAAAAACAACTTGAATTGTCTTGGAGAAACCTGAGACTGAGTTAGCTGTTTAAACCCATAAATTGACCCAGGAGATTTCTGATTCCCAAACCATCTCTGAAATTTAATTCAGGAACATGTTCAGCAAACGTTTGTATTTGTACAAGAAGTCTATTAACTATCTAGGTTTGACTTGCAGAACAATGAGGCAAAATTCACACTCCCCGAACCCCCACATTTTAGCTTGGAGATAAAACTCCAGCACTTTGGAAAATGCTTCAACTTATCTACGCATCTCTCCTGCCCCACCCACTCTCTCCCATTTCAGATCAATATGGAGCTGTGTGTAACAACATCCCAAACTGAGAGAGCTGTGGATCATGTGCCCACAGAGCTTAATCCCTGCCACTCTCACAGAGGGACACATTACAGTTAGGAATGCCAGAAGCCGGAGCCAAGATAATTCCAGGCTCACAGAACAATTGTTGTATTAGCCACAACCACACAAAACAACCCAAACAAAAATAACCAGGAGAAACTATGAGTAACCTACAACTTATCATGATATGAGTTGCTAACGTCACACTTACTTGGAAATTCCAGTTTTTCTAGGCTTCTCCAAAAAAAAAGAAGCAAGGTTATGCAATGAGTTGACAAATAAGATAGACAATACTTTGCCCTTACTATTCAAAGCCAATTGCAAAACATACAAATTAAATAAATATTTATTTTGTCTCCTCCTTAGACCTTTAGTTGAACTACTTAGGTTTTCTTTCAAACCAAAGAAGTACAAAGAAAAGGGAGTTATCTCCTCAGAAGACTACAGCCCAGGAACTGATGGCAATATCTGGGGCAGGTGAAAGTACAGAGCAAAATGTGGAAGAATGTTTTCTGGCCCACAGTATGAGCAGATATAGTAACTCACTGTCAAGCGAAAAACCTGAACCAGACCAACCCTTGCCATCTAAAATGGTGATAATTCTGAAAAAAAAAATATGATCATTAGTAAGTATTTCCTTACTGTACAAATGAGAATAATAATAACTAACATTAATTAAGCATTTAACATGTTCTAAGCGCTGTTTTCAGTGATTCACATGTATTATTAACAACAACTCTGGAAGGTAGGTAGATACTATTAGCTCCCATCTTACAGATGAGTAAACTGAGGCACAGAGAGGTTAAATGAGCTGCCCAAGATCACACAGCTAATCAGTGTGTGAGCCAAGACCAAAGCAAAGGCAGTCTGGATTCATCTTATACTCTTGCTTCTCATTGGCAGTTGGAACAGTACAAACTTACACAAACACCAATGTTTTACTACACACAAACCTGTGACTATACACAAAGACTAATCACTTACAGCTATGGTTGTTTGTAGAAACAAATAAAAAAGAAAAAAGACTAAGAATTTCATAAGAGCCTGTTATTGTCACCAAACCCACTTCTCAGTTTTCCACAACCCCAGTAGGAAGAGTATCTCAGCTGGCAGTAATTATGAAAACTCAAGAGTGAATTCTAGTGACTCTTTTAGCTCTAAATCAAACCACACCTTAAGGTGGAACGGTCCATAAATTTCTCTCTCTGTTTTTAGTCATAGTAATAAATAAATTCCCCATTTAAAAACCTGTTTGATTTCAGCAGAAAGTCCTATCGCCGATACACCGTCTTCTCCAGCCATGGCCATCTCCACCCTGGCGCAAGCTCTAGCTCAGGAATGGGCCTGTGACCTAAGCCAATCGATTCAGAGTGAATCTCAGGGCCCACGTAGGCATCAGCAGAAAATAAGACCTATTTCTAGTGGACTTGAACCTGAAAGGACATGAGCCTGGAGATGTTCTCAAGATAGCAGATGGACCCAAGGCTGCTGGAATCCGCTGCATGGAGCTGGGGTAACAACCCAGTTCGGGGAAAGCAGAGAGAAAATAAATCTTGATAACATAATATGAACCTGAATCCTTTTTAGTGCCTTAAGCCAATACATTCTACTTTTTGCTTGAGTTCCATCGTTAGTGATTGAAGGAGTTCTAATACACCTCTTGACTATTTTTCAAATTCATCTTCTCTCTTCTTTCCCTACCCTTGGTTCAAGCAGACAGCCCTTCTTTAGAGGATGTTCCAGTGATCTATTCTTGCCTTACGAAAGACCCTAAGATGTGGTGGCTTAAAACAGCAATAATTTATTATTTCTCCTGAGTCTGTGTTTCGGGAATGGGTGATTGTCAGGATTTGTCAGCTTTACCACAATAGCAAATGACTCCCTAAGTCCAAGTGGCTTGTAAGAACCCGTTGCTCCTCCTTTCGCCGTTACATGTCTGCTGCCACGTGGGTGAAGGCTCTGTGTCTGCTCCACGCGTTTACACATTCTGGGACCAAAGCTGCAGGAGTAGCCTTTATTCGATACGTGCCATTTCTGTGGCAGAATGGAAAAGAGCAAGAAAATAGGTGGAGACATACACGATGGCCCTTAAAGCCTCAGTGAAAATATAGTGTCTATGTTATGTCCTTTCTAACCCATCGATCAAAGCAAGTCCCTGACTCTGAGGACTCCCCATGGCTTTCAGGGCCAGTTAGTTTCACAACTAAGGCCCTTTGGGAAAGGTTAAGTAAGATAAGGAGACACGCACATGCTTACATGCAAACGCAGAGAGGAAGGGATTTTATATGTATAGATGTATATACGCACACAGTACATACATGACCTTGGGGTAACTTGACTTCTTCGTGGAAGTTCAAGGGTCAGTCTCAACCTGAGATCTGGGACCATTTCTTCTCTAATCAGGGAGGATTCAGGAAGCACCACTCCAAATATTGGAGTTAGTCTTGTGTTGAGCCTATTCTGGTTGTAGGCCTTAATTCTGGTAACTGGAATCCAGATTATTTTTAATTGTAGTAAGAAACACATAACATAAAATGTGTTATTTTAACCACTTGTGAGCATAGAGTGTGGTGGTGTTACTCTATGCACGTGGCTGGAGCTCCAGAACCCCTTCTTGTACGACTGCAACTCTGGGCCCACTGGACAACTCCTCACTCTCCTCGACCTCGAGCCCCTGGAGTCGAACTTTTACCCACCTTTAGGAACTTCCCTGGCACCAGCTGCCCACCTGCCAGGGCTGCTGCCAAGAGATGCTTGCTCTTTGCACTGAGCTTCTTCTCTTCTCTCTCTCTTTTTTTAAAAAACATTTTATTTATTTATTTACTTATTTTACATTTTTTTCTTTTTCCCCCTCCCCTTCCTCCTCCCCTCTTGTAACCACTAGGCCATTTTCCATGTCCATGAGCCTCTCTTTGTTTTTCCTGCTCATTTGTTGTTTTTAAAATTATATCCCACATATAAGTGATATCATATGATTTTCAACATTTTCTGTCTGGCTTATTTTGCTTAGTACGATTAGTTCAAGGTCCATCCATGCTGTTACAATTGGCACTATTTCATCACTTCTTTGGGCTGAGTAAAATTCCATTGTATGTATGTATCACAGCTTCTTTAGCCAATCATCTATCGTAGGACATTTCGATTGCTTCCATGTCCTGGCCACTGTAAATAATGCTATGAATATTGGTGTGCAAATATCTTTTTGGATATGAGTTTTCAAGTCTTTGGGGTAACTCCATTCTGTTTTCCATAGTGGCTGTACCAATTTGCAGTCCCACCAGCAGTATATGATGGAAAACAGTATGGAGGCCCTTTTTGGAGGCATTGCTTGCAAATATATTTTCCCATTTAAATGGTTGTCTCTTTCTTGTTGACGGTTTCTTTAGCTGAGCAGAAGCTTTTTAGTTTGATGTAGTCCCATTCATTTATTTTTGCTTTTACTTCCCTTGCCTTTGAGGTCAAATTCATAAAATCCTCTTTAAGTCCAAGGTCCTTGAGTTTCGTCCTATGTTTTCTTCTACGCATTTTATTGTTTCAGGTCTTATATTCAGGTCCTTAATCCATTTGAGTTAATTTTGGTGTGTGGTGATAGACAACAGTCTAGTTTCATTCTTTTGCAGGTGGCTTTCCAGTTTTCCCAGCACCATTTATTGAAGAGGCTTTCCTTTCTCCACTGTATGTTTTTGGCTTTTTTTCTCAAAAATTATTTGCCCATATAATATGGGTTTACTTCTGACTCTCGATTCCGTTATGCTGGTCCGTGTGTCTGTTTTGCTGCCAACCATGCCATTTTGATTACTGTCACTTTGTAGTATAATTTGAAGTCGTGCAGAGTGATGCCTCCAGCCTTGTTCTTTTTTTCTCAGAAGGCTTTGGCAATTCAGGGTCTTTTTGCTTCCATACAAATCCGATAATTTTTTGTTCTATTTCTTTAAAAAATGCTAATGGGATTTTGGGGATTGCATTAAATCTGTATAATCTTGACTCTTTCAATCCAAGAATATCTTTCCATTTCTTTGTCTTCTTCGATTTCTCTTAATAGGTCTTATAGTTTTCATTATATAGGTCCTTCACATGTTGTTTAAATTCATTCCTAGGTTTTATTCTTTTTGCAATTGCAAAAGGAATTCTTTTTTCCACTTCTTTTTCTGACACTTCATTATTAGAGTGTAGGAACACTATGGATTTTTGAACATTGTTTTTGTATCCAGAACTTTACTGTATTTGCTTATTGTTTCTAGCAGTGTTCTTGTGGAGTCTTTAGGGTTTTCTATATAGAGAATCATGTCATCTGCAAATAGTGACAGTTTGACTTCTTTGTTTCCTATTTGGATGCCTTTTACATCTTTCTCTTACCTGATTGCACTCGCTAGGACCTCCAATGTTATATTGAATAACAATGGCAATAGTGGACAGCCTTGCTTTATTCCTAATCTTAGTAGGAAAGGTTTTTAGTTTTTCACCATTAAGTATAATGTCGGCTGAGGGCTTGTCATATATGGCCTTTATTATATTAAGGTATTTTTCTTCTATACAGAGTTTGTTAAGTGTTTTGATCATTAATAGGTGCTGTACCTCACTAAGTTTTTTCAGAAGTACCATCCTGAATTCTGTCATTTAAGTCACATATTTTTATGTCTATAAGTTTATTTTCTGGAGATTTTTATTTTTCTTTCTGAGATGCCTTGTCACCTTAGTCGTTCATGGTGTGTAATGGACTATTTCTCCATGTGGGCATTAATGGAAGTATGTTCTGATTTTTTTTCCCAGAAAAGATTTATTATATAATAGTCCCTAGACTGTTACAAAGAAGATGTTTATCTTTTGGTTTCCAGTAGGAGGGGTCTAAGCCTTTTGGATCTCTGCTTTTTATAAAGTCTTAATAACATCTTCTTTTTTCCTTATAGATGTTTAATCACGCTCGTTACCCTTAGTCTCAGTTTCTATCAGTGTTAGTGACAGTTTCAGTAGCTTTTGCTCAGATTCCTCTGGGGCTCTGCAGTGACTGTCTAGAGAGTAGAGGGGAGGGGCCCTCTGGATTGGGAGTTGGGGGCTGCAGCTCAACCTCAGTTTTGCAACTGTGGCCGGTAAAAATCAACTGTTGTTTCTCTGCTGTCCCTGCTTCTCTGCCTTCTGCCCTGATGACTGGGCGCTGCCACTGGCCGCGTGGAGCTCACAGCACTCCCAGGGAGGGATGTTCAGGGGAAGTTGCCACACCTTCTCCCCTCCCCCTCCTCCTACAGGGAGCTCCAGCTGTGAGTGGCAGCTTCTTTGTTTCTCCCAGTCCACCACCCATATCCGATATCCGGGGTTCTGACCTGTGGTAGCTCTTATGTGTAGATCCCACACTCAGATATGCTGGTGTGCAGTTTGGGTGTTTTTTGTTGAGTTGTAGATTTTCAGCTTGTTGCTGTTTCAAGGGGGGAGATCTGGGGATGTCTCTCACTCTGCCATATTTATCTATCTCACTGAGCTTCTTCTCAAAGCCTACTGCTACTGGGTCTGCCCCAGAGTAACCCCAACCCATGAGGATCTAATTTCCACCTCCTTTCTGCCTACCAATCAGGAGCTGAGATAATAACACTGGTAATATAAAATAATAGCATCTATCATTTTTTGCATACGTTCTACATTCTGGGCATCAGTTGCTTGACAGATATGATCTCTAATCCTTATATAACTTAGAAGTACAGCTCTTCCCAGGTGTGTCTCTGTGTTCACCAGGCACTGCTCTTGATGTAGATCTCAACCCAAGTTCCCTAGAACTTCTATTAGCACCAAAAGTAGTCAAAAGCAACGTGGAATTTACTGAAGCCTCCGCAAAGAAGTGGGCAGAGGTTTCCATGTCCAAAAGAAGTCAAAATCCTCAACAAATTAGCTTTTCTCTCCCGTCCTCTTCTGCTATGCTACTGTCATGTCTCCTCCTTCACTTCCACCTCTAAGGCTTAGCCTCCTCAATTTTATGCTGAATCTATAATACATTAAGAGGTAACAAAATATATAACTAAATACAGCTTAAACAAGAAGGTTTATTATCTCTGGAGGTATCATTTCCAGACTTGGTTAATTAGGAGCCACAACGATGTCAACCAGCACCCAACCCTGGTGCTTTTTATCTTTCCTCTTTGCCCTCTACAACCTACAGGTTTTCATGAGGGACATCCTCAGAGCTGTCCCTCATGGTCACAAGCTGGCTGCCATCGCTCTAGAAGTGATATCTGCAGATAACTACGTCTAACAATAGAAAGAGGAGCATTTCTCCTCACTCCCCTCTCACACCAATTATAAAGGAAAATGGCTTCCAGAAACATCTCAGAAGATTTACCTTTAAATTCGTCCACCAGGGTTGAGTGGCATGCTCATGCCCTAGTAATCTAGCTAATATTGGTGTTTTTAGCCTCTAGAGTTGGAAAGTGGGTTTGACAGTGAGGACAAAGGGTGAAGAGAGAGATCGTTGAGAAGGGAACCACCAGTAGTGGTCATACAGAGCAGTTTGGTATCCCACTCATGTCTGAGCTCACTTCTGTGCTCCACGGTAAAATGCCTGACTGTTAACAGGCCAAGCTTTCTGAAAGTCTACTTCACAGCCAGCTAATATTTGGGCAGGCTCTTTAGAGTCCCACCCCTGCCTCTAACTCCAGTGGGATTATCAAAGCAGAGGCTATCAAAACTCCTCCCTAAGATGACTTCTGGAAATAGCTTTACTGTCATCTCTATGCACACAGCAGTTCTGCAGACTGGGTGTTCTTACCCTGCTTTATACATTTTGGAAACTGAGAGCAGAGAATTTAAGTGACTTTCTCAGAGTCGAACAACTACTAAATTGTAGATCAGTGTTTGAACCTAGGGCTGTCTGGCTCTACTGTCCTTACTGAGGATAAAAGCGGAACAAAGGACCAAAGAAGACAGAATGGGCTTAAAATTTAGCTGAAGGGTAAATAACTTCTTGGCCCTGTAGTAATCGAAAACCATTACAAGTTTCTAAGGAGCAAAGTAATTTCTGTTCTGGGCTATCTTTAAAAGATAAAATGGAGCCATGCTTTTAGCACTTGGCTGAGGACATGGAGGCATTTTAAAAGTGTCTGAATGAATGAACACAAGCCCAGCTTCTAAGTTCCTGTCACCCAACCCTTTAAGTGGGGCCTGGGGAGATCTTCATTCAGCAGCAAACATTTGCTGAGGATCTGACCCCTGCCCTGAGAAAGGGGGTCTGAGGCCAAGAAGGTGGTTAAACAGATATTTTTGCCTCCATGTGGTAAGTGCTATTATGGAAGTATGAACAGAGGGCTGTGGGAGGTCTTGTGGGGGAGGAAACAGGAGGATGAGTGTTTGAAAATCCAAGATCATCGTCTCCCTGACTGAGGTCATCCCTGTGTTCCAGGACAGTGCAGTCACCCATGTTCAAAACAAGGACCCTGAGTCACGAGGAAAGAGCGAAACCGAATTTAGTATACATCTGTTACACAGGTAGGAGTCGAGGAATGTTTTCAAAAGATTTCCTGCCAAAATGGTTTACATGAAAACATTTTAGCATTTCTAAATGTCAGTTTCAGGGTTTTATTTTGAAGCTGTGTATGTTACTTTACTGTAATGTAATAAGAAATTCACGTACATTCTCTTGTTCAAAGTTTACAGTTATCCTGTGAGGTAGATACACCTATTTTTACACTCAAATTTTTTAAAAAATTTTTAATCCTCCCTACCTACTCTTTTAGATGCAGAAACTAAGGATCAGATTAAGCAACTTGTCTAAGGTCTTTCGGTTCTTAATTGGCAGAGCCAGATTCAGACTTCCCCACTGCAAGGCCTAGGTGCCTTCTAGGAAATTCACTCCCAGAAAAACCACTATGTCACAGAAGAGGTGGGTTTAGGTGACTACGCTGGATCCAAATAGAGGATAGGTGTCTTGTACTTACACTTCAGCAGAAAATCAACGAAAGCAATCAAGATCAGCAGAAAAAAGAAGAGAACCATTTTTTAAATGGATACTGTACAATATTCTCACATATATTTCTGTAACAAAGTATTTATTAAGGAATTCAGTTTTAAGGAGAACAATTTTGCCACCATGATGACCTATTTGGACTGTATTTTCTATAACTTTGGCAAATTTATAGATGCACAGATACAAATGGAAATGGTTGAACAATTTGACTCTAGACCCTTGCCACTCAAAGAGATGTTTATCAACTGATATGTCCATGCAGATTCTCAAGCTCCTTCCCAGGCATCATGAATCAGAATCTACGTTTGCACAGGATGCCCAGGGCGGTTTGTGCGCACCTGGAGTCTGAGGAGCCTGCTGCTGCACATATGCACCTTGCACTGGCATTCTCCCACCTATCTCAGATAATGGTCCAAGGGTCTATGAAAATCAAACATGTAGGTCCCATTGTAGGCTCTAAAAGACAACTTTCATATTGAAAAAGCTAACATTTGTTAGCTTTTAAACTGGATTTGTTTTCACTTTAACTTAATCTACTAACTCCTTTCGAATAGATTTTTAGGAAGATCTATGGTCATATAGGAAGAGAGAAATAATGGGGGAAAAGAAGTTTAGTGGGAAGGAAAAGAAAGGTGCCGTGGTTCCCCAGTAGCACGGACAGATCATGCAAACTCCTTGATGTGTTATCGAATTTCTGCCTGGGTCAGGCGAGAAACTCATTACCTGTGGTGCACGCTGGGTGGTCTGGATTTTGAACAATGGCCCTTCCCATCTGGAAGCCCTTGCTATTTTGCAAATATTTCAATAGCTCTGCTGAAAGCAATGAAACAACAGCTGGTGAGCTATCTCATTTCATATTAGTAGAGGAGTGTCAACCCATCCCGGTCTCCCAGTATGTTACAAAACAGAACCCCTTTTCTTTCCTAGGGCAAGGAAGGGAAGCTCGGCCATGCTGCCTTATAGCACACGTGGGGCCACTGCAGTACTACAGCAGAGAGAGCCGTTTTCTTCCAGACGGAACCTATTCAACTCTCGATGAAAATTAAGTTAAGTTAAGGAGGATGGGAGAGAATATCTGCGTTAGAGCCCAAGACTTTACCTATGTTAGGAAATATTCACAAAGTAAGAAGATTCTTGCCCTACCCCTGCCTCAGTGTTCTTCCTGCGAAAGCAAGGTAGAGATGTCAGAGTTTGGTGACAGTCCTGAAAGATAAAGCTAGGCTATTTTTAATACCAGGGCAAGCTGGTGGTTTACTATTAGTGGAGTCAAAGAAAACAGAATGCGACAACACCACACAGAATGTGACAACACCACACCGCTCTTGCCTGCACCAGTGTCATTTTCCACACTGCAGAGAACAGCAAGGGAATAATGGATGATTTCAAGGCCCTTCATTTTTGCTGGGCAAATAAATGACTAGAAATAGGGCTGTAAGATAAAAACATTACAGATGTATATCTTAGCCAATTATACTATCATTGACACCCAGGGTAGCATAGCTAAGATGTTTTGATCAAGCAATGTTTCTGGAAGTTTTATCAAAACTTTTTTTTGTTATTTTTCTGCAGGAGAAGAGTAATGCTTTCTTTAACATTATTGAACATTTACGAAAGCTGAATTGGGAATTCTTGCCTCAATTCTTTCAGTGTAGAATAGCTGGAAGTTGCTAGAAGGGAGCCGTTAGGCAAATTTTCTGCATGCCATCAGAAAAAGCAAGCTACTCTGGGGCCAGGCACAGACACTGGGATGAGCACGGAAGCCTGACTAGAGAAAGATGGAACTTTCTTAGAACAGCAGTGTCTAACCGCTACTCCTTGTTTGGGTCCAGGTCCCCTGATAGCTAATTTTGTGTATCAATTTGGCTGGGCCACCAGTGTCCAGATACGTGTCAACTATTTTTCTGGGTGTTTCCGTGAGGGTATTTTTGGATAAGGTTAACATTTAAATAGGTGGACTTTAGTAAAACAGATTGCTCTCCATAATGTAGGTGGGCTTCATCCAATCAGCTGACGCCTGAATAGAATAAAAGACTGACTTCCCCTCTCCCCAGCCCTGCCCAAGCAAGAGGGAATTCTCCAGCCCAACAGCTTTTGGACTTGAACTGCAGTATTGGCTCTTCCTGGGTCTCCAGGCTGCCAGCTCACCCGGCAGATTTTGGATTTGCATGAGCTAATTCCTTAAAAATAAATCTCTCTCTCTCTCTCTCAATTTCTCATATACATATAGATTTCTATATATACACATCCTATTGGTTCTGTTTCTATGGTGAACACTGAGTAACTGAGTATATAGACTCCTTTTTCAGTTTTTAGAAGGAATATTTATTGATTGCCTTCTATATGCCAAACTCTGGACCCTCTTCCTAGAAAACTGCGCACAAACACAAATTTTATATATGGTTTCTAGGGAATCACCAAACCCTTGAAGCATATCATGGACCCCTTCCCTCAAATTAAAACCCCCTGGGCCTCCAGCTAGTAGAAGAGACATAACGGAATACTTTCCCATCCTCATTTTCCTGGCCTGAAAGCCATTATTACCTGGCAGGTGGAATAGGAGTGTACCTGCATGGAGTAATGGAAGTGCCGGCAAGGCGTCCCAGAAATCTCCCTCTCCCTCACCTCTCTTCGGGGCCTGGAATTCCACTGTAGTGTCAGCGTTCTGTAGGGGAGGCTTGTGAGTTTAACTGGAATAACGATTGCTACCTTACAAGGTGTGGCTGAGACTAGCTGGTTACTCCTAAACGTTAGTACTGCCGTCCTGAGGCACTCTGCTCTCAGCTTGCTCTTGCTGATGGAATGCGAGTGAAGGGGGTGCGTGTCACCTCCAGTCAGAGGTCATTCAGATGAAGATGGCTTTTCATGCTCCTTTTCCCCGTGCAACAGATGCAGTGAAGGACTTCTTAGAGGCCTGAATAGCAAGAGGCCAGACCTCCTTTCTTCCCTACCCTCATGTTGGACTGTGATGGAAGCAAGAAAAAAAAAGCCTTTATTTTGTTAAGTTAACTGAGACCTGGGCGTTGTCAGCTCATCCTGACTGATACATGGGAGTTTTATTATAGAAGAAAGACATTAATAGACAGACTAGAAAAATACCAATTTAAAAAAGCTGATATGGTTTTTGCTATTATTACCCATTGACCTTAGCAGAGACTGAGGAAACAGTCCTGGTTAGGACTAAGGAGATGGCACAAGGTGACCAGGCTCCTGCCAGGGGCTGCCACGAGTCTAGGGGGCACCATTCACACGGGCTCTGTAGTTCCCTGCAGCTGTGCGGTGCACAGACTGCACAGCCAAACAAGGTAGCCCTACTCCTGGGAGAGGTAAAGCAGTACGAAAGAAGCAGGAAGAATCGAGAGTCAGCAGAGGGTGAGGCAGAAGTACTCTCTGCTTCTCTCATGATTTCCTTCTCCAGCCAAACGCTGGCCCTGGTCATTGTTGAGGTCCCTGAAACTAGTTACATTCTAGGACACAAGAGCTGGCTTTTAAGCTCTTTTATGCACAGAAGGAAGCATATCTTCCCTGAAAGAGTTCTTTAGGGTCCACTGTAAGTTATTGGTTACTAAAGGAAGCTATGCTAAAGGTGATTATTTGTTGGCCCTGCATTTAGAAAATAGGGATTATTATTCCCATTTGTCATGGAAAATCTTTCTTTGGTTATTCCATTCACTCGCATTCCATCATGTGGTTATTCCATTTCACCTATTCTCCCCAACCTCCACTGCACCGGATTATTTAAGATAAATCCCAAACTTCATATTATCACATCCATGCATATTTTAGTATTGTTTCTCTAAAAGATAAGGACTCAAAAAAAAAGTCTGCATAACCATAAGATTATCATACCTAAAAAAAGTTCCTTAATATTATCAAATATTGAATGTCTACGTTTCCCAAAGTTCTTTTTACCATTTTTTAAAAATTAGTATCCAAACATGCATTACAGCTGGTTAATAAATCTTCTAAATCTCTTAAATTTCAGACTCTACTACCTCCTTTTCTTTTTTTCCTCATAATTTATTTGTTTGAGAAACTGAGTCATTTGTCCCACTTTTCCCACGTTCTGCGTTTCGCTGATTGCATCCCTGAGGTATCGTTCCACATATTTCCTCAAGAGCCATATTTCTTGAGACCTGTTGGTTAGATCTTGACTAATCCAGGTCTCATTTTTTGACAAAGAGACTTCATAGATGACGCCATGAACTACCTGTTGCATCATATTGGGAACACATGATGTCTGGTTGTCTCCTCTTTTGTGATGTTAAGACTGTTGAGTGAGTTCAGGCATCCATTGCCAGCTGATCCATTCAATTAAAAGTTCCACATAAGGTTCTTCCCTGATAGTTTTGAATAGCCATTGGTGGTCATTGCTTAGATCTATTATATCGTTAAGGATTGCAAAGTTATGTACAGTATTCTCACTATGCCATTCCTCCTTCACCTATTAGCTGGAATACTTCTAAACGAACTTTTTCTCAACAACAATTTAGTTATCCTGAGATACAGTTCAAATAAAGATAAGGCAAAAGCTTGAGTTTTTCCCTTTTTAAACCAGTTTTCAGACTAATGAGTTGGTTCCCTAGCAACCTGTAAAGGTGACCTATGAGGGATTATTTTTCCTGGTATAATTATAAACTCATGGATTTTAACATATTTGATATATTGAATCCATTAGAGATGCTCAAATAATTCTATCTTTGAACATAGAAAGTCTTTTTACCTTGGCTCCTAACCTAAGTCTTTTGGAACAACACAGCCATCTTTGAAAGCTTCTTTGCTTTCTAGAATGACAAAATGTCCATTTCTTGCTTCCTCCCGAATCAGTGATTGTCCAAGGAAGCCCTGAATCTGTTTGGGGAGCATAATTGGATTCAGAGACCAGAATTTGGGTGCCAGGGGTATTTACTGCTTCTGGAATTGCTGTCATTTGTAGCCTTTTCAGAAACCAGAGCCAGACTGGTCTCCCTTCTGATCTAATCTTCTCCTCCCGCCCTCATTTGCTCTATCCACTCCAGGCACACCCTTCTCCTCGCTTCCCGTGCCTCTGAAAGGAAGACAGCATGTGACTCCTGCTGAGGCCTTTGTTGTAGCCTTTGCTATTTCCCCCTGGGTCTGGTACACACTTCCATGAACACCACTAGCTCACTCCGCATGTCCTTCAGGTCTTTATTCAAATGTCACTTGTTCAGAGAGGCCATCCCTGGACACTCTATCCAACACTGAACACGGAATCCCATTCCCTCCTCAGTATTTTCTATTCCTCTTCCCTACTTTAGTTTTCCTCATAGCACTTACCCTCTAATACTATGTAATTTACTTGATATTTTGTTTGCCATTTGTTTTACCCATAAGTATGTGTATTCCAAGAGGACAGGGGCTTTTGTCAGAGCTGTATCACTGGCACCTAGAACAGAGCGTGGCACAGAGCAGCTGCTCAGTAAATACTTGATGAAATGCATGCAGAGGGACTAAGGCTATTGTGACTGACCTAAGCCCATCTGGTCTTTCAATTATTAGACTCTTGACAAACATACGCAGCCTCCACAAATTACAGGTCTGTGGGGATATAAGCTCTCCCATTCCCATTACATCACTACCCACCCTGGAAAGAGGACTAAGTTCAGTTGCACGCACACTCGTTAGCCTCATAGGTCATTGTAAGGACTCTGATTTTTAGGCTGAACAAGATGGGAAGTGTGAAAGACAGTAGCAGTTAAGGATACCTCTCTGGGTTATGTTATGTTGATTTTTTTTTTTCCAAAGCCAAACTTTAACAGTAGAGTTGCCATTTACTCAAATGGGAAAGAAAGTAAGAGAAGCAGGTTTTGATGGACATATTGTGTTGGTTTTGAGCATGTTGGTTTTCAAAGGCCAATGAAGTATTAGAGCTGTCAAGTGGGCAATTAGGTAGGAAAGTTTCAAGTTCAGAGGAGAGGTCCTGCCTGGGTAGATAAATTTGGGATTCATCAGTGTAGAGACTGTATTTAAAGCTGTGAGACAATGGATGAGGAGATATAGAAAGGAGATGAAGTTCAAGGATTGATCCTTGAATCACTTAGATGCTTAAAAAACCAGGGAGATGAAGAGGAAACAGCTAAAGAGGTGGAGATAGAGTGGCCTGGAAGGCGGCAAGAGACTCCAGAAAGTGTGTTGTCCTGGAAGTGTTGCAAGGAGGAGAGAGTGAACAACTGCTTTAAATGCTGCTGATGGGTCAAGGAAGATGACCACTGAATTAGAGATGGCAACTAACAATCCTTAGGGGATAAATCAAACCAACGCACACTTTCATACTGCACTCCTCACTCTGATTTATCTTAAAGTAAATTATAAATAATATCACAAGTTTTTTCAGGGTACATTTTATTGAATGGAGGGGCAGCAACATGGCCCCACTCTGACTTGGGACGGGGTGGTGGTGAGCGTGGAGCCTAGTCTCTCCATTTTCAGGGTAATACTCAGGCATCTCAGGCATTAGAAAACCGGAGCATTCACTTAGGCAGTAGTTAGAGAAAGGTCTTTCATCTCTGGGAAATACTGGCTCCAAAGGAGGCCCCCTGATCTAGAAGCTAAGGGAGGTAGGGCAGCTTCAGAGTGGACGGTTAGGTAGAATGGGCTGCCTTTAGAGTGGGGCATGGCAGTACCTACCTTAGCCCTTAGCTACTCTGTCTAGAATCCACCTGCATCTAATGTCTGCACTTTCCCCACTTTCCTATCCCCCTTCACCTCTGAGCTGCCATCCTTCCTACCTGGGAGCCCTCCCTTTCACACCTTCATTTGATCCCCAACCCTTGACTGCCTCAGCCTCTCCACAAGGGAACAAAAGGTCAATGGATTTAAAGGAAATATGATTGAAAACAATTATCACCCAGATAGGGTAAAGATTGAGAAAAATCTCTCCTTTAGTGAAACACATCTAATTTCCCATTTGGCCCCCTTCCACTAGTCCTTGGGCATAAGTGCCTATAGCCTCCAAAATTAAGGAGGTGCGGGGGGTGGGGGGTGGTGGAGGAGGGGAACCTGATTCTTAGCCCAATGAAGTTTCATGTAAAATGCAAGAAGAGCATATTCTTTCACTAGAGCTGTCTCCTCGATCCTCATAATCAAACAATTGTTTGGTTATATGGTTTCTAAACAAGTATTTTTGCCCTTAGATTTATCCATAAATCTACTGCATGACAGTGGGATATGTTATGTGAAGTCATGGTTTGGGAAGAGTCCTAGATGTCAACCCCAGCTAGTTGATCCATAAAATGTGACACTCTCCAGTCTCAAAACCTTTAGACAGATCTGCCTGAACAAACAAGGACCCATCTCCTAGACACATTAGGTGAAAATAGAGTATTTATTATGTTACCATTTGTGTAAAGAAAAAAAAGAGGGCTTGAATATGCAGAGAACATTTCTGAATTTGTAATCAGTTAGCATAGAGATAAAGGGAGACATATTTCACTATGTACCTTTTGTTCTTCTGCAATTTTTAGAATGTATATACATCATGTATCCAAAAATAATTAAAAAGTAAAGAAAGCACTTACAAAATCAGTACTATCAATTGATCGATTAATCTTGGTTTTCCAAGGAAGACCTGTAGATGGAAACTGAAGAAGAGAATGCTTTAGAGGAATGTTTATCTCCTAGGGAAGGTTTTAAACCTGGAGGGATTAGACATAATGGCAGTGGAAAAGGTGCTAACAGACACCCAGACAATTGCACTTGAAAGAATTTGTGAAGTATTTAAGTTTCTGACACTTAGAAAATTATACCTTAGCTGTGAAACCATTAGAAGATGTGAGAAAGCGTGGCTTAGAAAGCCCAGGGCAGTTTACTTCTGGTCCTGGAGACTATTCAAGAAGTCTGCTCTGCAGTCTTAAAGGGTTGCTGTCAGCTTCATGCACATCTCCAATGATGGCTGTTTGTCTTTTCCTGGGTGGGCTAGGGAGAAGGTGCCAAGGTTCAGAGGCCCGGCAAAGTGAGGGAGGTTGGTAGGCTTTGGATCCCAGGCTCTGTGACCTCTCATCTTCAGTATTTGCCCTCATGCTGAGGAGTGGGGCACAGAAAGGAATTTGGTTTATTCTCTGGGAAATGTCCTGGGGCTGACCCACAGCTACAGGTCAGCCTGAATTGGGGATTTAGTTCTAATAAAATCTTATTCTGAGAAACAACCTCCTTCTAATTGTTATTTTCTGGTTGTTCGATCTAGAATTGTTGTGACCATATTAAAACCAAGCTCACCGATTGGCTTGCAATAAAGAGAGCTTTGGGGATAGAGAGGTAAAAAGAAATGGAGAGAAAGACATTCATTAGGTAGAGCCAAATCACGGAGAGCATATGGCGCGCCCCTCACTTTGTCTGGCTCTCAACGACGTTTCTGGTGACCAGGCATTTCACAGCGGGAAAGATCCAGGTCGCATCCCAGCTCCGCCGCCGTGTGAGTACAACGATCCTACCCAGATCAAACACTCTGAACCAGCGTCCTCAGTAAAGGGGAGACACTAATAGCTACCTCGGTGGTATCAGATGAGAGCCTTTGTTCCATTCGGTAAGCCTGTTCGGAGTGCTGACTGTGTGATAGGAAAGAGGGATAAAGCAGCCCTTGTGCTAAAGGACCCAGTGACCATCTGAAGGGTACGTGCTGAACTGTGGACTGACAGTGGGGCCAAGAGAGAAGGGCGGTAGATTTGCAGAGAATCAAAAAAGATAGTCTCTATTACAGCGGTTAAAATGGATTGCCCCACCCCTGAAACTCTCCACTACGTTGCCGGGTTTTACCTCTTCATAGCACTTGTTTTGTTTCTGTGCTACAGACAACCCTTCTCCATTAGACCACATTCTCTGACAGAGCCAGCCCACTGCCAGGTTCCCTAGATCTCCCGCACCTGGAGTTCCTCTCCTCCCCTGCCCTCCCCTCCCCTCCCCTCCCCTTCCCTTCCCTTCCCTCCCTTCCCCTCCTCTCTTCCTCTCTTCCTTACATTTCTTCTCCTCCTTCTCCTCCTTTTTCTTCTTCTTCGTATTTTATTTGGATTTTAAGATTAAGATGACTTCACAAAACATCTTCAGAATTTTTAGGGCTTTTTTCCCCCCTATGGAATGAAATTGTTTAAATAACACAGAAATTGCCCTTTCATTAAAGTTATGCTACTCAAAATGTGACCTGCAGGCATGAAATTGAAATTAACTTTGTTGCTAAATATGTTGTTTAGTTCAAGTGACATTTTTTTTCGACCAGACAAAATGATATTATTTAAGAAGCTGTTGCAACCGTTCTGGAAGACATAATGACGATAGTGGTACAAATAACAGACATAATAAATGTTCTCTACTATGGTATTTACAGTGTTTTTAAATTGAAGGCATTCAAATTATTCACTAACATGAAACTGATTAAAAAGTTATGGTACATTCATCCAATGAATATATAAAATATAATTCAAGTATTATAATTGATGTAGATCTATGTTTATATGGAAAATTCACATTTTTTAAGTGAAAAAAAGCAGATTGCAAAATAGTTTGTATATAATTTAATCTGAGGGACCTAACTGCCTCATACCTCCATTTGTACATTCCCATGAGAAAATATATATCCTGAAATACTAATAATGTTCAATTCTGGGTGGCTAGATAAAAGATGTTCTTAACAAATATCATCCCTCCAAGCTATAACAACATCAATACAAAACAAACTGCTATATATATTTATCTCATCAGTTTTTAATAGGGCCACACATATTTAATATTCATATAAATATGGCTATATCCATTTGTAAATATATGTCCCAATATCTGAAAGGTTCATTTTTCTCCAGAGGTTGTTTTCTCTGATATTTCCTGTAACCTCCAGGCTGACTTACTAAATCAAAAAGGGTCAGTTCAGGACACCATTAATACAATCAGCTGACTTTTAGCATGACTTTCTTGATGAAGGAAGCAATACATTGACTTACGTTTTAATGTAAACATTTATGTCTTTGCAGCCAGTAACAAACAGTTCCATAACTGACTACTTGAAGCAGTCAGATAAAACATAGATGCAAAAGCCGCCTAGGCCTGCTGCTTTTTCAAATGTTAGATTAAAATTTTTCTTTTAATATTTTCTATGGGTATTGACCTGTTTAGATTTTCTTACTTTTCTTGAATCAATATCGGTAAGTTATATTTTACTAAGTAGCCATCAATTTCCTCTGTATTCCAAATGTATTGCTAGAGTGTTGCATATTTTCTTACAGTTCTCTGTATCTCTTATCTATTTTGATTCTTAATGAGCAGATGGAAGAAGATGCAGTAAAAGAGACTGAGGAAGAATGATAAAAGAGATTAGAGTTGAACCAGAAGAGCTGAGTGTTATGCTAGGCACTGCAGAAGCAAAGATGTGAAAGCCTCCAGGGACTTCATATTTTGTCTCTCTTAATTATCCTGAATTACTTTCATTACTGTTTGAAGAAGTAAGTGTATACCACTGTTTCTTCTGCTTATTAAATAGCCTAGATAGAGGCTGGCCAAGGGTTTTTTCATATGTTCTATTGTATATTTTGTTTTAAATTTTTTCAGTTCAAAAATATTTTAAGAAAAACTCAAACAAGGAATTTGCTTTGCATTTAAAGGCTGACCCTGCAGTTTATATAGTAAAATCAGTACTTATTTATTACTAACTAGTATTAATAATGTCTAAGTTTACTTACTTCACTTACTTTAAACTTAAAAAACAATTTATCCATTAGTTAATCAAGATATTGCAATGACTCAAAGATAAAGTTGGTCCAATTTATATTTGTAAACACCTTATTAGTTAGTCTTTAAGAGACATTTCATATCCCATTATTCCCATAAGTATTCTTTGGCCACTCTTGCCTGAAGTGATCTCTCTCCCTCCACTGAACTTTCAGAGCAATTATCTCTATACTTTATTTGTCAATGAAATGTATACTACACTGAGACATCTCTTCTATTATTTTTAAATTTTTATTATTTTATTTTTTATTAAATTTATTGGGGTGATATTGGTTAATAAGATTATGTAAGATTTAAGTGTAATTATATTTATTCATTCTGTTTTTCTTCTTAACAAACTTTTTAAATTAACTTTTTTAAAGGCAATTTTAGATTTACAAAAAAATGCAAAGATAGTACAGAGTTTGTATATTCTCCCCATCTAGTTTGCGCTATGATTAGCATCTCACATTAGTATGGCACATCTGTTACATTTAATAAACAAATATTGGTACATTATTATTAACTAAAGTGCATATTTTCTTCAAATTTCCTTAGTTTTTACCTAATGTCCCTTTTCTGTTTTAGGATTCTATACATAATACCACATTACATTCGGTCATCATGTCTCCTCAGGCTCCTCTTGGCTGTGATAGTCTCTTAGACTTTCCTTGTTTTTGATGACTTTGACAGTTTTGAGAAGTACTATTCAGGTATTTTGTAGAATGGTCCTCTATTGGGATTTACCTGATCTTTTTCTCATAATTAGACTAGGGTTATAAGTTTCAAGGAGTAAGATCACAGACACAAAATGATATTTTCATCATATCGTATCAAGTGTAGATACTACCAAAATGATTTTGACTATTAATGTTCTCCTTGGTCTTTTGGCTGAAGTGGTGTTTGTTATTTCTCCACAGTAAAGTCACTCTTCCCCCACCTTCACCCCACTTATACTGTACTCTTTGGAAGAAAGTCACTATTCACAGCCCCTACTTAAGGAGTGGGGAATAATGTCCCATGTTCTAAAGGTTGGAGAACATACATAAGTTATCTGGAATTCTGCGTACGAGATTTGTCTCTTCTCCCCTTTTTATTTACTGAATCACTGCATCTATTGCCCTTTTAGTCTTTATCAAGTAACATAAAAACAATATTAAATATTATCCACAAGCTTTTTAGCCCTCTGTTGGAAGGTGGACATCCTCGAGTGGCCCAGATCCCCAGAGCCAGCCCTGTGGTTGGGGCATGGAGAACAAAGAGGCTTGACTTGCAGGAAGTTGACTCTAAGACAATTTCAGTGAAGAACATTCCAAGAAAAAGGACACTTTTCAAAAAAAAAATGAGTTTCAAATATCTAAACTGAAAAACTAATGATCAGAAAAGTTAGGATAAAGATCTGAACCCACATAACCCAATAAGGTGTTATCATCATCATCATCATCATCATCATCATCATCATTTTCATTTCTTGTTTGAATTTAATTAATCAGAGGAAATAAGTCCTTTACCCAATCCCCTGGAGCCTCTGCCTCCAAATCCTGTGTTCCTTTACACTCTGTCCAGATTATATCTACTAGTTGAAGATTTTCTTTGTGGCAGCAGTCAGCAGAACTGAGTTATCTATTGCTTCTGCTTTTTGTTTGTCACGGCTGCCTCACATCCATTCCTGCTCCTTTTCTGTACTGTGGGGATTCTCCTCAGGCTTGAGAATTCTTGCCTCTGAAATTTCTTCCTCCTTTTTCCTGGTGATCTGCAACATCTAGAAGAGTTGTATTGCAATCGTAAAATTTGCTATTGTCCTTAAGAAAAATTTTGAAGAGTAACATTAATTTTAAGATTTCACAGCTTTCCAGTCTTCACCTTTTTACTAATCAATGGTATGTCCTACTTTTTCCTCAAACTCTGCTTTTCCGTACCCTGGAGTCTCTTCATCTCGTAAGACATCCTCCACAGGACCATTATTTACGTGACATAAAAACCAAGGTGTAAACAAGCAGTCTTACAAATTTGTTTACTCAGTAATATTTATTCCTTGGGCTTTCTATATACAAACAATTGTGTTAGCTACCTGTTAGATAAAAACTTCAAAGTATTATTCTTCTCCGTTGGGCTTGCATGAACAGGAGTCAAAGTCTTTTGGGGAAAAAGAAAAAAAACGTACTGAAGGTAGAAGTTTAGGCAGCAAAGAATGGATAAGAGAAGACCCAAGAGGGGTATTAGCCAACCTTCCCAGTTTCCCTGAACTCATACTGCTATTGAGAGGGCCTAGAAAGAAGGCCCTGGATACCACAGCTTGATGTGTTCATTGGATGCTCCTGTGGGACAGTTGCCCAAGGTCAAGACTGCCTCATATAAAAATCAATGAGTTGCTTAGTTTATGGAAATTAATATTCAATGTTATGTTTGCTCACGTATAAATGTATTACTTTAGGTTCCCTTCCTATTTCTGCCACTGACTGCTAAGTGATTCTGGGCAAGTTACTCGGACTTTCTGAGCCTCATGAGCCACAAGCTGCAAAATTGTGGGGTTGCTCTAGATGACAATAGCTAAATTTTATCAAGTGCTTACTAGTGCTAAATACTAAACCTGAGTGTTTTTAATAAAGTATTTCATTTAATCTCTATGAAGTAGGTACCATTATTTCTTTCATTTTACAGATGAGAAAGCTGAGGCCCAGAGAGACATGACTTTGTCAAGTTTCCTGAAAAATAGAATTCAGATTAAGGCCATTAAGGGAAATACAATTACAAGGCAGCAAGAGTGAAGGGGAATGAAGTGAGGCAGGAAGTTTGGGAGCAAATGCAAGGTGATGTGTTAACCACCCTGGGCTACCACTTTACTCCGAAGCCCATACGGCGACCCAACCAAGTATTGCATCAGGAACAGCTGCTCGGCCTCATGGAATACCTCTGCACTGGCTTATGTGGAAAATTGCACAGTGGAACAAATCCCTGGAAAGGAAAGAGGAGAGGGAGTGTGCTGCCAGCTCTTCTCTGTCTTTCTCTTACTAGCTCAAGTTGGCCCCATGGGGAGTCAATAAGCCACATTTCTGGGGCCTGTCACCTGGCCTTGTTGGCAGCCGCTGGGGAAGCTAGATTCTGTGTCCTGTGAGTTGGCACTTCATTTGAGTCTGGAAATGGTGAGGAGAAGCCATAACTCCAGGTATGTAGCAGGTGGTAAATCTGTGTGGGCCACACATAGTAGCTGAAGCAAAGCAAGCAGCTGAAGAGACCGGTGAGGCTGAGAGATGAGGCTGATGCACAGGAACAGCATGTGGTGAGCAGGGATCTAAATCCAGACAACCTGGCTCCAGGACAGGGGCACTAGAGTCATATGCTAGACCTCTGACAGGCCTTTCGGTATTTTCATTTTATGGTTAGGTGCATATAGGACCACTCCTTCAAGTCTTGCATGACAATACCCCTCTGTTATCTTCCTAGTGAAATCCTATGCATTTCTCAAGTCCTATTTGGATAACGAATTATCCAAATCTCAATCACTCCTTCCTCTAACTTGTTTTTGTGCCTTGTGCATATTTCTGTTATTGCATATGTGGTATTTGAGTGGCACATACCTGTCATGCCAGGCTGTATGTTGACTGAAGGCAGGACCTTGCTGTGTTTTCACAACACCATAGTTCAGGTCTGCCTAGAAAAGACGTTCGATAAATGTCTGTTAGACTAAATGATACACTTTTTACACCTGAGTAGGCGCTTTGATTTTTAATTCTAAAATTTAGAATTGTTTTAGAATTATAAGAATATTGTAACATAGTACAAAGAATTCCCATACAGTCCACATTCAGTTTCCCCTATTATTAATACTGAACATTCGTATCGTACCTTCGTCACAATTAATGAGCCAATACTGATACATTATTGTTAACTAAGTTCATACTTGTTATGTATAATTTCCCAGGGCTGAGAGACCAGAGAAAGAGGCTGACAACTCCCACATTATATCACGTTTATTAAGGGAAGTTACATACAAGGTGTGTCTTGGGTGATGGCAAGAGGCCATAAATATCCTCAGTGCCACGTGGCAGGCACTAAGGGGTCATATAGGACAAGGCAGGATGGATGGGGTATACCAGATAGATGAAAGTGTCTTATACACTTGCCTAGGGTAGGACAAGAGCCTATTTCAGGAACCAGCACATCTGGAGCAGAGGGGAGGGGTCAGACAGTCTCTGAAGGGGTCAATGGGAAGCAATTTCTGTTCTGAGCCGGATGTAGTTGGGCCTAGCACAGGAGTCGAGCAGCAGTCTGGTAGGATCAGGCAGCTGTCACATCATGGAGCAGCCTCTCCATAACACTACACTCAGATTTTTCTTTCTTTGTACCTAATGTCCTTTTTCTTCTGTTCCAGGATCCCACATCCCATTTAGTGGTCTCCTCAGGCTGCTTTTGGCTGTGACAATTTCTCAAACTTTCCTTGTATTGGAGGAAACCTTGACAGTTTTAAGAACGTTGGCCAGCTGTTTTGTAGAATGTCCCTCCAAGTGTGATTTGTCTGATATTTTTCTTCTGATTTGACTGGGCGAGGGATTTTTGGGATAAAGATGGTAGAGACAAAGTGTCATTCTTATCACATCATATTAAGGGTGTACACTACCAATATGACTCATCACTGTGGACATTGATTGTGATCACCTGGCTGAGGGTTTGTCAGGTTTCTCTAAAGTTACAATTTTCCCTTTTCCACACTGTACTCCTTGGAAGAAAGGCAATATGTGCAGGCCACATTTAAGCTGTGCAGAGTTATGCTCTACCTCCTGGAGGGCTGAGCATCTGCAGAAATTATTTAGAGTTTTTCTGAGATTTGTCTATCTCTGCCATTCATTCATTCATTCATTCATTCATTCACAGATTCAATCATTTATTTATATCAGTCTGGACTCCTGGATTTTTATTTCATAGTTTGAATTATACTCCAGTACTACTTGATTTATTTTGTTGCTCAAATGTTCCACCTTTGACCATTGAAGGCTCCTTTTTTGGTTCCTTTGTTTTGCTTTGCTTTGCTTGTTTGGTTAGCCCTTCTTTACTGTCTACCTGTTCAGACACTCCAGGCTCATCTTCTTGATCTCATGCCCTAGTCCTAGAATCAGCTATTCCCAAGGAGCTCTAGTTCCTTTTATTGAAGAATAGCATTATAAACCAAGATCTGGGCACTCAGTGTGCTCAGTGTTACTGGAGTGTTGCTGCTTCCAAGACTTCTCAGCAGGCAGAGCAATGAAATATATGGGTGCATGCTAATTAGGAAGGTTCTTCTATAAAGCAGGGGTCCCCAAGCCCCAGGCCACAGATCACCGCCTCAGCTCCACCTCAGATCACCAGGCATTAGATTCTCACAGGAGTGCAAACCCTACTGTGAACTGCACATGTGAGGGATCTAGGTTGCACGCTCCTCTGAGACGGAGCTGAGGTGGTGCTAGCACTGGGGGGCAGCTCCAAATACAGGTTGACATTTGCAGAGAGGTTTGACTGCACAGAGACCATAATAATGAATTGCTTGCAGACTCATATAAAAACCCTATCGGTGAGTGACAACAGACAATTAAGCTGCATCTGGTGGCAGGCTTTATAGTGGCAATGAGTTGATGTACTTCAATTGAAGAGCTGCATCTGGTGGCATCTGATTCTACATTATGGTGAGTTGTATAATAATTTCATTATATATTACAATGTAATAATAATAGAAATAAAGTGCACAATAAATGTAATGTGCTTGAATCATCCCAAACCATCCACCCCTATCCCCAATCTGTGGAAAAATTATCTTTTACGAAACCAATCCCTGGTGCCAAAAAGCTTGGGCATCACTGTTATAAATCACATTTTGAAAAACTGGAGCATTTAGCCTTCTCTGGCTATTCAGCCTCAGTCTCCTTTTGCTTTCTATTCCCCTTTGTGCCAGTCCAGACCAGTTTGTCCTGCATTCCTTCCTTGCCCTGCCCCTGTCTCTCCCACCTGCTGCAGTGACCTGATCCCTAAAGGCTGCATTTTTCAGGCTCCCATGCCAGCTGGCTTCTGGATGGGCTCTGCCAGAAGCAGGCGGAGGCGAGCACCTCCAGCAGCAGAGCTGTCTCTGCTGAGGTTCCAGCTCCTGCCAGACGGGCTCCTTGTGGTTCTCCTGTCTTCCAGGCTCTGCTGACACCACCTCTGTCCTTTCTCCCGCCTGCCTAATAGGTGTTAGTGACTTTTGATTGTGGTCTCCCTGCCCCCTGGTGGGCTTCTCAGGTTCTTCTACCACACGTGTAACCATTTCTCTGAACACATTCCTTCTGTTTAAAATACTCAGTGCTCTCTACTTCACCGGTTGGACCCTGAGACAAGATTTGCGCATAGGTAATTTATTCAAGAAGTGGCCCCAAGGAATGGGAATGGGGTCCGGGCAAAGTAGAAAAAAGAGAGAATAAATCCAAGGCGGTATTATCAAATCAGTTGTTGCCGTGGGCAACTGGGACTTGATCCTGCTGGGGATTCTGAGTTGCTGGGAGGAATGAACCTCAAAATTGTTCACTCTGCCCTCAACTGCTCAAAGGTTGCCCAAAGGTGGGTAACTCCCTAGTACTTCTCTTCATTTCACATATGTCAGAATTGCTCAATGGATGCTGCGGGTGGACCATGGGTGGTGGCAGAGATGTCCCTACCCTCATTCCAGAAGAAAGCTAGAGATTCGAAAAGCTGCTCAGGAGAGGGTGTGATTGGGTATACCTGCCTACCTGGTTGCCATAGAATGACTATAGTTCTTTTTTAAAAAATGGGCCAGGAGGAAATGAAGCAGGCACAGAAATGTCTGATACATTGAAATACCTTCACTGCTATTCCTCATGGCTCTGTTCTAGGCTCTTTTCCTCTCCTTTGTCAGGCCTCCCGAGCAATCTTACACAAACTACACTGATGTGGAAGAATCGATTTGATTTGTTCTTTGAAAATAATGTATAAGAACCACTGACTTTACTTGTGGAAATTCCCTTTTCAGGAAAGAAAGGCATTCAGATATTTTCCCTGACTAATGAAGAAAACATTTGTACACCTAAAACTGACTGGATTTTATTAACCAATGACACCATAATAAAAAAATTTTTTAAATAAAATGGCAAAAAAAAAAAACAACCAAACAACTGGGTTGTACTGGTTGAATTGTTTATAACCAAATTAGTGAGGTTATACTCAGCTGGTATTTATGATAAAGCTAGTGAGCAAATTTAACATTCTAGAAAACCACAAAAGTGATCACTTTAAGTGAAAAAACACTAACTTTATCACAAACATTTTTATAAATTGCGAATTTCTCTAACAAATGTGCATAGTTTCAAGATTACAAACAGTCCTCTGAAGAGAATTATTGAAATTAAACTTCCTGACTCTGACATGGTGTGCTTTTAAGTAATCAGACATTTAAGTACGTGATGGCTAGGTACAGAATGAATACATATTTAACTTAAAAGTAGTGCATAAATATTCACTAGTGCTCTCCCTGTATCACTCTAAATACAGTTAATACTTTGCATTCTCAAAGTTAATTGCGTTTATTTTTTTTTCACTCAAAAAATCCTCATTAAAGTGTCACTGAAACTTGTGGCATAAGATTCAACAATGGGGAGAGGATTCTGGGAATATGATAAAGTAGGAATCACCAGGAATCCGTCTCCCCACCTAGACAACAATTAAACTGGTGGAATCTGTGTGTGATGTGACTATTTTGGAACTCTGAAGTCTATGTGAAGGTTTGTAACTTCCAGGGGAAGTCTTGGGCAGTAATTTGCAGTTAATTTTAGTCCAGTTTCAGCTCTTAGCACAGCAGCAGCTACCCACTTCCCACCCCTCAAAAACCATGGGTAAGCACCTGTGCACATGTTCCTGAAAGCAACTTGCACACAGCCTGTGGGAGCCAAGCTGGGCAAAAAGGACCTTACTTTCCAAATATCAGGGATCTCGCTCTGACCACTGATTGCTGCTTATGATCACAGAGGTACAAGCAGAGGCAGGTGGCATTGTTGTTGACCTCTCCCCATTATTGCAAGCCCCATCCCTTCCAGCTGAAGTGACTTCTCAGGGTTTAAAGGGTGAGCACTTTTTCTTACCATCTCTTCGTTTTTCTCTTTTTGGGAAACCAGACATTAAAAGACTAGGACTTCCGAAAAGCAATGCATGTATAGTAAGTGACCACACAAGCTAAGGGTCAGAAGTGACCCTAGAAGTCCTTAAGTTTATGCCTTCAGGCTGATTTTTTGGCACATAGACAGCCTACAACAACAACAAAACAAATAAATAATAAAGAAAAAAACAATGACACAAATAGTGAATTCTGGGGAAGGGTGAAAATATGATTTCTAGAGTTACTACATTCTCAGATTCAAATGTACAGTTAAAAAAATCACAAGGCATACAAAGAAATAGGAAAGTATGGCTCATACAAAAGGGGAACAAATCAATAGAAATGATCCCTGAAAAAGGCCTGATAGCAGGCTTTCTAGACAAAGGCTTTAAAACAACTGTCTTAAAGATGTTCAAATAACTTTAAAAAGATGTAAAAGAAGTTGAGAAAAAGACATGTGAACAAAACAGAAATATCAATAAAGAGATAGAAAACCTTTTAATAAAGAATGAAAAGAAAGGAAGTCTGGAGCTGAAAGTACAGTAACTGAAAAAGATTCACTAGAGGGATTCAAATATAGATTTAACGAGGCAGAAGAATCAGCGAACTGGGCATAGGGAAATAGAAATTACTGGGTCTGAGAAATACATAGAAAAAAATTAAAGAAAGGCAAACAGAGCCTAAGGGATCTGTGGCACACCATAAAACAGACCAACATATGCATTGTGGGAGTCCTAGAAGAAGGAGAGGGAGAGAAGAGTGCAGAGAGAATATTTGAAAAAAAAAATGGCTGAAAACTTCCCAAATTTGATTAAAGACATGAATATAACCATGAAAGAAGCTAAATGAATTCCAAATAAGGTGAACTCAAAAGACCTACACCAAAACACATAATCAAACTTTCAAAAACAAAGACAAAGAATCCCAAAAGCAGCAAGAGAAAAATGACTTGTCACATCTTTACTAAACTTATGAGCAGATTTCTCATCAGAAACTTTGGAAGCCAGAAGGCAAATGGGCCAAAATATTCAAAGTGCTAAAGCAAACAAACAAAAATGCCACCTGTCAACCCAGAATCCTATATCCAGCAAACTGTCTTTAAAATGTGAGGAAGAAATTAGGACATTTCAAGATAAACAAAAGCTGATACAGTTTGTTACCACTGGATTTGCCCTATAAGAGATGCTCAATGGGATCCTGCAATATAAAATGAAAGAATACTAAACAGTAACTTGAAGCTGTATGAAGAAATAAAGACCTCAATAAAGGTAAAAATGTGGGTGATTATCAGAGGTAGCATTATGTAAACAATAGTTTTTAACTCTACTTGGTGTATTCTATGTGATTTAAGAAACTAATATATTAAGAAAATAATTATTAGTCTAAAAGCTAGCATTATTATAATTTTGATCTGTAATTCTATACTTTTTTTCCTACATAATTTAAGAGATTAATGTTTTTTTTAAGAATTATTAGTTTATGTATTGGGGCAGAGAATGTATAAGATATGATTTTGTGACATCAACAACCAAAAGGGATAGGAATGGAGCTGTAAAAGAGCAGAGTTTTTTAATGTTATTGAAATTAAGCTGCTGTAAATTCAAATTAGTGTTATAACTTTAGGATGTTAAATGTAATCTCCATGGTAACTACAAAGAAAATTGCTAAAGAATATACACAAAAGGAAATGAAAAAGAATTTAAATGTTTCAGTACAAAAAAACTAAACACAAAAGAAGACAGTAATGCAGGAAATGAGGACCAAGAAGCTATAAGGCACATAAAAAACAAATAGCAAAAAGAGAAAAGTAAGGTGCTTTTTATCAGTAATTACTTTAAATATAAATAAATTAAACTCCAATCTAAATTCAGAGATTTGCAGAATGGATTTTAAATGTGATCCAACTGTATGTTGTTCCACAAGAGGTTCACTTTAGATCCAAAGATACAAATAGATTGAAAGTGACAGGATGGAAAAAGATATTTCATGCAAATAATAAAACCAAAAAGAGAGCAAAAGTGTCTATACTAATAGCAGACAAAACAGAATTTAAATTTAAAAGTTTAAAAGAGGCAAAAAGGACATTTGTAGTAATGAAAATTTCAATACAGTAGGAAGAGCTCACAGTTATAAACATTTACAACCATAATGGACAGTCCATAAAATATATGAAGTAAAAACTGAAAAGAGAAATAGATAATTTTCTGATAATAGTTAAAGACTTCAGTACTCCACTCTCAAGAATGGATGGAACAACCAGAAAGAAGATAAATAAGGAAAGAGAGGACTTAAAAAACACAATAAATAAACTATGATGAACAGACATATACAGAATACTTTACCTAGTAACAACAGCATATACATTCTTCTCAACTGCACATGGACATTTTTCAGGATAGATTATGGGTTAAGTCACAGATTAAGTCTCAAGATATTTTAAAAGATAGATATCATACAAAGTATCTTCTCTGACCACAACGGGATGGTTTTAGAAATCAATAGAAGAAGGAAAATTGAAAAATTCGTAAAACCGGGGAAATTAAACAACATATTTTAAATAACCAATGGATCAAAAAGAAATCATAAGGAAGATTAGAAAACACTTAGAGATGAAAGAAAATTAAAACATCTCAAATCTATGGGACCCAGCTAAAGCAGTGATAAAGGGGGAAATTATAGCTATAAATGCTTACGTTGAAAATCAAGAAAGACCTCAAATTAACAATCCAACTTTACAATTTAAGATACTAGCAAAAGAACAAACTAAACCCAAGCTAGCATCTTTTCCTTCTTGTTGTCCTCAGGCAACCTAACAAAGTTCCAAGAGCAGTTGCTACCATTGCAGCCTCACTAGGATGTTGGACAAAAAGCGAAATAGAAAATCTTAATAAACATATAATGGTAAGAAGATTGAATCAATAATCAAAAATTTCCTGACAAAGGAAATCTCCAGACTTAATGTTTTCACTCATGAATTCTACCATTTAAAGATGAACTAATATAATTCTTCTCAAACTTCTCAAAAAAATTGAAAAGATGGGAACAATTTTCTAGCTTATTACATGAGGCCAGTATCACCCTGATACTAAAGACAAAGACACTAAAGAAAACCACAGACTAATATCCCTTATGAACGCTGATGCAAAAAATCCTCAATAAATTCAGCAGCATATTAAAATGATTGTGCACAACCAAGCAGGATTTATTCCTGAAATGTAAGGATGGTTCAACATATGAAAATTGACCAAAACAATATGCCATATTAACAGAATGAAGGGCAAAAACGACATAATCATCTCTGTTGATACAAAAGAAGCATTTGAAAAAATTCATCACCCTTTCATGAAAAAAAAGAAAACACTCCAAAAACTAGCAATAGAAGGAAGCTATGTCAACAAAATAAAACACACATATGAAAAACCAACAAAAACATACTCAATTGTGAAAGACTGAAATTTTACCCTTAAGATTAGGAACAAGGCAAGGATGCCTGCTTTCATCATTTCTATTCAACTGAGTTCTTAAAGTTCTAGCCAGTGCAATTAGGCAAGAAAAAAAGGCATCCAAATTGGCAGAGAAGATATAAAAATATCTTGTTCACATATGATATATTTTTATATGTAGAAAAACCTTAAAGATTCCCCCCAAATTTGTTGGCATTAACAAATAAATGTAGTAAAGTAGCATGATACAAACTCAACACACAAAAACCAGTTTTGTTCACTAACAATGGACAATCTGAAAAGAAAATTAAGAAAACAATTTCATTTACAATAGCACCCAAAAGAACAAAATACTCAAGAATTAACCATGGAGGTGAAAGACTTGTATCATGAAAACTACAAACATTGCCAAAAGAATTAAGACATGAATAAATGGAAAGAATAAATTCCATGTTCATGGAGTAGAAGATTTAATATTGTTAAAATGCTTTACCCCAAATTGTGTACAAATTTAATGATATCCTTATCAAATATCCCAGTCACATTTTTCCAGTCATATATCTGATAAGGAATTAATATCCAGAGTATACAGAAAACTCCTAAAACTCAACAAAAAAATAACTCAATTAAAAAATAAGCAAAGGGTGTAAATAGACATTTCTCCCAAGAAGATATACAAATAGCCAATAAGTACATGAAAAGATGCTCAGCATCACTAATCATTAAGGACATGCAAATCAAAACTACAACGTGTCTATGGCTATGTCACCCTGAACGTGCCCAATATCATCTAATCTCAGAAGCTAAGCCGGGTCAGGCCTGGTTAGTACTTGGATGGGAGGCCACCTAGGGATACATTGTGGTTTAAAAAAAAAACCACAATGAGGCTTCCCTTTTCTCCACCTCCTTGCCAACACTTGTTGATTGTTGATTTATTGATAATGGTCATTCTGACTGGTGTGAGGTGATATCTCATTGTGGTTTTGATTTGCATTTTTCTAATTTTAGTGATGTTGAGCGTCTTTTCATTTGTCTGTAGGCTATCTATATGTCTTCTTTGAAGAAATGTCTATTGAGGTACTTCGCCCATTTTTTTTTAATGGGTGTATTAAATGCCACTTTTAAAAAGTATTTTATTTTATTTTGTTATTAGTTTCAAGTATACAGTACATTGATTAGACATTTATATAGTTTATGAAACGATCCCCCTGATGACCCTATCTCCCCTCCGGCTCTACGCATAGACATTATATTACTGCTGACTGCATTCCCTATGCCATGTTTCCCATCCCTGTGACTACCAACTAATTTGTACTTCTTTAAACCTTCACCACTTTCTCCCAGCCCCACTAACCCCTTTCCTTCTGGCGTCACCAGATCGTCCTCTATATTTGTGAGTTTGTTTTCAATTAGTTTGTACTTTTTGTTCTTTAGATTCCACATGTAAGTGAAATCATACGGTATTTATCTTTCTTTGTCTAACTTATTTTACTCAGCATAATGACCTCTAGGTCCATCTATGTTGTTACAAATGGTAGGATTTCATTTTTTATGGCTGTGTAATATTCCATTGTATATATAAACCAGACCTTCTTTATCCAAATGTCTGTTGATGAGCATTTAGGTTGCATCCATATCTTAGCTGTTATAAATAGTGCTGCCATGAACATAGGGATGCAGAAATCTTTATAAATTATTGTTTTGGTTTTCTTTGGATAAATACCCCTAATGCAATTGCTGGGCAAAAGGTAAAACCGTTTTTATGCTTTTGAGGAACGTCTAGACTGTTTCCCATAGTGGCTGTACCAATTTGCAAACCCATCAACCGTGTATAAGTGTTCCCTTTTCTCCATATCCTCACCAATATTTGTTTTCTTTGATTTATTGATGAGAGCCATTCTGACAAGTGTCAGGTGATATCTTGCTGCAGTTTTAATTTGCATTTCTCTGAAGATTAGTGTCCTTGAGCATCTTTTCATATGTCTATTGGCCATCTGTGTGTCCTCTTTGGAGAAATATCTATTCTGGTCTCTGCCCATTTTCTAATTAGATTGTTTGTGTGTGTGTGTGTCATATGAGTTCCTTATACATTTTTGATATTAACCCCTTGTCAGGTATATCATAAGTGAACATCTTCTCTCATTCAGTAGATTGTCTTCCATTTTGCTGATGGTTTCCTTTGCTGAACAAAACCTTATTAGTTTGATGTAGTTCCATTTTTTATTTTTTCTCTCGTTTCTCTTCCCTGAGAAGATACATCCGAAAAGAAATTACTAGTAGCAATATCAGAGAGATTACTGCCTATGTTTTCTTCTAGAACTTTTATGGTTTGGGGTCTTAAATTTAAATCTTTAATCGCTTTTGAGTTTATTCTTGTATATGGTGTAAGAAAGTAGTCATTTCATTTTTTTGAATGTATATGTCCAATTTTCCCATCATCGTTTATTGAAGAGACTGTCTTTACCCCATTGTATATTCTTGCCTCCTTTGACATATATTAAATGAGTATATAGACATGGATTTATTTCTGGGCTCTCTATTCTGTTCCATTGATGCATGTGTCTATTTTTATGCCAATACCAATGCTGTTTTGATTACTGTAGTCTTCTAGTATAGTTTGATATCAGGTAGTGTAATCTCTCCAATTTTGTTCTTCTTTCTCAAGATTGCCGTGGCTATCAGGGATCTCTTATGATTCCATTTAATTTTAGAATTTGTTCTAGTTCTCTGAAAAATGCCATTGGTATTTTGATAGTGATTGATTGCATTGAATCTGTAGATTGCTTTGGGTAGTTTGGCCATTTTAATGATATTGATTATTCTTACCCATGAGCACTGTATATGCTTCTATTTATTTGTATCATCTTCAATTTCTTTTTTCAATGACTTATAATTTTCTAAGAACAGATCTTTTACCCTCTGGTTAATTAAATTTCTAGGTATTTTATTGTTTTTGATACAATTGTAAATGGGATTTTTTTTCTTAATTTTTCTTTTTGAAAGTTTGGTGTATAAAAATATAACTGATTTCTGAATATTAATTTTATATTCATGCTACTTTGCTGAATTCACTGATTAGTTTTGACAGTTTTTTGGTGGAATCTTTAGGGTTCTCTCTATATAGTATCTTGTCATCTGCAAATAATGAGAGTTTTAAGTTTTTCTCTCCAATTTGGAAAACTTTTCTTTCTCTTTCTTGTCTGATTACTGTGGCTAGGACTTCCAATACGATGTTGAAAAGAAAGTGGGCATCCTTGTCTTGTTCCTGATCTTAAGGAAAATGCTTTTAGCCTTTCCCCATTGAGTATGATGTTAGCTGTAGGTTTGTCATATATGACCTTCAGTATGTCAAGTATGTTCTCTCTATTCCTACTTTGCTGAGAGTTCTTATAAATGGATGCTGGATTTTGTTGAATGCTTTATCTGCCTCTATTGATATGAACATATGATTTTTATCTTTCAATTTATTAATGTGGTATATCACATTAATTGATTTGTAAATATTGTACCAACTTTACATCCCCAAAATGAATTCAACTTGATAATGGTATGTGATATTTTTAACGTATTGTTGAATTCAGTTTGCTAATATTTTATCAAGGATTTTTGCATCCATGTTCGTAAAGGATATTAGCCTATAGTTTTTCTTTTTTGTAATGTCTTTATCTGGTTTTGGAATCATTGTGATGGTGGCCACATGAAAGGAATTAGAGAGCCTTCTCTCTTCTTGAATTTTTTGGAATACTTTTAGAAGAATGGGGTAATTCTTCTTTGAATGTTTGGTCAAATTAATCTATGAAGCCATCTGACCCAAGACTTTTGTTTTTGGAGAGGTTTTTGATTACTATTTGATTTTGTTGGTGGTAATTGGTCTGTTTCTTTTTGACTTAGTCATGGGATGTTGTATGTTTCTAGAAATGTATCCATTTCTTCCAGATTTTCAATTTGTTGGCATATAATTGCTCATAGTATTTTCTTATGATCCTTTGTATTTCTGTGAAGTCCATAGTTACTCTCCTCTCTCATTTCTGGTTTTATTCATTTGAGTCCTCTCTCTTTTTTCCTTGATAAGTCTGGTTATGGGTTTACCAATTTTGTTTATTCTTTCAAAGAATCAGCTCTTGGTTTTATTAATCTTTATATTGTTTTTCTAGACTCTATTTTGTTTACTTCTGCTCTGATCTTTGCTATTTTCTTCTTTTCTACTCACTTTGGGCTTTGTCCACAGTTCTAATTCTAGTTCTTTTAAGTGTAAGTTTAAATTGTTTACTTGAGATCTTTCTTGTTTCTTGAGGTAAGCCTGTATTACTATGAATTTCCCTCTAAGGACTGCTTTAATAGTGTCCCATAGATTTTGAGTCATTGTATTTTCATTTTCATTTGTCTCTAGGTATCTTTTGATTTCTTCCTTGATCTCATTGTTAATCCATTTATTGTTTAGTAGCATGTTTAGCCTCCATGTGTTTGTGTATTTTCAGTTTTTTCTTGTAGTTGATTTCTAGTTTCGTACCATTGTGGTTGGAGAAGACACTTGATATGCTTTCAATATTCTTAAGTTAATAGAGACTTGTTTTGTGTCCTAACATGTGGTTTATCTTGGAAAATGTTCGAGGTGGACTTGAGAAGAATGTATATTCTGCTGCTTTAGGGTGAAACACTGAAAATATCAATTAATCTATCTGGTCTAGTGATTGTGTTTTAAGGCTTCTGTTTCCCTGTTGATTTTCTGTCTGGAAGATCTGTCCATTGGTGTTAATGGGTGTTAAAATCCTCTGCTATGAGTGTACTACAGTTGATCTCTCCTTTTATGTCAATCAATAATTGCTTTATATATATATATAGGTGTTCTATGTTGGTGCGTATGTGTTTACTAGGGTTATGTTCTCTTGATGTATTGATCCCATTATGTAATACCCTTCTTTTGGCTCTTATTATAGCCTTTGTTTTAAACTCTATTTTGTCTGATATAAGTATTGCTACCCTGGCTTTTTTCTCATTCCATTTGCATGAAATATCTTTTTTCATCCCTTTACTTTCACTCTCTGAGTGTCATTTGATCTGAAATGGATCTTTTGTAGACAGTATTCACATGGGTCTTGCTTTCTTATCCATGCAGCTACCCTTTGTCTTTTGATTGGAGCATTTAGTTCACTTACATTTGAAGTGATTATTGATAGTTACTGACATTTTATTATTCATATTTATTCATCTCTCTCTCTATCTCTCTCTCTCTCTCTCTCACACACACACACACACACAGGAATTCCTTTAACACTTCTTGTAATACTGGCTCATTGGTGATGAATTTCTTAAGATTTGACCTGTCTGTCTTCATTTCAGTTATTGTATTTTTTATTTCTGTCTGGTTCTTCTTTATGGTTTCCATGTCCTTTTTTATGCTTACTATCACTCTGCTGAGGTTCTCATTGATCTCATCCATTCTCTCCCTAAGTTCATTGAGAACCCTGAAAACCATTATTTTGAAATCTGTCTTTGTTAGGTTGCTTCCTACTAACACTAATAAAGACTTAGCTACAACAGAATATTACACACAACCCACACAAAGATCATGTCTAGAGCCCCTGGCATAGTTGATTAGGGAGAGTGTGCCACTGGGCCACACAGGACACCTTCCACATAAGGCCATCTGGTCAGGGCTGAGAGGCAAAACAAATCTTTCTAACATATAGAAATGAACACAGAGGAGGCCAATAAAATGAGAAAACAAAGAAACATTCCACAAATGAAACAACAGAAGAAAACTCCAGAAAATAAGCTAAATGAAATGAAAGGAGGATAGTTTAGGACACCTCTGGGCCAACATCATGGATCACAATATCTGCATCACAGGGGTACCAGAAGAAGAGAGAAATCAAGGGATCGAGAACGTATTTCAATAAATGATGACAGAAACTTCCCTAACCTGGCAAAAGAATTAGACTTACAAGTCCAGGAAGCACAGAGTCCCAAACAAAAGAAATTCAAGCAGACCCACACCAAGACACATTCATAATTAAAATGCCAAAGGTCAAAGACAAAGAGAATCTTAAAAGCAGAAGAAGAAAGATGGCTAGTTTCTTACAAGAGTACCTGCATGAGAATGTCTGCTGATTTTTCAACAAAAATTTTACAGCCCGGAAGGTATTGGCAAGAAATATTCAAAGTTATGGAAAAAAAAAAAAAAAAGAAAACCAGAATCTACAACTGTGAATACTCTACCCAGAGGTCTCCTAAACTATCCTCGTTTTTTTAAAAGTTCTTTTTTTTTCTTTTGCTGTTCCAATTAGGTGTTTTCTGCTACCTTGTATTCCAGTTCACTGATTCAATCTTCTCCTTTGTCCAATCTACTATTCAATCCTTCTAGTAATTCTTCATTTCGGTTATTGTATTCTTTATTTCCGGCTCGTCCTTTTTCATGGTTTCCATGTCCCTTTTTATGCTTACTATCTCTCTGCTGAAGTTCTCATTGATCTCATCCATTCTCTCCCTATGTTCACTGAGAACCCTTACAACCATTATTTTGAAATTTGTCTTTGGTAGGTTGCTTGCCTTCATTTCATTTAGCTTATTTTCTGGAGTTTTCTTCTGTTGTTTCATTTGTGGAATGTTTCTTTGTTTTCTCATTTTATTGGCCTCTCTGTGTTCATTTCTATATGTTAGAAAGATTTGTTTTGCCTCTCAGCCCTGACCAGATGGCCTTATGTGGAAGGTGTCCTGTGTGGCCCAGTGGCACACTCTCCCTAATCAACTATGCCAGGGGCTCTAGACATGATCTTTGTGTGGGTTGTGTGTAATATTCTGTTGTAGTTAAGCCTTTGTTGGTGTTAGTACCTCAGTGGATGGGATTAACTCTTGGCTGACTGACTATGTTAACTGGCTGCACCCACATGGTATGAGTTGCTATGTGGGACTGACTTCACTGAGTGGGATTAGCCCTAACAAGCTTGTGTACTTGTTGAGATCAACCTTTGTGTGTACCGCTTATGGAACTAGTCAGTAGTTGCTCTATTGTGGTCTGGTGCCAACCTCCAGATGTGTAGGCCAAAGTCAGCCACTGCCTTTGATTGCTCAGGGGTACTTGGTGGAGCCACAAAGCAATACGCAGATGGTTGCTGCCTATGCTGGGTCTTAGGTAAGTGGAAGAGATAGTGCTGTAGGCTGTAGTCCAGTTACCCCCAGGACTGGGCCTGGGGATGTTTAGAGGAAGAACCAGTGCTCCTCAAGGCCTGAGGGTGCCTGTCAGTTGCCCGTAAGACTCTGCAACTGAAAGATCCTCTGGGTGATATGTGTGTTCAGTGTCACCTGGATATATTAAGCAGATTTCCCCCTGCCCCTGAAGAGTCAGTTTACACGCCAGCACCATCTCTGTGGCTCCCTGTATAAGTCTCAGATCACAGCAAGAAGAGCTGCTGCCCACCTTGGGCCTGCAAATACCTAAGATATGTTCAAGAATTACTCAAGCTTGTGGGCATGGGTTTGTGGCCCGCCACTGAAAACTTCTCCCAGATGCACAGGCTTTGTGTGGGCTGCACAAACTGAGTGCTGTCATTTGTTGTCAAATTCATGTCCCAGGGAAAGCACAGGATGGGACTGGGTTGCCTGGGAACAGGCTTGCCACAGGTAATTCGCGGGTTAGGTGGGGAGGCATCTCAATGAGGGCACAGGGCCGTCAGTCCTATACAACACCAGATTGCTGCCAGCTCTGGGACCACAGAGCTGGGATGGACCCACAAACCCCTGTGATCTGCCTGTGATCTGCCCAAGCAATATTGTGTATCATACTGGCAGCAGTGGTCTGCCCGTCATTGTTTTACCTGAAATTTGCTCACTGCACTAGCTGAGGTCTGTTGCCTGAGGAGAATGAGCCACCCTGAATAGGGCGGGGCAGGGCCAGCTGCCTATCCATGGGCCACAGGCACTTTGTGGATTGGATGGGGCAGGATCTCAGGAAGACAAGGGCCACCAGGCAACACAGCCTCAGTTTGGCTGTCATTTCTGTGTCTGCACATTCCCACTGCAGGCACCGATCGCAGTGAGACCAGCTGCCGTCTGGGGCGGTGCCACAGACCTCTGCACTCCCCCTGAGTGATATCGCAGCTTGTGCGGCAGCAGTGGTTGCTTGCGACTGACTTCCCCGAAGTGTTGCCGGTGCAGAATGCTGGACCCGAAAGGGGCAGGGCGGGGGCAGTTTCCTGTCATTAGGCAATCACAGCAGTTTGTGGGTTGGGTGGAATGGGGTCTCCGTCAGGCCAATACAGCCTCAGTCTTGCTGCAACTTCTATGTCCACTCGCGTGTTCCTACAGGTCACAGATCACAGCAAGACCAGCGGCTGACTGGGACTGGCCCTAAGTCTCTGGATCTTCCCAAGCTCATGTTGGCAGCAGTGATCTTTCCTGAAACTGTCCCCAACATGCACTTCACAGGGCTAGCTGAGGTCGGCTGCCTACGCGGAAAGTTCCACTCAGGAAAGGGTCAGGGCGGGGCAGCCACCGCGGGCAGTTCTAGGGTTGGTAGGGTGGGTGGATCTCCTCAGGCCAGTGCTGCTTCAGAATTGGCCATTGGGGGGGTAGGATCTGTACAGGCAAGCTGGCGCTGGTCTGTAAGTCCCCTGTAGGGCTCCCCATCACCCCGTCTAAAGCACAATTGGCAGGCTTTCCTGTCCAGCCCTCGTCTGGTGCCGGTAATGCAGCCTTTCTCCATGTGAATCTTGCCTGAGCTCTTGTCCCACCACCGGTGCCCTGAGTTTCTGCAGGTGAGAGAAACTGTGTGTGGGCCTTTAAAGGAGCATCTGGGATTTCAATATCCTTCCATCTCACCAGGCTGGCCAGAATCCCCTCTGATTTACAGTTGGGATTTTTGGGAATTCCTCTTCTCTGGGCTGGGGAGACGCCAAATGGGGCTGGGACCCCTGTCTCCTTCAGGGGGGCCTCTGCAGCCTCACTGTGCCTCCCAGTGCTCCATCACCCACCTTTGGGCGTGTGTCCAGCCCGCTCATGACTTTGCCCTTTAATCAGTTTTGATGCACTCCTTTTTTATATTATGCAACATACGTGTATGATCAGCTAGACTTCAGGTGATTCTCCACATTGATTATTTATAATTTGGTTGTAATTTTAATTGTGGACCTGAGAGGCAGGAAAACCCTGCTTTTACCTAGTCTGTCATCTTGACTCGTTTCCTCTCTGCCCATTTTTAATTGGGTTGTTTGGTTTTCTATGTTGGTTGAGCGAGTTCTCTTATATATTTTGAATATTAACCCCTTATCAGATATATCATTTGCAATATTTTCTCCCATTCAATAGCCTGTCTTTTTGTTTTTGTCAATATTTATTTGTCCAAAGCTTTTTAGTTGAGGTGTCCCATTTGTTATTTATTTTGTTGTCATTGCCAGGGAAATAGATTCAAAATGATATTCTAAGACTGACGTCAAAGATTTGTTGCTTATGTTTTCTTCTAGGAGTTATTTCAGTTTTCTCAAAAAATTAAAAACAGAAATACCACAATTCCACTTCTGGATATTTATCCAAAGAAAAGGAAAAACACTAATTTTGAAAAGATCTATACACCCCTATGTTATTATTTACAACAGCCAAAATGTGGAAGCAACCGGGTGTCCATCAATAGTGAATGGAGAAGGATGTTTGGCATATTTATTCATACAATGAAATATTACTCAGCAGCAAAAGAATGTAATCTTGCCATTTGTGGAAACATGGATGAACCTAAAATATATTATGCTAAGTGAAATAAATTAGAGAACGATAAATACTGTATTGATCTCACTTATATGTGGAATCTAAAAAAGCAAAATAAAGGAACAGACAAAACCAAACAGAACAGATCATAGATACAGAGAACAAACTAATGGTTGTCAGAGGGGCTTAGGGAATGGGTGAAAAAGGGAAATAAGAGGACTGACTTTCATTTATTAAAAAAACAAGTCATGGGATGTAATGTAGACCATAGGATATAGTCAATAATATTGCAGTAACTTTATATAGTGACAGGTTGTTACTAGACTTATGTGTTGATTACATCATAAGTAGATAAATGTTGAAATCACTAGTTTTGTTACCTGAAACTAATATAATATTGTACGTCTCAACTATAATTTTTAAAAAACTACAATGAAATGACCATTCACACTCACTAGGATGGCTATAATTAAGAAAAAACAAAATCAGTGTTGGTGAGGATGTGGAATAATTGGAACCCTTATGCACTGTTGGTAGAAATGTAAAACGATACAACCCCTATGGAAAAGAGCATAGAGGTTCCTCAAAAAGTTACGAAGAGAATTACCTATGACCCAGCAATTCCTCTTCTGGTATATTTCCAAAAGGATTGAAAGTACAGTTTTAAAGAGATATATTTGTACACGCTTGTTCATGACACCGTGATTCACTGTAGCTAAAATGTGGAAAATTGGTAAATGATTGGATAAAATGTAAAATTGGATAAATGACTGTATGAGCAAAATGTGTACGTGTGTGTGTGTGTGTATGTGTGTATACACACACACATTTGCAATATCATTTAGGCTTTAAAAGGCAGGAATTTTATAACATACTACAACATGGATGAACCTTGAAGACATTATGCTAAGTGAAATAACCAATCAGAAAAGGACAAATAGCAGATGATTCCACTAATATGAATTACTTAGAGATTCAAAATCATTGAGGCAGAAAGTAGAATGATGGATGCCAGGAACTGGGGAGAGGAGAATGAGGAGTTATTGTTTAATAGATAGAGTTTCATTTTTGCACGATGTAAACAGTTTTAGAGATGGATGGTGGCAACAGTTGTACAACGATATAAACGTACTTAACACTACTGAACTGTACACTTAAAAACAGTTAAGATGGTAAACTTTGTGTTATGTCTAATTTTTACCACAACAACAACAACAAAAAAAAGGAAAAAAAAAAAGGAAATGGAAAGAACAGGGGTTAAAAAAAAAGATTCGACAATGGTATTAACTCTAATTGAATCAAAGCATTTGAAGAGGACTATTGTATATTTTTAAAGATTCCAAATCCAGCCCTGTCCCCCAATCCCAAATGGCGACACTGAGGGACTGCGCCCTCTGGACACTGAAGAGAGAGAGGGGCTCCTGGGACAGAAGGCCAGGAGAGGGGGAGGAGGGGGGTCCCGGCTGTCGGCCCAGGGCGGTGAGGCATAAACAGTGTTTGCCTTTAATTCCAGTTCATGACCTACATTTAAAAGCCAGGAGTTTCACAAACAACATCACATTTCTGACTCGTAAAATATTGGGAGCTCTTTCAGCCTTGAGTCTGCAATTTCACGTGACACTGGTGGAAGAAGCTGGCCAGTGGCGGCCCCTTAAAACTGGCACATTAGGCATGTGTTGTCCCCTGGGACACAACCTTTTTTTTTTTTTTTTACAATCTTCATGGTTGTCTCACTCATTCCTGTCCTGCTGGCTCCAGTAGGCACTGGAGTTAAAGAGGTTAAGAGGGATGTGTCCAAACACCAGGGATGTCCCAAGCTCAGATCAAAGACCCAGCACTCCTCTCCTCTCCTCTCCTCTCTTCCCTCTCCTCTCCTCTCCTCTCCCACATACACACTCTTTGCACCCTAAACTCCACCACAATGAATGTCCTTTAGTTCTCTCTTTGTCTTCTCTCAGCTTTGTTCAAGCTGGTTCCTTCCCCGAAACGCCTCCTCCACCCTCTCCCATTCACAGGCCGATTTTCACATCCTCATGATGTCACCTCCTTTAGGAAGCCTCCTGGCCTCCAGGAACTGGGTTCAATGATCTATGTATTATACAGACATGAAAGTTCAGATGAGTGTAAGAGGGAACTGAAAATAATAGTGACTTTGAAAAGGGCAGATGTTATTTTCTTCATGGAGGGTCCTGTCTGGCGGGGCGTTTCCCAGCACCCTGGCTCTTCTCTCGGACTGCTCCACTGTCCAGGGCTGGCTCACCCATTAGTGCAGCCAGGCGCAGTGCCTAGGTAGGGCCAGTGATATTTTAGAGGCTCATGTGTTTTAATTTTAATTTTATTTAGAAATCAGTAAAATGAATATAATAATAGTGAATATATAAAACTAAACCCGGCCTGAATTATATTTGTCATTATATCAATGCTTTTTAAGGGTGGAAGGAGCCCAAAAAGGCAAAAGTGAGGACTCTCTAAAGTTTAAAATGTGGACCTGCCACCATCCTGGGCTGTTAACACCATCTATATCAGCCGGTCTTCAACATTTTTGCACCAGGAACCAGTACTCTTATGATCTTCTAATGCCTGGTGGAGCTCAGGCATTGATGCTAGTGCTGGGGAGCAGCTGCAAATACAGGTGAAAGCTTCGTTCTTTCCCACTGTGTGGCCTGATTCCTAACAGGCCACGCTGGTAACGGTCCATGGCCTGGGGCTGGGGACCCCTGATCTACATGGTCCACTCTGTCTTAGCAGTGCACTGAAGGGAGAGAAAAAGGAAGGAGGGTGGCTGACCCTTCTTTTTGGGCATAACATGGGAATTGTAAACAAGTGATCCAAGAGAAAGCAAGGTGGAAGCTGCAGTGTCTTTTATGACCTAAGTTCGGAGGCCACACATCATTGTTCCCACAATCCTATTGGCTACACACAGGTCAAGCCCCACACACATCAGGGCAAGAGTACAGGGAATGGAGGATCTCTGGAAACCATCAGGGACCTTCCAATGCCTGTGGACCCTTCTGAACTTCCGCCATGGGTTTCAGCAAGCTCCTCCTTCCTCTTATAAGAACCATGTCCCTCTTTTTTCCACTGAAGGTAAGTGTTTTTGTATCCTCGCAGCAAATGAACCCTGATTAAGGAAGCAATGAAAAGAGAGAGAGAAAAAAAACACCACTATTATTTGTCCCATCACCTTTCATCACATGTTGGGGTCTCTGAGGTCTGGCTCTTCCAGAACCTTCTTGGTAGCCTTGTGTCTCTTCCCAGTAGAGGCATTCCGCACTAGCTCCTAGTCACCTCTGCAACAAGAGTGACTGTCAGGACCTAGGCATGTGGCCGCAAACCAAAATAGAATAAGACCCTGCTCCCCGGAGCTGACATCCCAGTGGAGAGACAGGCAAAATCATCAGGTGGTGATGTGTGGAAAAGATAAAGACAAAGAGTGTGCATATGTGGGTGCTATTTTATAAAGGGTGGTCAGAGAAGGCCTCTTGCTGAAGTGACATTTGAGCAAAGAGCTAAAGAATGGAAGTGAGCCAGGAGAATATCGAGGGAAGAGGACGCAGGAGTTTGCTGGAAGCCGAGAAGTGGGCAGTAGGAGCAGGACGTGGGATTGGGGAGATCCTTTTAAGGTGGGACTAAAGCATTCCCTATTGCCGTGACGCAACTCATGATTCAGGGATTCAGAGAGAGTGAGGATGAAATCCAGAAGTCAAAGAAAGGAACCAGCCTCCAACAGAGGTTCTCCCATTGTGACAGGGGAGCAGATGGGATGCGGCACAAGTGGAAGTGTGTTGAGACGTGATGGAAGAGAGGGGGTTGGGTGCGACTACTTCTGGATTCTCAGTGGAGCTTGAGGCTGAGTGATGGACCACAGGCGTTCAGAAGGTGTGAGGGGAAAGAAAAAGATGAGGGATGAACTTCTGGCAGTTCAGAAAACAAATCACAGGGCAGTGCTTGTTGAACTTGTAAAGTGGAAATGAATCACCTGGGGACATTTGTTCAAGTACTGATCCTGATTCGTAGGTCTGGGTGGAGCCTGTGCTTCTGCATTTTCAAGATACTGCTGGCAGTACCTGTGCTATTGTTCTAGGACCACCTCTTAAGTGGGAAGGGATGTAGGATTTGTGAGCAGTGTATAGGGACCTGTGAGGTTTGCGGCCATCAGTTAAAGTGAAGACATTCACCCTGGCTGGTGTTCTTCTCTCCCGCTCGGGTACAGGGATGGAGCAGAGAGTAGTTGGTTTAATTGAGGCTGAAGAGAGAGCCAATGAGCTAGTGATAGTTATAAGGAAGTATTTTTAATGATGTGACATTTAATGATGTGACATAGGGTTTTAGGCAAGTGTTATAGACGGATGTTTGTCTCCTCCTCTATCTAATTCGTATGTTAAAATCTACCCCCAAATGTGATGGCATTTGGAGTGGGAGCTTTGGTATGTGCTCAGGTTGAGGGTGAGAGCCCCGTTAATGGGATTAATGCCCTTCTAAAGGAGCCTAGAGAGCACTCCCTTGCCCCTTCCACCAGGCCAGGACACAGGGAAAAGACAGCCAGCAATGAACCCTGAAATAGGTCCCAACCAGACCCTGATCTTGGACACATGATGCTGATACCTTGATCTCGACCTTCCCAGCCTTGAAAACTGTGAGAAATAAGTTTCTGTCATCTTACGAGCCACCCAACCTGTGGTGTTTTGGTATAGAATCCTGAACCGAGAGGGCAAGGAAGTTGCATGATCAAGTGAGATTTTGTTGTCAGATTTCTCTGATAGCTATGCGGAGAGTGGGTTGGAGGGAGGTGCAGGGTATTATCGGGCTGTTCTAGTTATTTAGACCAGATGATGCCAAAGTGTGGACCCCGGACCAGCAGCATCAGCATCACTGAGAACTTGTTAGAAATGCACATTTCAGGCCCCTGGTGCAGACATACTGAATCAAAAACTCTGGGGGTTGGGTCCTGAAGCTGAGTTCAACAAGCTTCCCAATGATTGGTACAAGGTTAAAGTCAGACAGGAGAAGATGGTGGTTTGGATTAGGGTAGTGGAGAGGGAGTGGGTGAAGCTCTAGCTCGTGGAAGAAGGTCTAGGACAGAGTAACGGGATGTTGTAGGTGAGTAGTGCGAGGTGCCAGGTTTCTGGAGAAGAAAAAGGGACCCATGGGAGTATTGCATGCCAGAATGGGAAGAATAGAGGAGGAGCCAACGTCTAGGTCAAGATAAGGAGTTCGGTTCTGTTTATGTTCTGGAGAAACTTGGCTGGAAAGTAAAGTTGTGGGTAAGAACCACATTCCACACTAGTTCCCAGAGTGAGATTGGAGATGCGTTCCTGTGGGAACTGGCCCCTGCGGGACCTGGTGTGACATGTCATCCCATGGCTCTCTGATGGTTAGGAGAGCAAAGGGTTCCAGTGGGGTCCCAGAGGCAGGCAGGCCCGCTATGTCCTCTAACCTACAGAACAAGTGCTCGAGGGTGGGGGCGAGGATGCTGTCTCCAAGCTGGGGTCTCTTTTCCAGGGGTCTCAATACAGTTTGTCTTGCACATGGACAGCATTACGCCTTGTAACACGAGAGACTGGCAAGAGCCAGAAGAAAACCCCATGTTCTTGTTTTACAAGCGCAAAAAACCAGGGCCCTGTCCGCAGGCTCAGGAGTGGTTAGCACGACAGAAAGGACCAGAATCCAGGCTCCCCGTTGCTCCTCTTAATCGCTCCTCTCCTCTTAAAAAAGAACTGGCACAAAACGAAACAGCAAACACTCCGGAAAGAACTGTGTCCTTTGCATGAGCCGTGCCTTCATTAAAAAGGCTTTCTGTGTATGCTCTTGGTGTCAGTGCTCCCACGAGCACTACGCATCGCTGCTGCATCACAAGGTCATGTGGACAGACACCCAGCCAGGGCAGACACCAGGTCAGGCACACCTTTTCGTTGCTTCCCCTCGTGGCCTCTGAACTGTTGCAGGGTGGACGGGTGGTGAATGGATGACTGCAAAACGAGATGGAGATATCACCTGACGGACGGACTCAAGAGTGCAAGTTCAGTGACAGGGCATCAGATTGACAGGGGTTGGTGTTTCTGGCGCAGAAGGCTAAGTCTTGGAGGAAAACCTGCCATTGCCCCCAGGCAGACATCAGTGGTCAATACAGGTAGTTTCCACAGCTGTTTTTCCCTGCGTCCTGACTCCCGCAATGGAAGAGAGAACAACACTTGCTCCTAACTGTCCTCAGTACCTCTGAGGGAGGGGCTATGAAAGTCAACCTTCCCGCGTGATGGAGGAGAAAAGGAAGAAGAATTAATTCTCAACATCTTCACTTTCCGAATTAGTCGGGGTAGTAAAAATAATCGCCAGTAGATGCAAGCAGCAGCACAGGTTCCCAGGAGAAAAGAGACTTAATAAAGGCTGTTTTGCTTCTCTTCCCCTCAGGGTCTTTAGCTGGGCCCCTGACTAGGTCTGCCAGTCACTTGGCCCCTTCCTGGAGGTTGGACCCTTGGGGCTCCTTCGGGCCACAAAGTGTTTGCTGCTTTTGGAATTCAGGCAGAGTTTGGTTCCATCGCACTTATCTGTATGACTCTCGGTCAGTTACTTAACCTTCTGAGTCTTATTCCCTCATCTGTGAGAAAGAACAGGACTGCTAGCTAGATCTTTCCTAGAGTAAGTGATGTCACCACACTGGACATCAGGGCAAGTCAGCGAAGCACTGGCAGGTCAACGGCGGGGTGGGGAAGGCGAAGGAGGGCAGCTAGAGGCGACCCCCACCTGGCCTCCAAACCATCTGTGTACCCTTGCCTGGCACGGTGTGTCTAGGGCGGTTACAGGGACAACGTGCTCCCTTTAGATGGGCATCAGGAACAGGGCTGAATAAAAAGTTTCCCGATGCCCTAGGCCAATGCACAGGGTGGGAAAGGGCGACCAAGGTGGGCAGGGGCCACCAAGGAGGACAAGCTCTTTAACTCCCTTTCTCGGAGGCCTTAGAATGAATCCTGTGGTAATAGGCTGCATCCCGAAAACTGCCAAACTGACGACAGTCAGCAACCCCCCAAAGTGACTTGGTTTATTCAAAGGAACAAGACTCAGATTAAACAAACTTTTACCAGCACCTACTGTGTTCTAATCTCTGTGCAGGTTTTTCACTTATTTTAACTTTCTCAGCAACCCTCTGAGCAAGGGTTTATCTTCTTTGTTTCTAATAAGGCAATTAAAGCACTCTAAGAGAAGTTATTTGCACATAGTTAAAACATGGCTCCATCAGGATGTGTATTAGTTTGCTAGGACTGCCATAACAAAATACCCCAAAGTGGGTTGGCTTAAAAGCTATTGAACTTTCTGAGCTTCAGTTTCTTCATCCCAGAAGAGCCACATAGAGTATTTCTGAGGTGTGAGGCAGCAAAGTAGACAAAGGACTTGGATAGTTCCCACTAAGTGTTTTTATGTAGATGACTACGTGACATGGAGTCCTCTGCCGAGGATCCATGGGAGAAATTTTTCTCAGCCTGTAGTACTAAGAATAACTGGGCTTTTCTCTGAGAAATCAGGCCAAAACAAAATCTCAGAAATCATGTAACTGTGAATTATTTCCTTTGCTTCCTTAGCTACTCAGTAGTTCAGGGCCAAATTTGTAGTCTTCCTTTAGGCTTGAATTTTATGTTATTTTATTTTTTGAATGGAAAAAATAGTATTTCATATTTAGCTTTCAGAATACAGAAACATCTCAGAAAGCTATGACACCAGTGTAAGTGTATGTATATTTGAGGTAATATCTGCATAATTGTAACTCTCACAGCAATGAGAAACACTGCTTTTTTGGATGTGTTGTACATTAACTTTCTGAGTCAAGAATTCTACATTGTTGTTAAAACAATTTCAGTTCACTGCTGTGACAGTCATACAAATAAATGTAAGCTCCGTAAACTACATGAACTTTTAAAGATAGAGTGCTTAATAATATGTGCTTTTAACACAAATGTCAACAAAAACATGCCAATGATGCAGAAGCACAACAAATATATAATGATCAATATAGCTGTCTTATGAGAGTAAACCATAGTATCACCAGACTTAAGAAAAAAACTAAGGCCATTGTTTTTATTTTTGGCTTTTTCTGACTTTTCCTTAAAACCGTAATGGCAAATGCTGATCATTTATCCTATAAAATCTCTCTGTGAACAAATTTTGCTGATATTGGATACTATATTCAAATACAGAATCATTATCATCATCTGATTGAACAGGTTATTTTTTTTTTAATGGAAAATCATCAAAGCTTTTATGGCTAATCGTTACATGCAACTTAAAATCTAATTTGGAAGTAATCTGGCTAATGAATTTTTCTTTTAATTGGTAAAGAGCCACCCTACACCAATGTTCCTATCAATATTAAATAAGGGTTTAACATACTTATATTTTACCTAAGAGTTGAAAAACAGACTTTACAGTATACGTGAAACATCATCAAATATTGTGATAATGCCATTATGATAACAGCTCATGTATGGCAAAAAAATATTGGCTGGTCATAGTACATCTTTATGAATTGAATTTTAAATTTTCTAGAGGTTAACATGATAACAAATTTATCAACTTAACATGGTGTATGACAATCTCCCTTCACTGAGTTTCACAGCCCTTTCTTGTTGCCTTTCTGTAAACAATCCAACGTTCCTAGTGTTCTTTTATGACCCAGTCATATCCTTTCGTAAGCTCTGTGACTGCATCTTTATTGGCCATCGTGTCATTGTGTGCCTTAGAAAAGGGCATCTGAAGTCTTCTTTAATTTAGTTTTCAGGGTTTTTTTCTGTATTCTTCCAGTTTTATTTTCTGCTTCCAAAATATGCTCCTATTCCTTGTTATAGCTTTCCAGAGCCATTTTAACTTTTCATCCTCTTTCATGAGTCGTTTGGCAGCCTTGTTAGCATTTTCTGCTTGAGTTTGAAGTACACCTTTGTTTGACAGTTTTTGTCAGCTGAGTAATAAGTGTAACCAGACATCTCAACACCAGCCAAAAATAAATAAATAAATTACGAAAACGCAGAAATGTAAAGCTTTCTTTGAGACTGAAAAAGTTTCATCTGTGTATGTTCAGGCACTGGCTCATTTCAGTGGCGGGAGGAGAGAAATATTTCCTTGCTTCTCTCACGGCATCTAGAAACAGGATAATCAGTAGGACTGTCATAGCAAGGAAAGCCTTGTTCCAAAAGTTGTAATTTTACCCCAGACATTAAATAAAAAAAATCTTCTACCATCCCTGAGGAGAAGTAAAGGTAGATAGAAGATTAAAAAGAAGTCATATTCCAGCATAAAGAAAGGTTGCAAACTACCGCCTGTTGGAATGTCATTTGTTCTCTTCGCACCCAGCCTGCGACTGGCCTGGCTTCCTCCCTGTTCCGTGGCCACCGACTAGGCCTGCATTTTAGAACTGGAAATGACTTATGGCTTCTTCTTGTTTTTCCCAAACTAATATTATTTTCCCTTGCTTTGAATTCTTTACTAAACAGTCATTCTTATTGCATAAAATGTATATTTCGAAGTTTCTGCTAATAAATAACTGCATATAGATTTTCATCACTCTGGTAGTCCTCATATTAGAAGAGCTTGTGTCTGAAAGTCTTGTTTACACATTGCTCAATGGGAACTTATGAACGCATGTTTTCACACAAGCAACATTCTAAAGGGTAATTAGGGTCCTGGCCAGCTCATAAGCATTGGTCTAACAGTATAACAGGAGTATTCATTCCAATATGGCCATCATTTATAATTTTGTTTCTCTTGAAATGTGATTAGAATACCATGGGGGTTTGTGAATGACAAGTTTCTCCTGATCCATACATAAATGAGTTCCCCAGATTCCCACTTGTGCTTGTTATTTCTCTTGTTCCCCTACATTGGCTCCTGCTGTGAGGTGAAGCGAGACCATGTTAAGGAAGGAAGGAAGGCTTTGGAGCCCTGACAATGGAATGAGAGATGTAGGAGGGAAAAAAGAACTCGGTGACTTAAAACAACAGAAATTTATTGTCTTACAATTCTGGAGGCTAGAAGTCTGAAATAAGGTGTTCGTGGGATTGGTTCCTCCTAAGGGATGTGAGGAAAGAATTTAGTTCAGGCCTTTCTTCTTAGTTTATTTATTTGTTTGTTTGTTTGTTTATCTGTCTATTCATTCATTCATCCATCCATTCATCATTCATTCATTCATTCATTCATTCATTATTTGACAGGAGAAAAGAAAAGCTTTATTAGAAGGGAAAGTACATTTCCAGATGTGGAAGCGGGCCTAAGCAAGAGAAAGTGTGGCTCAAAAGGCCTCTTCCTAGCTTTTAGTGGCTGTCCTCATGTTGACATGTATTTTCTCTGTATGCATGTCTGTCTCCAAATTTTCCCTTTTTTATTGGAACATCAGTCATATTAGATAAAGGCCCACTCTAATGTTCTCATTTTGACTTCATTCCTCTGTATGGAGCCTATCTCAAAACAAAGTCATTTTCTGAAATACTGGGAGTTAGAATCTCAACCTATGACTTTGGGGACACAGTTCAACCTATAATAACCCAGATTCTGCTGGATTCTAAGCCTGGTACTTGCCTGTATATTCAAGCAGAGATTCTCAACTTGGATTTACCTGATGAACTTTTAAAAAATATTGATGCCTGAAATTAAAACCACAATGAGATATCATCTCATGCCTGTCAAAATGGCTATCATCAATAAATCAAAAAATAAGTTTTGGAGAAGACATGGAAAAAGGTAATCTTTGTACACTGTTGTTTGTAGATTGCAAATGAGTATAGCAACTATGGAAAACAGTTTGGAGATTCCTCAAAAAATTAAAATAGAACTAACTTTTTGACTCAGCAATTGCACTTCCAAGTATTTATCCAAAGAAAACAAAACAAACAAACAAAATAGTTCATAAAGATCTATGCATCCCCATGTTCACAGCAGCGAATGCATGAAAGCAACCTAAATACCCATCAATAGACATGGCTAAAGAAGTTATGGGAAGTTTGGAGAAATATAGTGAAGTGAGAGACATCCCCAGATCTCTCCCTTGAAACAACAATAAGCTAAACATCCAAAATTCGACTAAAAACACACAAACTGCACACCAGCACGTCTGAGCATGGGATCTGCACGTAAGAGCTACCATAGGTTAGAACCCGAGTGTTGGTGGTGGACTGGGAGAAACAAAGTAACTACCTCTCACAGATGCTGGAGCTTCCTGTGGAAGGAGGGAGGAAGAGAGAAGGTGCGGTGATTCCCTGAACAGCCCTGCCTGGGAAAGCAGTGAGCCAGCGGCAGGCCCAGTCATCAGGGAGAGAAAGTAGAGAAGCAGGGACAGCAAGAAACAACAGTTGATTTTAGCAGCTGAGTTGCAAAACTGAGGCTTAGCCACAGCCCTCACCCCAAACCCAGAGAGCCACTCCCCCACTATCTTCTAAGACTGAACACCACGGAGCCCCAGGGGAATCTGAGCAAACACTACCGAAAATGTTGCTACACTGACAGTGACTGAGACTGAGGTAGCAAGTGTGATTAACATCTATAGGGGGGTGGGGAAACACATTATTAAGGCTTTATACAAAGCAAGGATCCAAGAGGCTTAGATATTACCTACTGCAAACCAAAAGAAAAAGCGCCTTCTTTGCAACAGACTAAAGAGAGACCTTTTATAATAAATCTTCTTTCTGGAAAAAGCAGATACACTTCCATTAACGTCAGGAAGAGAAATAGTCCGTTAAACACCATGACCAACCAAGGTGACAGGGCATCTCAGAAAGTGAAAAATCTCCAGAAAATAAGCTTACAGACATAAAAATATGTGACTTAAATGACAGAGAATTCAGGATGGTCCTTCTGAAAAAACTCAATGAGATCTAAAATGATTCATAGCCAACAATTTCAGGAATTGAAAAAACAACTAGATGAGCAGAATACTTCTTTAGCAAGGAGATTGAAACCCTCAAAAAGAACCAAATAAACTTCTGGAGATGAAGAACACACTGAAAGTTGAAAAATGAAATAACAAGCTGGGAAATAGAGTCAACCAAATGGAGGAAAGGATCAGTGATATCAAAGACAGAAATCTAGAAATAAATCAGAAGGAAGAAGAGAGAAACTGAAGAATGAAAATAATGAAAGAGAAATACAAGAACTAGCTGATACATCAGAAGAGGAAATATAAGAATAATGGTCATTCTAAAGGGGAGGAAAAGGAGCAGGGACTAGAAAGCATTTTCAGGCAAATATGATGAGAATTTCCCAAATCTAAGGAATGAGCTGGAGCTTGGAATTTAAGAAGTCAACAGAACACTCATTATCTCAACCCAAAAAGGCCTTCACAAGACACATGTATTAAAATTATCAAAAAATCAATGACAAAGACAGAATTCTCAGGGCAGCCAGGGAAAAGAAGATGGTAACCTATAAAGAGATTATTGTCAGACTTCTCAGCACAACCTTACAAGTAAGAGCGGAATCAAATATTCAAACTATTAAGTGAAAGGAAAGACCAGCCAAGAATAATGTATCCAGCTAAGCTCTCCTTTAGATATGAAAGAGAAATAAAGACCTTTCCAGACATACAAAAATTAAGGAATTATCCACTATGAGGCCTGTATTACAGGAAATACTGAAAGACTTCAGCTCACTTGAAACAAGACGACAAATTAAAATAAAATAAAATAAAATAAAATAAAATAATTAGGAGTAAGGTGACTATCAGGCAAATAGAAGCAGAGGAGTGCAACCCTTACTAAGAACAGGACATTATAAGCTTAAAATAAGAAGAGATTTGCTATAGCAAGATAGTAATGAACATTCAGCATACACAGGGACAAATTGAGACAACAATGACTGAAACAGGAGGATTCAAAGACCTAATTCTCAAAGGGGAATGGAGATAAGGTACATGCAGAAGAAAATGGATGACTGTATATATATAACTATCCTTTACATATTCATAATGGTAACCACAGACCAAAGTATATAACATAAAACAAGAAGGACCAGAGGAAAACCCACAAAACCAACCAAAATAAAGAAAACAGAAACACAAGGACAAAAAGCAATGGAAACACCAAGCTACCAGAAAGCAAAAGATAAAATGGCTTAAAAGAAGACCTCATATTTCAATAATCTCCCTAAATGTAAATGAACTGAACTCACCAATAAAAAGGCACAGAGTTGCAGATTGGATCAAAAAACAAAACCCAACCATATGCTGCCTCCAGAGAGACAAATCTCAGTTACAAAGACAAATAAACTCAAAGTGAAAGGGTGAAAAATGATATTTCAAGCAAATGGCATTCAGAGAAAAGTGGGAGTAGCGGTACTAATATCAGATGAAATAGACTTCAAAATAAAAAAGTAAAGAAAGATAGAGGGACACTTCATAATGATAAAGGGAATCATACACCAAGAAGACATAACACTTATTAATATCTATGCTCCCAACAGGGAGCCCCAAAATATATAAAGCAATTACTAACAGAACTAAAGAGAGAAACAGACCAAAAACACTATCATAGTAGGGGGACCTAAATACACACTGTCAGTTACGAAATGATCATCCAAACAGAATATCAATAAGGAAATAACATTCTTAAATGACACAATAGACCAACTGGATGTAGTTAAGAGTTACAGAGCCCTTCATCCCAAAACAGCTGCTAATACATTCTTCTCTAGTGCACATGGAACATCTCAAGGATTGACCACATACTGGGACAGCCTCAACAATAGAAGAGGGTTGAATCATACCAACCATATTCTCTGATCATAATACCTTGAGCCAGAGATCAACTGAAAAGGAAGAACCACAAATACATGGAGATTAAACAACATGCTACTGAAGAATACCTGGGTCACAGAAGAAATAAAAAGAGAGATCTAGAGATACATAGAAATGAATGATAATGATAGTACAACATATCAAAACTTTTGAGACATGGCAAAAGCAGTCATAAGAGGAAAGCTCTTATCATTACAGGCCTATCTCCAAAACCAAAAACAAGCCCTAAAAAACAATCTAACATTTCATCTTAAAAACTAGAAAAGGAAGAACAATGAAGCCTAATGCCTTCAGAAGGAAAGAATAATCAAAATTAGAGCAGAAATAAATGAAATTGAAAACAAAAAAAAAATAGAAAAAATAAATGCAACAAGAGAGTTGGTTCTTTGAGAAGGTTAATAAAATTGACACACTCCTGGCTAGACTCACTAAAGAAAAAAGAGAAAGGACAAATAAACAAAATCAGGGATGAAAGAGGGGAAATTACAACAGATACTGCAAAATACAAAGGATCATACAAGAATACTATGAAAAAGTATATAACACCAAATTTAATAACCTAGAAGAAATGGACCAGTACTTAGAAAATACAACCTTCCTAGACTGAATCAAGAAGAACTGGAAAATCTAAATAGACTGATCAGCAGTATGGAAATTGAAACAATCATCAAAAACCTACCAAAAAGTAAAAGTCCAGGACCAGATGGCTTCACTAGTGAATTCTACCAAACATTCAAAGAAGATTTAATACCTATTCTCAAACTCTTCCAAAAAATCAAAGAGGAGGCAATACTTTCCAACTCATTTATGAGGCCAATATTACCCTGATATCAAAACCTGGTAAAGATAACACAAAAAAAGAAAACTACAGACCAATATCTCTCATGAACACAGATGCGAAAATCCTAAATAAGGTTCTGGCAAACCAAATACAGCAACATATTTAAAAAGATTATACACCATGACCAGTGGGCTCCATCCCACAGTACAGGGATGGTTCAACATACACAAATCAATTAATGTGATACACCACATAAACAAATTTAAAAAATAAGAATCATATGATCATACCAATAGATGAAGAAAAAACCTTTGACAAGATACAGCATCCATTTATGATCAAAACACTTAACAAAATCAGTATAGAAGGAAAGTATCTTAACATAATAAAAGCTATATCCGACAAACCCTCAGCCAACATTATACTTAATGGTGAAAACAAAAAACCTTTCCTCTAAGATCAGGAATAAAGCAAGGCTGTCCACTATTGCCACTATTATTCAATATAATATTGGAGGTCCTAGAGAGTGCAATTAGGCAAGAGAAAGATATAAAAGGCATCTGAGTAAGAAATGAAGAACTCAAACTGCCACTATTTGCAGATGACATGATTCTCTATATAGAAAACCCTAAAGACTCCACAAGAACACTACTAGAAATAATAAGCAAATACAGTAAAGTTTCTGGATATAAACCTAAAAGCAACAAATGAATAGGACAAACAAACAAGAGACTCATGGACATAGACTATAGACTAATGGTACCCAGAGGATAGGGGGTGGAGGGAGGGAGGAGGTAGCCAGGGTAAAGGGAATCAAATATGTGGCGACAGAAAGAAATCTAACTGTGTAAGGCAAACACACTGTGTAAACATGTATATGCCCTACTGTTGAAGTGTACAGCTGAAACTTATTGGATTTTGTTAACCAATGTCATCATTAGAAAATTAATTAATTGATTGATTGATTTAAAAAAAGAATAAGTTATGGTACATATATATAATAGTATATTACTCAGCCATAGAAAATGAAATCATACTATTTGCAACCACACAGATAGACTGAGTGAAATAAGTCAGACAGAGAATGACAAACACTGTATGATTTCATTTATATGTAGAATCTAAAGAACAACATATACTAAGAAACAAAATGAAAACAGACTCACAGATACAGAGAACAAACTGGCAATTGTAGGGGGAAGGGGAGCTGGAGTGTGGGTGGGATGGAGAGTACAGCATAGGGAATATAATCAATAGTATTATAACGGCTATATGCAGTGCCAGATGGGTGCTGGAGTAATCAGGAGGATTACTTTGCAAATTATATAAATATCTGCTCATTGCGTTATATACCTGAAACCAATACCAGGAAATATATTGATGCCTGGGTTACACTCCTGTGGATTATTATTTAATTGACACAATGTGTATCTGGACATTAGAATTTTAAAAAAGCTCCTCAGGTGGCTCTAGGAGCAGCCAAGTTTAGAGCCACTGTCCTAGAGTGCTCTTCCATCACTGTTTCTGGGCTCCACATCAGAGAAAGGCAGCACTCTCTGCTTGCTTTGCTGCCAAGGAAGGGAGGCCGAATATGTCTTTACTGTCTCAACTTTGGCCACATTTCTGCTCCATTTTTAAAGATTCTTTAAGCACATTTGCTCCTCACATCTGCAGAATTAGGAACTAGCACATTGCCTGACCCACAGTAGACCTTAATACAGGTCTGAAGAAGTAAAGGAGAGAAAATCAGCAGAGGAAAGAAATGCAAAGGGACGGGAATTGGGAATTGGAAAATTCTTGAAAAAGAAATATTTCTGGGCAAAGGAGAGTTTCTGCTACCCACTGAAGGAGAATGTTAGCACAGATAGTGCCCAATGATAGAGAATCTGCCAGGAGTTTGCCCCCAATGACAGTAAACAAAGGCATCAAATCAGATCCACCACTTTAGATTTAATAGTTGTGCTTGAGGTGAGGGCTAACTTTGAGTAATCAATTCCCTTTCTCTTCCACACCCCCAGGGCTGGCAAATATAGTCCAAGAGGATCTCTTTTTAATGTTGAACATCCCTAGAAAACAACGAGTGAAGTGCTGACTTCACTGTTTTGTGAGGCATGGAACAATGACTGTGGGTTTCCTGGCTTCTTCTCTCACTTGTGGCTGATCCATCCTCACCCTCTGGGCTAATTGGGGCTGACTGAGAATGACTAATTAGGACTTCCTGTAAATGTTTACTAGACAGAGGAGTCTATATCTCTAGGGGAAAAAGAATTCACAAGTCTAACAAGAAATTTGAGAAGCATAACTCTGAAATGAAAAATCACATATGAGATTATAAAATCCAAGTACATGTATGAAAACAAATGACTCAATAATTTGACATTGGCCTAATAAACATAAAAAAGAGTTAAAAATATAATGATACCATAAACAAGAACAAGAAAACAAAACAATAAGAAATTTTAGGTATGAAAAATTTAATAGTTGAAATGAACACCTCAGATGGATAAATAATAGAGCAAATTAGCAACTTGGAAGACCAGGAGGAGAAATCTTTCAGAAGGAAGAAGAAAAGAACAAAAATATATAAAATATAAAGAACAGGCTAATTTATTTTGGTGGTTGAAGTAGTAGAACTGCCATGTGTGTAATAAGATTCTTAGAAAGAGAGGAAAAATAAAAATGAAGAAAAAGAAATGCTTAAAGAAAAACTGAAGTAATTTTCTGTAATTATAAAATGATGAAAGATTTATAGGGGTATAGAAGAGAGATAAGTTAAAAAGCCCACACCAGGACATTTTATGGTAAAATTAAAAATTTCAAAGAAGCAGAGAAAATTCTAAAAGACTGTAAAGAGAAAGAAAAGATCACAAAAGAGGACAGAAGTCATATTGACATCAGATTTTTAAATAGCAACAATTGATTCAAGAAAATGCAGTGGTATTTTCAAAGTATTAAAAGAAAAGAATTTAGAACCAGCATTTATCCTATGTCTATTCTGCCTCAAAAACAAGGACATAGTAAAAAATATTCTCATGCATAGAAGTCCTTATAAAATGTATCACAGAAAGACTACACTGAAATTGCTTTGGACGAAGGGCTTAAATAGGGGAGAGCAAATCTAGTAGATGTAACAAGAGATGTGTGAAGTAAAAATGATCAAGTACATTGGTCAATTTTATTTGACTAAAAGAATAGCTATGATTACAGAATACATATCCACAATAAGCCGGCATGAAAGTGTAGGTAATAGCATGATGTTGGTTTGGGGAGAGATGAAGAGATATGAATGTATAATAAAGGTTTCTTCCTACTTAGAGGAAAATACAGCTATTAGTTTAAAGAAAAAGTTAACAATAAAGAAAAAGTAGGTCAGACATATAAAAAAATTAAGATCACAGAAACAAGTCCAAGGCTATAAATAATTCACAATAAATATAGGCAAACTAAGTTCATCAGTTAAAGACAAAGATTGACTAAGTGGATTTTTCAAAAATGTGTTGTTAATAATAAGGGGCAAACTTAAAGTGTGTTAGGTAGTTAGGTAGACATAAGTGACTGGGGAATGAAAGCCCCTCCCAAAACCTCCTTTAGGACTTCCCTGAAGCACTCATTTTTTTGGTAATAAATTATCCCTATATCCTGAGGCACAAAGGAGTAAAAAACCATAAAAGAGCTGTTGGTTTGATCCAGTCACAAGCGCCTGCGCAGTTAGTGCAACACTAACCTTCCTGCAAACTAAGCTTCTTTATACCACCATCATTATAATATCATGCACATGCCCAGAAGTTCATGAAGCTAATTATACCAGACTGAATTCTGGGTAACCATATGCACAGTAAGCAAAGAGTTATATAAAAGCCAAATGTCAATTAAAATGACTGCAAATGCCAATCATCTAGCACCACCCTTATAACCTCCCATCATGGACCAATACAGACCTCCCCTTTTTACTAGGCTACAGCCTTCTTTGGCATAGCCTATTTCTTTCATGAAATGTACTTTCAATAAACCTTACTTTTCCTAAATCTTGCTGATCTGTAATTCTTTACTGCATTGGCTGAAAGAACCGAGGACCCTTCAGTGCCACTGAGGCAACGATGGATTTTAGATCGCCCCAACAGTAACATAAGGAAATTCAAAGGTTGTATCAAATGGAACCTGATATAGCAGCAAAAGACGAATCAAAATAAAGCTGACTTATCTACAGTAATACTACATAAAATGGACTTAAAGACAAAAAGAAGATACATAGCATATATGCACTTACTAAACAAAAGGTTTCAAAATTTATGAAGAAAAAAATGGTAAAATGATGCAGAATTGGATAGGTTCATCATCTTAATGAGAGATTCCAACACAATTTAGACATTGAGGGTGGGGAAAACTGTTTTAAAGAAGACACAAAAATGTTGATTGTAAAAAAAAAAGATTGATAAATATTACTACGTATATAAAATTAAGAACTTTTGTTTATCAAATTTACCTTAGAGAAAGTGAAAAGTTAAACATAAATAATATTCAAAATACATAAAACTGAATTGGTATCAATCTACAATCCTACAGATTAGTAAAAAAAATAAAATAAAATAAAATAAAATAAAATAAAATAAAATAAAATAAAATAAAAAGAAGAAGAAGACGAAGAAGCATAAGTAGCCCAACAGAAAAGAAGAACAATGTTTTCACAGAAGAGGAAACATATAGACAATAAATCTATGAAGAGATAGCGAATGTAATTGGGAACTATAAATCCAGGCTGCAATTACATGCATTCAGATGGTAAAAATTTAAATAGTCTGATAATACCAAGTCTTATTTAATGCTAGTAGGAGTACAAATTTGCATAACTACTTTAGAAAATAATTTGGTATTTTCTCTGAAATTTGGACATTTATATATTGTTATGGGTTGAATTCTGTCCTCCAAAAAGGTATACTGAAGTTCTAACTCCTAGAAACTTATTTGGACTTTGCAGATATAATTGGCTAAGTTAATATGACATCACACTGGAGCAGGGTCTTAAATCCAATGACTGATGTTTTTATAAGAAAAGAAGACAGACAGAAAGTCATAGAAGAGAAGGCTCTGTAAAGATGGAGGCAGAGACTTGGGTGATATGTCTTCAAACCAAGGAATGTTAAAAGTGGCTGGCAATCATCAGAAGCAGAGAGAAGCATGAAACAAACTTTTCCTCAGAGCTTCCAGTGGGAACCAACCCTAATGACACCTCAGTGTTGGATTTCTATTCTCTAGAACTATGACAGAATAAACTTCTTTTACTTTAATTCACCAACTGTATGATAATTTGTTACAGCAGTCCTATGAAACTAATACATAGACCTAATGACCCAACAATTCTACACCAAGGTGTAGACTCAACAGAAATTATTTCATGTGTACAGTAAGTGCCTGTATCAGAAATTGCATAGTATTTTTGTTCACAAGAGTAAAAATTTGCAAAAATCCCAAAAGTTTAGCTATAGAAGAGAGAATAAATTGTACTAGATTCACACAATGAAATATTCAGTAGTCGAAATAAATTAACTATAGCAACACAAAAATATGGATAATTCTTAGCAATAAAAGAGAAGTAAATCCCGAAAGGTTACATACAGCATGATAACCTTTTATTTATTTATTTCTTCCCCTTCTTTAATTCCTCCTGCACTTCCATCCCTGACCTATGGATGTTGCTGTTTTCCCTTAACTGGATCTCTGAAGGCGGGGAGTCCCGTCCCACACTCATTGTGCGCAGCTGGGGTCTGGCGCACCCGGGGTATGGTCTGTGACTCCACCTGGGGCACAAAACCAGGACCTTCTGCGTGTAAAGCAGACGTGCTAACCACTACATTATGGAGCCACCCCCGCATGATAACTTTTTAAACAAAGCTAAAAATGAGTAAGATAAAAATATTACTGTTTTATGAATATACGTAGATGCAATTAAACTACCTAAAAGGGAAGGCAGGAAAATGGGTAAGGTGAATTCAGCATGACAGTTACCTTGAGTGGGAACACAGAGGGATAGAATGGGAGAGGTGACCCATCCAATGGTTAGGTGTGGGTTATTGTCAAGGTCTCAGTTTTTTGTTTAGATGGTGAGTTCATGAGTGCTTATCTATGTTTATATCTGTATCAACATAATCATATCTACTGGAAGAGGACACTTATGGACAATTAAGGAAAAGATGTCCTAAACATGATTATGATTAATCCTAATCCATTCCTGTGTATCTGAGGCTACCAACTCCTCAAAATAGTTGGGCTTGTCCAGATTGATTTATGAATCTACAAAATGGTGTCTGCTCACTTCAATTTTCACAAGCATCCAGAAGTTAGAGTCATTTTTTCCAAGCTAACTCTATGATTAGCAGTGTGGCTACCAATTTAGATCAAGAATGTAGGTCTGGTTTGTTCAGGAGTTAGTTTGCAAATTTAGTGAGAGAGCTCAGTTGGTTAGAATATAGTAATCCAGGGACTGAAAGTTCATTGAGTTAAAATGGAATTAGTTCAGTAGATGGGAAAAAGAAAAAAGAAAAAATCAGTTTCTATAAAAAAGAAGAGTATAAGTTGCTGGGACCCTCTTAGAGATATAAAGCTAGCAAATACCTTAGGCAGGAAGTGATTGCCAAAAAACATGAAATCACAACCTGAGAAAATTAGTATTAATCAGGGATTATAGCAGTGATAAAAACAAAACAAAACAATACACAGGTGGAAGAGAACAGGAAAATTGAATCCTTACTGCCCATGGGTCAGAATGTAATGTTTTGGTTATGCTTTTCTCAGTACCTACTATCTATTTTTGAAATGATGGAGCCACTTTTCAGTTTTAAAAACAATATATTTCAACTTCCGGTCAAGGTGGTAGAGTAGATAAACGCTGTGCTCACCTTCTCCCATGACCTCATCAAAATTACAACTAAACTATAGAAGAATTATCATTGAGAATCACATGAAGTTTAGCTGAATGAAAGTTCTATATCTAAGGAGATATAAAAGAAGCCATGAAGAGATTGGTAGTAAGGGCAGAGAAGCAGAACAGGCTGGTCCCGCACCCATGTGTGGTGGTTAAAAATCCAGAGGGTTATCTTGACTGCAGAGGTCCCCCAACCCTGAGGAGTGAGGGGTCCCAGCCCCACACCAGGCTCTCTAGTCCAGGGTTCCAGTATGGAAAGAGAAGTCTCCATAACTTCTGGCTTTGAAAACCAGTGGGGATTGTGGCTGAGTGAGACAGAGGGCTTCTGGCGACCCAAGCATTCCTCTTAAAGGGCCAGTGCATGGACTTACTCACTGACGGACTCACCTGCTCTGAGCTCCAAGGCTGGGACAGTAGCTTGAAAAGTACCAGGGACATATGGAGAAACTAAATTTTCTGGTTTCAGAGCAAAGGCTGGAGGGGCAGCTTTCTCCCAGACAGCAGTGCTGGTAGAAGCCATTGTTGTTTTGTTGAGCCTTCCCCGTACCCAGTGTGGAGACACAGGCGGGTGCTATATGAGTCTCCATCAACCTGGCTAACACTGCCCTGCCCCGGTGATCCCTACGCAACTTTTGAGCCCACCTAAGATCTTCCAGTGACTTTTCTATAAAAATGGCCTGTCTTGGCTCATGCTGCGAACTTTCCTAAAATCTCTCAAAGGTTCACAAACCCCAGAAAACCTGTGTCTGGTCTCCGCATGCCCCATACCTCTTGCTAAGTGGTCTCAAGACTAGCACGAGTGGTATCATCTGCAGATCACTTTGTAGTTCATACCAGGTGGCCCTTGGAGGGAAAGAGCAGCAGCTGACCTTGGCCTACACCAAAGCTCTCCAAAAAGGCTCCAGAACCAACACACCCTATGGCCAGCGTCAGACCACACCTGAGCATCACTCAACCACCTCAAAAAAAGCCACACCCAAAGGGCAGACAGAGCAGGCACCAGAGCCCTGCTAAAGTGAATCCAGCTCCATAGGGTCATCCCCTGCAAGACAGCATCTCCACTGTAGTCAGAGCTAGTTCTCACAGCTGAACAGCCTAAGGGATCAATCTCTCCCACTGACATGCAAAACAGCAACCAAGTGTCAACTACAGCAGAAGGGCATACACAACTCACACAAGGGACACATCTGGAGCACCCAGCTCAGGTGACCAGGGAGACTACACTACTGCGCCCCACAGGACACATACTACATAATGCCAGGTATCAAGGCTAGGATACATAGCAGCCCTACCTCATACAGGAAGGCAGCCAAAATTAGGACACAAGAAACATGCCCCAAATGAAAGAACAGAATAGAACTAAACAAAAGAGAGACACGTAATCTTTCAGAAACAGATTCAAAACACTGGTTAGAAACACTTAAAGAACTTAGGGGAAGAGTAGATGAACTCAGTGAGTATTTCAACAAAGAGATAGAAAACATTAAAACGGAGATGGAAAACGTAAAAAAGAACCGGTTGGAAATGAAGAATACAAAACTGAAATGAAGAATACCTTAGGAGGAATCAAAAGTAGATTAGGTGAAGCAGGAGATCAGATCATCAATTTGGAAGACAAGGTAGCAGAAAACACCCAATTAGAACAGCAACAAGAAAAAAGAATTTAAAAAATGAGGATAGTTTTAAGGAGCCTCTGGGATAACAACAAGCATAACAAAATTTGCATCATAGGGGGATCAAAAGGAGGAGAGAGAGCAAGGAATTGAAAACCTATTTGATAATAACTGAAAACTTCCTAACCTGGTGAAAGAAATAGACATACAAGCCCAGGAAGTGCAGAGAGTCCCAAACAAGATAAACCCAAAGAGGTCCACACCAAGACACATCATAATTAAAATGCCACAGGTTAAAGACAAAGAGAGAATTTAAAAGCAGCAAGAGTAAAGCAGTTCGTTACCCACAATGGAGCTCCCATAAGACTGTCAGCTGATTCCTCAACAGAAAATTTGCAGGCCAGAAGGGACTAGCATAAAATTTTGAAAGCAATGAAAAGCAAGGACCTACAACCAAGATTAATCTACTCAGCAAGGCTGTCATTTAGAATTGAAGGAGAGATAATGAACTTTCCAGATAAGAAGAAGCTAAAGGAGTTCAACAACAAACTGGTATTACAGGAAATGTTGAAAGAATTTCTTTAAGAAGAATAAAAAAATGATAAAAAATATGAATAATAAATGGCAATAACTGCACATTTATCAATAATTACTTTGAATGTAAGTGGGGTGAATGTTCCAACCTAAAGACATAGGGTAGCTGAATGACGAAGAAAACAAGACACATACACATGCTATTTCAAAGAGGCTCACTTCAGATTTAAAGACACACACAGACTGATAAAGGGATGAAAAAAGATATTTTATGTAAATGAAAAAAAAAGGCTGGGTAGCACTACTTATATTAGACAAAATAGACTAAAACAAAGACTGTAACAAGAGACAAAAAAAAAAAGACCCAGCAATTCCACTTCTGGGTATTCATTCAAAGAAACCCAAGATACTAATTCAAAAAAACACATACATCCCTATGTTCGTTGCAGCATTGATTACAATGGCCAAGATTTGCAAACAACCTAAGTGTCCATCAGTGGATGAGAATGAAGAAGAGATGGTGCATACATACAATGGAATATTACTTAGCCATAAAAAGAACAAAATCTAAAAAACAAAACAAGCAAATAAAGCAGAAACAAACACATAGATACAGAGAACATTTTGGTGGTTGCCAGATAGGAGGAGGTTGGAGGGTGGGTGAAAAAGGGGACGAGAATAAGATGTGCAAATTGACAGTTATAAAAATAGTCACAGGGATGTAAGGTACATCATGGGGAATATAGTCAATAATATTGTAATAACTATATAAGGTGTCAGGTGGGTACTAGACTTATCAGGGTTTTCACTGTGTAAGTTATATGTGTCTAATCACTATGCTATACATCTGAAACCAAGATAATATTGTATGCTAACTGTAATTAAAAAATAAAACATTATTTAAAAAAATAAAAATAATAAAACAATAATAAAAATAGTATATTTCAGGCACCTCACAGAGCCCATTCTGTAGACAAAAGGAAAAGCAGAGTTAACAGAAAATAGTCTGTTTTATTTGACCATAGGAGAGCAGTTTAAATTCTCCTTTAAAATCCTGGCTAGTGTGTTGTTCAGAAGCAGTACTGACATAGGGATCTGAGAAGTTTCAAGGACACCCATGCCTGGAGAGAAGAAATTTGCCAATCAAGGAGTACCGAATGGTCACACTGAGAATCTGCAAAACTTGACAGCTTTAGTGATATGGCATTGGTCTTGAATTTTAGTATACAATATATATATATTTTTCTCCATGGTAAGATAGGATATGAGAAAAAGAGAAGTAGTATAAGTATGTTTTTCACATTTCTTCCCTCTTCTGCCTTGTAACTAAAAAGGCAAAGACATTACTGAGCAAATGTTCTTCAGAAATATTTGATTTCTTCCCATGCTTAGAAATTTTGCTATAGGGATAGTCACCGCTATTATTTACATGAAACATTCCTACTTTGAAAAATAAAGTCTGAAGTATTTACTATGCTTAGATAAATCACATATTTTTCCTTGTGAGTACAGCCAGTTCAGGTTTCTACATACCATTGTGCAATTCCCAAGCACTTTTTTCCAGTTTAAAACCATGATGTCAGATACATTTGTTCAAGTTGATAGAAAAAGTTTTTGCTCTTTAAAATACTTGCTAACCAGGCCAGTTAAAAGTATGCCTTGTTACTGAATTTGGCTTTGATCAGTAGACGCTCCAAGATTATTGATAAAATAGAGGGGAAAAAAAAATCAATGTGTTCCCCTGTCCCCCCCCCCCGCCCCCTGAATAGGAACAAAGAGATCCAAGACTAAAGATGAGCAATGTGTTATAATGATAGCAGAATCCTAAAAAGAAGAACCACAAATAAATGTAACTGAAAAAACCCAGAGACTTCCCTGGTTTCTGCCATCCTGAGGCTTTGATTCACGAAATACACTAATATCTTTCTGTAAACTTCTGTCAAGCTCTTAACTATCTAAACAGTCCATATTATTGGGGAAAAAAATTACTTGACTGTAAACAGAGCCCAGGAGATGGTACAAAATATTTTCGCCATGTTGTTGTTCAGTCCGGCCCTCACTTATGTCCCAGGCCCAGGCCCGGAACACATCTCCCTCACTGAAACATCGAGAAATGCATTTATGAGAGGAGCCCCTGCAAGCTCTCTCAAAGGAGAGCTCTGTAACTGGACTCCTTGACAGGCCAGATAGAAGACACCACCATTGACATGGGCTCTCGAATTTCAGTGGAATGATGGGACTCGAAGTGGCAGAGATAGTAGCAGCACTGAAGCACCAAAGACAAAGTGGACGCATGTGCTGCGGTAACCAGGATGCCTTGACCTCGGCTCTTTGATGGTGGTTAACTCACCACGGCGTTCCTAAGAAGAAATAGGTCAGCAGTCCACTCCAGTGTTGCTTGGTCAATATAGAAGGAAAAACTCAACCAATGTCACTATAAAAAAATTATAAAGTAATTAATAATAATAATAAAGGGGGAAAAAAGAAGGAAAAACTCTAGATTTGGTAGCTAAAAACCTGAGTTGAGTCACCACTGTGGGTAGTCACAGCTGCTTTCCCAGTTTCTAGACCTAAGTCACTTCACAGACCATATGCTCCTTGATTAAGGAGGCTGGTCTCCCTTGAGGAAGTACCCTGCTGCCCCCCACATAACTAAAACACATGGGTCCAAAATCACGGGAGTGGCTCTTGTTATTATTGTATTCAATAATTTGCTTGCTGTTAAATTCTGCTTCTCATTCTGAGAACCTTGAGCTATGCTGGTTTGGGGGTTTTAGTCCCCAAAGAGGAAATCTTTCCACCAGGGGGAATGACAGTGATTTAGTTAAACTGGAAGCTGAGACTTCTGCCTGGCCACTTAGGGTTCTTTATGCCATTGAACCCACAGGCAGAAAGAGACTTACTCCATTGGCTGGAGTGATTAATCTTGGTTACCAAGGGGCAACTAAGTTGTTGCTACAAAATGGGAACAAGGAGAACTATGTCTGGAACCTAGAGGAATTTCTGGAATGGCTTTCGTATTTTCATGCCCAACATTAAGGGTTAATGGAAACCATAGAAATGAATAAACAAACAAACAAACAAAATGCAAAGTAATTGACTACAAGTCCTTTTGGTAATGAGGTTTGGGTTATTCCACTAGGTAAAGAACCCCCTAGCTGAGGCTCTGACTGAAGGAAAAACAGAATAGGTAGTTAAAGAGAGAAGCCATAGATAACAATTACGGCCTCATGGCCAATTGAAGAATGAGGCCTGTATAGCTTTGTATACTTTCTCTTTGCTCATCGCACGTATGTTTTTATTTGGACACGTCAACCATTTTCTCCATCTTTCTTCTTCCAACTTTTTATTTTATATATAGGTTATTGAAGTTTAACTTTACAACTTAGTCTTTAGGATAGCATAATAATAAATAGAATTTTGATAAATTTGAAGATTAATTAATATAACCAGTGATGGATACAGTGACTGTTTGGACCTTGACTGTTTTAATCTTGGGGAAAGAGTGAAAATTCCTTCATTTGTAAGGATGCCCTGCATCTTGTTAAGTAGAAATTTAAGTTGCTTTGCTATTTTACAGAAGTTGCAATGTGTGTAAAAGGATATATATGGAAGTTGAGTAGCTAAAGAGGAAGGCTTTGTCTCTTATCAATGTACTGTCTCTCAGCTCTAAATCTGTATTTCATTGCCTGCCGTGTGGTAATGGAGATGGGTCCTGCAATATTTCTCTTTTGCCTGCTGACATGATGCTAAGTGTTGCTAGTACAGGATCCTGTAGAAACCCTGGAGGAGGGAGGGGTTTTGTTTCCGGGATCCCATGTGCGTTTCTTACTAGGCTTTTGCAGTAAGGGTTGCTTCTGTCAGGCTGGGCTCCTACAGTACGCAGGGGCCAGGAGCCCCCAATTATAAGCAGTGTATGACACATAGAATGATGCACCTTTACAGCAGAATGATGCCAGCATGGCACCTCTCTGCGAATTGCTTTCCTGAACATCCCAGGGAGCAGCTTTGGGCAAGTTGCAAAGCAGAGTGCCTTCCTGTGTAAAGCTTACTCTGGCACCCCAAATTGCCTCTGACCAGTAAGTCCCACTAAAACAACACCCCAGCAAGCTTCTCTATCATCCAGGCAGCAATGGCCACACCCGCATGGCCTGGATTAGCCTTGGAGGAGGGACTTCTTCTTTGGTGACTTATCTAAACCCTAGGGTTAGTGACTAATCTCTATATCTCCTACTCCTATATTCTTTGAGGTTCTTTTTACCTCTTACAAGCCAATCTGCTATTCCTTCAATCCCCGGTATAGTTAATAATTATTTATATTAAACTTTCCTGTTAAAATTACTGTGTGGTTTCGGTCTACTGATTAGACAGACACTGGGTAATACACAGAAAAAAAAAATTAAAAAACAACCTGACCCTGGTTATGGGTTGAATTATATCCCCCCAAAAAGATATACTGAAATCCTAACCCCCTACCTTATAACAGGGTCTTTTTTGGAAATAAAGGTATTGCAGATGTAATTGGTCAAGTTAAGATGAGGTCAGACTGGAATAGGATGGGCTCCTAATCCAATGTGACTGGTGTCTTTATAAGAAGATGCCGGGAAAAGTTATAGACTCAGGGAGAATACCATGTGATGGTGGAGCAGAGGTTGAAGTGATGCATCTTTAAGCCAAAGAACACCAGGATTGTCCAGAGTCACCGGAAGCTGGAAGAGCCAAAAAGGATTCTCTCTTAGAGCCTTTGGAAAGAGATTGGCTTTGCTAACACCTCGATCTTGGAATTCCAATCTTCAGAACCATGAGATAATAAATTTCTGTTATTTTAAGCTATTGGGTCTGTGGTACTTTGTTATGGCAGCCCTAAGAAACTAATACAGCCCCTTACCTCGGACCATAAGCAAAAGCTAATCTAAAATGGATAACAGATCTAAATGTAAAATCTAAAATTATAAAACTTCTAAAAAAATGAGAGAAAATCTTTATAATCCTAGAGTAGGAAAGTTTTCTTAGATAGAACACAGAATAAGCCACTAAAGAAAGTTGATAAGTTGGACTTCATTAAATTTCAAAACATTTGTTCTTTGAAAGTCACAGTAAAGAAAATAAAAAGGTAAACCATAGGTAGGGAGAAAATATTCATAACACAACTATCAGACAAAGGATTTATACCCAGAATATATAAAGTATCCTTACAACCAATAATAAGAAGAAAAACAAATCAATAAAAATAGGCAAAGGATTTGAAAATAAACCTTTTTAAAAAACCAAACACATGAAAGTCTGCTCAGCATCATTAGGGAAATGGGGAAACCCCCAATTAACTGCCCTTTGCAGGCATGCATTAGAATCTGCAGGCACATATGACTTTGTGGTTCTTTTTTATTTCAGTTTGCATCTGTCCTAATTTAACAGAAATCAATGCTTTCATGGTAATATAATTCTAAACACTGTTTTACTTAAAGTGGTGGTTCTCATTCTTAGCTGTACATTGGAATCACAGAAGAAACTTTACAAAGCACTGGTCTCAATGGCCAAAGCTGAAAAAACTTGAGCAACAAAATTAATCAAGTAATATTGGATTATAACCCAAAATATAAATAAACATCCATGGGTCCATACTGATATAAATGATTGAATACATATATAAGGGGAGAAGACAAATCTCCTGGGCTGAAAAATTTCAGGTAAGTTGTGTGATATTTGTCCTCCAGGAGATGGAGCATGACTCCCTGCTACTTAAATTGCATCTGTCCTCTCCTATGACCAAAATGCCTTAGGGGCCACTTTGGATTTGGGAAGCAAGGTATTCTTTGCATGAGTGTATTACTCCAGCCCATACCCAGTGACCCAAAACGCTGCTAGTTTTGAGTGGGGCCCGGAACAGGAGATGGTTCTGCAACAAGTCTAGACTGTTACATAAGCAGCTCGCTTTTGAGGCCATATGATCCAGCAGGTCTAATGGTGCTTGAAGTGTCCTTGGCAGATAGGGACATTGTTTAGAGTCCTGGATAGGTCCCTACAGGTGAACTGCAGCTCTGGGTCTTAAGATTTGGGAGCAGAACTCTGTCATCATCTGGGGATAACTGCTTTCCTTTTGAAAAACAGCTGTTGGCCTATTGCTGGGCCCTAATAAAGACAGGATGCTTAATTACGGGCCATCAAATTATAGGCAACCTGAACTTCCCATCATAAACTGGGTGTTGTATGACCCACTAAGCCATAGAGCTAGGTGTGCACAGCAGCCCTCCATTATCAAATGGAAGTGGTATGTATGGAATTAGGTCTGAGTAAGCCCTGAAGGCCCAAGTATGTTACATGAAGAAGCAGCCCAAACGCTGTTGGTCCTCACTCCTGCTGCACTATCTTCCCTCCCCAAGCCTGTGCCTATGATCTCACGTAAGTCACAATTAGATGGCAGAGGAAAAGAAGACCTGGGCCTGGTTTATAGGGGGTTGTGCAAAATATGCAGGCACCACCTGAATGTGGACAGCAAAGCACTACAGCCCCCTGGGACATCCTCGAGGGTAGTGGCGAAGGAGAGCCCTCTGGGTGGGCAGAACTTCAGGCAATGCACCTGGTAGTTTGCTTTTCTTGGAAGGAGAAATGACCAGATGTGTGGTTATGTACCAATTCGTGGGCTGTGGCCAATGTTTTGGCTGATGGTCAGGGACTTGGAAGGAAAATAATTGGAAAATTGGTGACAAGGAAATTTGAGGAAGGGAATGAGCAAATAACTCTCTGAATGAGCCAAAAAAAAAAAAAAAAACCATGAAGCTATTTGTGTCCTATGTAAATACTCACTAAAAAGGTGACCTGAGAAGAAGAGGATTTTGATAGTCAAGTAAATAGGATGACCCATTCTACGGATATCGGTCAGCTCTTTCTTCAGAGAGAGACTCTGTCACCACCTAGAACTTGAACAAAGTGGTGATGGTGCAGGGAGGAAGGAGATTAGGTATGGGCTTCTACTCATCAAGGCTGACCTAGCTATGGTTACCACTGAGCGCTCAGTCTGCCAGTAGCAGAGGCCAACACTGAGCCCTCAATGGAGCGGTGCTTTGTATTTATTGGAATAGATACTTATTCTGGATATGGACCTGCTTTCCTTAAATGCAACGCTTCTACCAGAACTACAAACCATGGACTTACAGAAAGCCTTATCCACCATCATGGTATTCTCCATATCATTGCTTCTGATCAAGGAACGCACTTCTCAGCAAATGAAGTACAGCAACGGGCCCATGTTCATGGAATTCACTGGTCTTACCATGTTCTCCACTATCCTGAAGCATCTGCCCTGATAGAATGGCAGAATGGCCTTTTGAAGGCTCAGTTACAGTATGAGCTAAGCGGCGATATCTTTCAGGGCTGGGACAAAGTCCTCCAGAAAGGTGAATATGTTTTGAATCAACATTCAACATATGGATATACGAGTCCAGGATCTATGAGTCCAGGAACCAACAGGTGAAAATGGGAGTGGCACGGCTCACTATTACCCCTAGTGACCCACTAGCAGAGTTTTGCTTCCTGTTCTCATATCTATGCTTTTCTGGCCTAAAAGTCCTACTTCTGAAGGAAGGAATGCTCCACTAGGAGAAACAACAGTGAGTCCATTGAACTAAAAATAAAGCCTGCTGCCAGCCACTGTGAGCTCCTCATGCCTCTGAGTGAACAGGCAAAGAAGAGAGTTACTGTGCTTCCTGGGGTGATCGATCCTGATTACCGAGGGGAAATCGGACTCCATGATGAAGATAAGGAAGAGAGTGTCTGGAATACAGGACCTCCCTCGGGATATCTCTGAGTATTACCATGTCTTACGATTAAGATCAATGGAAAACTACAACCAAATCTAAGCAGGACTAATGGCCCAGATCCTTCAGGAATGAAGGTCTGTGTCACTCCATTAGGTAAAGAACCACGACCAGCTGAGGTGCTTGCTGAAGGCAAAGGGAATACAAAATGGGTAGTAGAAGAAGGTATGACCAGCTATAACCGTGTGACCAGTTACAGAAACAAGGACTGTCATTGTCATGAGTATTTAAGTTAGGGGGTATCAAGGAGAAGAGTAAACATCACTTAAGGACTTTATCTCCTCCTCTGGGGCAGGGATTAGTGCATTTTTGGCTGTATCTCGTTAGGTGGAATCATGACTTCGTTATTATCTTTATTTGGAGTTAAGTATGGTTTAAGGAGATGTGTATGGGTGCCACGTTTACAAGATGTGTGCCAACTTGACTGGGCTATGACGTGTCCCAATATTTGGTTAAATTTTATTCTAGATGTTTCTATGAGGGTGTTTTAGGTGAGATTAACATTTAAATTGGTAGACAGAATAAAGCAGAGTGTCCTCCCTCATGCAGGTGGGATTCATCTAATCAACTGAAAGACTGAATAGAAAAAAAGGTTCAACTTCCTCCAACTAAGAGAGAACTCTTCCTGTTTGATGGCCTTTAAACTGTGACATAGACTTTTTTCTTGATTTCAGACTCAAGCTGAAACATTGGCTCATCCTTGTTCTCAGGCCTTTGGGCCTTCAGACTCAGAATAGAACTACATCATCAGTTCTCTTGGGTCTTCATCTTGCCAATTCACCCTACAGATCTTGAGACTTGCCAACCTCCATAATCATCAATCCTTCATTATCTATCTATATCTATCTATCTATCTATCTATCTATCTATCTATCTATCTATCTATCTATATCTATGTATCTATCTATCATCTATCCTGTCAATTCCATTTCTCTGGAGAACCCTGACTAATGCAGGGAGAATGAACGAGTCTCTCACACAGAAGAATTACAAATATATTGTGTAGATACTCTGTCATCTAAGAGATGAAGCGGAACTCCCCATTCTTTAAGTGTGGGCTGTGCATAGTGATTTCCTTCTAAAAAGTACAGTATAGAAAGTGGGAAAAGAGTAAATTTACAGTGGAGAAACCTGACAAACATGACTTCAGCCAGGTGATCAAGGTCCACATCAACAGTGATAAGTGATGCTGATAGTATGTATCTATGAAATGATGGAATGAAAATGGCACTTTACTTCTGTGGTCTTCCTCCCCAAGACCTGTAACTCCATAGATCCAGCCTCAGGAACAAGAGCACAAGGGAGCAGTGACCTGAGGCTTGCCTCTCCCCTGGCACTGGGAAGGACTGCCTCTCTGCATGCTTAAAGCCAGGTGTTTTGGTGGGAGGCCTGGTCTCAAAGGGGATAGAGTGATCATCTAGAGAAGTAAGAGGTGGATTGTTTCATACTACAGATTAGTGAAAAGGGTTACATTAGTTTTACTTGTATTTTCTCTCTTTCTATGGTTCATATACAACATTTTTTGCCTTTTTTGATAACAGCTTATTGAGATCTAATTCATATATCATGCATTTCACTCATTTAAAGAATATGGATCAATAGTTTTTAGTCTATTTACAGAGTTGTGCAACCACCACCACAATCAGTTTTAGAATATTTAGAATAGATTTGCCTGTTCTGGATTTTTCATATAATTGAATTATACCATATGTGGTCCTTTATGACTGATTACTTCTTTCACTTAGCATAATGTTTTCAAGGTTCATTCATATAGGAGCATGTAGAATATTCATTCATATAGGAGCATGTAGAATAATATTCCACTGTATAAATATACTATATTTTATTTCTTCATTCATCAGTTTATGGACTGCTATGGACTGAATGCTTGTGTCCTTTCCCCCTCCACCACAAAGTCATGTGTGGTGAACCCCAATGTGATGATGTTAAGAGGTGAAGCCTTTGGAAGGTAATTATGTCATGAGAGTGGGGCCCTCTGATGGGATTAATGCCCTTACGAGAAGAGACACGAGAGGATGGCCATCTGCCAACCAGCCAACCAGGCCAACCAGGCAGAGGGTCCTCACCGGAACCCAAACATGCTGGCACTCTGACCTTGGACTTCCCAGCTTCAGAACTGTGAGGAATTAATGTCTTGTTTGAGCAGCCCAGTCTGTGGTAATGTTACAGCAGCCTGAGCTGACTAACATGTAGAGCTTTGGGTTGTTTCCACTTTTTGGGTATTATGAATAATGCTGCTATAGACATTCATATACAAGTTTGTGTGTGCACATGTTTTCATTTCTTCTGAGTCTATACCTAGAAGTGGAATTGCTGGGTCCTTTATTAACTCTGTGTTAACCTTTTGAGGAACTGCCATACTTTTCCAAAGCAATGTACTATTTTACATTCTTACCATCCATGTATGAGGGGTTCTCTTTCTTCATATCTTTCTCCATGTCTTCATCAACACTTGCTATTACCTATTTTTTTTTATTACATATAGCCATTCTAGTGGTTATGAAGTGGTATTTCATTGTGGTTTCGATTTGCATTTCTCTCATGGCTAATTATATAACATTTTATAATCAGAATAAAATAAGTGCTGTATTAAAAAATAGCAACAGCTATCTTATTTTGGTAAGACATTGTCTGTGTCCCCGTTTTCTTTGACATTCTATGATTCTGCATTTCAGATTATGCATTGCTCTTTTAAACTACTTGAGAATTTACTTATGACTGTTCGTTATGTTTTACATTTTCTACAATGTCATTAAGTTTTATGGAAATGTATTTTTTCTTGAGTTTATTGAGGAGTGTGGCTTTCCTATCCTCAGTCACAGGATTTTACTCTTTCCCTGATGCTGATGAATTCCCTCCTCTCCCCATGTCAGAAGAGCGAACAGCAGCACATTCACTTACAGACCAACCTAATCTGCACCCAGGATGCCCTAGGGGACCACTCGGAGAGTGGGGGACAGTGCTGTCCTGGCAGAAATGAGACCCACCTATGAATCCCTTGTGGTCATTTCCAGGCCATTCCATAGAGTGGCAGATTCCTGGGCATTGTGGCGAAACAACGATAATCTAAAAGTTGTGTGAAGTTGGTCATCTTCACTATTTTTTTCCTTTCCCAAATCGAGATAGTGTTTCCAGACTACATAAATAAATAATTATCAAGCTTTTCAAGGTTAAGTCACTAAGGATTTTGAGATAATTCGAGTTTGAAAGTGCTGTTATGAAGTTTATCTTCTAGCCTTCTTTTCAAGTTTCATACCATATTGCTTAGGATTAAGCTTGACTGCAAAATAAAATGGCTTATACAGTAGAGAAATTTATTTTCTCTAATGTGCAGGTCTGGCAGTGAGCAGTCCAGGGCTGATATGGTAGCTCCATGGTGACAGGGACTAAGAAATGTTCTCTTTTGTTGCTCTGCTCTACATAACATCCTAAAATCGCTTTATGGTTTAAAGTAACTGCTGGGGCTCCAGCCATTACCCTCTCATTCCAGCCATCAGTAGGGGGAAGGTAGAAAGAAGGCTCGCATCCGGCCCTCAAGTTTACTTCCTGAAATTATACGCACTGCTGTTGCATACTTCCCATGGGCTGGAAGAACTTAGTAACACAATCATATCTGGCTGTAAATGAGAAATATTGTCATTATTCCCCATAGCTATGTAGTTGGCTAAAAATCGAAGATTCTGTTACTAAAGAAAACAGAGCAGATGTTGTGAGACAACTCGCAGTCTCCAACAGCACATCTAAGAATAACGATTCCCTTTCCTGGTACACTCAGCACTAAGTCCAGCCTTCACTCTGACAGTCATTAGAGAAGGTAAGTGCACTTCACAAACTAGGAAATTTAATTGAGTCTCTGAGGTTTTTTTTTTTTTTCTAACACCCTTTCATGAACTGAGAGTGTTCTTAAAAGCTGTGGAGAATAAACCTTTTGGCGAATTAATAAAGCAGGTTGTAGGCACTGACTCAGAGCTTCAACCTCTCCTGGGCCTTGGCCGCAGTCCCCCATTGGTCTCCATGCCTCTACTCTCTCCCTCCTCAAACCCTCATCCATTCCCGCGGGAGTTATTAAATCTCCCCTGTGTAAAACCTCCTTTGGCTCCTTCTCACCTACAGGATGAAGGGTAATTCCTTGGCCTGGTGTGTGAGACCCTTCACTGCCAGCCTTAGCCAACCTTCTGGCTTCCGCTCTCAGGGCTCAGTGTTCCCTGACCAGGCCCAGAGCCTGTGCACATTGTCTCCTTTCTTTGGAATGTTCCCTAATGAGGCTAAGCCACCCTTGCTTATTTCTCAAAACCCAGTTCTATTCATCCCCAACCCCAAGAAAGGAAAGGGTAGTTGCCCCCCACTGTGTCCCATCCCCATTACGCTTTGTACCATCACATCATAAAAACCTCTTTTCGAATCTCTAATCACAGTGACTCTGTAAGCTACTTAGAGGCAGAGAACATCACTTCTTTCAAGCTACCTACGTACCCAGCTGGGCCAGGTGCCCAACACTTCCAGATGAGAGGCTCAGCAACAGCTTGCCAACTGACATAAATTCGTGAAAATGTTTCCTTCTGGCTAATAACCAGAATCATGTTTGGTTTTTTTTAATCAGATTGAGCCAAATACCTATTATAGTCAACAGATTGAGCAGGGGGCTTAAGAGACATATCGGATATTCATTTGCTCACTCACAGGGCAGGAACGGGTGTGATGTCCAGTCAGGGGTCCACTGCAGTGGTCTGGGGGAGAGATGATGGTGGCTCGGTCACTAGAACCAACTAAGAAGACAGTAAAATTTTAGGCCTTCCTTCTAGGGACATACCTGGAGTTATACACCATGAGTAAATATGCCACATTCTTCCTCCTTCTACACCAATGCATCCTGAACCATCGGTATAAACATTTTTCTTTTTTTTTTCTGAATAAGAGTAAGTTGCTTGAGTTTAGTGAGTTAAGATTTATTGCCTTAATAGTGAATAGAGAATTGAATAGAGTATGTAATAAACCTGTCCCTGAAGAGGTTTATTTTAGGAAACTTGAAATAGCAGGTATGTAAAGATGCTGAAGTGTCCACACCTCTTCCTTGTGAGTGAGACCAACTAAAGGCCTCGCTCCTCATTTCCAGTCTGGGCTCCTGTGCTCTTTACACAGATGGTAAAATGATTATTTGGTTTCCATTCATCAAGGCTATGACTCAGTGAAGAAAATGGACAGTCGCACTGACTAAGGGAACCCTTTCTTGGGGTTTTCTTGTTTCCCTGTGAAAGCCTGACTGAAAAGCTTCCCTTTCATGTACGGTCTGGAGCTGGGTCTTTGCTCAGCGCAGAGGTTGAGAGAACTGTTTAGGAACGCTCTATCCCGCCTCTACAAACCACAAATGTCAGTTTTTGAAGGACAGGGGTCACATGTCTCTTTTTAAATCCTTGCAAAGTTCAGCCCACTCAATAATTAGGGGCGCTTGATAAATATCAATTAGTGATTGCATTCTTACATACAGATAGACAAGGGGGAAGCCAGAAATACTGCTGTTACTATCCCTTATTTAGTTCACTTGATTTAACTGTCAAGTGAGAGAAGTATTTTATTGGAGAAAAAAATTTTATTGGATATGGATTTAACAGAAATCTCCAGGAACTACCCTAAAACAATTAAAATAAAACCATCCTTACTTACTTATTTAAGTAAAATGATAATGTTCTGATAACATATCAGTGAGGGGCCCTTCCTGAATTGTGAACAAGCAGCTTCTGGATACCTGCACAAGTGGACCACTCTCTTAATTCTGCTGCTTTGCCACAACTCTTCTTCCCGCCTTGCTAAAAGCACCCCATGTGCTTCATGTATGTTCAAAGTATCGTTTTCTTTTATGAAGCCAATTGCATAATCTCATTAGTGGGACTTCATGGGGGAGAGCTGGGGATGCAGCTGTTGTCTTATTTGGTGAGGGAAGGAAGTGGGAGAGGAAGCCTCAAAGGTGAAGGGCAGGGCCAGGTGTGAGTGGGGGCAGCTCCTGACAAAAGCAAAACTTGAGCTGGGAGTGGGGTAGTAATGCTGTGAAATGGGGATGGAAATGGAGGACAAAGGAGGAATGGAGTTTGCTCAAGATGATACATGGATAGAGGTGAAAGTGGTCCGACCTTGCTGGAGGATTTCTGCGGATAGTGGCAGCAGCATAAATAAGGTACAAGCATCAAATAGTAGAATAAGACTTTGAAAATCTGTGAAAGAGTAGAGAAGAGAAAGTACAGGTCAGGGGCTAGGTTACGGGGTGAGGAGAGGAGCCGAAGGCAGGGAGCAGCATTATAGAAGGACTGAGGTAGTTTTGGAAGGGAGACCCCTCCCCAAAGGTTCATCTCTGAAGAAAGTTCAAGTTGGTTAAAATGCACTTGAAGAGAACGATAAAACTGCCATAGAAATAAAAGAAGACCCAAAATTAAAAGAAGACTGAAAGGAGATTAGATTCCTGGAGGGAAGATTGAATATCATAAAACATCAATTCTTTTCAGATTAGTTTAGACTTTTAACACAATTGCAATCCAAATTTCAAAAGAATTTTATTCAATTTTTGGAACTTGACAAATTATTCTATGGAAAAATAAATTTGTGAAAATAACTATCAGAATCTAGGAAAAGTACAGGGCCCTACAGGACACGAAAACATTCTATAAAGTGACAATAATTAACTCTGTTAGCATTGGTGCAAGATTGACAGATAGAGATATTTAGACCTATAACTAACACTTGAAATCCCATAGAGTAGACTGATTAACAAGTGTGGGTTTGAATCCTCATTCTGCCACCTCTTGGCCATAAGAACTTGGACAGTTTCTGCACCGATAAAGTGGGGGTGATTGTACCTACCCCTTAAGGCTGTTCTGAATGTTAAATGAGCAAATGAGTGTGAGGTTCTTAGAACAGTGCCTGGCGCACAGTTAATGCTCAGTTGTGTTTATTTGTATTTCATCTGTGGTTTCTCTGAAATGCAGAAGTAAGTTACAGTATTTATGCCTACAACAAACTTCAAATTATTTTTCCAGATAACCCGAATATACTAGATAAGTATTTGCCAAAGTACTGCACAGTAGCATGTTCCTGATATAAAAAAAAGTTCTTTGATTGAATGTTTAGGTGACGTTGCACACTCTAGCTCCTCTTTGTCACCAAAGTTTCTGAAGTCCTATGGTAAATAGACATAATATCTCCTGAAGTAGTTGGCCCTTGAACAGTTTTTGTATAACATCTACTAACATCCTCTAGAATTGGTGTTCTCTGGGGCACATTTTGGGAAATGCCGTGTTGACCAGCTATAGGTCAGAGGAAAAGCTAAACTACCTTAGAATCCCAAATAGCTAATTTTTTGATGGCCATTAAAAATAGATTGAAATACATTTGTAGTAACAGATTAAATCTATTTTTAAATTTATTTAATTAGTTTCAAGTATATAGTACATTGGTAAGACATCTATATAGTTCATAAAACAATTCCCCCAATTTCTTCCTCCCTCCCCTGACCCTCCGCCTAACCAACATATTAACGCTAACTGCACTCTCTATGCCATACTCCCCATCCCTGTGACCATCCATCAGCTACTAATTTGTACTTCTTTAACCCTTCACCCCATTCTCCCAGTCCCCAAACCCTCCCCTCTCTCTGTCATCAAATTGTCCACTATATTTGTGAATCGTTTTTGATTAGTTTGTTCTTTTTATTCCTTAGATTCGCATACAAGTAAAATCATATAGTGTTTATCTTTCTGTCTGACTTAAATACCTTCTAGGTCCATCAAAGCACTATTTTTTCCCACCTTCCTTTTAGTCTGTGTGTGTCTTTTAATCTGAAGTGAGTCTTATAGGCAACATGTAGGGGTCTTGTTTTCCTTATCCACTCATCCACTCTATCTTTTAGTGGAGCACTTAATTCTTTTCCATTGAGGTATTGTTGATATGAATTCTTTATTCCTGTTTTGATAATGTTTTTCTTCTTAAAGAAGTCCCTCCAACATTTCCTGTAATACTGGCTTGGTGTGATAAATTCCTTTAGCTTATTTTTGTCTGGGAAGCTCTTTATCTATCCTTCAACTCTAAATGATAGCTTTGCTGGATAAAGTATTCTTGGTTGTAGATCCTGGGTCTTCATCCTGTCGAATATTTGTGCCAAGCCCTTCTGTCCTGCATAGTTTCTTTTGAGAAATCAGCTGCCAGTCTTATAGACACTCCCTTATAGGTAACTATCTGCTTTTCATATTCTTTCTTTGTTTAACCTTTGGCATTTTAATTATGATATGTCTTGGTTTGGCCTCTTTGGATCCCTGGTTTTGGGATTCTCTGAGCTTCCTGGGGTTTTATGTCCATTTCCTTCACCAGGTTAGGAAGTTTTCCATCATTATTTCTTCAAAAGCTGTTCAACATCTTGTTTTCCTTCAGTACGCTGATCAGATGGATATTTGGACCCTTAATAGTGTCCCATATGCTCCTTAAATTATTTTTATAGTCTTGGCATCTTTTCCTTGCTGTTCTGATTGAGTGTCCTTGGCTTTCCATCCTCTAGATAGTCATTTGATCCTTTTCTTTATTCACTTTGTTTATTCCATTTAATATACTTCTCATCTCAGATAATGTGTTCTTCATTTCAGACTGGTTCCCTTTTATAATTTCCATTTCCATTTTTATGTTCTTTTTTTATCTCACTGAATTTATCTACACTTCCCAAAAGTTCATTGAGCATCTTTATAACCGTTTTTGAACTCTGCATCTGTTAGATTACTTGATTCCTTATATCTGCATCTCTGTTCTGTTCTCTCGTATGGTTTCTGCTTCTTTGTCTTCCCATTTTGGCTGCCTTTCCATGTCTGTTTCTATGTACTAAGCAAAGTTTCTGTCTCCCAGGCTTATTAGTGTGGATTTGTGAAGTAGGTGTCCAGTGGCACAGTCCTGAGAGGGGTTTGGCTGCAGGCCAAACTTAGCCGAAGCCTCTATCCTTTCTGTTAAGATTCAGCAAGCAATCCACAGATGTTGTGCTTATAGTTACATCAAAAAGCCACACCTGAAACCAAGGCTAGCTGCCTCCAGCGTGAGTCTAGGCGCTGCTCAGCAAGGAGCACCTGACTCACTGAGATACACCTCGATGTGGCTTAGCTGGGACTGCAATTGGGAGAGGCAGGGTTTCAGGGAATACTCTGGCAGAGTGACCTCTGTATCCAGTTTGATGACAGACATCACAGCTGTAGAGGTGCTGTGTCCTGGGAAGGGGGGTAGGCTCGACAGGGAACAATGGATACTGTCGGTACTTCCGTCTATACAGAGTGAGTTTTGCCTCAGCTCTTACTTGGACCATTTCTCCCTGTAAGTCCCTGGTGCCCCCTGCACGCAGCCGAATCGGCACTGGTGCTCAGAGCAAGCAGGTCCATCACCGCGAAAATCTGCTCGTGGACACGGCCTCTTTAAGAGGCATCTGCCGCTGCCTCGGCCTCCATCTCGGTCAGTCACTTGAGACTGGGCAGCCCCACGTCCTCGCCCTGTTCTACCTTCTGCCATTGTAGGGTGATTTCTTGGATTTCTTCCTAGTTGTTGGCCTGTTCATCTAGATCCCAGGCGATTTTTCCTTGCTGCTTGCTTCTTGTTTCTGTCACAACTTTGATTTGGTTGCCAGAGGGATGAACAGAGCCTCTATCATCTATGCCATTGTTTTTCCTCCCCCAGATTAGATCTACTTTTATTCCAAGCTGTATCTATCAGACCAGAACAGGTAGTCATTTTTAAACAATCAATATGTAAGATGATTCAAGCAATTACTCTATTTAAATAATAAAAGCAAAGGTAGTTTTTGCAATAATTACTCAAACGATTGTGCTTGTATAAAGCTGCCCTTCATGGTTTTAAATCTTTATTTTTCCTGTTTTTTTTTTTTTTTTTTAATGGCACAAAGACTTCTGAATCATTGCTCTTGAAAATTTAATTCCACAAAAGAACAAGAGAATTCTTCAAATTAAATATTCTTTAACATCCCAAATCCCCCAAACGAAGGTGTATAACAACAAAAAATCTGAAGAATTCTAGTCTCCTGTTGCCATGAAATATTTTCACTGAGAGGCTAGAAAAGATGAGCCTGTCAATTTCCTGCTGTTATTGCCGGCGGAGCCAAAGTGCCAGGCAGTCATGAGCATAGCCACGCGCCTCTCGAAGCCAAAGACTGTCTTATCCATCTTGGCATCTCTAGCCCAGCCTTGTGCTTGGCACACAGTAGATGCCAAGAAATATTTGTCGAATGAAAAAAGTTCAGTCCTTCCAAAAGAATCAAAAAGAAAATGTACTCTACGATGCTGAGTTTTCAAGAGTTTACTGTTTCTACCATCATTTCTGAGAATAGCTATGCATATACTTAAATTATGTGAAGTAAGTATGCCAATTTCACTTTTCAAGATCCCTATCAAATAGGTAGGAACAGTTTTATAATTAGTGTGACAGTTGCTTATAGTAAGACATATGCTTCTAAAATGTTAGAAAATTGTTCTTGTGATGAGTTGAGACATTTTTCCTGTAATTTAATTTATATTATTATATTTGCTTTAAAGTGTCCTTCAAAAATAAAAATAAAGAAGTTTCAGAGATTGAATCTTTATAAAGTATGAATTTGTAAAACCCAGCAAATAATGAACATTTTTCTAAAAATGAGTTTAATGGAACAAGGTCTAGAGAAAAATTCTGGAACTCCAACTACAAAAGATAGGTTATAGTAAACGTCATTAAAGTATTGTGAATTTTCCAAGCCTCAGTGTACATAGTCCAATCTCATTACAAGATATAATGCAAGGCCAATAAAACAAGTGTTTTCTCATTACCTGTCTTGGATGCCACACCTCCATGTCTGCACATGCTACGGAGATTAACTGCTGTCTGTTTGTGACAATGGAGAGTTGTCACATAGATAATCCAAAAGGTAGATATTTATTTCATCATTTCTGGCACCTCAACAGGTACCAGTCACTAAATAAGGGTAATCAAATGTAAATCTGTCTAATGGTCTCTTCTGGCCTTTGTTCTGTCTCCAACAGTTTTATGAGGATATGTTTTGTAGGACTGCTAAACTGTCTTTCATGCTGTCATGGTTAAAAAGGATATATTCCTAAATTTCTAGCTTCCATTAAAAACCCTTTAGAAACCTTTAGAAATTGTTAATGAATTTATCTAATCACATGGCAGGGTAGAGTCCTTTAAAGTACCCAACAGAGTAAGTGCTTATATTTATTAATGAATGCTGAATTACCAGGATTTTGCTAACAGTGTCACCTTGGCCAAGAGACGTAATCTCTCTTAGGCCACTTTCCCCATGTATGAAATGAGGATTTGGACAAATGTTCTCCAGGATGCCTTCTTGTTAACAATTAATTCAGTTTCAAAACTTTGTCTTCCTATACCACCTCTGGGTAGAACAATACTGTTTCTTACACAGCATGAAAATAACACAGCTCTAAATATTTCCTTTTTTAAGTTTTGAGGGTTGCTGCCTTAATTATTAGCATTTAGGAATTTGATAAGCAATTCCAAGTTCACCCTACCCATCATACTCACTGTGATTTTGTAGATTTGGATAATATTATTTTTCGACCTTGACTTTCAGACTGAAATACCTCCACGTCTAATGGGCTGCCTTCTCTTGGTCACTTGCTATTCTTTCTCGGGATTTCTTCAACTCATCTTTTCACCTGAAATGCAATAAGCAAACTATATGTAGGTAAGGAGAGACAAGTTTTGTGTCTTGTTTCTTATAATGATTGATCAGATTATCTGCTAATTTTTAAAACTCTTAATATTAGCATTTTATAGATACTTTTGATTGTGACTACATACTAGACTGGTATCTATAGAGATCCCTTTCTGAGCTTAAATAATACCTAGGAGACCATCATATTCACAGTTTTGACTATCCCCAAATCTCAGTTTCTTGTTCATCACTTATAAATCACTTCTGCCTACTCACAACAAGGTGTGAGAAGTCTAGTTTACCCTGTTGAGCTAGCACTATATTCCTACTTTACTTGAAGATCATGTCCCCTTTCCAGAATTAACACCACTTTTAATATGACAAATCCTAGTATAGATCCCTGGAGATCCTACATCTCCCATTTCTTTGTTTTCAATTTAACTTGTTTGGAGACTTGGCAACAGTCTGAATGAATGAATCAGAATCACAGAGTTTTAGAAAACATCTAGTTCAGCCTCTAACTAAGCAAGAACCATATTTACAAGATATCTAGGATGGCCATCCAGCCTGTGTGTCAATTATATTTTCTTAGTTTCTGTATTCTTGACACTCTGGCACCTGGGGCCTCATGGATGTGGGAGGAACTGCCACACATGGAGTTAGCCGATTCCTGGAGTCAGCAAACACTTGCTGCAGGAGCCTGTCTTTCATCTGCAAACCAATCAAACCATAGCTCCCATCCCCTCTATCAGGCTCTCACACTCCGGGTCAGTATTGTCCTGTTAATCATCCCAGGGCCAGGGATCAGATAACCGGGGACAGCCTCTCTTCCCCAGAGTCTGCTGAGATTATTCAAACTAGCCAACCCTAAGTATGCTTATTCTGCCCTGACCATGGAAGCCACAAGGCTCATGCCCGTGCCTTCTTCCCCTTGCTCCTTTTTGCTCCCGACGGACTCCAGTGCTTACCTGTGTGTCCCTGTGTGGCAGGTATGTCCTCTTCTCTTGGGAACTGTAACAGACTACCTTCTCCAATGGTAGTCAACTCCTGAACAGTTGGCTCACCATACCTGAATAATAATAAAACCCACATTTTAAAACAACTGTTAGAACAATTCCAGGGACCAGAAGTTCATCTCTTTGCAAGGCAGCAATTTTATCAGTGAACTAATAATAGGAAAGTTCCTTCTCATCTTAAACTGAAATCTGCTTCCTTGTACCATCCAATAATTCTGCCTCCAGGACAACAGAAAAAAAATCCACTCATTTTTTTTTCTCAAGCAATGAACAGCCAGATATCTGCAATACATCTATGATTATCTTTCCTGAAATACATTAGTGAGAATCACACCCATTGAGTCTATAGATTTTGGTAGCTTTATTTCTAGTCTCTTTCTAATAATAATTACCATTTCATAAGTCATTTTGGCTCCAATAGCCTAGTGGATTGAATATTTTCTTCTAACATTCCCAATGTCTTTAAGGATTATTCATTCATTTATGGATTAAGCCATCCCTCAGCAGCCTAGTGGCCTCTGCCAGTTTATCACTGTTCTTCCTGAAGTTCAGTGTCCACTACAACTGGTCCCCCCACGTGGCTTCGCTAGCACCATTACTTCCCCGAGTTGAGGACCGTGTGTACACTGGTACCTGGCATAGCATCAACCGAAGTTTCTGAATCCTTTCAAATAAATTTCTATGAAACACACGTGTCATGTAATTTAGTAATTGACCTGTGATTCTACTGCAGCTTTTTCTATTTTTAGGTATAGATGTAAAATTTAGCATTCTCTAGTATATAGGGCTTCCTTCAGAATCAGTCTTTCCTCTTATTTTTTAAAAATTATTTTTTATTCCCCAAACAATATAAATAATAAGCTTGAATGAAATTTATTAGATAAATGTAAAACTGTAAACTTCACAAGGTAGATATACTTGGGTATATATCCTTTTTTTCCTATACATAAGGCTTAATTCTGTTGTTCTTTTCAAATAGGTCATGTTATACATACAAATATTTAAAAATTTACTTTTTTTCATTTACCAATATATCTTGGATATCCTAGAGCCAAACTTATGAATAAGTTACAAGTAGCAGAGTTCCTTCCAGTCAGGGACTATCTTAAGTATTTATGAAACACAACATACAGACGATTCAATTGTGAATGACTACATTGTAATGATTCCTATGTAACTACAGATTACACATTGCATCCAATACTGAGATAATTTTTCCTTTAAATTTCTAAGAATTCTTGTACGGATGGTGTGATCCACTTATCTCGCTAATTATATCTAACATTATTGTTTCTACACACTATTTTAATAACTTGGTCCCAGTTATTTTAAAAGAGCATGTTAAAAGGGAGTCTCATATCCAGTAAATGGGAAAGCAATAGTTAACTAATTCTATTACTTTGCATCCACTTATTCATATTAACAGCCCCTTTAGCTCCCAACAGTATTTCCCTGCCAGGTTGCATAAATAATGCAAATAGATATGTGGCTGTTGATTATATTCTATTTCTTAGTACTATGCTTGGTTATATCTGTGTACAGGGAAATTTCAGTTTTGATTACAGTTTCTTCTCACAAATCATATCTAGTGTTTTTGCATTATCTAAAACAAGTTTAACATATTTTATCAAGATTTGCCAAAGATGTGCTTTTGCTGTCCATATCTAGACTTATATTAAGTAAACATACAGTAGTAAAAGAGATGCGAGCAACAATATTATGCACGTTTTTGTTAATGATTTATAAAAACCTTAATTATATTGTCATTCTTATGTTTGTAATCCAATTTGGAAATATATTCAAATAATCTTAACTGGTAAGCTGAAGGCAGTTAACAGTCAAATTCTCTTTTTCTGGATTTTAATATGTAAACTATAAGATTCTCATTGTTTCACGTATCTAACATTACAAATCCCTTGCAATGTTGAAATCACTGAAATAACATGAATAATAAATTATTTTCAGTCTGAGTATGAATAACTACTAATGTGAACAAATAGATTTTTGCAATATTCAGAAACAAGACAGTGGACGGTGTTCTCTTCAGCCAAGAACAAATGCAGGTCTTTGTCTTTTAAAATACAAGAAAGTTTTATGTCCCATCTATGTCTATATTTAGCTATCATTGAATATTTAAGCTATGCATATACACTAATATTCTATTGGCTTCATGAGAGGCTTTATTTTTTAATTTCTCCTAGCTCAGTGTATTTTTTAAATGACTATTTTTAAGAACAGTTTACAGAAAAATTGAGAAGGTAGTACAGATTCCCATAGATCCCCTCTCCCAGTCTCTCCTGTTACATCTTACATTAGTATGGTGCATTCTGTTAATAATTAGTCAGTGAATATTGATACATTATTAGTAACTAAAGTCCATAGTTTATTTGGATTTCCTTAGTTTTTACTTAATGTCCTTTCTCTGTTCCTGAATCCCACACCGCATCTACTTGTCATGGCCCCTCAGGTTCCTCTTGGGTGTGATGGTTTCTCTGATTTCCTTGTTTTTGATGACCTTGACAGTTTGGAGGACTACTGCCCAGGTATTTTGCAGGATGCCCCTGGAATTTGTCTGATGTTTTTCTTAAGTTTAGACTAAGGTTATAGGTTTTGGGGAGGTAATTAGACACCAACAGATTACAAACACATCTAGACTTCATCGAACTGCAGCCATGGATAGCTCATATATCACTTCTGGTACTGTGCCTATTCTGTAGGATTAGAGGCAGAAAAGATAGTCTTGAGAAAAGAATATGATGATTAAAAAAAGGTTGGTTTTTTAAAAAAAAAAGGTAGATAACATTATAAAGACAGCAAACAGTTGTCATTTTAATTTACTTTCCCAATTAAGCATGTTCTCTATGAATTAAAATTACTAGGAGACAAAGTCAGACAAAAATGCATAAATAATATAGTTAGTTCAAGTCACTTTATCTTCAGAGGTAAAATTTGAGATTTATGTAAATAAATGATACTCAAGTATATGTTTTCAAAGTACATTGTCATGTTTCTGTCTACCAAATAAGCAATGAATAAATATTGGGTAGAATTCTTTTGCCTGCAGGTCAAAAATAGTCTGTGTTAAATGTTTGGAAATTTATAGTTGGCAATCATTATTAAATAATTCTCTCTTGAGCAGTGGTTCTCAAACTTTAGCATGTATTAGAATCCCCTGAAGAGCTTATTCAAATACCCATTCCTGGGTGCTATCCCCAGAGTTTCTGATTCAGTGGGACTGGGGTGGGCCTGAGAATGTCCTTGTCTAACAAGTTCCCAAGTGATGCTGATGCCGGCCTGAGGACCACACTATGAAAACCACTGCTTTACAGTCAACAGGGAAGCTACATTTATTAAGTGCCTATGATGATTAAGATGTTTTACATATATTACCTTATTTACCTAGCTGTAAAATCTTAAATAAGTATGCGTCTCTTTTTATAAATGGGATTAGGTGGCAAAACTAATTCAGATCTCCTATTCCAATGTGCTTCTTCTTCTAGTACAACATACTGCTCCCTTATTGATAAAGGAGTGAAATGTGGCCATCCTTGGCTTGTTCATTTGAAAAGGAGACTGTACTGAATACGTGTACAGAAATTAGTTCCAGTTAGTACGGTGTAAACTAAAGGACAGGGATTCTTACTGAAAATTAGGCAAAGGCTCAGGATCATGGTGAGAATTCACTTATCTCTAAACTCTTGAAATAATCAAGAGTGAAGTGAATTTACTGTATAATTAACAGAACAGAAAGAACATATATTTAATACAGTAGTGAATATTCCTTAAGTACTATTATTTTATTATTCCTTACAGAAAAACACACATTTAAATAAAAGTTCTTAAAAAATAATCTCATTTACATTTAAGTTTAAAGCATCATACTATTCTAAGTGTCTGCCAGTGTACACTACATCACCAATCAACCACTACTTACTCTGGAATTGAAGTAACACAGCATAATGGTCCTCAACAAAATATTCTAACAATTACTAAAATGTTTAGCGCCTTTCACAAAGAAAATCAAAGCAATGACATACAAAAAAAAAAAAAGAAATCTAAAGATAAGTGGTACATTTTACAATAAATTGCTGAAAATGAAGATGCCAATAATAAAAATTCTGTCACTTTGTTATATTCTATATAAAAAAGGACTTTGAGACACAAAATTATTGGACTGTATAAGACTTAAAAAAGTTAGTGAAACTTCAGAATAACAAAAACCCACCCAACTCTGCATTTCCATCAAAACAAATATTTTATGTAAGAAAGATTCCCTTTCAAATATCTATATACATATTACCACTTAATACTGATAATCAAACCCATAGTTATATTTATTTAAATAAGAATTAAATAACCTGCCCAAATGCTGATTTCATATCACAAAACATAAATACTTTAAATCACAATTTCCAGGTGGTATATTGAATACACTGGTTCCTTAAATGACATTAGCAAGCATATTTGTAAGAATATATTTTCATCTACACGTCAGGTAAAGCTTTATTAAATGGTAAACACTTTTAACTACAGAAATACAAGTTTCAAAAACAAATGCATTCAGAAGATCTGCTGTTCAAATAATATTTTTTCAAAACCAGGGAGGAGTATGATAAAATTCACTGAACTGGCAATCCAAAATTGCACTGTCATCAACTAGAGATAGAAAAGAAAGAGAAAATAAATTAGAAGCAAACACTTTAATTTGTTACAAATAATGATAAATAAACTGTTTCCATAATATCAATAGGTAAGAAGCATAAACACATCTACTGTCAAGGTTACAAAACATGAGCCTAATGGGTAAAAACAGCCACAATGAAAAACAAAACCTATATATCAAGACCTTGAAAGGGTATACATCAAAATCATATTTCTAAATGGTTGACTATGGGTAATTTGCATTTTTCCTTATTTGCCAACCTGTATTTTCTAAATTTTATGCAATTAAAATGTATTACTTTTTTTAGTTTCATTTTGAAAAATTATAGATTCACAAGAAGTTGCAAAAATGATACCATGTCCCTAGTAGTAACACCTTACATAACTAGAGTACAGTATCAAATCCAAGAAGCCAACACTGACAAAAGTACTGTTAACTGGACTCCAGGTCTTATTCAGCATTTACAAGTTTACCAGCATTTACCTGAGAGAAATTAATACATGTATCCACACAAAGACCTATACAAGAATGTGTGTGACAGCTTTATTTTTAATGGCCCTCATATAGAAACAACCTAAATATTCATAAACGGTTGAAGGGAAACAAAAATTGTAATATACCCACACAATGAACTATACTACCTGGTAATAGAAGTGACTGAATTATTGATACATACTATGACATGGATGAATCTTAAAATAATTATGCTGAATAAGAGCCTAGACAAAAAAATACAAATTCTGTGATTCTGTTTACAGAATACTCTAAAAATGCAAGATAATCTGTAGTGACAGAAAGCAGATCAGTGGTTGCCTGGCTGGGGCTGGGGTAGGGAGAGGTGAGCAGGAGGGATTATGAGGGAGCAGGAGGAAACTTTTAGGGGTGATCAATCTTATCTTGACTGTGCCAATGACATGAGTGTTCACTTTATAGCTAATTTGCTAAACTGCACATATATATTTAATGAACATTACTAAATATTTTATATTTTAAAATAAACACAGGAAAAGTTAAGTACTGGATTTGACATTCTTGAAGTCACTAGTGATTTTAACAAGGGTGGTTTCAGTGCGTGGTGGTAAAGACGGCCAAATCGGGCTGAAGGACAAATGAACGAAAGGAAGCCATACAGAGAAGGGAAAACAGGGCTGGTGAAAGGTACGAGTTTAAGGGGGGGTTTTCAGTTGAGAATGACTCAGAATGTTTACAGGCATTGAAGAGAGAGGCTGATGACATGAGATATAGATGAAATAACTGACAAAATGAAGTCCCATAGTTGGGGAGTTTGAAACCCAGACTACGGACTGAGTTTTTGACCATGAAGGGTACCACTCCTCTGAGACAGTGGAAAGGAGGCAAGATTGGAGTCAATTCGGAAAAGCTTCAGGGGGTAAAGAAGGGAAGGTAGAATTCACTCCTGATAGCCTGTTCCTTTATAAAGTAGAGGGCAAGACTGTCTACAGAGAATGAGCAGAGGATTCAAGACACGCAGTGGTCTGGAGTGTTTAGAGATGTAAAGGAATTGCCAAAAAATATTGACAGTTTAGATCACGCCAGAAGTCATGACCTTGTTATGACACTTTTCTTCAGTGCTATACTGTTTTTTCTCTCCATAGGTTGAGTGTAAGAACAAAATGAGTGGCCTGATTGATTTAAAATTAGGAATGGGATGGAGGACAAAGAGGAAGGCAACCTGTTTTATTTTTATCGATGATAGTATTGAACTATTAAAATATTTGGTTTAATTGGACAGATTTATCAATTCCAATTTATAAAATATACTTTATCATAGTTTATTATCTATAACTTTATTACATTAAAAATGCTGAATCAAAGAAAAAATTTAGAGTAATAATTTTATTTGCTCTTCATTTGTATAACTCAGTGATTCTACTGACATTTATATCATTTCTCAGGCTAAACCAGTTTGAAAATTAAGCCACATTTCCATTTATTTCAGTAAATAAAGGGACTGCTTTTAGGCTTGCCCAAGAAGGAAACTAACCTAAATCAAATTTAAAAATATACTTTTACATACAAAGACACAGAAGGTAAAATCATTAGAAAGTAATTTTTAGGAGAAAAAAGACTAATAAAAACCTTTTATGAAAAGGAAAGCACAGGCATTGGTTGTTATTACCATATTATTAAATATTTATATTTGTTATTGTCTACTTTCCTGACATCCCAATCTGTCTTCACTAACATTGCTAATTTTCTAGAAAATCAATACAAAAGTTAACTAGTTTTTTATTATGGCTCAAATCTAAGAACTTAAATAAAGTAGTTAAATGAGAAAATACTTTGAAAAATATAAAACCATAGGTAGAAGAATCACACATCTGTTGATTTAAAGTTGATAACAAAATATAAAGCAGAATGATAAAGGCATTCTGGATTTTTTTTTTAAGACAGCTATCTTATTTTTTAGGGATATACGTAAAATATTTATGAGTAAAATAATATAATATTTGGCACTTGCCTCAAAATAATCCAAGGAAGGGAGGTGAAGAACAGGACTGTTGGGAGAAGATGAAACCTGACTGGCTATAAGTTGATAACTGTTTGAAGACAGGTGATGGGTATATCAGGGTGCATCATATGTTATCTTTATTTCTAAACATGTTTGAAATTTTCCATAATAAAAATTAAAGTATTCAAGTGGTATAGGGTTATCTCTTAAGGACACACGTGTACAGAAACTATGGTACTTACACACCTTTTACTGAGAAAAAAAAACCTTCCTTAGTCCTGCACATTAGGACTGTGATATCCTAACAGTACAATCCCTATAAAAAAAGTCCTTATAACAACTTGTCCAGACTTCTGAGTGATAGCCTAAAGTTAATAAAAATATCAAGCAAAAGTTAACATATATCTAATAATATTTAGAAATATTTTGGCTTACCATAAACAACTGGATATACTGTCCCTCGTATACCTGATGCTGGACAATGCATTTTTCCCATTCAAATATACATTTAATTCTACATGGTCATATGTAATACCCTAGGAACAAAAGAAAGTATTAAAAATGGTAAAAATATCAACATTTCATAAAAACTTGAATAGTCAGAAAGCACTGACCATGAAGAATGGAAAGACAAAAAACCAAATAAAGGGACAGAACAGCTTTCATTAAAGGTTTCCAATTTGGAAGAATTCTATTTAAACTGAGCAAAAAACAATGGGTGGTGATTATATGGGGAAAAGGAGGTAAAATCCCGAGAGTACATGTTAGAGGTAAAACGAATGATATCAGTTTAAAATCTAATATTATATTTAGAGAATCTGGAGTTTATATTTTGAATATTTAAGATGATATAACTAGTGCATATGTGAACAGAGAGACCTTTAAAACTCAAACAGAAACACTACATCTATATTAGGATTTGATCTGAACTGAGTGGGAAACAATGACGTTTTCACTGTTAGGGCTTACTGCCTGTCACTGTTTTCAAGTTGTGAAGAAGTGTCTTTATGCAACTTGTCTCCAAAAAGAAACCATACATTTCTGTATTTCTTTAGCATGGTTTCAAACATGTCAAGTTTATTACTAGGTAAAACTAGTGCTTACAACCAAATATACAGGTGACCCTAGAACCACACAGTTCGAACTGCACAGGTCACTCACATGCAGTTTTTTCCAATAAACACCTGCAACTTTTGATCCCTGGTCAGGGGCACAGAGAGCCAACTATTCACTGATCTCTGCCATTGTACACAGGGCACTTGAGCAACCACAAATCTGGGAATCCACGGGCAGTCCTGGAACCAATCCCTCACAGAAACCAAGAGACAACTAAATTTTGGGGGAGTCAAAAGTTATATGTGGATTTTCGATTGTGCAGGGAGTTGGTGTCCCTAACCCCGGCATTGTTCAAGGATCAGCTGTCATTTGTAATTAGTATCAAGCAGAAAAAGAGAAAACGACAGCCCAAAATATTTTTAAAAGAACAGTAGAATGAAAAATATTACTTTGTACATTATTAATGATATGAAAACCACAATTAATAACAATAATTATTATTATTAGAATACTGGAAAACACTTAGCCTATAATATGCACCAAGTACAATTCTAGGCATTTCATATTTACTCACTTATTCCTCACAATAAGATAGGTATTTTTACCGTCTCCATTTTACAGATGTGGTAGCTAAAGCATAAAGAGGTTAAATAATTTATACCTAAGGCTACATGACTAGGAAGTGGCAGAGCTGGGATTTAAACCTACACAGCATAGTTTTGGAATACTTATTCCTAATTACCATGTAATTTTAAACTTTTAAAACTTCCTTTAAAACTTTATTTTATAGTTACTGACTGATGACACAAAGAGCTTTCTTCAGAAGAATTAAGAATAGACAGCAGCAATTTTTCAGTAGAGAAATCATCACAGACCAAGAAGCAACCACCTCAAGGATTTGTTTATAAATTACATCAACTTAAAAGCTTTTTAGAGGTAGCAAAAGATCTTACAGAGGATTTAGTCTTAACTCTCTCTTAACTCACTTTTCAGTTAAGACAGCAAAGGCTCAGATAAGTTAATGTATTAAGTGCTATAAATATTCTCTTCAAATCTTAGCAAAGCCAAGTTAAACGATTTAAAATTTAAGGAACACCGAGTAAGATAAAGATTGCCTTTATTTCATTTCAGTTTAGCTAACTGATGGCTGGGATTAGCTTTTTTAATGAAGAGGTATGTTTTCATTTAAAAATCAAAAACTTATAAATTACATAAAAAACAAAGTGTGTTACTCTATAGGACTGCAGAAAGCAAAGTTTTTCTATGAATAGGCTGTAATCCAAGCACCCTTCACCACCTGGTGGCAGCATAACCTACTGCAAATAAGCAAATTTTAAACCCAAGCCTCCAACAGCAAAATCCCAACACCAAAGAAAGAAGTGAGGAAGAGTATGAGAATACTCATCCCTCATTAGCATCATTTAGTTCAAGTATTTTCTAACTTGATCTGTCTTTTTATATGATCTAGAAACTAGGTTTGATTCTGACATAATGACGTATTTGTCAATAACTGCAGATTTAATGAAGAGACTCTGAAATCAGACTGTCTATATTATAACCCTGGGATCACCCCCACATAAGTTACTTCTCCTAATCTGTAAAATGATGAAAATAATACTACCTATTTCATATGGTCATTACAAGGATTAAACAATTTAATCCTTGACAGGTATGTAAAACAGTGCTTGTCCCATAATACAGGCTAGAGAAGTATTTGCTATTATTGTGTAGAATGTTTACCAAACTTCTCTGAAATTAAACTAAAAAATGCTATTTTAGAATGTAATTTGCACTTTTCAAAACTATTTATAAAAGGAAAAAATAAGCATAAGCTGTCTCATGTATGCCTTCCTAGTGCTGAAGAAGGCCCTACTGGTACTATATGATTATTTTATGAATATAATCATTTCTTTAGATATTGAAAGCTTATTTTTCTTGATTTCACCTCAAAGAATGGTGTATGACTAAAATTCTACACATATGAGAATCCTTTCTACTTTTCCTGTGCCACTGTCAGAAATTTGGTGAAATTTGTTCTCAAGTGTTTGAACTGGAACGATAAAGTTAATGTGGTACAGTAATGTTTTACTTTTCTTGATTTTTTAGTGCCCCTTTTATCAAATGGTCATGAAACTCGAAGTCTAATTGAATAATGCTGACAGACTAAAAATGACATTCTTAAATCTGTCAATTTGTGGTATCAGTCATCTCAATGAATGAAATTCCAAGACAAAAATAATGCACAGAAGTTCAGTACATAAATAAAGAAAAACATTTGTTACTGATTATCCTATCTTATGTTTGAATTTAATTTTTTTAGTGTAAACAGGTTGACAGCATCAATTTGACTTCAAGATTCTCTTTCAAGACAACCATTTCAATAACGGTGCTCCATATCACGGACATCTGGCAATGATCTACAACTACACAAACAACTATTCAAAAAGAAGAGGCGGGAAAAGCAGATTTTAAAAATAGGTTATGCCTTTTGTCTCCTTTTCTGTCAATTTTAGAAAACAACACTTGCAACAATTTACCTATTTAAAACTAAGTGATGTTCATCTTTTTTAAATTGCAGAAGAGATCAGACCATAATTAAAAATCATAATTTCCACCTCTTCATTCTTTCCAAAATACTGTGTATTTCTTTAATTGAATAATCTGAATTTACCTTGTCTGTGTCATCTTATTATCAGAAACTTTCTCTCACTATTTACAGACTCCTTTTAACTTGGTTCCAGAGGCAGAAACCCCACAGTTTGGAGTATAAGGGTGCCTTTGCTAAAGGAGACCCAAGAATTGTTCTCTATCAATAGCCTGAACTCAGTGTATAAGTTTCTTGGATAATACTGTATGAGAGGAAGTACCTGGAAAAGATAAAAACAGATATTTGGACCATATTTACAATAGTGTGTGGCTTTGGTAAAGCCTTAGGATTTTGAGTCCATTTCTTTGAAGAGTTCTGAAAGTGAAGTAAGTTTAATAAGATTAAGCTTACTGAGGACTAACACTCCTGATAAAATGCTGTAATTCTTTACCTGAAGTTCATAACAAATTAAGTAATAAAAGTCAAAACTTTCTCTAAGAGATCTCCAGCTGCAAAACACCTACTATTTCCTCATATAAGGATACCAAACCTTAAAATTTGTGGGCCAGAATTTCTCTGATGTGAGAGAAGCAGGACATGCTGATCAGCAGCCAACCCACCATCACTTCTTTTGATTGGAAACATGGGCTCACAGTGACATCCCTGCCAGCAGCAGCTCTAGAAGGAAGGTAAGCTGGCAGCACCTACACCAAGTGCTCTCTCTGGAAGATGTATGACCTCATTAGATCCAAACCCCGTGCTTCAGAATTCAAACTACAAACTCCCAGACAAAACTACATATACCAAAAGCGGTCGGATTTAATCGTTTACAGTGGAAGGCCACAAGGAAACTCACCACCACGTCCCCCTCCTGTGGAAGGCTGTTCGCTGGCAGCCTGTTTTTCTCCTCGTTGTTGTGGTACAGAGCTCCATCATTTCTCATCACCAGACTGTGCACATCTCGCCCAAGAGGAATCTGATTCAAGTTAACTTTCTGAGTTGCAACGCCAATACCCCAGATTCCTAAAAATATAATGATATTCCTAAAAATAAAATGAACTATTTTTTGCTAATCTTTAAAAAAAAAAAATCTTTAAATGCAGATTGCAAATTATCCTTTGTTCTCTACAAACAGAGGACTGCCTAGTAGATAAGTGGGCCCTGGAGTTGTATGCCTAGGTCTAAATCCTGACATAGTTTTATCATCTTGGGTAAGTTATCTAACTTCTCTGCTTCCTCACCTGTGAACTGTGGATTCTCACACTACTTATCTCGCAAGGCTGTTATAAGATAAAGCAAGATTAAAGTAAAGCCTTGGAATGGTTTAAGTACTCAAAAAATGAGTAAGTAAAGCACAGAGTAAATATTTTTAAAATACTAGCCATTTTCATTATTCTTCTTCTCTAAAAAAGATTTTTAAAAAGGTACACATTGAATTTAAGTGGCCTAGGTTCTATTTCGAGCACTACCTCTAAAAAGTGGAAAATTACTGTCTTTAGTTTTTGCATCTATAATACATGATGAATAATAATATATAACCCAGTCAATATCATGGAAAAGAGAAAATTATTAATAAAATGTAAAATTATTTTCTTATCTAATATCTTAAGTCAATGAATTTAAAACCTTTTGGCCTAAGCTGACTTTTAAAACAAGTGGCCCTTCTCTTAACCAGTCAAACAGAATACTAAGATCTCTGGATTTAGTCTCAAACAGTTTCCTTCCCCATTTTAAGCAAACTCAAATTCTATAAACAGAAGATTTGAAGACCATGCTGTCAACCAATCTTTCTGGATTGAGTGAGACAATCAAAAAGCTGTACATTTAAACTTCACTGTCTTGTCCTTCTAAATAATTTGACTACATAATTTATCTTCCAAATTGGGACAATTTTAAGGGTGACAAGAGGTAATACAATTAATTTCACAGGACAACAGTTCTATAAAGGGTTATAGTCTCCTTACTCCTAAAAAATGGTGCAGGCCGTGATACACTGGCACAACTGCCTCAAGCTTTCATTTAGAGATCAATGCTACAAACTCCAACAGTGCATTATCCTGCTGATATCATTAGGGGTATCAATCTTTACAGAAGATTACAGTAACCAAAGATGTTCTGCAGCCAGTGAGTTAACGTATACAAGAATGGAATGGAGGGCAGTTTATATTTATTTCATACACTTATGAAAATCAGTATTTAAAACTAATTAGAAAACAAGCCCCAGAAGAATGTTTCATATCATCAAGACAGTTGGGTTAGAGCAGGACTGATTTATTCTACTCTAGTTTTCCTATTCTGTACCTCTATTACTCATGCTATATTTCACTAGAAGTTTCTTCATAATAAAGCTTTAAAAAAATTTCCCTATATTCGATACTGCCACAAGTTAACTGTTAACTGTTAAAATATTCAGGTAGGATTGTTATACAATTCATGAAATTTCATAAATTTTTAAAGAGAAGCACAGACTTTAGACTTCTATTAGATTTCTAAGTCTGCAGATTACTTCAGATAACACTGAATCAGGGTACTTTGAGGAGAAAAAAACTCAGGATCCTAAGATTGATTTTAACCTAAGATAAAACAGCGAGAATCTATACCTTATATGTTCAACCAAACAAAATGGTGCATCTAGCTGCCATTAATAATCAATTATGTTAATAATAATGCTAAGTGCCTTACACTGACCTAGGCTGTCCTGCCTTTAAAACACTTTCATAAATACAGGTCACATGAGGCAGGAAGGGTAGCTCCTATAATCCCATTTTATACATGAGAAAACTGAACCTAATTTAAGTATATTTAAACTATTAAACCAGAATCACACAATAGGTGGAAGAAAACGTCTTCTAGGTAAGAGCTTGGTGCTTTTTTATTGCCTCATTAACTTTTTTTAATATTGACAATTACTTCTAATATTCAGAACAATTAGGACTTTTAATAGTAAAGTTACATTATACCAACCTGTGGACTGGATTTTGAATTCAAAGTAGCTTTTGTTTTGATGTAAAGGTGCACTGGCTAAACAACCGCCTGTTCCACATATTCTTCTTCCATTTTTTACAATGACAACATCTGTTCCTAAACAAAAAATGCAGACACTGTGTAAAGTTTTGTATTTTCTTATCCAATAGTCAAGGTTAATTTGTTGCACTTTTAACTTGTGGTCCATAAAAAACAGGAACACTACATGTACTTTAAAAACAGAAATAGTGATAAAGTATTTAAATTCTTACTTCACTATTTTTCCCCTGAGCTAATATTTAATATTCATTTGTAGCTAGAAATCTTGTTTAATTTGGCAGTTTCAAAAAACTATACCAACTGTATTATACTGAATATTTAAAACACTTTTAAGATAGAAACAGACTTTCTTTACTATTTCACCAATAAATTAATTTGATGATTTCATAAAACAATTTAAATAAAAACATAAACAATTAGAAATGTGAGTAAATTAGTACAATTTTCAATTCAATCCAAGTGAATTAAAACAATTTCCTAAAAACTGGCTGCATATCTTGTAGGGACAAGGTACTATGCTAGTTTATTAGTCAAGTGAGAACTGAAGAGTACACGGATTATAGAAAGGAGCATATGTCTTCGTTCTTGAAATAGCTGACACTGAAAAATGCTAACTTTAGGATCTTGAAAATGTTTATAAGATAGCTACCATCAATCAAATTGCAAATACATGAACACGGTTTTAGATTCATTAAAAGCTCTTTATTATTATGGAAATTTTTAGTTTAGCTCAAAATAACGTTAGATAGACAATAGTAAGAAAAAACATTGTCTCTTGATACTGTGATGCCAATACCTATTCTTTTCCAATCTTGATTTAGAAAAGAATTTACATCAGAGAACATGAAGAGATTTAATATAATTCTCATATGCAACAAACTTCCAGTACACCAGAGCATGTGACTCCCAAGATCTGTGGCCAGTATTACCATTTCGCTGGTAGTAAATGTACAAGCCAAGCAGAGCAGGCTATCAGAACTGTATGGGACATCTTCCTAGGGGGTTAAATAAAACAAGAGGATAATAATAAAAGGTATCTCTTATTAACTCACTATAAATTCATATTTAAACAAAAGTTATCTGGGACAAATACACAGAAAATGTAAAATTTTCAGAATCTATCGCAATTATAAATTTTCAGACACTATCACACTCTTAAATAATGTCCAACTAAGATCCTATTATATGATTATTAAAAATTCATTAACGTCCATTTCTTCTCATTATAAATGTTAAACCCCAAATTCCAAGAAAGTACCTTTATAAGTAATTAATATCTGGCTACAAAATATACCTCCGGCAATTTCCCCTAGAAAGTATAGAGGGCCCAGCTCCTCCTTGATGGCAAAGACCATGCAGTGCTGGGCATCTAGCCAACATTCAGCAAATAACCAATATAGGAATACATGAATAAATGTGCTCTGCTAAGCACTCTGTAGTGGACATGTAACATCTGTTTCCCTTTCCCAAAGGACTTCCCTCTGGTGATCAAAATAGTCCTACGGAAGCTGACTCAGTCTCTAGCTTCTGGGGTACAGCTTTGACCTAGGTTAACTCCATCAGTGCATTCCACATTTCTTCGCCACAGTGATTGAGTGAAAAATGGTTACATGACCTAAGCCACTACAATTAGAGATAGTCTCAGGACTTTTGCAGAGAATGAAGAGATAAAGACACTCTCATTCTTGTCGGACCTGATTGAGGAAGCCCAGGGAGCTGCTCTAAGTTTCATGGAAGCCAGCCTTCAAGAATAACATAGTAGAAAGAGTACAACTGACCAACTCTTCATGGACAACATATCAGAGAAAAAGAAGTTTGAAAAAGCAAACTGCAGTAAATCAGGACTTCGGCAGTAGATAAAAAGAACCAGCTGATCACAATCTCCAGAAACTACATATGGTTGTCTTTTACTTAATGGATAAGAAATCATTTAAAGATATACGTATAGATACACATACATTTTTTTTAAGGTTCTGTATTACACTTGGGAAATCCAAGAAGTAAAAATACTCATGTATAAAGAGGCATATTTTTATCACATTTATGGTTTAGTACATGTTATAGAAATATAAAAATGTAATGGACAGAGTGTTCCATAATTATAAAGAATCTGGGCAGGAGAGGTTTTTGCTATAAATATTAAGAACTGCCTTTGTTATTTCAATGAATTGTCCTTCAGCCAATGAGAGATGTGGGAAAAATCGAAAATGCATAAGTATATTTAAAATAGAATAATACATAAAAAGACAGTACTCTAACCGAAATAATTATAGTGGGAAATCTCTCCTTCTAGAAACATACATGGAACTATATGGGAAAAGTCAAAGAACAGAAATAATAAGGTTGTGAAAGAGGCTACAGAGGGGAGAGGAAGAATGTAGAAGTTATCTGCCCATTTGAAATTGGGAGAAAAAAACACAGATGCAAAGGAGCAAAGTGCTGTTTTATTTTGCAAAGTCTGACCTGTTGGGAAGAGGCCAGTCAGATGGAATTACACCTTTATCTGTGACTAAGGAGGAGTTAGGGCAATAGGAGGTTTTAGCTGAAGTGGCAGGTTGTGACTTGAGATGTGACTTCAGGCTTCTGCAATTTGCCTTGTTTTGACTTTAGAAGGCAAGAGAAAAATCACTTCCAATAAAACAAGCTCCAACTTATAAATGATGGGCTAAAGAGAAAACTGACTGTCAAGGCAGAAAGAGAAGGAATCAGACCTAAAGCACTCTGAAAATATGCAGGTTTTGGCTGGAGCTCGACAGGAGGGCACTATAGGAGGAATAACAGAGCACTCCCCGCGTCCCTCGCCTGGGGACATCTGAAGAGTCTGAGGAAGCAGCTCCTCAGAGATTTCTGTGAAAATGGGTTGGTCCTCATACCCATCTCCCGGCGACAGGGGCAGACAGGGCTGCATAGCCTTGAACGCAGAACCCGGCCGAAGTGAGTCGGCAGGCGTCTGGAAGAGATCCGCGAGACCAAACCGGGTCACCGCAGCATCGCTGGGGGAGGAGCGGGGGGCGGCGCCCGGCGGCGCAGAGCCGCGTATGGTCCTTCCGACCCCACACTGTCCCCGACCTGCGCGGCGCCCGACCCCGGGTGGGCCGTTGGGTCTGGGGAAGGGAGGGCCCTTACCCATGTGCTGCGTGTCCAGCTGCACCGCCGGCATCTCCTTCAGAGGAATGTGCCCCGTCCCACCGTCCCTGCAGCAGCGCAGGCAGCAGAACACCGAGGCAGCCATCATGCAGGGACCACCGTCTCCGCGGCTGCCGCCTGTCGCCCTTAGACCGCGGCGACACCGCCTCCCGCACCCGCCCAGGCTCTTGAGAAGTCCGTGTGGAGCGCAAAGGCCAGTACAGCGACGCCCTAGGACGGGAGGGCGCAGGGCAGACGGCGGTGAAGCCGGCTTGGGCTGAAGAGCTGGAGCTGCGCGGGCGGGGCCGGCGGCGGGGTTGGGGGCGTGGCGGATCTGGGGGCGGGGCGAAGAGCGTGACGGCCGGGCGGGGCGGGGCGGGGCGGTGTGCGCCTGCGTCCGCCGTCGTTTTCCCCTTCGGCGGCCTCGCGTAGGCATCCGGATACTGACGGACGCGCGAGGGTGTCTGCGTCCTCCGCTCACCCAGGGCTCTTCGGGGGCTTTTATAAAAACTGCGCTTCTCCCACCTCTACATTATCTTTAGGGTTAAATTGACATAAGCAAATCAGGTGAGGGATTTGATAAAAAAAGAGCCCCGAGATACCCCTCCCCGGCCGTGCGCCCCAGGTTGGGAGAACTTTGCCTCGGCTAAGAGCCTCCGTACCTCTACCGTGGCTGGTTTCTGAAAAATTTCCTCAAATCTTATATAGACACAAGCCCCAGGAATACTACTTGTTAGTGATTGCACTGCGGGTGCGCACCCAGGGGTCTAAGTCGGCCCTGGAGCATTTTAGGTGCGGAGATACGCAATCCGTGGCCTTTGATGCCGCGCGGCGTCCGGGCGCGCAGGAGGCCACCACGGGAGGGGACCGCCAGGGAGGGGCGCAAGGTGCATCTTAACCAATCCCTTCCAAGCTCATCCTCTTCGTGGACTGGGTTCCAAGGAGTGTGAAGGGAACCCTGGAGGGAGCGCGAAGGCTGCCAGGCCCCCAAGGGAAGCCCTCAGTTCCTAGTGCTTGTTCCTTTTTTGCTTTGATGAAAGAGGCTCCTGTGGCGGTCCCCTGCCATCTCTGCGCCTAATTAATCATCCGTCCCTGATGGATTTAACATCTTAAGACACCATTTGGCTTCCGGAGATGGTCTGGGACGACCTCTAGAATTAACCTGGCTCAAACCTATGTTCCCAAATACAAGGTTTTCATCCTGAAGGCTTTCTATCCCAGGGTTCAGGTCCTGGGAACCCGGACACGAAACTCTCACTTAATATGTAATGGGTTCCTATGTTTAACTTTTTAGTTACCTGAGTACAAATATCCTTTATGAGGAATTTTCTCTGTAGAATAAGGTAATTTTTTTTTCAGGGGCTTGGGTCTCTTTGCTGTCTCGACAAATGGTGTGGTTTCATCTCAATACTTAGGAAGACCTCCAAGTTTTGTACTTTGAAACCTAGTTACCACAGAATTAATGATCAAGGTTATTACTAAACTAATTGAGGATAGACACCCCTCACTGCCTATAAAGTACTTTACACATGGGATTTTTTTTTTTTTACTGAAATCCTTAACTATTATTCAGAGAAGTGTTAGTGTTCCAGTTTTGTTGTTGTTGTTGTCGTTGTTTTCTTTTGGGAGAGAGGGAAGAGTTGAATAGAATGTTGGAGAGAAAATTTTTCTGTCGGTGAGGTAGGCACTCTTTCACATATGTATCTAATTGGATTCTTGAAATGTTTCAGAGTGGATATTGTCCCCATTTTTTGATGAATAAATAGACTTAGTGGGATTAAATAACTTGTGTAGCCTCAGATGACTAGAAAATAAACAATGCCGACAGTATGACTCCTAAACTTGTGTTTGCTCGGATCTTGCTGCCTCTCAAAATCTGAACATCGAACTCTTGTAATTAATGCTACAGCCCTCCTAAATGTGCTCATGGTTCAAAATGCAGATTTGCACTTTATTTTTGTATGGTTCATTAATCTCCATGTTGGTTACAAGCCTCCTTAACTCATGTATAGACAATAAATTGTTACAAGGTAAAATATTTGTTCAGAAATGTTGTTTAAAGTAGGGCATATGTGAAATATATATATTTAAGTTAGTCACATCTTCAATGAAAAGCCAGACTATTAGATGGCTGTGAACTGTCCATTAAGTAGAGGCAGAATTGCCACAGTCTTTCCTGGCTAAAAGTAATCTGCTGGAGCATTGCCCAGTGTGCTTTGCCCTCATTGTAGCAACTCAAGTGTTCTCAGCACGATGAAGCAAGCAAACCCGGTTAGCTCCTGAAATGGACTTCCCTGTCTTGGCAGATGAATGCCATCCATGAGTTTGCAGACCTTATTCCTTCTCATATCTGGGATTCTATTATCCTTCCATTATTGTTTTCAAAAGAATTATCTTTTCTTTTTGAAAGCACAGTGCTAAAGGTATTTTGACAATCTTTCACAGCTGCCACTTTAAATAATGATCACAAAGCCTACAAAAAGTTTCCCAATAGTTAGAAGGTCGTTTATCTAAGTCAAATGCAATAACAGAAAATGACTACTTTATAAAAAGGAAAAAAAGGTCTGTCTGCTTCAGTGACATATTCCAGGAACTCGAAAACTGATAGGACAATAATGTAAAGCATGTGTTTCCAAGTTGACATCATGCTCAGGATTTTCTTTAATAGTTTCTATCCCGGCCAGACATCTCCTGTTAGTGAACTTTACACTGTACTTACTGGGTCATACAAATGGTTTCTTTCTTAAAAACTCCTTAATCAGTTATTAAGCCAAACCTTTTTGGGGGGGGAGGGTAATCCAAACCACGTTTGCGATCTTTTAAAAATCAGAAACATTACCAAAACCTCATATTTATAAAAACTAAAAATGTTTCTAGGTTCTCAATCTATTCATTATTGTAATTTTAAGTAAGCATAACTGACATTTCTATAGTACTTACTATTGCCAGGTACTGTTCTAAGTGATTTTTATAAACTAATCCTTGTAACAACCCCATGAGGCAAAACAACCTCCACTTTACAATTGAGGAAGCTGAGGTAAAGACAAGATGAAAAAAAAAAAAGTGCTCAAAGTCACACAGTCAATAAGAGATGACACTTCGTTCAAACCTGGGCAGTCTGGCCCTATTGTCTGTGTTCCTAGCCAATATGTACACTGCCTCCCTAAACTGCTGCATTTAAGAATAAATTCCTAATTTTTATGTTTCTTTCTCTCCTTTTACCCCTGAAGTTGGCATTTAAATAAGAAGAAGAAGGAGGAGGAGGAGGAGGAGGAGGAGGAGGAGGAGGAGGAGGAGGAGGAGAAGGAGGAAGGAGAAGGAGAGAAGGAGAGAAGGAGAAGGAGAAGGAGAAGGAGGAAAAGGAGGGGAGAAGGGGAAGGGGAAAAGGAAGAAAAATTACACTGAGAACCTTCCACTGCAACAGCTCTGCTCTGTTAGCTGCACCACTGAACATTTTGCAGGGGCATCCTTCATAGGGTGTCTCTAAATGACCCAAAGAGAAGGGTATAGCACTTTCAATTGCTAAAACAGTTAAGCGAGGTTGGAGATTTAGAAAATGCATTGATCTGGCATTAGGAAGGAAAGAGAAGATGAGATGAGGGGAAAAGGGAATTTGATAGAGGTACAGAAAAATAGAAATAATAGAGGATTAAGTAAACTTTTTAATATTAAAAATGAAGGGAAAAAATCCATTAGCATGTGCTCTATAGATAAAAAAAATCTACCAATATGCACACTAAATCTACTGATAAATCTACTGATTTACCAAAAACTTTCGACCTGGGAGGACTGTACCTTAATCTTCCCTCCCGTGGAAGAGAAAGCAGGCTGTCATAAACTCGAGGCATTTTGTAATTCCTCGTCATCCTCAAGTTCTTTTACTCAATGTGAGTGTCCTAGTGTCCTTCCAAATACCTTTTACTCACCAATTTAGATTCTAAGTACTATACTACCATACTTAGGAAAAAGAGATATTGAGGATAAAAATAAAAAGGAAACACAAAGGGTGATAAGGAATTAGGTTTTACATTCCCAAAAGAAAAAAAAGGAAGGTGAGGGAAAGTAGTTCTTGGATCCATACCCCTGTCTAGTAGTAGAAGGGTACTTAAACCTGTTATTTGTCTTCAAGGTGCTGATGGTAAGTGTTTTGTACAAAGTTTCTGTGGTCAGAGATAAGGCTACAAATCCTGGTATTATGAAAGGGAGATTGGAAAACACTCGGCTGTGCCAAATATTTCAAATAAAAGTTTCCCAAAGCATCTCAAACATTCCAGTGATTCTGTGTCTTGGGACTGCAGTAGGGCCAAGGAGCAAGAAGTCACCATCTCCAAATTATGATATCAGAAGGGAATGCACATTTGCAGAAGGATCAGACAGAGAAAAAAATACTTCTTGGTATATGTAATAGCTGTAAACAACCAAAATTACAAGTATCTTACTGAAAATTTTAGGAAGATCCTGAAATGTAACAAGGAAGGAAATTAGGTTAAAATGTGCCCAATACTACTAATTTAAGATATGTATAATGTCACTTAGTGCCTATCATTTTATTTTTGTGAATGTAAAAATATTTATAGTTTTTCATAAGGTTTTACAATCCCTCCAAACCTATTTTTCCAGTAATGGTCTTGCTCATGAATTTTCCAAATGCAGGGTTTGTCAGAAGCTTGATTCTCATGTTGAGAAAGAACTGTTACAAGACATGTGTGTCTATGATCGTAGATGTGGTTCTGGGTAGGGCTGGTGTAGTTCTGGGCACAACTAGTAGGCCACAAGTCACAGGGAATGTGAGGTCACTCAAAATTGTTGGTGAAAGTTTATAAAATTCTCCAATATTTGAAAACTGCTAAGAAGAAAACCCCAAACAAAAACAACACACACTGTGAAGTAAATAACTTTGAAATATCAAACAAAGAGAAGCTCCAGAGATATGTCATGGCTAAGAGAATGTCACTGTAGGAAAATGGGCCTGCTAACAACTGCATATATTGAAAAACATTTTTTTCTTATTTTCCTTATTCCAAACTTTTAACTGAATTTTTAAAAAAATTATTACATATTTCCTTTTTTAAACTTTGTGTTTGTAGATGTCATGTCTAATATTTAATGTTGACCCCAGTCATACCAAGGACTTAATTAATACATTCTATAAAATGAGGTGCAGGAGTGATGTCAGAAACATGGGAGAGTGAGAGACATCCCCGGATCTCTCCCCTTGAAACAACAATAAGTTGAATATCTAAAACTCAACAAAAAACACCAAAACTGCACACCAGCACCTCTGAGCGTGGGATCTGTGCATAAGAGCTACCACAGGTCAGAACCCTGAGTTTCAGGGGGTGGACTGGGAGTAATAAAGAAGCTGCCTCTCACAGCCACCGGAGCTCCCTGTAGGAGGAGGAGAGGAGAGAAGGTGTAGGGAGTTCCCTGAACAGCCCTCCCTGGGAGAGTTCTGAGTTCCATGTGGCAGGCAGTAGGGCCAGTCATCAGTGCAGAAAGCAGAGAAGCAGGACAGCAGAGAAACAGAGATGGCACAGAAGCGAGGATGGCAGAAAAATAACAGTTGATTTTTACCAGCTGCAGTTACAAAACTGTGAGGCTGAGTGGTATCCCCTAATCCCCAGAGGACCCCTCTTCCCACATCCTCTGAGACCAAATACCGCAGAGCCCCCGGGGAATCTGAGCAAACGCTACCAAAACTGTCGCTAATACTGACAGGGATGAAGACTGAGGGTAGCGAGCGCGATTGAATATCCATTAGGAAAAAGGACATTACTAAGACTTTATATACAGCAGGGATCCAAGTGGCTTAGACGCCACCTACTGGAAACCAACAGAAAAACACCTTCTTTGCTTCAAGCTGAGAGAGACTTTTATAATAAAATCCTCTTTCTGGAAAAAAATGTAGAATTAACTTCCATTAATGCCCAGGCACATAAATAGTCCATTAAACACCATGAACAACAAAGGTGACAAGGCACCTAAGAAAGAAAGAGAAAAATCTCCAGAAAATAAGCTTAAAAACAAAGAAATATGTGACTTAAATGACAGAGAAGTCAGGATGGTACTTCTGGAAAACTCGGTGAGATCCAAAAATGATTCATATCAACAATTTTAGGAATTGAAAAAACAACTAGATGAGCAGAAGGAGTTTTTTAGCAAAAAGATTGAAACTCACAAAAAGAATCAAATAGAACTTCTGGAGATGAAGAACACACTGCAAGAAGTGAAAAATGAAATAGCAAGCTTGGGAAATAGAGTAGACCAAATGGAAGAAAGGATCAAGGACATCAAAGAGAGAAATCTAGAAATAATCGGAAGAGAGAAAACGAAGAATGAAAAATGATGAAAGAGAAATACAAGAACTAGCTGACTGTCGGGAGCCACACAAAGAAAAAAAGATGGCCACGGTTCATGAGGTTCCTGCTTCACTTCCTGGAGATTAGCTGCAAGCCCGCGCGCGCCAACAAGAAGCCCGCGCGCGCCAAAAGATACTCTTCTCTCCTCCTCCTTCCCCATTATCTTATACCAATCAGAATGTAGCTTATTGCCACCCCTGCTACGCGGCCAATCCCCTGCCTACATGTATCCTATAGCCCACTCCGCCCCTGAACACCAGTGTATATATACCCCTGTCTCACAATAAAATTCGAAGGCTTGATCAGAGTATTGTCTTGCCTTCGCTCTTCTCTCGCCCCCATTTTCTTTCAGGTCGGATCCTCCTCGTCCCCACAAATAACTAGGTCCCGCGGGTCGGGACAAGTGGCGCCCAACGTGGGGCTCGAGGCTCGGATCCTTCACAGGCGGACCCCCGAGTAAGATATCGTCTGGCCAGACCCCTTTTTTGATGATGCAATAGGAGACGCCTTTCGCCGCTCACGGAGGTCGTCGTCCCTGGTGAGTACCGGCCGCCTTACAAGAAAATGGGAACTAGATTAAGTAAAGAAGCGGTCTTCATAAGAGACCTAAAAAGTTCACTTAGGGAGAGAGGAGTTCGAGTTAAAAAGAAAGACTTGGTAAAGTTTTTTATTTTTGTTGATGAAGTCTGTCCGTGGTTTATTGTTAATGGCCCCGAAATTCACCCTAAAAAATGGCAGAAAGTAGGTAGAGATTTAAATGATTATCTTATCAAAAACGGTCCCGATTCTGTTCCTGTTTCGGTATTTTCTTACTGGGGTCTTATCAGAGATATTGTTGAAACTACTGACCCTGATAAACGCCAACTCTTGTCAGTAGCAGAATATTGCCTTCGCCCTCTATCTCGGGCAGCCTCAAGGTCGTCTCTTTCGGGCGATCCCCCTGCTCCAAAATCAGCTAAGTCCCCCTCCCCCAGCCCGACGCCATCTTTGCTCAATGCCCTCCCTGATGCCCCTCCCAAATGTTGCATTTATCCGCCTCTCCCTCGAGATTCGGACCTTGTTGATACACAAAAGGTTTTTCCGGTCCTGTCCAAGGGCCAAAATGGCGAGCCTTTGGATCCGGGAGACGCGGCCGAACTGGAAGGCGAAGCGGCCAGGTATCACAACCCAGATTGGCCCCTTGCCGCCCCGTCGCTTAATCTCCCTTCTTACACTCCCCCTATTCGGCCTCCCAATGTTTGCGCCCCAGCCTTTTTGCCCCCGTCGGCCCCCCCTGCCCCTTCCGGCTCCCGGTCCTGTTAGCCCCCCTACCGGTACTGAAGACCTCATAGCGCAGATAGTAGAACAAAGAATAACCCGCCATCTCCAAAAATTGGTTGTTTCCCAACCTTCGCAAAAGGGTCCCTCTAGAAAACCGCTTATAACCACAAAACCTAAAAAACTGCTCTTTCCTGTTCTTACCCGGGCCTCCGCCCGCTCTGACCCCGCCTCCACAACACATAGTCCGGAGGAGGGTGATATCGAGAGCGGTGGCGAAGATGCCCCTGCAGCCCCGGAAATAGAAAGTGAGAGGGAGGAGCAGACTGAGCCGGAGCCGGCCGAGCCTGCTGATAGCCCTAGAGAATTTTATAAAATCCATTTCAAAAGCTTAAAAGAGCTGAACGCGGCCGTTAAAGCTTATGGCCCCAATGCCCCTTTTACTCTTTCTGTTCTTGATTCGCTGTCTCGAGGAGGACATTTACTTCCAAGTGAATGGCTGCGTATAGTCCAGGCTGTGCTTACCCGTGGTCAGTTTTTAACTTGGAAGGCAGATTTTGCTGACCGCTGCCAGACCATCGCTGCTGCCAATGTAAAGGACCCTCATTCCCCAACAGCATCCTGGACTTTTGATAAGCTTACGGGACAGGGCAGATATATCTCTGAAACTAGGCAGCAGCGCCTCCCCCTTGGTCTTTTATCTCAAGTGAAAGATGCGGCCTTGGGCGCTTGGATTTCACTCCCTGCTTCCGGGACTGCTAATACTCCCCTAACTAAGATTACTCAAGGCTCGCAAGAAGATTACAGTGAATTTGTTAGCAGGCTGTTAGAGGCCGCCGAAAGAACACTTGGTTCCGAGGCTGCCAATGATAAGATTGTAAAACAGTTGGCCTATGAAAACGCCAATTCGGCATGTCGAGCAGTCCTCCGAGGTAAGACTCGGGACAAAACTCTTGATGAAATGCTGAGAATGTGTAGAGATGTTGATCCTTTTACATCTAAAGTTCAAGCCCTTTTAGCTGTAGGTGCCGCTGTTCAGACTCCCCCGGCTTCTTATCCTCCTCCCTTCCCAGGGGCGCATCGCCTATGCGTAACTGCTTTAAATGCGGACAGCCAGGCCATTTCGCTCGCCAATGCCCTACCACGGCTCCTCCTCCTAGAGTTGGGTCAATCCCCGGCATTTGCCCTCGCTGCCATAAGGGGCGGCACTGGGCCAAAGAGTGCCGTAGCAATCCAACAAATCCTTTTTACAGCACCACAAATCCTTTCACCCCCCCCTTTCAGGGAAACGGGCTGAGGGGCCAGCCCCGGGCCCCCCAGCCAATTCCATTCCAGCCGGCCTCGGGGAACAGCCAAGCTGTAGCACTCCCGCCCTCTATCGGGCCACACCCGGGAGTGCAGGACTTGACCTCTGTGCCTCCTCCTCAACAATATTAACACCTGAAGAGGGAGTTACAATTATTTCTACAGGAATTTATGGCCCACCTCCAAAAGATACCTATTTTCTAATTTTAGGGCGAGCTTCCACCACGATAAACGGCCTTATTGTCCACCCTTCCTTAGTTGACAATGACTATACTGGAGAAATAAAAATTCTTGCTAGTGCCCCTCAGTGCCCTGTCAGTATTATGAAAGGCCAGCGCCTTGCGCAGGCGCTCCCCCTCCCTTTAAGTACATCTTACCCTGCTATCCATAAAAAGCGAGGCCCCTCTACCCCAGGTTCTTCAGACTTATATTGGGTCCAGGCTATTACTAAAGAACGCCCTACCCTTAAACTTAAGATCCAAGGAAAATTATTTGGAGGGATTTTAGATTCGGGGGCCGACTCTACGGTCATATCTCAGGCTTCATGGCCCCCCAGCTGGCCCTTACACGCCTCCTTGACCCATTTGCAAGGAATTGGGCAGTCAAGAAACACTTTACAAAGTTCACAGTTATTGAACTGGGAAGATGAAGTAGGAAATACGGATTCATTCAGCCTTTCGTAGTTCCTGGGTTGCCGGTAAATCTTTGGGGAAGAGATATCCTTTCCCAAATGAAGGTCATCATGTGTAGCCCTAATGAAGTTGTAGCACAGCAGATGCTTTCACAAGGTTACCTCCCTGGTCAAGGGTTGGGCAAACTAAAACAGGGAGATCCCAGCCCAATACTGGCTACGCCTAAGACAGACCGCTCAGGTTTAGGGTTTGAAAAACATTTTTTGTAAGGGCCGTTGCTCCTCCTGCACTCCAAGCAGACAAGATTACTTGGAAAAGTGATGTTCCTGTCTGGATCGATCAATGGCCCCTTACTACTACAAAATTAAATGCAGCCATAGAGTTAGTGCAGGAACAGCTGGCTGCTGGACATATTGAACCTTCTACATCCCCTTGGAACACTCCAATCTTTGTAATCCAAAAGAAATCAGGCAAATGGCGGCTCTTACAAGACCTCAGGGCGGTCAATAAGACTATGGTCCCTATGGGCGCATTACAACCTGGAATTCCCTCTCCAATAGCCATCCCTAAAGGGTATGTCAAATTAGTTATTGATCTAAAAGATTGCTTTTTCTCCATACCTTTACATCCTGATGATTGCAAACGTTTTGCCTTTAGTTTACCCATTACCAATTGTGTAGGGCCTTCTCCTCGGTTTCAATGGAGAGTCCTCCCACAAGGAATGGCCAACAGCCCTACTCTTTGCCAAAAATTTGTAGCCCAGACTATAGACCCCTTTAGGTTGCTCTTCCCCACTTTGTATATTATCCATTATATGGATGATATTCTTCTTGCCGGTCCTGACCAGCAACAGCTCTATGCGGCCAGTCAGCAACTAGTCACTGCCCTCCGAGATCGAGGACTACACATTTCCCCAGAAAAAGTCCAGGTCCACCCCCCTCAACTATTTTTAGGCTTTGAATTATTTTCTAATAAAATCCTCACTCAAAAAATTCAGCTAAAGAGAAGCTCCTTAAACACTCTTAATGATTTTCAGCGTCTGCTAGGAGACATCAATTGGCTTAGACCTTATTTAAAACTGACCACCGGAGAGTTAAAGCCCTTGTTTGATGTCCTACGCGGAGATCCTGATCCCTCCTCCCCCCGCTCGCTTTCACCAGAAGCACAAAGGGCGTTAACCATTGTAGAGCGGGCTATTTCTGAACAGACCATTAGCTACTTCTCTCCACATTTAAGTTTGTGGCTGCTCATTTTTCCCACTCCCTTCTCCCCTACAGGAGTCCTTTGGCAAAACCATCCACTATTTTGGGTTCATTTGCCAGCCTCCCCCCTAGAGTCTTAGCTACCTATCCTCAATTAGTTGCTGCCCTCTTACGTTTAGGCCGAGAGGCAGCCCTCAAGTTGTTCGGAGAGACCCTGAAGTTATAACCCTCCCATACAACACGTCTCAGTTACAATGGCTTATTCAACATGATGATGATTGGGCAATCAGCTGCACCTCCTTCCAGGGGACAATAGACAATCATTACCCTGCGGACAGATTAGTCCAGTTCCTTCAAAAGACCCCGGTTGTCTTTCCCAAAAGGACTAAAACCACACCAATTGCTGGGGCCGTAATGGTGTTCTCTGATGGGTCCTCCTCCGGTATAGCCGCCTTCAGCATTAATGGGCAGATTACTCGAATACAGACAGACCTCTCCTCTGCACAGCTTGTTGAATTAACTGCAATAATCAAGGTTTTTGAGCTTTTAATAGATGCCCCTTTAACCTTTACACTGATAGTGCCTATGTAGCCACCTCTGTTCCCCTATTAGAGACAGTGCCTTACATACGTCCCTCTACAAATGCTTCCCCCTATTCGCAAAATTACAAAAACTAATTCTAAACCGCGGTGCCCTTTTTTCATCGGGCACATACGCGCTCACTCTGGCCTTCCGGGGCCGCTTGCCAAGGCAATGACAGGGTTGATCTGGCAACTCAATTAGTAGCCTCTGTCACGTCAGACTCACCCTTGGCTGCAGCCCAACGGGCTCATGAACTACATCATCTCAATGCTCACACTCTTAGACTCAAATTTTCAATCACCCGAGAACAGGCCGCCAAATAGTTCGGCAATGTCAAGGATGCCTAACTCTCCTCCCAGAGCCTCATACCGGAATCAACCCCCGGGGGTTAGTCCCAGGAGAGATATGGCAAATGGATGTCACTCATTACCCTCCCTTTGGTAAATTAAAATATATTCATGTGTCTATTGACACCTGCAGTGGTTTTCTATGTGCATCCTTGCAAACGGGAGAGGCAACTAAAAACGTTATTACCCATGTTCTCTCATGCCTGGCATATCTGCCACAACCTAAAGTTTTAAAAACTGACAATGGCCCTGGATACGCCAGCTCTAGCTTTAAACAGTTCTGTGCACAGTTAGGTATTAAGCACATAACGGGAATTCCTTATAATCCCAAGGCCAAGGTATTGTTGAAAGAGCCCACTTAACTCTTAAAAACATGTTATTCAAACTTCAGTCGGGGGGAGAAGCACTCTACCCGAAAACAGGTAATGCAAAGACACTCCTAAATCATGCACTATTTGTCTCAATTTTCTTACCCATGACTCCGCGGGTAAAACCGCTGCTGATCGCCTTTGGCATCCCTCCACGGCAGATAACTATGCACAGGCTATGTGGAAAGATCCGATGACCAACACATGGCACGGGCCTGACCCTGTACTCATATGGGGGAAAGGACATGCTTGTATATATGATGCTAAGGTACAAAATGCCCGATGGCTCCAGATAGACTCATTAAACCCTAGACACAAATAAAAGCAAAAACAATAATAATTCCAATCCAGGGCATATTAACCCCTGAGAAGCCTTCCCTTTTTGTTTATTTTCAGGAGGCAAAATGAAGACATGCACGCTACTGATCCTCGTCATGGCCCTTCGCCCCGTTTGGACCCATCAAATTCTCAATTTCACCTGGACAATCATCAATGAAGCGGAGATGTCGCCTTTTCCATCTCCTCTCTGACAGTCACTACCCCTGGCTCACACTTACTCCAGACTTATGTCGCTTGGCTGCAGGGGGTCCCCCGGCTGGGGATTACCAGATAAGTATCTTCCCCTCCCCGAGGCACCCCAGGCACCGGAGCCTAGAGACCAGTTCCATAGTCCTGCAGGTGCAACACAGCTCGTAGGAGAACCTTTCTCAGAGAATCTGACTTCTATGTTTGCCCAGGGGGCATAGAGATAGGGCTCTCAATTATCGATGCGGCTACAGGGAGTCCTTTTTCTGCGCCTCTTGGGGCTGTGAGACCACAGGCGACGCCCTGGCAACCCAGCTCCACTTGGGACTATATTTCTGAAAAAAGGGATGGCACAATTCTAAACGTAATGACACCCCTACCCCTGAGTGTCAAAATAGCCAAAATACAAAAGGATGGTGCGCACCGCTCTCCATTGCCTTTACTGACAAGGGAAAAAGGGCCCCTATTGATGGATGGCTCAGGGGACATGAATGGGGGCTAAGGCTTTATTTTCAGGAACTGACCCTGGGCTCACTTTTAAAATCAAATTACTTCGATCCATTCCAAACGCCAACAAGCACGTTATCCTTGGCCCTATTGCCCCTAAGACAAAAGACCCAAAACCTTCTAACCCTTCCCCCCTGTCTGCTAGTACTGTTTTCCAGGCTTTGCTCCCCCGGTTTTACCCTCTACAGGCGAAATCCTTAAAGGCCTGGCTAATGTGACTGCAGAATCCCTTAACTCCACTGGATATAGCGAGTGCTGGTTATGTTTCTCCCCGTTCCCCCGTTTTACGAAGGGATAGCAGTTTTAGTCAATACCTCAGCAGACCTCATACTTACCAATGACTCCAGCAAGACTCGCTGGTCAGATCCCTTCCGTTTTTCAGAGACCTCTCCGGGTCTCACGTTGGCTCAGCTTTCGGGAATAGGCCTCTGTATACATAGCCCCTCTTGCGTCTACCCCCTCAGCTAGTACCCATTTGTAACAGCTCCTTCTCACCCCCGCTGTCCTATGAATATCTTGTCGCACCAACGGTACTTATTTTGCTTGCTCCTTTGGCATAACGCCCTCCGTTAACCCGCGCTTACTAATATCTAACAATGAATATTGTGTTTTAGTCATGCTCATGCCCAAAATTTCCATACATCCCACCGAAGACCTCCTTCCATATTACTCGGGCTCTGCTCGTACTAAGCGTGAGCCGGTAACCGCCATTACCTTATCTGTATTATTAGGATTGGGAGCAGCTGGGGCCGGAACAGGCATTGCCTCCATAATTACTTCTAAACAACAATATTATGCTCTTAGTCAGGCTATTGATAAAGACATACAAAATCTGCAAGAGGGTTTAGACAGCCTGAAGGAATCTGTTGTCTCTCTCTCAGAGGTAGTGCTCCAAAATCGCCGAGGGTTAGACCTCCTCTTCTTGAAAGAAGGAGGCCTCTGCGCTGCTCTTAAAGAAGAATGTTGCTTTTATAAAGACAAAACAGGATTAGTACAAGATAGCATCGATAAAGTTAAGAAAAACCTAGAGGCCAGGCAAAAACAAAGAGAAAAAGATGAGGCCTGGTACAAAAACTGGACCTCTGCCACCCCTTGGCTAACTACTCTGATCCCCACCATCCTTGGACCCTTGGCAGGATTCTTCCTTTTAGTGTCTCTTGGCCCCTGGGCCTTAAGAAAACTGACAGTTTTTATTCGAGAGCAGGTTGACCAGCTCGTCAAGCCAGCGGTTGCTGTTCATTATCACAGACTTACAGCCTGTGATGAAGAGTCTTGCATCGAGCCAACCAATGCTCCAGGTCTCCGGTTCTCCACTTTACAGGCGCCTCGACCGTGGTACCATCGATTTTGGCACCGTACTTAATATGGCTCATATGCTGGTCCGCCAGAACCAGGCATGCCCCTAAGACATGGGGTATGGCATCGAGATGAGTGTGAGACAGTACCGCAAGGGAGGGGTTCTCTACAAAGAGCCTTTCTGGTCCTCCCTGAGAATATGCCTGGTTTGCACAGAGGTTGGTATCCATGACTATAAAGGCCATTGATTTTCAAAAATCATTTTCGCTCTGCCTCTCCTCCCCAAAAGATACCAAGAGCGTCTGCAGGATTCCATCCTGCGGGAGGAAGCCAGGCCTCTATTCCCTCACTCGATTAAGGCCCACCTTTCTAAAATAAATAGAAAGGGAGGAGATGTCGGGAGCCACACAAAGACAAAAAGATGGCCACGGTTCATGAGGTTCCTGCTTCACTTCCTGGAGATTAGCTGCAAGCCCGCGCGCGCCAAAAGATACTCTCTTCCTCCTCCTTCCCATTATCATATACCAATCAGAATGTAGCTTATTGCCACCCCTGCTACGCGGCCAATCCCCTGCCTACATGTATCCTATAGCCCACTCCGCCCCTGAACACCAGTGTATATATACCCCTGTCTCACAATAAAATTCGAAGGCTTGATCAGAGTATTGTCTGCTTCGCTCTTCTCTCGCCCCATTTTCTTTCAGGTCGGATTCCTCCTCGTCCCCACAAATAACTACGGTCCCGCGGGTCGGGACAGAAAAGAGCTGGAGGAGAAGGAGAAAGAAAAAAAGGAGAAGGAGAATGGAGAAGGAGAAGGAGGTGGGACAAGAGAAGGAGGAGAAAGCAGGAGGAGAAGAAGAATGAGGAGAGGAGCAGGAGGAGAAGGAGAAGGAGAGTGGAGGAGGAGGAGAAGGAGAAGAAGGAGGAGGAGAGAGGAGGAGGAGGAGGGAGAAGAGGAGAAGGAAAGGAGAGGAAGAGGAGAAAAGAAGAGGAAGAAGAGGAAGAAAGAAGAAGAGGAAGAGGAGGAAAGAAGGAAAGAGGAGGAGGAGGAGAGAAGAGAAGAAGAAGAAGAAGAAGAAGAAGAAAGGAAGAAGAAGAAGAAGAAGAAGAGAAGAAGAAGAAGAAGAAGAAGAAGAAGAGAAGAAGAAGAAGAAGAGAAGAAGAAGAGAAGAAGAAGAAGAAGAAGAAGAAGAAGAGAAGAAGAAGAAGAAGAAAGAAGAAGAAGAAGAAGAAGAAGAAGAAGAAGAAGAAGAAGAAGAAGAAGAAGAAGAAGAAGAAGAAGAAGAAGAAGAAGGAAGAGAGCAGGAAGAGATGCAGAGAAGGCAGGGCCGGAGCGGGGCGGCAGATGTGGGAGAGGACAAGAAGCAGCTGTCATGTATGTGCGGGGCCTTTCGAACACATGCAGGAGACAAGAAATAGCAATGGTTGTGGCCCTATCTCATGTAAGTGTTCGCCCCCCACCAAAGAGCCGTGATTCCTGGTGGTTTAGAAAGCAGCTGAAATGCTGATGAATAGCAAGTGTGTTAACAGTTTCTATGGGGAAAGCCGAAGAGCATGCAAAATTTACTAGGTCTGTTCCATCACGTGTCTATCTGGAAAGAAATACAAACACGAAGAAAGCCTATGCCCCGGTCACGACCGTTATGGGGAGAATGTCAAAGGCCGGGCATGACTCTAGTGTCCACGGAAGAAAATTCTGAAGTAAAGACTGAGATCCGAGATCAGGAAAGTGAAAAGCAACTTGAGATGATAAGTACGTAGGGATCCGAGGAGAAGGATGAATGCCACAGAGGGACCTTGAAAGCCGCCGGTGTCCATTACTGCCCTGGAAACTGAGAGCGATGACGGCCAAACACTCACCTGCATCACATCTGAGGGATGACCGGCTGCTTGACTGTCTCAGTTCGACGGCACGGGCCATTTTGGATCTTGGAGAGCCGTGACGACAGCCAAAATGTTCCCTTGCGGTCGGCTAGACTCGCTCCAATGCGTCTGCCAAATGGAAGCCGCGAGGACCGTCTCGACAGGACTAGCATCCACCCAAAACTTGACAAAAAACCAAAGCCCAGAGAAATGCTCCATAGACATTAGAGGGAAAAGGAAGGTTCGAAAACGACTGTACAGGGCGCATAGTAATGTCAAAATGTGTGAATTCCTCTCTCCATCACAGAACCCAAAGCATGAAGAGAAATGCCAGATTTTCGAGCTGCTTGGATCTGGAGCACGTGTCTCTAGGGGACTTGTGTTTTCCCCTATATGGCAAGTCCTGCAGTGAATGGGTCCTCAATAGATCAGAAAACCACGGAAATACCCACCAAGCTACAGGGACAGTACAAAAGACGCATCAGCTCTCTTTCGCAGAGACTCCGAGGTCTTTGATCCTGAGCATAAGACTTAGGAAGGGCTTCTGGGTGTCTTTGACTCAAGTCCCTCTTTCTGCTAATGGAGTGCTAACTTTCAACCGGTTTTTGCTACCTCTTTCTTCCTTCCTTCACGTATCACCACGCTCGTTTGCGATACAAACAAGGAATTCTATAGACAAGTGAACAAAATACACACATGCATACATACGTACGAGGAGGAAGAACACACACACACACACACCACACACACACACACACACACACACAAGATGCATGTCTTTTCCCGCTGTTCAGATACGTGCGTGCCTTCAGGCTTTGGCACTTCTTTTTGGATTTCCTTTTCCTTTTGGATTTCCGTTCCTTTGCTTGTTTTCCATGGATCTTTTTCCCTTGGCCAAGAAAAAGACAACCGTGGCAATGAACAGCTTCCTAACACTATGGGATACATTCATGCGTCTGTCATACGGTGTGTATCTTGGCAATTAGGGGGATGTTTCGACCGTGCAAATGCCCACCGGGGTTCTGCACGGGAGCGGCGCGAGGTTTCCACCTAATACATATTGTCGGCTTAGACTTGAGCAAGTGAAGCCACTTCATGTTTCGAACCAATGCACGAGGCCACACTGCCCATCCGGTATGCAACCCTGCACACTAGCGGGCATCATTGATCACTTTCTTGCCACCCTGGACAACTCAAAAACGATAGGCCATGACCGCAGCAGGGTGCATTTCTTTGCTTTTCAGGAAGCTTCGACCACTTGTTGTTGTCTCTCAGCATTGGAGGGGTCTTTGTAGCCCTCTGTGGGCGTGCTCCATTCACTGGGTTTCGAACGTTGGCTTTTGGGTTTCAATGTTGTGTTCAGCTCTGCCTCAGTCGGGTCACTGACCTTTCTCACGTATGTTGCCAATGTCGAGAAAAATGGTCATTTCTGGTGCTTTCGCCATGCTCCTCATCCCTTCGGTTTGGTTTGCAATGGATCGCTGTGCTTTGGTTTGGGGGGCGGCACATTGGTTCGGTTTGGTTTGGATGTCTTTGGATGCGTTGTGCTTTCGTCTTCCTAATGCTCTCCAGGTCTTGTGGACAGCACCAGAGGACACAAAACCGTTCGCATTATCCCTTGGGAAGCCGATGCGGATCACGTCCGACTAGAACTCTCAGAGAGCTGACCAAAGCCCTAGGTGACTGGAGGGTGTGGCCTCCAAAGGCCTGGAGGCGGGCCCAGTGGAAACGGGGCGGGCCAGTGGCCTGAGCTGCGTCCAGTCCCAGAAGCCTTTGCCACGGCTGCCGGCCTCACCGTTTCCCTGGCTACCGCTTCCTGGCGTTCGCCGCCAGCTTCACACGCGCTCAGCACAGAGACCGCGCGGGCGGCCAAAGCAGCGGGGAGCCTGTCAGGGGACTCTGACAGCTCCATCTCCCCGGGTCGGCCATCCAAAAGCGGCAGCCTGTGGGCCACGTCCGCTGGCTTCTTTCGACCCACCAAGCCAAAGACCGAGTCGTCCGCACCCTCACCGGCTCCCGTCCGGAGGCGGGCACACAGTCGCTTGGCAAGAAACGACCCTTCGAGCCTGGCTTTCTCCTCTAGGCCCCCCCGGTGACTCTGGGATCAGGTGGCTGGTGGATGCCGGGCTCTGGCGCGCGCGGCGCAGGACGTTCCGAAGGTGCGCGGCCTCTGCCGGGAAGAAGCGAGCGGCACCGGGGGATCTGGCCAAGCCCCAGTGTCCCCAGGCATGGCCCACTGGTCGCTGGGCCCCACACCTGCATCCCGACGCCCTGCTTCACGTCAGCGATGACCGAAGAAAGGGCCTGCGTTTCCGGTCTCCGTGGTGATGCGGAGGAAACAGCTGCACGCCACTTGGCTCAATGCGGGCAAACACACACGAGATCCATGGCCAAGGCGGATGGCGCTGGCCGTGCTCGACGCCACGCCCACCTCTCGCCCATAGCACGCGAGAGCGAACTCGCGTGGCGCGCTACTCCAAGCTGGCTCGCTGCCCTGCCTCTGGCACGTGTATGTGCCACCTCCCTTGCCGGCCTGTGGGCCCCACACGCCAGCAGTTGCGGCGCTGCTGGCCAAGACACCCCTTCGCCGAGACCCGCTCAACCCGCCTCGGCTTCTCGGCTCCTCCGACCCCGGCTCCCCGCTCTCCCGAGTCCGGAACGGAACCTAGGCCAGGCCCCAGGCGACCAGCAATTCGGGCCGGATTTCCATCCCCGCCAAGAGAGCAGGGCGTGTCCCGCGTCCTTCCTCGGGCCGTCAGCCGCCCGCAGAACACACGTCTCATCACACTCCGCCACATCCCCGCCGCTCCTCCAACTTTGAGAAAGGGCCCCCAGGCTGGGTCACATGGCCCATTGGGCCACAGGGATCGAACTCGGAAGCCGCAGGGGCACAATTGGACGCCATCGCTGTCGGACCCCAAGCGGACTCCTTCTTGGCCGAGGGACGAGCTAAGAATGCCCCTCACACGGGGACACGGGGACGGGGACAGATGGCGCAAGAAGGAAGCTCCTTCCACGCCACCAGGATCCCGGCTTCAAGGCCTCCTGTTCTCCATGCTCACACCTATTCACACCATGCAGTCTCACTCTCCGGCACCAGAAGCTGGCCAAAGAACACTAGTGCCAATGCATGATAGAAATGTGCTCGTTCCCTTTCTTCGGAATTCTCCAGGAGTGAGGTTCATTTGTGTCTTGGAGCAGGAGAGGAGGAGGAGGAACATGAGGAAGAGGGAAAGGAGAAGAAGAGGAGGAGCAGAAGACGAGGAGGAGGAGGAGCAGGAGGAGAGAGGAGGAGAGGAAAGAAAGTGTCGGGAGCCACACAAAGACAAAAAAGATGGCCACGGTTCATGAGGTTCCTGCTTCACTTCCTGGAGATTAGCTGCAAAGCCCGCGCGCGCAACACAATGAAGCCCGCGCGCGCCAAAAGATACTTTCTCTCCCCTCCTTCCCCATTATCTTATACCAATCAGAATGTAGCTTATTGCCACCCCTGCTACGCGGCCAATCCCCTGCCTACATGTATCCTATAGCCCACTCCGCCCCTGAACACCAGTGTATATATACCCCTGTCTCACAATAAAATTGAAGGCTTGATCAGAGTATTGTCTTGCCTTCGCTCTTCTCTCGCCCCCATTTTCTTTCAGGTCGGATCCTCCTCGTCCCCACAAATAACTAGGTCCCGCGGGTCGGGACAAGTGGCGCCCAACGTGGGGCTCGAGGCTCGGATCCTTCACAGGCGGACCCCCGAGTAAGATATCGTCTGGCCAGACCCCTTTTTTGATGATGCAATAGGAGACGCCTTTCGCCGCTCACGGAGGTCGTCGTCCCTGGTGAGTACCGGCCGCCTTACAAGAAAATGGGAACTAGATTAAGTAAAGAAGCGGTCTTCATAAGAGACCTAAAAAGTTCACTTAGGGAGAGAGGAGTTCGAGTTAAAAAGAAAGACTTGGTAAAGTTTTTTATTTTTGTTGATGAAGTCTGTCCGTGGTTTATTGTTAATGGCCCCGAAATTCACCCTAAAAAATGGCAGAAAGTAGGTAGAGATTTAAATGATTATCTTATCAAAAACGGTCCCGATTCTGTTCCTGTTTCGGTATTTTCTTACTGGGGTCTTATCAGAGATATTGTTGAAACTACTGACCCTGATAAACGCCAACTCTTGTCAGTAGCAGAATATTGCCTTCGCCCTCTATCTCGGGCAGCCTCAAGGTCGTCTCTTTCGGGCGATCCCCCTGCTCCAAAATCAGCTAAGTCCCCCTCCCCCAGCCCGACGCCATCTTTGCTCAATGCCCTCCCTGATGCCCCTCCCAAATGTTGCATTTATCCGCCTCTCCCTCGAGATTCGGACCTTGTTGATACACAAAAGGTTTTTCCGGTCCTGTCCAAGGGCCAAAATGGCGAGCCTTTGGATCCGGGAGACGCGGCCGAACTAGAAGGCGAAGCGGCCAGGTATCACAACCCAGATTGGCCCCTTGCCGCCCCGTCGCTTAATCTCCCTTCTTACACTCCCCCTATTCGGCCTCCCAATGTTTGCGCCCCGGCCTTTTTGCCCCCGTCGGCCCCCCCACTGCCCCTCCGGCTCCCGGTCCTGTTAGCCCCCCTACCGGTACTGAAGACCTCATAGCGCAGATAGTAGAACAAAGAATAACCCGCCATCTCCAAAAATTGGTTGTTTCCCAACCTTCGCAAAAGGGTCCCTCTAGAAAACCGCTTATAACCACAAAACCTAAAAAACTGCTCTTTCCTGTTCTTACCCGGGCCTCCGCCCGCTCTGACCCCGCCTCCACAACACATAGTCCGGAGGAGGGTGAATATCGAGAGCGGTGGCGAAGATGCCCCTGCAGCCCCGGAAATAGAAAGTGAGAGGGAGGAGCAGACTGAGCCGGAGCCGGCCGAGCCTGCTGATAGCCCTAGAGAATTTTATAAAATCCATTTCAAAAGCTTAAAAGAGCTGAACGCGGCCGTTAAAGCTTATGGCCCCAATGCCCCTTTTACTCTTTCTGTTCTTGATTCGCTGTCTCGAGGAGGACATTTACTTCCAAGTGAATGGCTGCGTATAGTCCAGGCTGTGCTTACCCGTGGTCAGTTTTTAACTTGGAAGGCAGATTTTGCTGACCGCTGCCAGACCATCGCTGCTGCCAATGTAAAGGACCCTCATTCCCCAACAGCATCCTGGACTTTTGATAAGCTTACGGGACAGGGCAGATATATCTCTGAAACTAGGCAGCAGCGCCTCCCCCTTGGTCTTTTATCTCAAGTGAAAGATGCGGCCTTGGGCGCTTGGATTTCACTCCCTGCTTCCGGGACTGCTAATACTCCCCTAACTAAGATTACTCAAGGCTCGCAAGAAGATTACAGTGAATTTGTTAGCAGGCTGTTAGAGGCCGCCGAAAGAACACTTGGTTCCGAGGCTGCCAATGATAAGATTGTAAAACAGTTGGCCTATGAAAACGCCAATTCGGCATGTCGAGCAGTCCTCCGAGGTAAGACTCGGGACAAAACTCTTGATGAAATGCTGAGAATGTGTAGAGATGTTGATCCTTTTACATCTAAAGTTCAAGCCCTTTTAGCTGTAGGTGCCGCTGTTCAGACTCCCCCGGCTTCTTATCCTCCTCCCTTCCCAGGGGCGCATCGCCTATGCGTAACTGCTTTAAATGCGGACAGCCAGGCCATTTCGCTCGCCAATGCCCTACCACGGCTCCTCCTCCTAGAGTTGGGTCAATCCCCGGCATTTGCCCTCGCTGCCATAAGGGGCGGCACTGGGCCAAAGAGTGCCGTAGCAATCCAACAAATCCTTTTTACAGCACCACAAATCCTTTCACCCCCCCTTTCAGGGAAACGGGCTGAGGGGCCAGCCCCGGGCCCCCCAGCCAATTCCATTCCAGCCGGCCTCGGGGAACAGCCAAGCTGTAGCACTCCCGCCCTCTATCGGGCCACACCCGGGAGTGCAGGACTTGACCTCTGTGCCTCCTCCTCAACAATATTAACACCTGAAGAGGGAGTTACAATTATTTCTACAGGAATTTATGGCCCACCTCCAAAAGATACCTATTTTCTAATTTTAGGGCGAGCTTCCACCACGATAAACGGCCTTATTGTCCACCCTTCCTTAGTTGACAATGACTATACTGGAGAAATAAAAATTCTTGCTAGTGCCCCTCAGTGCCCTGTCAGTATTATGAAAGGCCAGCGCCTTGCGCAGGCGCTCCCCCTCCCTTTAAGTACATCTTACCCTGCTATCCATAAAAAGCGAGGCCCCTCTACCCCAGGTTCTTCAGACTTATATTGGGTCCAGGCTATTACTAAAGAACGCCCTACCCTTAAACTTAAGATCCAAGGAAAATTATTTGGAGGGATTTTAGATTCGGGGGCCGACTCTACGGTCATATCTCAGGCTTCATGGCCCCCCAGCTGGCCCTTACACGCCTCCTTGACCCATTTGCAAGGAATTGGGCAGTCAAGAAACACTTTACAAAGTTCACAGTTATTGAACTGGGAAGATGAAGTAGGAAATAACGGATTCATTCAGCCTTTCGTAGTTCCTGGGTTGCCGGTAAATCTTTGGGGAAGAGATATCCTTTCCCAAATGAAGGTCATCATGTGTAGCCCTAATGAAGTTGTAGCACAGCAGATGCTTTCACAAGGTTACCTCCCTGGTCAAGGGTTGGGCAAACTAAAACAGGGAGATCCCAGCCCAATACTGGCTACGCCTAAGACAGACCGCTCAGGTTTAGGGTTTGAAAAACATTTTTTGTAAGGGCCGTTGCTCCTCCTGCACTCCAAGCAGACAAGATTACTTGGAAAAGTGATGTTCCTGTCTGGATCGATCAATGGCCCCTTACTACTACAAAATTAAATGCAGCCATAGAGTTAGTGCAGGAACAGCTGGCTGCTGGACATATTGAACCTTCTACATCCCCTTGGAACACTCCAATCTTTGTAATCCAAAAGAAATCAGGCAAATGGCGGCTCTTACAAGACCTCAGGGCGGTCAATAAGACTATGGTCCCTATGGGCGCATTACAACCTGGAATTCCCTCTCCAATAGCCATCCCTAAAGGGTATGTCAAATTAGTTATTGATCTAAAAGATTGCTTTTTCTCCATACCTTTACATCCTGATGATTGCAAACGTTTTGCCTTTAGTTTACCCATTACCAATTGTGTAGGGCCTTCTCCTCGGTTTCAATGGAGAGTCCTCCCACAAGGAATGGCCAACAGCCCTACTCTTTGCCAAAAATTTGTAGCCCAGACTATAGACCCCTTTAGGTTGCTCTTCCCCACTTTGTATATTATCCATTATATGGATGATATTCTTCTTGCCGGTCCTGACCAGCAACAGCTCTATGCGGCCAGTCAGCAACTAGTCACTGCCCTCCGAGATCGAGGACTACACATTTCCCCAGAAAAAGTCCAGGTCCACCCCCCTCAACTATTTTTAGGCTTTGAATTATTTTCTAATAAAATCCTCACTCAAAAAATTCAGCTAAAGAGAAGCTCCTTAAACACTCTTAATGATTTTCAGCGTCTGCTAGGAGACATCAATTGGCTTAGACCTTATTTAAAACTGACCACCGGAGAGTTAAAGCCCTTGTTTGATGTCCTACGCGGAGATCCTGATCCCTCCTCCCCCCGCTCGCTTTCACCAGAAGCACAAAGGGCGTTAACCATTGTAGAGCGGGCTATTTCTGAACAGACCATTAGCTACTTCTCTCCACATTTAAGTTTGTGGCTGCTCATTTTTCCCACTCCCTTCTCCCCTACAGGAGTCCTTTGGCAAAACCATCCACTATTTTGGGTTCATTTGCCAGCCTCCCCCCTAGAGTCTTAGCTACCTATCCTCAATTAGTTGCTGCCCTCTTACGTTTAGGCCGAGAGGCAGCCCTCAAGTTGTTCGGGAGAGACCCTGAAGTTATAACCCTCCCATACAACACGTCTCAGTTACAATGGCTTATTCAACATGATGATGATTGGGCAATCAGCTGCACCTCCTTCCAGGGGACAATAGACAATCATTACCCTGCGGACAGATTAGTCCAGTTCCTTCAAAAGACCCCGGTTGTCTTTCCCAAAAGGACTAAAACCACACCAATTGCTGGGGCCGTAATGGTGTTCTCTGATGGGTCCTCCTCCGGTATAGCCGCCTTCAGCATTAATGGGCAGATTACTCGAATACAGACAGACCTCTCCTCTGCACAGCTTGTTGAATTAACTGCAATAATCAAGGTTTTTGAGCTTTTAATAGATGCCCCCTTTAACCTTTACACTGATAGTGCCTATGTAGCCACCTCTGTTCCCCTATTAGAGACAGTGCCTTACATACGTCCCTCTACAAATGCTTCCCCCCTATTCGCAAAATTACAAAAACTAATTCTAAACCGCGGTGCCCCTTTTTTCATCGGGCACATACGCGCTCACTCTGGCCTTCCGGGGCCGCTTGCCAAAGGCAATGACAGGGTTGATCTGGCAACTCAATTAGTAGCCTCTGTCACGTCAGACTCACCCTTGGTTGCAGCCCAACGGGCTCATGAACTACATCATCTCAATGCTCACACTCTTAGACTCAAATTTTCAATCACCCGAGAACAGGCCCGCCAAATAGTTCGGCAATGTCAAGGATGCCTAACTCTCCTCCCAGAGCCTCATACCGGAATCAACCCCCGGGGGTTAGTCCCAGGAGAGATATGGCAAATGGATGTCACTCATTACCCTCCCTTTGGTAAATTAAAATATATTCATGTGTCTATTGACACCTGCAGTGGTTTTCTATGTGCATCCTTGCAAACGGGAGAGGCAACTAAAAACGTTATTACCCATGTTCTCTCATGCCTGGCATATCTGCCACAACCTAAAGTTTTAAAAACTGACAATGGCCCTGGATACGCCAGCTCTAGCTTTAAACAGTTCTGTGCACAGTTAGGTATTAAGCACATAACGGGAATTCCTTATAATCCCCAAGGCCAAGGTATTGTTGAAAGAGCCCACTTAACTCTTAAAAACATGTTATTCAAACTTCAGTCGGGGGGAGAAGCACTCTACCCGAAAACAGGTAATGCAAAGACACTCCTAAATCATGCACTATTTGTTCTCAATTTTCTTACCCATGACTCCGCGGGTAAAACCGCTGCTGATCGCCTTTGGCATCCCTCCACGGCAGATAACTATGCACAGGCTATGTGGAAAGATCCGATGACCAACACATGGCACGGGCCTGACCCTGTACTCATATGGGGGAAAGGACATGCTTGTATATATGATGCTAAGGTACAAAATGCCCGATGGCTCCCAGATAGACTCATTAAACCCCTAGACACAAATAAAAGCAAAAACAATAATAATTCCAATCCAGGGCATATTAACCCCTGAGAAGCCTTCCCTTTTTGTTTATTTTCAGGAGGCAAAAATGAAGACATGCACGCTACTGATCCTCGTCATGGCCCTTCGCCCCGTTTGGACCCATCAAATTCTCAATTTCACCTGGACAATCATCAATGAAGCCGGAGATGTCGCCTTTTCCATCTCCTCTCTGACAGTCACTACCCCCTGGCTCACACTTACTCCAGACTTATGTCGCTTGGCTGCAGGGGCGTCCCCCGGCTGGGGATTACCAGATAAGTATCTTCCCCTCCCCGAGGCACCCCAGGCACCGGAGCCTAGAGACCAGTTCCATAGTCCTGCAGGTTGCAACACAGCTCGTAGGAGAACCTTTCTCAGAGAATCTGACTTCTATGTTTGCCCAGGGGGGCATAGAGATAGGGCTCTCAATTATCGATGCGGCTACAGGGAGTCCTTTTTCTGCGCCTCTTGGGGCTGTGAGACCACAGGCGACGCCTCCTGGCAACCCAGCTCCACTTGGGACTATATTTCTGTAAAAAAGGGATGGCACAATTCTAAACGTAATGACACCCCTACCCCTGAGTGTCAAAATAGCCAAAATACAAAAGGATGGTGCGCACCGCTCTCCATTGCCTTTACTGACAAGGGAAAAAGGGCCCCTATTGATGGATGGCTCAGGGGACATGAATGGGGGCTAAGGCTTTATATTTCAGGAACTGACCCTGGGCTCACTTTTAAATCAAATTACTTCGATCCATTCCAAACGCCAACAAGCACGTTATCCTTGGCCCTATTGCCCCTAAGACAAAAGACCCAAAACCTTCTAACCCTTCCCCCCTGTCTGCTAGTACTGTTTTCCAGGCTTTGCTCCCCCCGGTTTTACCCTCTACAGGCGAAATCCTTAAAGGCCTGGCTAATGTGACTGCAGAATCCCTTAACTCCACTGGATATAGCGAGTGCTGGTTATGTTTCTCCCCCGTTCCCCCGTTTTACGAAGGGATAGCAGTTTTAGTCAATACCTCAGCAGACCTCATACTTACCAATGACTCCAGCAAGACTCGCTGGTCAGATCCCTTCCGTTTTTCAGAGACCTCTCCGGGTCTCACGTTGGCTCAGCTTTCGGGAATAGGCCTCTGTATACATAGCCCCCTCTTGCGTCTACCCCCTCAGCTAGTACCCATTTGTAACAGCTCCTTCTCACCCCCGCTGTCCTATGAATATCTTGTCGCACCCAACGGTACTTATTTTGCTTGCTCCTTTGGCATAACGCCCTCCGTTAACCCGCGCTTACTAATATCTAACAATGAATATTGTGTTTTAGTCATGCTCATGCCCAAAATTTCCATACATCCCACCGAAGACCTCCTTCCATATTACTCGGGCTCTGCTCGTACTAAGCGTGAGCCGGTAACCGCCATTACCTTATCTGTATTATTAGGATTGGGAGCAGCTGGGGCCGGAACAGGCATTGCCTCCATAATTACTTCTAAACAACAATATTATGCTCTTAGTCAGGCTATTGATAAAGACATACAAAATCTGCAAGAGGGTTTAGACAGCCTGAAGGAATCTGTTGTCTCTCTCTCAGAGGTAGTGCTCCAAAATCGCCGAGGGTTAGACCTCCTCTTCTTGAAAGAAGGAGGCCTCTGCGCTGCTCTTAAAGAAGAATGTTGCTTTTATAAAGACAAAACAGGATTAGTACAAGATAGCATCGATAAAGTTAAGAAAAACCTAGAGGCCAGGCAAAAACAAAGAGAAAAAGATGAGGCCTGGTACAAAAACTGGACCTCTGCCACCCCTTGGCTAACTACTCTGATCCCCACCATCCTTGGACCCTTGGCAGGATTCTTCCTTTTAGTGTCTCTTGGCCCCTGGGCCTTAAGAAAACTGACAGTTTTTATTCGAGAGCAGGTTGACCAGCTCGTCAAGCCAGCGGTTGCTGTTCATTATCACAGACTTACAGCCTGTGATGAAGAGTCTTGCATCGAGCCAACCAATGCTCCAGGTCTCCGGTTCTCAACTTTACAGGCGCCTCGACCGTGGTACCATCGATTTTGGCACCGTACTTAATATGGCTCATATGCTGGTCCGCCAGAACCAGGCATGCCCCTAAAGAACATGGGTATGGGCATCGAGATGAGTGTGAGACCAGGTACCGCAAGGGAGGGGTCTCTCTACAAAGAGCCTTTCTGGTCCTCCCTGAGAATATGCCTGGTTTGCACAGAGGTTGGTATCCATGACTATATAAGGCCATTACTTTTCAAAAATCATTTTCGCTCTGCCTCTCCTCCCCAAAAGATACCAAGAGCGTCTGCAGGATATCCAATCCTGCGGGAGGAACCAGGCCTCTATTCCCTCACTCGATTAAGGCCCACCTTTCTAAAATAAATAGAAAGGGAGGAGATGTCGGGAGCCACACAAAGAAAAAAGATGGCCACGGTTCATGAGGTTCCTGCTTCACTTCCTGGAGATTAGCTGCAAGCCCAAGCCCGCGCGCGCCAAAAGATACTCTTCTCTCCTCCTCCTTCCCCATTATCTTATACCAATCAGAATGTAGCTTATTGCCACCCCTGCTACGCGGCCAATCCCCTGCCTACATGTATCCTATAGCCCACTCCGCCCCTGAACACCAGTGTATATATACCCCTGTCTCACAATAAAATTCGAAGGCTTGATCAGAGTATTGTCTTGCCTTCGCTCTTCTCTCGCCCCCATTTTCTTTCAGGTCGGATCCTCCTCGTCCCCACAAATAACTAGTCCCGCGGGTCGGACACCTTCCCTGTCGTCTTGCCACCAATGCACTTAGCAGAATCCTCAGAGGCCGCCGCCCGCGTTCCGTCTGGGTTCTCAGTTGCACTCAGCGGGAGGGATCTGCGAAGCGTGTTGACCATCTCACCTGCGGTGTCGAAGGCAAGAGCAAAAGGCTGCCAACAGGCTTCATGTGGGCGAGGAGAGGAGGCATCCGAAAAAAATGCGAAGGAAAAGGGCTTGCAGAAATGACCAAGTCAGCCGGTTACAGATTTACCATCTCCTATAAATCTCTTAATGGCCTTCTGGAAACTCTTGCCACATGTGGTGCTGTGGCAGCCAATACCCTGCTTGGCCATGTCCTGCTCAGATAAGTTCCTTCCTGACCGCCTTCTCCGCCTCACTCCTGGACTCTCCAGCTCACATCTGTTGATTCATAGCTTGCCAAACAACTAATGTTCTTCCTTATCCCTGTAGCTGGGTAGGAATAACAAGACTGTATAAAACTGCCTGTTATGTTACAATCGGGGCTCAGCCTTTGGATAGGAATCTGCTGAGCCAGTGCCGGCATCAGTGAGTGCTGCTTCCTGCTTATAGGCTTGGCGTCCCTTCTCTCCATTCGGGAATCCTGTCACGGTGCCGATAATGCCTAGGTCGTGGGTTCTACAAGACAAACGACCTGTAAATAGATAAGGCCAGTGGTCTGGAAAGTCCTTCCTTTTTGCAGCACCCCTCCCCCCCCCCACCTGAAACTCCCACTCCTCATCCTGAGTCATGAGGTACAGACAAGACCTCAGATAAAGGAATCATGCGTCCCTTGCAGGGACACTGCAAAGATATATAAACTGCAAGAAATCTAACCAAGAGGAGCTCGCACGTGGGTGCTGTTAAGCCCCACATGCTCCGCCGGCTAATAAATTCTCCTTCTTCCGATAAGATTGTCTGAGTGTCCAGTTTCCTCCATCGAGTCTCGCTTCCTGCAACACGTGGCCTTGGATGTGGGGATAGTGAATTATGGTGGAGCCACACAGTGGAACACTAGGCTGCTATTTAAAGAACTAAGTATACGTATATGTAATGGCTTGGAGCGATTTCCATGGGAAAACTTTAAAACTTTCTCTTGGACTATAAAATGCATACAGAAAGTGAACACGCCTAAAGTGCACAGTTTAATAACTTTGCACAAACAAAACACACTCATGCAACCAGCCCCTAGAACAAGAAACCAACGTTATCATTGTCCCCAAAGGCCCTCTCGTGTTTCCTTCCAGCCACGACCTACAAAGTCATAGTGTCATAACTTCCTCCTAGTCACTGCTTACAAGGTCACCACCCTCCTGCCTTCTAACCGCCTAGAGTCCTTTGGTCAGTTCTGCACATTTATACCGGCGAATCACACAGCACCCACTCTTCTGGCTGGCTTCGCTGGGTGACCGTCGTGATTGTGAGATTCATCGACATGGTCACGTGTGTAGTTGTTTTTGTTTGGATTTGTTTATTCTAATCATGGTATCATATTCCACCATGTGAGTGCACCACATTTATCTATTCTACTGTTGACGGGCATTTGACTAGATTGAAATTTTCAACTATTATGCACAGTATGGCTGTGAACATTGTGGCCCGTGCCTTCAGTAAACACTGTATCTCCCTTCATGGGGACCATCGTTTCCTTTATCTGAACCTAATTTTAAGAGAAGTGCAACTTCAGCCAAGGTTAGGTTCTTAGCCTCAGCAAGGGTTTGAGGACAAATATTTCCTGAGAGAAAAGCGAAACCCTGAGACTTGGGGTGGCACATCTGCCAATGCAGTTGACCACTTGGCTGCCGCTCCCAATTTCCCAGAACCCTCCGGGTCTGCAGAAGGGGCCCAGTCCACTTGTTAAAGACAATGGCTCCCCATGTGGATGCTGCTGCAGAAGTCTGGAAGGAAGCAGATACCTCACAGGACACCGCTTGCCCCCTGGGAATCTATTGCAAAACTCTGCCTGCATTTCCCCTCCTGACCACAAGACCAATACCTGAGGTTATGGCCCCCCTGGGGATATGCTGGGCTGAGGGAAGAGGAGGTGAATATGTCCTGGCAGGACCCAGAAAAGCGAGCCCGGTAGTAGATCTCGAGGTCCTGGATCAGGGTGGTGGAAAAGACTGTGAATTAGGAAGAAGTGGTCAATATGCGGGAACTCGCACACACCTGCCAAGCCGGGGAGGCTGGTACTCGCACACGGCTGGGAGAACTCCTGGGAGCTTGGAACCAATGTCACCCCACATTGAATGATGTCAACATGCCAGAACGGCTGGTGGCAGAGCGTGGAAGACGGGGTCAACGGCGGGCAGAATCTAGCAGGCTAAACTGGAACTGTTATATTTGACCTGAAAACCCACCGAATAAGTATTATCCTTGAAAAGTCCTGGGGGCCACTCCATTTACAGGGAAAATACGTCGGTGAGAGGACACGAGCATTGCCGAGAGGCTCCACGGTTGCTTCAAGGTAGGCAACGTCGTCACATAACTGAGCTTCGCAGGATCAATAGGAGCCGGTGGAATGCCAGGACGGCAGAGGCAGGTGGAAGCACTTAGCTGTCTGGGGCAAGGTGAGCATAATTAATGGACCAGGTAGCAAGTCCTGATGACTATGAGAACGAGAGGCAAGATCAAGATCCTGGAGGCAAGGGAGGCGACGACTTGGTCGCTTTCTTGGTGTCTGGAGGTATTAGAAGTGGATGCATTTAGCAGTCGACACGATCCTCTCACTGATTTTTTGGGTCGTGAGGGAGATGTGATCACCCTGGGGCTTGTCAAGTGGAAACCCTTAACCTGCCCCTTAAACTGCCGGGACCAAGAATGTTAATAAAAAACACTAGCGCGTTTGCTGAGAAGACCAGAGCCTGGTGACACTCTCTAAGACCGGAAGGACACAAGGTGGTGGTCCCATCACATCTGCCTGGAACTCACCAACGACAACGGACTAGTATGAACTTGACCAAGGAGTGGCCCAAGTTGCGGCCTCCGTGCCTACAGAGAGGACTTCGCTGGAGTCGATGGTTTGTGTGAATGACTACTGATCTGGCAAATGTATCCTTTTCCATACCCGCCAGGATGAAGGAATCGAGGCGGTTCATGTTAGTTCACGTAGCCTGGACACCTGTATACTGTCTTCGTCTTGTCCCAGGACTGTTAATTTTCTTCTCTGTCACGGATTCGTCCTAAGGAATCCCGGGCATCCAGACGTTGCTCAGAATGTAGTTAGTTCACTGTGATAATTGAAAGACTGGAATGATTCCATTTTTCTGAGTGATCCCAAGATGAATTGTACGAAAAGTTCCCCAAAGGCCAGTGGTCAAGAACAATGCCTTACCACCTGGCCAAACCAGCCAAGCCAGCTAATCGTGGGCCTTAAGGCACCCCCACCCTTATTTCCTCCTGCACATATTCTGATTACTGCACCCGGCACCTTCTGCACTCGGCCCTACCTTCTGCGCTCTGCCCTTTCTGCGCACGGCCCCTCTATACGCAGCCCCACTGTGCATGGCCCCCTCTATATGCAGCCCCACTGCGCACAGCCCCCTCTATATGCAGCCCCACTGCGCACAGCCCCCTTTTGCACGCAGACCAAACAACCTACCACCCAATCCCTTTAAAGGTCAACCTAACCCCCCCAATCAGGTAACGCCAAGGCATCTCCCCAAGGCTTGCGGTTTTACCCTTTAAATTAGGTCCCATCCCCTCGGCCGGGGCTCCTCTCAACCACTGCTGCGTCAGTGAACGAGTGGGGTCCACACTCGAGTTTGTCAGTAAACTCCCTCTGGCGCTTGCATCGGTGTCAGTTTTCCTTCTTGGCTCGTGGAGTTCCAAACCAGGGCATTACAATAATGACATTGTGGTAAACAGACTTGATCACGAGAAGGAACAAGCAGAGAGGAACCCTACCCAGATTCAGGGGCCTGTGGCCACAGAAGTTTCAGATTGGGTGGTCTGGAGGATACCGGACATAACCTCAAGACAAAGAGCAAGGAAAATACATCGCATTTTGCAATCCCTGCCTCTCAGTGACCAGTCTGATAAAACTCGGGGGGAGTTTTGAACTCAGAGTCAGCAGGTGTAGGTGAGAAGTGGGGCCAGAGGTGGGGAAGCAATCAATGGAGCTCCTTCAAGGAGCAGTTCCTCAAGCTCAGTGTGTCCTGGCATAGTCCCAATGCCTGCACGCAGGCTCGCCCCAAGGGCAACATCAGAGAGTTCTTTCAGGAAACCAGGGCAGCTGGTGAGCCCAGCTTTAATCCCCTTCATTCTGGAATTTAGAAGAAACCCCCTTCACCCCCCACTCTGCTCAAGGGAGTTTGCATGACAAAACAGCTCTAATTTGCATACTATTTTGCTCTCCTGTTCTGAGGTCTCAGTCAGCTGTGTTCTGGCTGATTTTTAATTCTGATCAGATGACCAAGAATTATCAGACCTTTAAGGAAGACCTGCAACATAGAAGGACCAAACAAACAAAACCATGGCCGGACCACCAGGTGAGGAGGTACAAATTCAGGGAGCAGAAGAAATTGCAAACCTCAGCGGTCAGAGAACAAAAATGGGACACTTTGAAATAAAAATATGCTTTATAAAATAAATGTGTCCTCCAAAAGTTGGAAGAGAAAATAAAACCACAAAATAAAATAAAAACCTGCCAAGAGGTAGAACAAAATTCACAATGATGATGCAAAATATTTTTAAAGAAGACAAGATAAAGAGAATTGATTGGGAGAGCAGAGGGAACAGGTGACAGAGAAGGAGGGGCAGGAACCTCTGAGGGAAGAGGAGGGAGGTGTGTGGAAGTCACTTAGAATAAGCAGATTCAGTGCAGTGAGTTCGCCAACGGTTCAAATAAACAAAGATGTCTGTGTGGGAGGGCGGGGGGGGCGGGGAAACCATCTAGGGAAAATGGGGCCCAAGAGAAAAAACCACTTCTTCTTTCTTAGAATCTCTCCAGTGTGGCTTCTGCTTCAGAGTGACTCAGGACCTGGGAGGAAGCAGTCCTGAGGAGACTTCCTAATGGCCCAGGGCGGGAAGGGGGTCTCAGATGCCCTGCGGGGGCAGGGGGCTGCCGGCAGGGAGACTGAGGCTGGGCTGTTCCTCCAGCGAGGCTGGGTGTCGGCCCTCAGCACCGCATCTTTCCCAACGTGCACATCCCTGCGAGTATGTCTCCGTGTCTCCGTTTCTCCATGGCCCGAGCTCTGAGCACGTCTCCCCGGGCCCGCTGCACATTATGCTTCGATTTACCGGCATCCGTTTTTCAGTGACACACACACACACACACACACACACACACACACACACACACACACACACACTTGCAGTGTGGAACCCTGGCCAGCCTGGATGCTTCGTTTCCCCACAAGCACACACGTCATCACACTGCTCATACACCACGATGACTGCTCTTCTCCCATTTAATGAAATTAGGAAGTAACTAAAGATGAAAAATTAAGGGAAGTAGATTTCGACGAAGGGAAAGCAGTTCGCCTCCGCGCTCAGTCACAAGTCCCTGGAGGGCCCTGGCATTGGGCGGTCACCAGGGAGATGCTCACCAGGGGGAGAACCCGGGCGGCGGGACCATGCGGCTGCTCCTGCCTCTGCTCCTTCACGTTGGCACGTCAGGTGAGCGGGGCGGCGGCTCTGGGAACGGGAGGGACTGAGGCTGGGCAGGGAACAGCGAGGGTCGGTTCAGGGGCAGGGGACACGCCAGGGCAAATGGCCGGGCCAGGGCATCCTCCACACACTTTTTCATGAACTGAAAACCAAGTTTCTGCCGTCTCGTAGGTGGGCTCTGAATCAGGTGCCAGGTGCGTGCGGCGCGGGACCTGGGTGGTTTCAGAGCCTCCACAGCTGGGCTGGACTCGTGTCGAGAGCTGAGAACCCGTCCTCTAAGGTGCTCGGAGGACAGGGAGGAGGCGACAGCAAAGCCAGGGCGCGGCAGGCTCTCTGGACTGTCGCTCCGCCCCACTGGTTCCCTGCCTGAGTGTCTGCTCCAGAGGAGCCAAAGAGACCGTGGTCCAACGCAGTCAGTGCAAAAACAGCACGAAGCGAGTCGCGGAGTGGCGTGGGCAGGAGGGAGACCAGAGATGAGACGGTTTCTATTTCTGGGCTGAACGCCACGTACGCGGGGCAGCCGGCGCTCGGTTCTAGGGAGGGTCGAGGGACGCAGGGCCGTGTGGCGGCCACAGCTCTGCTTCCCGTCCTCCCAGATGAGGCACCAAGGAACAGGAGCCACAGGGCGGGGGGCGGGATGCAGAGAGAGTCTCTTCTGGGGAGGAGGTCCTCGTGGGCAATGAGATGGCCCATTTATTTGCCCATTGATTTGTTCGCTCTGCATGTCGGGGATGACGCCGAGAGGGAGACGTGCAGCACAAACTTACCGGGGGAAATGTGTAGCTTACTCCGCTGGCGTGGACAATAGGAATCTGTTTTCGCACAGCTCTAAGGGCCAGGAGGTCCAAGGTCAAGGTGCGGGCTGACTCAGGTCATCACGAAAGCTCTCCTTCTGGATTGCAGGCAGCTGCCTTCTTAATGTCGTTCCTCTTCGTGTACACGTGAGGGGAGGGGGAGAAAGGGAGAGGCAGAGAGAGACAGAGAGAAGAGGGAGCGCGAGCTGACTGGTGTCTCTTCCCAGAAGGGCACTCGCTCATCCCATCGGGAGACCCCCTCTACCCCGGATGGCCTCCCGAAGGCCCCGTCCTCAAATACCATCACAGGGGAGCTTAGGGCTTAGGCGTGAGTTTCGCGGTAACTGACAGCGTGGGCGCGGAGTTGAGAAAGCAGTGAACGGGGCCCGTTCGTCTGCCGTCAATTACACGCCACTGTCACTCCCGTGTGAGACCTCTTCTGCGTCCCAGAGAAGAGTCCGGCACCTTCCTCCTAGTCACTTTCCCTGCGTGGGTTGGATTTGTCCAAAAGGATGCGGACGAGCAGCCATTATTCTCAGGAGGCAGCCGAAGTGTGCCCGGGCAGGTGAGCGATTCAGAGCGACTTCCTGTCCAGCTCTCGGGGACACGTCCTCCTCGATGTACACATGGAGACGGGCGATAGCGGGTGGGAGCTTCTCAGAGACCTTTCAGAGATGCAGCAGCTCCCGATGTGCTCCGGAAAAAACCGGGATTGGGAGCTCGACTATGAACACAGCATCCGCTCGCCTGACTTTTCCAATGAGCACGAGCAGTTCTGCCTTGTCCCCTGGCCCTGTCCCGTTCAGAGCCACTGCTTGAAGCTCTGTCCATTGGGAGGATTTTCCTTCCCCACCCCACGCTTGCTTTAGGGCAGGGTTTCTCAAGCTGGGAATGGATTTGAGGCCAGGATAACGCAGAGATGGTTGCAAAGCACACTGCCAGGGATATGGAGATTATATCAGCCATAGGGCGGGGGAAGAGGGTGAATTGGCCAGTGTCTACATTTTTGTTTCTTTGACACCTGCAGTTGTGCCCATAGGAGAGTCTCCTTGTGGCTTTGACCCAGTGGAATTTCGAAGGACAAAAGGTCTGTCTGTGGGAGACTAGTCCCTCCTTGACTCCATTCAACCCCTCAGGCCCTTGGACTTACTGGAGCTGTTCACACTGCAGGAGGCTGGGGCCTGCCCGCAGGGGGGAGGTGACAGGTACCTGACTTGTGTTTTCCAGGCTCAAATCCCATCAGGGGTCCAGAGGAAGTGAGTGGCATGGAACGGGGCTCCTTGACTGTGTGGTGTCGCTATGACCCACAGTGGGAGACCTACAGGAAGTGGTGGTGTCGAGGAGCTGATCGGAGTAGCTGCAAGATTCTTGCTCGAACCCGTAAATCTGAGCGGGAGAGAAGGGCCGTGTGTCCATCGTGGACAATCGGAGAAGCTGTTCACCGTGACCATGGAGGAGCTCCGGCTAGACGATGCAGACACCTACTGGTGTGGGATCAAGAGAATCGGAGTGGATCATGGGTTTGCTGTTAAAGTGACCATCAGCCCAGGTAAGAGGATGTGTACGTGTGGCTGTGTCTCTTCAGGGCCTGCTCTGGCCTGGCCCCTGAGGCCCCTCTGCAGTGACTTAACTCACTCAGCGTGAACTGTCAGAGGGTGTTGAATTCTGAGGTCTCATGTGATCGAGAGGGGCAGGCCTTCTCTCAGATGCTCTTGTGGCTCTCGGGGCTCCCCCAGGATGGGATCGAGCCTGTCTGGACAGATGTGTTTTCTCCACAAAGCTCTGCGTACTCCCCACAGAGATCAGGGTGATGGCCTCAGTTTCAGCCCAGTGGCCAAAGGGACCTCTTCCATGGGATCCCGAGACCCCAATTCCTTCCAATGTTTTCCTGGGACCTGCTCTTTGTGGCGTTTGGGGTTGGGACTCAGAGCTGCTGCTCCCACCCCTTGTTCCATGGCCAGTATCAGGGGGAAAGAGGCCCAGCGCAGTATGGGCGCTGCAGTTAATCCCTGAGGTCTGGAAAGTCCGCAGAGGTCAAAGGGCTGCCTTCCTGGTGCCTGAAATCCCATCGTGAGCCATTTATATATCTGGGCTTAATGACGCACTCTTCCGAAACCTTTCTAGAATGCAGATACTCCTGGGAGTATTTTGGTTTGAACAAGTGCATCTGTTGGGCTCTGCTTCTGCCGACCCTCGGACAGGCAGCACCAGCTCACAGGGCACTTGCGGTGGTGGTGGGGGGAGGGGACACACAGTCAACAGAGCCCGCACCGCACCTGCAGCCTGGGAGGTCCGTTACCCACACTGCACAGCACGTTCATTGCTCATGGAATCCGACAGTGTTTCTGAGAAGGAACTGTCCCCACCGCGGAAGCTTCATAACTAGTCCACAGTCAAGGCTCTTCCTGATCATTGTGATTTTGTGTTCGGGCCTGGTCCCGACCTTAGATGTCACAGATCTTGGCTCTCTGACAAGCCCTCGTTTTGCCCTTGTCCTTGCTAAATAAATAAGCCGGAGGTCGAGGCCCTGTCATAAGCAGCAGGAGTGTTTAAAGTTCAGTTGCTCCCGCTGCTCTTGACCTGAGGCGATCCTGGGCCCCTCACCCTTCCAGCGCCTTCTCGATGTCCTCCCCGGACCTGTGCCCAGTCCCACCTGCCTCTGAGCCTCTGAGTCTCCTAGAGGCCAGGGAGAGGTGAGCGGGCCAGACCATGGGCCCCTTCCCCGGCCTTGCTCCCAGGCTCCTCAGCCAGGGCAGCCCACCCTACAGGCTCAGAGCCACGTGCAGGCTGGGGCAGGTTAGCAGGTAGAGTGTAATCTGGTTTGTATGCCAAGCAACAACTACAGCATCAACTACCACCACCACCACCACCACCACCACCACCACCACCACCACCACACCGTGTTCACAGCACCAGTCACCCCAGAAGGCACGACAGGCTCCCCGACTGTGAGCAGCACCACCCTGAGGATGACAGGTAAGTCAGCGTGGACGTGTAGTGCCCTGTGGCCCACTTGTGCCAAACTCCTCCGATGCGGGACCCTTTGCAGTCCCGAGGCCCAGCCCGGAGGCCGGCGGCCCTTCCCACTTGCGCGCAGGCCACACGGTGATCTCGGAGCCTGCAGGTCCTGTATCCTGGAGCTAGTGCAGTTGGCAGGCTCGTTGGTTCATTCACTCCTCCATCCCATTTGCACTGAGTTGTCTTCTCCGTTCCTGACACTGTGTTGAGCTCTGGAGACACAGACATGGAGCGTCCGCCCCGGAGCTCAGGGCGTGGGAGATGGATGAGCAGGCCGTCAGGGCGGCTGGCGTGGCCAGTGCGCGTGTGGGCTTGGGGGTCGTGGGCCTCAGGGATGGCTCTTGGTGCAAGTTTCAGGAGAACAGGGAGGGCCTGGGGGAGTCCTGTTTCCCTAACTACTGTTAGGGCTACAGCTGTGATACCGATGGTCCCTTGCCCTGCTAGAGCACCTGTAGCTCCCAGAGGACTTTCCTGTCCATTATTCTGCTAATGCTTCGACCCTCCGATGGCCGCCCCGTGCGGAGGAATGGGCAGGTGCACACAGTGCCATGTTACAGAGGAAGAAACCGAGCCCCGCCCCTGCTTCTCAGCGCCCTGCCCGGCCATGCAGCCAAAGAGAGGCCCCTTCCATTCCCTCCGTCCGCTCTCCTTGGCCCTCTTGGCTTTGTTTCTGGGTCTGCTGTGATCTCCTACTGCTGGGCTTTCTCATAGAATCCCAGTGAAGGATTCCTGATCTTTTGTACTCCAGGGACCCCTCTTGTCCCCTCTCCCATTGGCCTCTAATCTTAGGAGTTTCCTCATCTTATCAATCGAAGCCACATGTAATTATCGGTTCAGGTCTTTGGTCAGCATTGGGTGGATAATTCATTCATTTATTCAACAAAAACGACCGAGCACCTGCTGACGCCTATCACAAGGGGTAGGAGGATGGACAAAATACCGAGCTCTGCCCTCCAGGCACTTACAAGTGGGCGATAATTAACGCACCCAACAGAGTTAATTAATTAATCGACCGATGGATTTATTCTGCAAACTCCTGTGACTGGTGATGCGTACGAGACCGTCCTTGCTTCAGTCAGCTCGTGCCGCGTAACACAGTGCCACAGGCTGGGACGGCTTAAATGACAGGCATTTAGGTCTGGATAGTTCTGGAGGCCAGACGTCTGGATCAACGTGTCGGCAGGGCCGCCTTCTCCCAGGGCCTCTGTCCTTGGCTTGTAGATGGCCGTCATCTGCCTGTGTCGTCCCTTGGTTTCCCCTTTGTGTGTGTCTCTGTCCTAATCTCCTCTTCTTCTCCTAAGGACCCTGGTCATTTCCCTCCCCGTAGAGCAGGCAAGGGTGGGTGTTGTAAGAAATGAGGAAGGGGAGTTTGGGGGGAGCGGGGGCCATCGTCAGCCTGTGGTCGTTGCCCTCACATAGGTCATTGGAACCCCTAACTTGGTCGCAGGGAGAGGTGGGAAGAAGGACTCTGTAGGGTTGCTCGTTTCCTGTCATGTGTCCTTCCCACAGGTCCCTGCTCAGCAACGTCCGCCTCCTGCTCCTGGTCTTCCTGGAGGTGCCCCTGCTCCTGGCCATGCTGGTGCTGTCCTCTGGGTGAACCGGCCTCAGAGCTCTGGGGCGAGGCCGAGTCAGCTTGCTCGTGAGACTCGGTAACCCCACGTTCGTAGGTGCCTCGTTCGAGAGAGAGATCCGAGAAGAGAAAGGAATTCTTAGGATGAAATGACTGCACAGCACTGGCCATGGTTCTCGAGGCAGCGTGGGCCTCAGGAACCTAGAACTGCAATGCCTGGGCTGCTGGCACGTGCTCTGGTTTCCCCCTTTTCACTGCAGCCCCCCGTCCTTCCTTCTTCCTGAGGTCAACACAGCAAGACACGCAAGCAGAAGTCCAGGACGAAAGGCATTTCTCCTGGGACCCAAGTCCTGGTGGGCCGTTTCTGATCTCTAGTCTGTGAGCCACCTGCCGTGGTAACGGACATGTTTGCATTCCACGGGGCTCAGGGCTGCAGCCAATCATGGGTTTCGAAATTCTAGAGCCCATGACTAGAAAGACTGAGCCAAAGCCTGACGACGTGCCAATCGCCAGTGAAGACCCGCATCCACCGGCGATCCTTCCCCTGCTGCATTTTCATCATTACGGGGAAGGGACTCTGGTGCCAGCTCTGTCCCTTGCTGCCTGGACGTGCACTCTGGAAGCTGAAATCGATAGCAATCCCCTCATCGTCATCGTAATCCTGTTAATGTGTATCAATGTTTTTACCTCTCTGGGAGTATTCCATGTGGCCGCTACTCTCATTTTGGGGTGCAGAGGGAGATACCCACGCTTTTGGAGGGGCTGGAGGAATCCATGATCAGACCTGGAGCTGGAACAGATCTAGCAACTATGACCTCGGGGAGGTGGCGGGAGGGGTGAGGCTGGAGGGGTCCCCTTATCCTTTTTTTAAAAATTATTATTTATACCTATAGCACCTGGTCTTCCTAGTGGTCTCCCATCCAAGTACTAACCAGGCCCAACCTGCTTCACTCTGAGATCAGACATTGGGCTTGTTCAGGGTGGCTGGCCGTAGACCATGGACCATGGCTCCACTCAGGACCTTCTGCGTGTAAAGCAGACATGCTGAGCGCTACACTGTGGAACCACGTCCTCCTTATTCTTTTAAAGAGCCTGGACTAGGATTGCCCCCATCTGGATGAAGCCTTTTCTGGCTGGTGGGTTAATTGTGGAGGAGGGAGGAGGACATTGGGGAGCTGCTTCATAAAGACAAAAGGACAACTCGATTCTTCCTCTCGCATTTCTCCCCAGACTTTAATGGCAGGGCAGCTTCAAGACCGAAAAGGGAGGCCACTAGAGCAGAGGGACAGCTAGCCAGGGCAGGAGAAGCAGCATCAGCCCAGGCCAGGGGGGTCGGTGCAGGACACGATGACGGGAGACCTGGGCCACGGAGGACCCTGCTCACCCTGCTCAGCCCCTCACTTGGACGCCTCTCCCTTGACACCCATGCCAACCTGCCCTCACTTGGTCGCCCTCTGCCCTTTGCTGGGGCCCTCATGGAGTCCTCCCATGAGCATCTTTTTAACAATACATTTAAACTGTCTATCAACTCGGTGCCATAGAAGATGAGGACTCCGGCATCTCACCCTTTGCCACCCTCCTCTTCCCAGTGCTGCTCGTGTTAGCGTAGTACTTTTTGTATTGATGATATTCATATTCTCTTCTGTAAATATTTCCTATGGTAGTTTAGTCCTTTTCTGTTTTTAAGCATATTCATTGCTCACCTTAGCCTCTTCTTTTTCCTTATTTGACTTATGCCTTTGTTGGCAGAATTTCAATACGATGTAGATTTTGCTATTTCCCAGGGGCTCACAGTGCTGTATTTCATAAGTTCTTGCGTGCGCAAGAGTGTTTGTTAGCAGAATACTTGAAAAAACAACACTCCTGCATATGAAATTCCCAGAATGTCCTGCATTTTTTTCTCAGAACGCGTAGATTTTCCTTCGTGTCTTCTGGGATGCGGTGCTGTCGTGATGCCCGAGGCCAGCCTCTTCCCTTCGTATATACAACTTACTCTCTCTGATTTCATCTGTTTCCTGATGTGAACCCACTGGTTCTGCCTTTATCCCGGAAGGTCTGTAACTTCAGAACATTCTAGGCGTGGATCACCAGGACCAGTTTCTTTTTTTGCCTGGGACACTGCGTGCGTTTTCAAATGCAGATTTACTGCAGGATCCTTGTAAACTCACTTCAATTATGTTTGTATTTCACCGATTTCCTCTTCTTGGGCCACCTCCATCCGTGGAAGCTCTTTTCTCTGTATCCGGCGCCTGTGTCTGGCTGTGCGCCCGTTCTGACACGGTGTGCAGTTAAACGCCGCTCGGCGTCACGCCCACAAGCCGCCACGTTTGCGCGTTTTCGGCCACGTTCATAGCCAGCTCTTGGGTTTCTTTCCCCCCGTTCTTTCTTCCCAGGGATGTTGTCTCTTTCTCCTCTGCTCCGTTTCTCTACCGTGGTCCGCCTGCCCGCTTTTCATCTCCGTACTTTGTACTGTGCTCTTTATTTATTTTCTTTTATTTTTTTAGATAAATCCCATTGCCCATCATTTCCTTGAGACTGAGTAGGAGTATATGAGGTTTCTTTTTCTTTTTCTTTTTCTTTTATTTTTTTCATTGGTTTCTTTGGGCATTTCCTCTCGTGATGTATGTATGCTCTTACTTGTTTTCTGCTAGGATTGTTTTTTTTTTTTTAACTTCCAAGCTACTGAAAGTGCTATTTCTTTTTTGAATGGAAGTTGGTATTTGCCAAAGACTGGTATGGGGAAGAGAGGCAGCTGGGAGGGGCTGGGAGCGGGAGCAGGTTTGCGGTCTCAGTGTGCACAGCGTGCAAAGATGCCCTGCTTAGTGACAATCTCATTTGCAGCTACTGGTGTCGTCCCCTCTCTCTCCTTCATTCCTCACACCGGCAGCAATCTGTTCTGTCTGGGGCCCAGGTCAAGTGTGAGCAACATGCCAAGTCCACAGTCAGATCGTAAAGGTAAAACATGGACAGAACCCAGTGTTGGGGTGGGAGTTGGCATTTATTAACACATTTAGACAAGAGTGGACATTTTTACCGCCTCTCTGGAAAATGCCCATCGAATTTGGAGACATGCACAGACTTTTAACCCAGCTATTTTATTTATAGGAATTTATCTTACAGGTATAGTCACATATGTATATCAAGCCACATAGGCAAACATATTCTTTACAGAATTGCATGTAGTTGCAAAAAACTGAAAACAACTTAAATACCCATCAAGAGGGAAAGAATAAAACCATAATACGCAGATTCACGGAATACTATGAAGCCATTAAAAACAAAATATAAGTATTGATATGGAGCAAGTCTAAAAATACAGTAAGTGAAAATAGGCCAAGTGGCAGAAAAATATCTATAATGCGCCATCTTTCTGTGAGAAGGTGAAACACACACACACAGATACATATTCTTGAGATGCATAGAATTTTTACCTGTTGCCAATTGTATCCAAACCGGGTGGGTTGGGAAGAGGGGAGTCAGTTTGAATCCTGAGCCAAAAGCAATCACGTGACTCACCGGGGGTCACGGGTCATGCAGCTGAAATGCCTCATGAATCACTTTTGGGGAGGTGGTGTAATTCTGTTTAAGGTCATGTTGAAAGGAAAAACGATAATTTTCAAATAAAACATCCCAAGAACTAGCGAAAAAATGACACAAAATATGGATATAAATTTTCGTACCTTTTCATGTACCAAAACCCCAAGGTTCAAAAGGGGAACATATGAACACACAGTGCAAATATATATATGCCTTACTGTTAATGTGTACAGCTGAAACTGACTGGATTTCATTAACTAATGTCACATAATCAAATTAAATCAATCAATCAATCAATCAATGGAAACATAGCTAAATAGAAGCTTAGTGGACTGAAAAGTCCTCTGCTTCTAGCAAACTGCCTTCTCCCTAGCTCTGGCAGCTCTGCGTGATTGTAAAACACGTTGTGCAGGAAACTGCCCCACCGTGGGCTGGGGAGAGGACGCGCACGCGCACGCGCACGCGCAAACACACTAAACCCAGAAAATACGAAACTTCCCAATGCAGCAAAAAAAATAAACAAGCAAGAAATTTATTTACTGGGACATCCTCTGGGGTCTGATGAAGGCTTAGAAGAGCAGAGCCCCCTGGGCTGGACCCAGCCTCAGCATCCTCCTCCGCGCTACAGGGCCGGTTTCGTGGAGGGTCCCCCGCTCCCGCCGCCCCCCCATCCCCAACCTGTGCACCCATGCTGGGCGCCGCGTAGAAGGACCTCAGGCTTGGTCAGACACGCATTGCCGCCTTCCCCCGGCTTCTGCTGCTTCTCCCTCTGGCCTTCTCGACCAGGCAGGAGAGAGCCCAGTAAAGCTCTGGGAAAGGCGGAGGAGAGGTGGGGCGCTACCAACATTTTTTATTTTCAAATTCTGTCCCTTGATCTTTTTATAAGCTATTCTTTGCTTGCTTGCTTGCTTGCTTTCTTTTCATTTCTTTTATAAGCTTGTTCTTATTTCACAAGAGCTACAACTTCCCTTATCAATTCAGGGGCATCCTTTTATTCTTCTGCTTTCTGCACTGTCTCAGCTTCCTCTGAGTTTTTTTTCTTTGCATTGGTTTCTCTTTTTCATGTTGGAGGCTTTCCTCAATAGATCTTGCCTACATGCACTTAAGGACGCAGCCCTAAGAAGCTGGTTGTGAGCTCAGTGGTGAGGGAGGGGCTCGTGGGGGCTGGAGGAGGAGCTTCCCCTTCAGCTGGCTTCCCAGAGACTCGGCCCCTCCAGCACAGTACCCGAGGGTCAGTCTGGAGGGTCTTCCTCCACATCAACCACTGGCCCAGTGAGGATTCTCCACTCCCCTGCCTGAGGGAATACAGGTGAGGCTGCCTATGTTTGAGGAGCTTGGTAAGCTGAAGGGACTTGGGGGTCCACTTTTCAGAGTGCAGATTCCAACTATTTGGGGCTGCTGGCATTTTCCAGCCATAAGCTATGCGAGGCATCTCTACTTTCAAACTTTCCTGAATTAACCTCTACAGTCGTCTGCCAGGGCGGGGTGGGGCGTAATATGTGGACGCACTGGCAGGGGCGTGGGATCTGAAGTCTGACTCTTGGGTTGACCTTCAAGTACTGTTTTCAGGGAGGTGAGGAACACTGAAATGCTTAACAGCAGAAGGCAACGACTCTCTGGTCCTGGTTTATGAAGTGTCCACCTGGTCACAGAGCATGTCGGGATGGTGTGGAATGGAGACACTCCTCTGCTCTGGTCAGGTCTGGGTCTGACTATGGGGAGATGACGGTCTCAGAACATCTGTTCAGCCCCTTCCCCCGGTTCCCTCTGCTTTATGAAGTCAGAAGCCTGCAGGTGACAGTTACCTAGCTGGGGAGAGTCACGGGCAGGGCAGCGGGGCCTGTTCCTCATCCTCGACCTCTGCCACAGCCTCCAGCAGCCAGCGCTCCGCAGGACACCTGCATCTCCCAGCCAAGAGCCAGGGTCAGGTGCCATGTGTCCCAGCGTCTTCGACCATCCTCAGGGCTTGTCCGCCGGGGTGGGGCTTCCTAGACCCAGGTTCCTTCAATTATTCACTCGCTCAGCGAAGGTTTAATTTAGTTCCTAAGTGCCAGAAACCAACCCAAATGCTAGATTTATGACAGTGAACAAACGGGCAAGGCTGTGCTCTCAAGGAAGTTTCTCACCATGACTTTGTAGGTCGTGGCTGGAAGGAAACACGAGAGGGGCTTCGGGGACGATGGTAACGTTGGTTTCTTGCTCTAGGTGCCGGTTGCATGAGTGTGTTTTGTTTGTGCAAAGTTGTTAAACTGTGCCCTTTAGATGTGTTCAGTGTGGGGCTCTCTGGCCCTGGTACCAACCAGATTTCATGCTGACATGGAGTTTTGAGGCCAGAGCACCTGAGCTCAAAGGAAGATCGGGGAGAGGGGAAGCCGGGGCCCCTTGTTGAAGGAAACTCACTGCCAATCCCCATGTCCCTTCACAGGTCCCTGCTCAGCGGCGTTCACTTCCTGCTCCTCATATTCCTGAAGGGTCCCTTGTTTCTGAGCATGCTCGGTGCTGTCCTCTGGGTGAACAGGCCTCAGCGGACAACTGGACAGTTATCCTGACCAAGACCACCTGCAGCCGTCCTCGCCCATCGATGTCCTGTCCGGAGACACAGCCACTCAGGACAGAGCAGAAGGGAGCCCTGACCCTAGACATGATATCCTTTTCAACTGATTGCCGAAGACTTTAAAAACGAACTTTGAAGCACATTTTAATGAAGTATATCACCTACATAAAAGTGCATATTTGATGTAGATGTACAGTTCAAGCACGAACAATAAACATCTGTGTACTCGCCGTCCAGCCTAAGAAATCAAAGTCATCAAGACCTTGAAAGCCCCCGGATCTCAAATCCCTCCTCCTGCTGCTCCCTGAGTTAACCACTCTCTTGATTCTCTTTTTTGTGGCAACCACTCCTTTGCTCTTCTTTGGAGCTCTGGTCGGGGCATCCTTGTTTCCGAATCTTGTCCAAAGGAATTCCTACTATTTCAAGCTCGCCTGTTCATGAAAAGTGGGATTTCCCTCTCCATCAGTGGGTGGGTCATAGGGAGCTCCCTCCAAGGCCACAGGTGTGAGAGCTGGGAGCTTCACAGGACGTCATTACCAGAGCCGGGTAATATCACATCCACATCGTAAGGTGTGTCAGGCATTTTCTTCGACTTCGGCACAGAGGCACGTCCGGAGTGCCACGTCGCCTGGGGGACGTCCTGGTTGCAGATGGTACGTTCTCACTCCAGAATCCTAGGGTCTGTACACGTTTCTCCTCTTGGAACCAACCGGGTCACCAGGCCCCAACGACAGGGCCGCTTTTACCCCAGCCTGGGTCTACTGTAGAGGCTTCTCTGGCTTCCACTCCAACCTGGCTGCTTGGCAAGTCACCCAGCATGTCAGAGCAGTCTTCCCGAGTGTGGGATGCACCAGCCCTGAAATTCAAAGAGGCCAACCGAGCAGTGTGCTTTTCCTTAGAGGTTTGAGACGAAAGACCAAAGAACTCATCTCGGACTACGAGATGGGCCCCTGGAGCGTGGTAGGGTTTCTCCCTTTACTCCTAGACATCTTATCAGGGCATCTAGACAGAGCGCTTGCCTCTCCCTTCCCCCACCATCAGTGGAGTGAACTGGCATGATGTCTGTGCAGGGTCTAGTCAGCGCCTTCTGGTTGCATTGTGACCGAACGCAAGGTCGCCATGATCCTGGATTGACTACGAATGGGTACTGTTACCTTCCCAAATAAAGGCGGGCTACTTCTGATCTTCCCTCTTTCCAGGGATCGAAAAGAATGCCCGTGCCACTCCAGCAGGAGCTTGCTGGGCTGCAGGAGCCCGATGACAGGAGACGAGTGGGAGTAGGATTTGGGATTGGTTGGTGTGCCCGTGAAAGGCTTGCTTGCAGGCAAGTCATTCACTATGAGGAATTAGCTAACCCCAGAGGGGAGGGGCAGTTTTTCCCTGGGGCCACAAGGGCCCCGAATGTGAAAGCATCATAAAATGTAAAAAAATAAAATAAAATTTTAAACCCTACATGATTAATTGAAATGAATAGTAGAGTAATAATAGGGGTTAGTAGTAATAATTCATGGCAGTTAGTTGGCACAGGTGATGGGCGTTCACCCCTCTTTCACCCTTAGATCTTGACCATCATGCCCAGAATACGGCATTGCTTATAACACCCTGCCTTGATGGCTTTTACTCCACAGGTTATTGGGCCAATGTGAGGGTTCTGCCAGCTCTTAAGAATCTCTCTACTGAGGATGCAATCATGGATACGGGGCGTGACCACAGGTTAAGTCCCAGAGATGGAAGCTTGAACAGACATGCAGTTTACCTTGTTGGGACCCTTCCCCCATGCCCAAACCACATGGCAGTCAGCAGGCTTGCTGGTGGGGGAGCTGTGGCCCAGACCGCTGCCGTGGAGACCTGTAGCAGGGGGCGGGCAGGAGAGGAGGGGGAGTCCCACTATCCTATCTGTGCCTCCTCAGTTCTGTACCCAGGTCCCTTAAAATCATCTGCAGGTTCACCATTGTCCCAGCTCCATAATCAGCCTTAGACAGGAAGCTAGCCATCGGCGTGAGAAGTCCTAGCTGGACTGCTAGCACTCAGAGCTTGCACTCAGCCACACCAGCTGGACATTTGTGGGTCCCCAGGGGCTCGCCTCCTGCATGCCCCAATGCCCCTGCATCTCTGCATCTGTGTTCTTAAGCCCCCGTCTTGGGTGATACATCCTTAGAGGATCTGCCTTATTTCTCTCTCTGATTTTTATTTTTGCAAAGCGCCCTAGAAGTCCAAACCTGAGCATAAGTTTATCTCACTCAAGGCCAAAGATATTTTCTCCAAGAGGCTGCAGACTGTCCTCAAGTCCCAGCCTGGAGGTGCTGGAGGGGTCGATGCCAAAGCCTATTCAGAAGCATTTCTGTTTCTCAACCTGTCGGGTAAGAAGGAAGGGAACAACCATCACACACCTGTGGCAGTTCTTCAAGCCACCAATAGATGGCGTTAGTGTCCACTTGCAGAGCTCCACTACAGACGTCTCCAAGGATTTTACAAACAATTCTCTACAGGATTGCTTCTCAGATGCTGGGTCCTTCCCAGCTGATTCCAACATCCTGACCCCAGCCCATTGCATCCTGCTGGGCTTCCCTTCAGGCTGAGTCCCATAGCCTGGTCCACATCCCTGGCCCCATCCTGCTCATCGGCTTGACCTAGCTGAGTAGATTCACCTTGTCTACCTTGGGGCCAACCAGATGTGGACTTGGACATTTAAGGAGCCAAGAGTCAGGGCTCAAGTACAACCAGGGGTCTGGAGCCCAATGGACAGTTCAGATGGGAGTAGATAGAGGCCCTAAAGATAGCCGGAGAGGAGTTAGAGCCAGGCGGCAAAGGTGAAGACGCATCTGACTCCAGTCCAAGGCTTTAACCTTATTAAAGTAGCACCCACAAGGCTCTTTCAGATTTTACACTTACTGGGGAAGGTGGAGTGACCCGACACCCCCCATGGACACATGCAGCTAGCTTGGGACTTAGCATGGTGACAGCCATCAACACTTGTTTCCCGTGAACAAGGGAAGCAGTCTTTGAAGGACTAAGTATGATCAGTGCAAGGAAAGGTCTGAGGAAGGGCAGCTGTGGGGATGAGAAATACGTGAGACGGGGGCGGAGCTAAGAGAGCTAGACAGGAAGTGGGGTGGCAGGGGGCGGGGCCTGCTTCTCAGTGTCCTGGGGGAGTCTGCAGTTTTGTTACTGGAGAGTGGGGATCCTCTCCCCGTGCGTTGTCCTGCTTCTTGATGTCTTGAACTAAGAATTGAGCAAGACACCAAACTACAGCAGAAAAGGAAAGCCTTATTAGAAGGGAAAGGACACTTCCAGACGTGGAAGCAGACCTGAGCAGAAGCGTGGCTTAAAAGGCCTGGTAACAAAGCCCTTGGGGTTTTTATCCCTATTTGCTGTGGGTGGTGACTTTTCTTAGAGGGGTGGGCTTCCTTGGTTGACAATTAAGATTGACAGGACTCAGTGATTCATCATTTGTTTTCTGCGCATATTCGTTCCCAGGATTCAGTCTGTCGTAATGATATTAATGAATGTCTGGGCACATGCATCCTATTGTAATGATGGTATAATGAGGCTCAGGTGAGTTGAAAGTCATTGAGTTCTTCACTGCGCAGGTGTGAGTAACTGGCTTTACCTGGTACCTAATTCTCTGCTTACTTGTTTCTTTGTGGAAGTTACTTTTATCCTAAAAATGCCTTCTGGCTTGCTTAATTGTGGGTAGATTAGGGCGGACCCCTTCTAGGATAGGATGACCTCAGTGTCTTTGCAAGCAGACCTGAAATCCCCTAACTTTTCTGCCTAACTCTTTTCTAAGAGCCATGAACCCCCTTATTAGAGTAGATGTTGAGGGATGGGAGGTTTTTTCTTCCATATCTGCTTCCTGCTGAGAAGGGTCGTAGTCCCTGCCTACTGGGGTTTCATGAAGCTCTCTCCCTTTCTGCCTCAGTCTGGGCGGGGTCTTGGGTTTCCTGCTGAAGTGCAGCCTCAGTCCCTAGACAAGGAACAGAAGACACAAACTTGTCACTTAAACCATATATCTATTAATTTCTATTATTGATTTGTCTATTAAAAGAGTTAAGGGAAATAGGCTTGGTTAATACATTTCTTAAAGAGAAAAAAAAGGACCTTTGACCTAAAGTCCCCTCCCCTCTCAGACTCTAAGGGCCCTATCTGGCCTAACACCATTTCTGCTAACAATGGGCTATGACCTTTATCAATAGCCAGAGGATCTCAGTCACCAGTTTCAGGGCAATTATTGGATTTGAGGGAGAGGGCCTTTTTCCTAAAGAAAGGAGGGAAAGAAACTTAACTAGGTTAACTAAAAAGATTAGGAACTCTGTAAGAGTTCTTTTTACAAGTGATGCCCCATATCAGTTTGGCCTGGGCCTAGCATCCAGCGAACAGCCTCAAAATTAGTCTTTAACATGATCTCTAAATTGAGTTATCTATATGATAATGTGCACAGGGTTGCATTGACAGAAATGTTTATGCTGTGTGTTTATATAGATGTGTTTTATTCCTGCCAAACCACCACTAAGTTAAAATTTCAATGCAATAATCATCTTTTTGTAGTCCAATTGATTATACGTCATGACCATTTGTGTATCAAAAAGTTTAGTTGTGAACTTTACACATTTAAAATATACCACAATTCTTGTCACCCTATTTTGACATCTCTCTTCTTGCAAGAGGCTGAGAGCTTCGGAACAAATGTGGCCCAGGCTTTTCTGGACCTCAGAGAGACCCCGAAAGCCAGAAAGGAATAAAGCAGACACTGCTGATTCCAACTCAGGAAAAGACAATAACATTTGGCTTTAACTTGATCTTTGCTTAAACATCTTGTCCCTTGCAAAAGAGAAGCCCGGTGCACTCTATGGGTGGTCCCATGCCATTTAATGCTCAGTTTGTGGCTGCTTAAGCTTTCTACTCTGTGTCTCTCCTATGGCAGTTCCTTGAAGTACAAATATTTTATCAATTCTAGGAAATATCTGTGGGAGGTCACCCTGCAGGTGAGCAGAGGAGCCAAGCTGGTGAGGTTTTGGGTCTTGTCAAGTCCTCACATGGATCGTCCTGTGTTAGGCTTGAGAGCTGAAGAAGTAAATTCCCACAGGTCAAGTACACACATACATGGGACAGGGTTCTCCAGAGAAACAGAATTAAGGTATGTACACATATACATGTATCATGAGCTAATTCCTTAGGATTTATATGTAGAATTTATGGAGAGATTTTCTATACATGATGATAGGTAGATAGATAGATAGATAGATAGATAGATAGATAGATAGATAGATGATGGATAGATGATAGATGGATGATGGATAGATGATAGGTAGATGATAGGTAGATAGATGATAGATAGATATACAGATGATAGACAGATGATAGATGCTAGATAGATGCTAGATAGATAGATGATGATAGATGATAGATAGATAGATAGATAGAGATAAATAGATAGATAGAGATAGATAGATAGAAGGCATTGGCTCATGCCTTCTGAGGAGTACCACCATCTGCTTGCCTGCAAGCTGGAAACCCAAGAAAGCCGATTGTGCAATTCAGTCTAAGTTCAAAGGTCTGAGAAGCAAGAGTGCCAAGGACAGGAAAAGACCCACGTTCCAGCTGCAACAGTCAGGCCGGAAGGGGCAAATTCCTTCCTCCTCTGCCTGTCATTCTATTCATGCCTTTAATGAATTGGATGATGCTCATCGCCCTAGGGAGGGCACCCCACTTTCCTGAGTCCACCACGTCAGATGCTAATCTCATCCAGAAACATTCTCATAGACACACCCCCAAAATAATGTTTAATCTGGGCACCATGGCCAGTCAAGTGGACCGACACGAAGTTAACAACCAGCACGACACGTACTCAAACCTGAAGCCAAATGAATATTCCCAAATTACGCTTGCTTTCGCACTGTCCAGCTGTTGGATCTTCCAACCTATCGGCACAGCCAGGAGCTGGCAGAAACTGTGTCTAGCTCAAGAAGTGTTTTCTGCAAAAGGCAGATGCGTTTGGGGAAGTCAGAGAGAAGGGAGGGATGCTGGGGATTGCAGAGGGTCTAGAAAACATTGATTCCATGTCAGGTTTCTCAGTTTGGTTACCATGGCACCAGCTGCTTAACACACCCTCTCATTCTGTTTTCTACTTCTCCATTTTGCTGGCTCGTGGCCACTTTCTGCCCTTTGGGAGCATGGTATGGCGAAAAGGCACTTGGGCAGTCATGCCAGAGAATTCTGGGTTCAGATCGCTTACAATGTGCTCCTGGCCAGTTTGTTTACACTCTGATCTGTTGGCAAGGTATTTGGAGGAGGAGAGATTAATATATACAAACTCTTTGCTATGTGAAAGAAAGACCCATAAACGATAACCAAAACAAACAAACAAACAAATCAAGCAAACTTTCAGAGGTATAATTTCATGTTTTGGTTTTTAAATTTTTATTGAAGTATAATGTACAAACAGAAAGTTATACAAATCATAAATATCCAGCTCAGTTACATTTTAGGAAGTGAATATTCTTTGGCTGTCACCACCCAGATCAGATGTTCGTGCCTTCCTGTGGGCACCTTCCACACGGTATCAGGGGGCGTCTGTGTCATCCGCAGATACGGCAGAAGCAATGGTGTATGAACTCCAGGGACAGGTCATGAAATATACTGCCTCTTGCTCTCTCTCGGATCACGGAAGCACTCCGATTTGTGACTCTCGGGAAGTGTGAGATAATAATTGTTTTCAGACATACATTTTGGGGGGGAATTTGCTATCCGGAGGTAGACATCTAACAGAGTGGGGCCACAGTTGCCTAAGGGACAGACGGTCTCTGCAGCCAATTGGATCCTTCATCCCCCACTCAATCACTCATTCACTTCAAGCCCAAATTTAGCGAACACGTATCGTCAGCTGACTGTGGGTCACATGCTGCGCACAGTTGGGCACTGAGCCATTCCAGGATGCATAAAACAGACCCCAGGTGCCACCGTGACATAAGCCATATCCTAGTGGGCAGAGGGTTAGAAACCACCAACGCGACCACAACACAACCACAAGAACAGTGTTTGCTTGTGTTTTGGGGTCATAGCCAACGGTTCTTGCCAAGGTCAATGTCAAGGAGCGTTCCCCCCTTTGTTTTCTTCTAGGAGTTTAGTGGTTTCAGGTCGTAAGCTATGAATTCCCCTACGGTTATATTGCTGTCTATTTCTTCCTTTAGACATGTTGGTATTTACTTAATATATTTAGGTGCTCAGATATTGGGTGGATATATGTTTACAATAGTTATAACCTCTTGATGAGCTGGCCCTTCAATTATTATATAAATGACATTCGTTGCCCTTTGTTACAGTTTTGACTTCAAGTCTGTTTTGTCTGATATAAATATAGCTACTTCTCCTCTCTTTTGGTTTTCATATATGTAAAATATCTTTTTCCATCCCTTCCCTTTAAGCCTAGGTGTGTCTTTAAAGCTGAAGTGAGTTCCTTTTCTGCAGCACATGGTTGGGTCTTTTTTTGGTTTTTTTTTTTCATCCATCCAGCCCCTTGACACCTTTTGATTAGACAATTGAATCCATTTACATTGAAAGTAATTATTAACAGGCAAGAATTTATTTTGCCATCTTTTTAGTTGTTTTCTGGCTGTTTTGTGGTTCCCTTGTTCCTTTCTTCCTGTCTTTGTCTTCCTTTGTGAACTGATGATTTTCCATAGTTGTATGTCTTGATTCTCTACCTGACCTTTTGTGTACCTATTGTAGGTTTTGCTTATGGTTACCATGAGGCTTATGTAAAACACCTTTAGATAGAATAGTCTCTTTTAAGTTGATAACAACTTAACTTCAGTCACATACAAAAAGACTACTTTTCATTCCTCCCTCCACATTTTGGGTTTTTGATGTCACAGTTTACATCTTTCTACGTTGCGCATCCATTGACAAATTATTGTAGTTAAAGTTACTCTTAATACTTTAACCTTATATTAGATTTTTAATCTTATATGTAGTCTTGTCTGTGTGAAGCCTGTTAAAAGAGAATTCTTTTTGGCTTCATATGTAGACAATCAATTCATCTATAAGTATTTGGAATTTTGTTTCTTCCCTTTCTATTCTCATATCCTTTGTTTCTTTTTTCTTATTATATTGCTCAGGCTAATCAAAGTGTCCCAGCAAAATGGTGATTATGAGCATCCTTGTTCTTCTTCTGCTTTTAAAGAAAAGACTTTTCATGACTTGCCATTGGTTTTAATGTTTGCTTATAGATATCCTCCTATTCCTAGTATCATGAAAAGTAATGGATTTCACATAGTGCTTTTCATGCAGCTATTTGCATAATTATGTGGTTTCTCTCCTTTGTTCTATTAATATGATGTATAGATATATAAATTTGTATGCTAAAACAAGCTTACTCCAGTTCCCCCAGAGAGATGAAAATGATGAAGCAGTAATCTGGCTGAGTCTTCTCTGAGAAAGCCTGAGCAAGACTCATATTCCAGACCCCTTTGCTGTTTCCCTGGTACATGACTAAGCCCTCTTGCTCCTCTCAGACCTTCTGAATGTGTCCTGAGCCACCCGACCACAGGACTTCCAGGGAGAGCTCCTCCCTCACAGCTGGCTTTGGTACCTGGGAAGAAATACCCTCACCTGCTTCCCAAAGCTATTCTTCAGGAGTTTTAGCGACTGGGTTATATTTCAGGATCCTAATTAAATTGTCAGGTTAAGGTTAGAATTTGTCTTGCAACTAGTGGGGAAACCCATTCCACCAGCTTCCTCTCAGCCCCCTGTCCTGGACTTGTTTTATCTACTATTCATGTGCCCTGGACACAAATCATAACACAAAGGGCTAACCCTATTCCAGGATTTTGCCCTCAGAACTGCACATACATGTTCTCATTTAATTCTGAAAACAACTCTCATGAACCCAGCTTGCCGATGCAAAGAATGAGGCTCAGAAAGGTTAAGTAAGTGGTCCACAGTCACACAACTTATAGGTGGTGCTTGTGGGGGAAAGCCCGGGTCTGTCTGATCCCACAGCCTGTACCCTTGCACTTGGCTAGAACACCTGAACAAATGTATCTCCAGGCGTGCCAAGCACTTGACACCTGATGGGGCGGGGACCCATTATTGCAGTGGGGAGCCATTTCTGGAGTTGCACGCAGACTGCTGTACTCCTTGAACCCAAGGCCCGATAGGTCGGATACCTTCTCCTTGACCCTTCCACAGGCACATCTGCCCCACTCCCTCTCACCCTGCACAGCAGCCTCGCTTCCTCTTTTGTACCTAGTGGAGACTGTCATGTCCTCTGACACAAACTTACTAAGAAATGGCACTCCTTTTGCTGAATAATTAAAAGCAGGAAATACTCACTCTATAAAAGGAAGTGAATGAGTAAAAAACTCAAAGGCGATCTGGACAAGCAGAAGGTGCAAGCCTGGCCTCAAGCAGAGCTTCAAGTGACCAGCTGGGATCCTAGTTTGCTCTCCAGTTGCGGGTCAGAGGGGCGATGAGTCGGAGAGACGGGACCGTGTGGCTGTCCCCAGCTCTGCTGCTTCTCGGCCTCCCCGGTGAGTGTAGCTGGGGCCTCGGGAACTTGGCACGCCAGGGGCAGGGCAGGTACAAAGAGAAGTGTCACGTCTGGGAAAATGAGAGGTGGCTTTGTGAACTCATTCAGCAAAACCTCCCTGGGGTCCTACTTCGTGCCAAGCATGCAGCAGGCCCTGAGGACACGAGAGGAAAAGAGAAATAGGAGTGGTTGTTAAAAAGAGGACCCCAGATGGCTCAGTGGGTGAGTGAGACATACGGATAAACAGTGACTGTTTCCAGGACACAATTAGTCACGCATTGGGAGCTGTCTGTGTGCAGGATGACATGAGGCTGGACGTGAGGTTGCAAAGGCAAAAGACAAGGTTATGCGGGGCCTCAAACACCAGGCCTGGAAACTCAGGCTTCCAAAGAGAAGATTGCCCAGGAGCCCAGGCTGGAGACGGGAGGGACGCAAGCATCTCCTCTCTTCGTGGAATAGCAGTGCAGACACTTAGAGGACATTAAGAGACAGTCTGGAAGTTTGCACAACGTATGCGATATGTGTGGGTCACACAGCCCTCTCTGGCTGTCTGGGGGCTGGCCGTCCGGCACAAACAAACCAGGTCACAGAGGGGCCAGAGGAAATTGCATAGACGGGGAGTTGGGAGACTTGAGATCTGGGCCTGACAGGGGTGCATGACACGGCTGGGCCCCTCATGGTTCCGAGACCTGGCTTCTGCTATGAACAGAAAGTCTCTGCAGCCCTAATGATGGAGGACTCGACTCTTCAGACCAGACATCAATAGATGAGGGCCGTGGGCTTTCCCCGAATTCTTGCTGCCCTGGCTGATTTTACTGATGATGATACTTGTCAGCCAGCTGTGAGGGCGACTTCTCTGGGATGTCCTTTAAGCAGGACTCCAAATGGCCCAGAATTCCCCAAAGACAGCAGTTCGGAATGTCTGCGTCTCCCCCTGGGTTCCCCCTTTGCATTTGAGGAGAGATCCCCCCGCCCCCCGTCTGCTCTTGCTGTTGATCTCAACGTCCAGCTTATCCAAAGGCCAAGGAGAAGGGTTTGGGTGAACCGGGCCTGAGCTCACGCATTCTCCCACACTCACACAACACACATGGAGGAGTCAAACCCCACGCCACAGGCGGTCCCACCTCCGTACACAGCTTTGTTCTCACAAGCTCCTATCCGGTCACATTCTCATACTCACATACAGGGTCACAGACACATGCATGTGTTCACTTACAAGGACATCAGATGACACATAGACTTGCACACCCTCGCACTCTCACACACGCACAGAGTCTCCCTCATATGTGCCCGCCCCCACAAACACTCTTCTCCCTCAGATGAAGGCCGAGACCCGCCATGGCTGATCTGTGGCTTGGGGAAGGTGGGGGGCTGTAGAGACAACACGGGGTGTCGCTCCTTACTCCGACTCTGTGAGTTCATGTGAGCAGGGGGTGAGCTTAGTCACGGATGGAAGAAAAGCCAGCACATCACGTTTTCACCTGAGGACTACCATTAGCTGCTGTGGGGTTACTTCTGCGGAGGGAGGGAGGAAAAATGGATATGGTGATGTCAGGATCAGCCAGCTTCCAGTAAGATGGGCTCTTCTCTGCTCAGTTACGTGAGCCCCTGACCACCCTGAGAGGGAGGGAGGAGGCTCGGTAAGGGTTGCAGAGGGAAGACCAGAGCCCCGTTTTGCCAATGAGGAAAGTGATGCACAGATGTCCAGGGGCACAGACCTGCACCCCAGAAATGCCTCTTTGGAACTTGGGCCGACAGAACAGCCCAGGGACAGTGGCAGAGACGCCTTGCCCCATCCCTGCGAATCGGACGCGCTCCAAGCCCATCACACGCCCGCTGCTTCGAGCTCTCCTGTGGCTGCCTTTGTCACGTTTTGTGTGTCATTTGTCACTTGCTGTCAGCCCAGACCAGGAGCTCAACTATTATTTCAATTTTGAGGTAAGAGTATCCACACAAGGATTTCACGGATGTAGCGGGCTTTCCTGAAGGATGGGCGCACGGGAAGAAGGTTACATCTCAGGCTCATGCAAACAAAAGGTGGAAAGTCAAACAGCCTTATGCTTTTAAAGCCCAGCAGCCTTGTTCCCAGAATTCTGCTGCCTGCTGCCTGCTGTCCTATCACTTCTACTCTCCTCTCCTTCAAACAAACTCGAAAATCCACATAAGCCTAATTAATAGTTCCATTCATCAATATCTGCATTTATAAAAACATGCTGCGTATTTTTTGAAAATGAGCCCAATCACATTATGAGTGATTTACTGTCAGATTAAACGGGATGGACGAAGCCTCTGCCCAGAAGTAGAGTGTCTCTGCTCTGCTGTTTGTGATTGTACCTCCGTTTCTACTGTAGTGTGTAATTTTTTTTAAGAAAGAAAATGACCCTATTTGCTGATTCGTGCATTCGTTTTAAATTTACATCAATGCTCTCTTCTAATTGACTCCTTTTCTATTTTTTTAAAATTATCTTAATTGTTTTATTAGTTGTTAATGATATTGTAAACATTTTAACATAATCGAAATATATAATTTAGAAAGTGAAAATCTCCCCCGCAAAAACCAATCTCAGCTCTAACCGCTGTTAAAAATTTAGAACACATATTGTCAGATTTTTTCCCTACTCATGGGCTATAGAAAAAAAAAAACCCCACAGGAATGGAATCATAACCGTTCTGTTAAGCAACTTTTTAAAACCTAATCATAATATATCTGGGACATCTTTCCCATCATTATCCATGATTATTCGTCTTTTTCTTTTCAACCATGTTGTAGATAGACTCTAATTTACTCACACATTCTCCCATTCATGGCATTTGAGTCTGTTTCTAACATTTACTATTGCAGCAATATTGCAATTAGCATGCTTATAGTCGTTGTCTATTGGTATGGAGATTATAGTTAATCCTAGAATCAAAACGATTATGTCTATGATCACATTGACCAGCTTCTTTTCAAAAGCAATCATAAACCTACTAAGTCCAGACACTGCACAAGATATGGGGCATGTGAGTGGGAAGAGAGAGAGAAAAAAAGCAAACACGAGGTCTCTGCTCTTTGGGACAGAGAGAGCATCGTAGCAGCGGCAGCAGAGCGAGAGGCTGCTAAGGGTACTTAAACAACAACGTGGCATTCAGGTTCCCATACGGGGCTGTGGGAGCAATAGGCGGAAGCAGTTCTGGTTGGGAAGGAGAATAAGACTTTGCAAAGAAGGCCAAACCTCGAAGGGGACATCGAGGTTTACAGTAGACGGGCAGGGGTTGGAGAAGGAGTTTCCAGAAGGAAGAAGGACGTGAGCAGTGGCAGAGCTGTCTGGGAGGATGCCTCAGAGCCAGGGGAAGAGAGGAATGGGAGTGAGTCAGAGCACAGAGTGGGAGGCGTGGGGAGCCAGGAAGTGGCTCTGACAGAGAACTTGGATCTAGATTACAGAAAGACCTGAATGCCAAACGAAAGCAGCATATACGTCATTCCGAAGCAGGAGGGGTCCTGAGAGAGTTTTAAGTGCTCACGGCAGCTGCAGATAAGGACGAGGTAGGGACCATTTCAGTGCACACCCCTGGCAGCTATATGCAGAGGAGAGTGGAGGAGGGGAAGCTGGGGAAACCTCTCCAGGTGAGCACCCGACCCGTCGACAGGCTGTTGCAGCGACCCCCCGAATGTCTGGCATTTGACACGTATCCACGTCGTATAAATGACCCGCAAGGGAGAAAGCAGCATCGCCATTTTAAAGAAGCGAGACTCAGAGGTTCAGTACCTTATCAAATTTCCCAACTAGTTTGTGGTCGACGTGCATTTCTGTGTCCAAAACACATTCTCTCTCTGCTGTGTCATGCTGTTCTTATGGACTGCAAAAGCAGAGAAGGAAAGAAAATCATTTTGAGAAGATTTTTTTGAGGCAGAGTTGACTAAATCGTTACCAGCGGGTTGTGGAGAGAGGAGGGGACGGACCCATGGAGATGCCAAGTTCCCTAGTGAGGCTGGTGGAATGGGTTTAACAGGCCTGAGGTCGGTTTTGCTGGTTTGATACTATGTTACTTCCTGACACATGTTTATTGTCTTACCAGCTAAGGTCAAGTGCAGGCAGATTGCGTTCCTTCTCGAGGCCCCAGGAAAGAACGTTTTTCTCTCCTTCCCCAGACTCTAGAGGCTGCCTCAAACCTTGGTTCGAGACCCTTTCTCCATCTGCAAATCTCTCTGACTCTGACACTAACCCCCCTTCAATTTATAAGGACCCTTGTGATGGCGTCAGACCCACCTGGCTAACCCAGGATAATGTCCCCATCTCAAGGTCCTTAATTTACTCACACCTGCAAAGTTTCTTTCGTCATGTAAGATGGCATAAGCCGCAGACTCTGCGGATTAGGGTGTGAACGTTTTTGGGGGGCATTATTCTGCCAACCACAAATGCAAACCTCCAGGAAACTAAAATAGCTTCGGGGAGAAGGTCGGAGGTGTGAGGAGGTAGCACCTTCCTGTCGCTAGCAGAGACACCCCACCCCACCCCATCCCTTCATCCCCCAACCCGACTCCCCAGCGGGGCTCTGAGGCTCTGGAGCTGCGAGGTGGTCAAGAGAGGCTTCTGCCGGGCTCCTCCCCTGCTCTGTGCTTATTCATTTCCGGTGGTCAAGACACAAGTGGTCATTGCCAAGGTCAGGGAGCATATCTGAACACAGCCAGTTTAACTGGTGTCGATCCACAGAACAGCAGGATACCTGTTCAGTTTAGCCGCGTCTCTAACCTGTTCCACTTCCATCAGGCCTTTGCTAGTCTGTCCCCGTGGATCTCCTCGCTGGAGGGTGGAAAGTTGGGGAAGAGTAAGTTCAAGGTGGACGAGGCGGTGCATCGAGTTCTGTAACCATCATATGAGGGGGAGAGATATCCTGTGTGTCTGTAAACGCTAGGCTGGAGCCAAGGGGAGAATTTGGGCTACAAATAAGGATGTGGGAGTCATCGGCATATAGGCTACAGGCCGTAACCAAAACCACGGGACGGGAGAGCTGTTCCAGGGGGCCGGACTGGAGCGAGACAAGGAGGCTGGAGAGGGCGTCCTGGGTCCACCCGTGGGGACCGGGGCCCGCTCAGCGATTCTGCTCAGCACGTCCCACTTCTGCGTCCAGGGACCTCACATTCGTCGTCTGACGAATTTGTACCCACCCTCCCCGGGTTACACAAAGATCTAAAGAGAGAGGAAGAGAAACCAGGGGAAGCCACGGAGACGCGTGGTCAGAGAAGAAGGATTTCTGATGACGATGGTGTTGGAGGACACCTGGAAAGTTGGGAAGCAGCAGAAGGTCAGAGCGTCGCACGCCGTGATCGTGTCTAAGGAGACAGGGACCACAGAGGCCAGAGCATCACCATCGAGGGGGCACATGAGGACGATGGACGGAGGAGGAAGAGGATGTGGAGTGCCAGCTAAGGGGTGGCTGGGAAGGCGGGGGACCCTGGTCTGGCCGCTGAACAGCAGCTGGGGTGGGGGGTCAGGTCAGGCCTGGCCGCAGGCGGGGTGGGGGCAGCATCTGTATCTTGGGGTTCTGTTTCCTAGGCTGTCTGTCCATTCGAGGCCCAGAGTCCGTGAGAGGCGTGGAACGAGGCTCGCTGACCGTGCAGTGCCGCTATGACCCGGGATGGGAGGCCCATGACAAGTGGTGGTGTCGGGGAGAGTTCTGGAGTCTCTGTGAATATCCTCGTTCAAACCACACAATCCGGGCAAGGGACAGACGGACACCGGGTGTCCATCAGGGACGACCGGAGAGACCGCTCGATCACGGTGACCATGAAGGAACTCAAGCGAGACGACCAAGACATCTACTGGTGTGGGATTAGCAAGCGTGGCACTGACCTTGGGGTGTCCATTAGAGTGAGCGTTGACCCAGGTAAGAATTTTCCCGTCCCCACCGTGAGGCTCAGGTCTGGGGGCTCCGGCTGCACCCCTTCCAGGGCGAGGGGAGGCGACCGAGTCCCTGAGGACCAGTCGTGACGGAGCGTGGCGGATGACAGACAGCCGGGGAGGGAAGCGGGAGACGCCGGGGCAGAGAGGCAGCCCGCCCCACCCCTGTTCCCATCACGGTCCCCGAGGTCCCCCTCCAAGGCAGCGGGGACGGGGTGTTGGCGGTACGGGTGTGGCTGTGGACCCCATGGCCTAGCCCTGCTCCCCCAGGGACCAGATGGCCCCAGCGCCCCACATTCTCTTATAGGGGCCCCAGTGGGCCTCGAACGCCTGCAGGGGGTCCCAGGCCTCACTCTAGGGAGTGGTGAGTTTCCGGTAGCCACGCTCTGAACTATCCTTATATGGAGAGGAGCAGGGGACTCCTGAAGCAGCCCAGAGGGTGTCATCGCTGAACTGTGGGAGCTCGGCCAACCCAGAGTGGCCCTGGGCCTTTCCCAGCATTCTCCTGCGTTCCCAGTGCCACCTCCCCCTGCCCCCACCCCATGTCCTTTATCTGGTTGCATAAGAGGAAGTGAGGGGTAAGAGGAGCCAAAGACGAGCTCAAGGAGCTCACGGAACAGTGGGCACTTGCAGGAGAAAGCAAGGTTTGGACAACGAAGCCAACGTCAGGGACCTCTGTGGCCACCCCAGGGTCTCCCTGGGCCTGAAGCCATCAAGGGGTTTGGGGGTCTTCCTGGTGGCACACAGCTCTGCCGGCGTGGCTGGCGCCTGAGAAACAGCCCCGCTCTACTTCCGCCCGGCACGCATGTGGCCAGGCGTCCCTCAGCCCAGCGTCCACTCAGGGGCGGAAGACGGCGATGTGCAAAGTCAACGTGGACTTTAGAACAAGCTTGTTTCTTGTTAGCACTGGAACCAGAGAGTGACAGGGGCTGCCACCGGGGGAAGTCCAGAGAGGACCAGTTGAGCAAAATGTCCCAGGACTGTCCAGTAGGGGTAGCCAAGATCTACAGGGACAGGAGGGGATTGATGAAAGCAACGAGCAGGGACCAAGACAGGCTAAAACGTGCCCCATGGGAGTTTACAGAGGAAGGCGTTTAAGGGTCTTGGCGGGGGCACCTGGGGAGGGACCAACCTGTAAGGTGATCGGAGGCCTCCAGGGGGCCATTATGACCGCAATGACCTGGAGCACGGCCCGAGATGGGACCTTGCAAGACAGAGTTTGCCAGGCCCACGACTCGAACGCAAGGCAGATCACGGACACTCGGCACCAGGCCGTGACCAAGCCGCCCACCACAAATCGCCCCGTAGTTTCTCAGAAAGACGTTTCCTTCCTCAAAGTCACTGTGCCCTATTTCACCGGAATGGGCCCTCGTATTCACGAGGCTTCCGGAGTGCTCCCCCTCCCACCACCCCAGTAACGAGTCGACGCCCCCGTTTCCAGAACCGTCTGTCCCTGAGCCCGGCTTAGGCCCTGCTCGACCAGGGATGATTCTCCCCAACCAACAGCCCCACGTAGAGGGGACTGCTCTCCCCTGGAGCAGCTACAGTGTTTACTCTTATTAAGTTTGTATTTCTTCTTGCCACCTGGACAATGATGGAATCCATGACTGGGTTTTGAGCCGGATGACTCAGTAGAAAGGGGAGAGGCCCGAGGGGCTCATCCAAAGAGACGAAGCTCCCTAATCCAGGGGAAGGGGAGGGACGTGTCTTGTGGTGAGGACGGGCAGGGCTGGAGTGGCAGTGTGGCCTTGTGCCAACCCTTAGTCTGTGCCAATAACCTGTGGCCAAATCTTCCCATGTCTAGAAGGGACAGTCCTGCCCACCCCAGAAAGCCTGATGTCTTGGACAGCCAACAGCCATGGAAACATGTCTTCCGGCTCCCACATCCGGTGAGTGGTCGTGGTCCTCTTTCCTGCCCCCACCTGAGGCCTCTCCCATGGGGCAGCCGGGTCTAGGAACCCCTCTGCCCCTGTGTGGCCACTTGATGCCGGAGCCTGTCATAGGCAGACTCAAGGCCCAAGCCCCCAATGCATCTCACTCCTCACCCACCACTCCAAGCCCAGCCTTCACCAGAAAACCGCTCTGCAGAACACGCCTCCGGGAACATCAGCATCCTGTTTAGCTGTCAACAAGAAAAGATGGATGACCTAGTGGGTCCACAATGCAAGGCGTCAGGTGCCACTGAGCAAGAGTGTGATTTGGCAACCTGGAGCTGTCCTTAGTGGCGTGGGGAGGACAGTGAGGCACCCAACAGCCTGTCCCGGGTGACCTGCAGGGCCCTGACCGCTCCACCCCCCTCTCACAGGACCCACTACCTGCTCCTGGTGTTCGTGAAGGTGCCCATCTTGCTCATCTTGGTCGGTGCTATCCTCTGGTTGAAGGAGCCTCGGAGTGTCCCCAGAGCGGACTTGGAACTGCCGATCTATACAAACTCGTCCTCCGACTTGACCCAAGACACAATCCCTTAGACAGACAGATGAAAAGACACTTCACTTCCGACCCTGGCCCCCGCTTCCGGAGGAGACGTGGAACGTGGAAGCAACAGTTCTGAGGCCTCAGGATGCGGTGACTGCGGCTGGGGGCTCTGGGGGCTGGACGGCCACCCTCCCCGCTCTGCACAGCTCGGGGACATGACCCGCCTGGGGCAGCGCTGCCTGAAATGCTCCCGCTTCTTCAGGGGGAAAGCAGCCCACCCCGCCCCGCCAGGGCTGGAGCCCGGGTTAGGACGGCGGTGTCCCCCGCGTTGGAGGACCTCGGGCGCAGAGCTGGGGACCGAAGCACAGAGAGAAGCAGCAGGAGTGTGAGAGAGAAAGACGCAGGGACGGGGCTCTGGCCAGCGCCTGGCTCCCAGCGTCCCCGAGACCAGCTCCACACGCGCCGTGTCCGAGCTTCCGAGACATGTATCAGTGCTTGAAATCGTTTATTCTTGAGCTAGTCAAGTTGGGTTCTGATGGGAGCTGCACACGTGCAGAGGCGCACACACACACACACACACACACACACACACACACACACACACACACACACACTTCTGGGAGCTAGCCCTTAGGTTCCGATGAAAACTGTCAAACCAGACTTGTATCACTTGCCCACAGCCTGGAGTAAGGACAGAGACGGACAATTAGCCTCTAGATCTGAAATGGCTGTTCCTAGCAAGACGTCTCCGTACAGGAGCCTGGGGCAGAAGCCCTCGGGGAGCTGTACCCTAGGCCCGTCCTCACGTGCTGCACCTGGCGTGTGTGGGCGCCCAAATCTGGTAGCAGTCGAGAGGTGGGGAGAGCGGGCGCTCTCAGAGGAAAGCACTTCCCCTGGCCCGTGAGTGCCGCCTCACCAGCCTTTACTTCCGAGCAAGTGCCTGACCACAGAGGAAGTCCCCCCAGGGCAGAGGGAAGCTGGTCGGAGGCAGGGGCGAGGAGAAGGGCCCCCCTCACCAGGACCTGGGACGTAGGGCTCTTTCTTCTTGATGCTGCGTGTGTCCTGAATGGTGTTTTCTTAATAAACGGGGCTAAAGGAATACGTTTCCAGCACTTTCCTTACCTGTCCTCTGAAACGTCCCTCTCCGTGGCTCCCTTGTCTGCCCGGCCTTGACCCACCTGCCTCAGGCTTTCCAGATCCTCATGGCCGGGCTCTCTGTGCTGCAGGGTCCTGCCCCTGTGAGTCCAGCAGGACTCAAGTCTCCACCTAGAATGAGGTCCGGATGCAGCTCTGGTGGCTCTCCTAGGCTCCCCCCTCCAACGGGGAAGGGGCCTGGGCCCCCTCTGAGCTCCACTGTCCCATGCCCTTGCTGGAAGGGCGTCATCTGTTGCCCGGCATCATCTCCCTCCTGGCTGGTCATCTGCTGGTCACCTTTCCTCAGAACTTTGAACTCAGGAACCTGACACCCACGGCCAAGCCCCTGCTACCTGCTGCCAGCCCCCCCGCAAGCTGACAAATCCCCCTGTGTGAGTGCGGCTCGGTGACTGGGGCCAGCTCAGCATGGCCAGGACAGGAGGCGTCCTGAGTATGGAGGCCAGCGTGAGTCCCCCGCAACCCAACTTTCTCTTTAAGATTTGGATGACTCACCAGACATAGCTGGGTGAGGACTCAGCTGAGGTCACAGAGAAGCTTCTCCTTTCTCAGGTGCAAGTGCTCGTGGTGCCGACCCAGGGCGAACCACCTGGGCCCACACTCAGCGCGGAGAACTGCGAGTCTCACGTGCTCTTCCTCTGCACCCGGCAGTACGGAAGACAGTCTCCGTCTTCCCCGCCATCAACCCTGAGTGGTGGCCGCTGCGGAAGGATGAAGCGTAGTGAGCCAAAGCATGCCTCCCACCTGGCAAGCTGAGCCTGCGACCCTCACCCAGGCCCGGTGCCATCCCCTGGCTCCTCTGGCTTCATTCCAGCCAAGTCTAATGGGGGTGGGGGGGAGGGGCGCAGCTTAGGAGCCACGTGTGGTCACCAGAGCTCGTCCTCCTGTGTCTCTTCCTTCCCTCAGTCTTCATCCCCGTCTCCCTCTGGCTCATGGGGACTTTTACCTCGTTAATTATCTTGTGCCTTCTGCAAACGGGCATTGAGCACCTCGTAGGCACAAAGCACGGTAGGGAACACGAGGGGGACCCGAGGTTAAAAAGATACCGAGGAGCAAGATGGCGGCCTCCATGTTCAATATGATGCTAAGGCACCTGCCTAGACTTTCAGAGGTGCCTACGGAGTCCCTTCTGCGAGTGAGGGGCTTGAAAGCGGCAGCATCGTGCCCCTCAGACGTTTATAATTGCCCAGACCGTTTTAAAGAGAGGCCTCCAGACTCCTTGCACTGAAGCACCACCCCTCCCCCCTTAAGGAAGATTCTTTGTCCCCGCTTCCCATTTCCCCTTATAAGCATGAACCCTGGAAATATCTAGACCCAGACGAAGAATACCAGACCCCGTATGGTTCCCGCCCTGTCTGGGCTGACTGCCTTCACAACCACAAAGGTGGGTTACCTCCACCGCAGACTTGAAAGGGATGCACTCGTACAAATAAAATTGCTGGGAACCGCTGTCCTTTCTGCCGGGATCACAAGCCGCATGTTGACTTGAGGAATGTGACGCTCTGGGGACAGTTGGTCTGTGCCCGCACGGGTGTCCCCTTCCATGCGCCGACACAGGAGTCTGTACGAAGCAGCACGAGAAGTAGACCCAGGCCATCCAGAAAGCTGGGGGTCGTGGTCTCCTTAGTTACCGCATTCCCCGGGTTGAACCTCGGGACCCTGACTTCAGTAACTCTCGTGGAGCTGTGAGGGCAACTCCTCCAGGCCCCCACTCTGGTTTCAGGTGACCCCTGGGACCCATGGGACAGCTGGAAACAGCCGCCAGAGAGAGAGAGCTGTCCCGCCTTCATCGGCTACGTCAAGGCCATCTCTGGAGAAGAGCGTGGTCCCCCCCAACCTGAGTCAGTGCCCCTGACCTGAGTCAGTGCCCGAGATGCCACTCACCACTGGAGCTGAAGCTTCCGCTGAGCGGGAGGCCCCCCGAGAGCTCTGTAGAGCGGGCAGGGTGCCCGAGGGATTAGGAGGTAATGCCTAGGAATTACGTGATGGAATCGCACCCTAAGAGTTGTGTCTATTTTGTGACCCATGGCAGGTGCAAGACCAGAGAAAGGAAATGGTTGTCGTCGAAGGGGAAAAATGCATCTGAGGAAGAGGGAGGGCAGTACAGATGCTTGTGGGAAATTCTAGCCCCCGTGGAATGTAAAACGATGGGTTCAGCATTCTGTTGCTGCTTCAGACTTCTGCCAGCTGCTCTTTCACAGTAAAGTTATATGTCCTGTCAAAAGAAAAAAGATACCGAGGAAACAATCCAAACACCTATTCTCGGGTGAGCTGACAAACAAGTGGTACAGTGCGTACACTATGGAAGACCACGCAGCAATACAACAACAAACAACAACAACAAACACACACACACACACACACACACACACCCTGAGATGCTTGAGAGCAGGCACGGGTCCTACAAGAATTGTGCCGAGTGGAAGAAGTCAGACACAAAATGGTTTGGAACGAGACAGAGGTGACGATTGCACGCCATTGTGAATCTACTAAATAACATTTCGTAATGGTGGATTTTGTTATGTGAGTTTCACAATTTTTTTTTTTTAAAAAAAAGTAAAAAAAAAATCTAGAGGGATGGAAGGCAGCTCAGTGGCGGCCAGAGACTGGAGGCGGGGACAGGTGAACACTGACCGCAGAGGGGAGCAGAGAACTTCCCAGAGCGACGGGCGGTTTCCATATCGTGAGTGTGATGGTGGCTTCGCGATTGTAGCCACTCTCCAAAACTCATCGAATTGTACACGTACAGTTAGCATATTTCATTTTTTAAAAAATAAATTATACCTCAATAAAGCTGATTTAAAAAAAAAGTTATCAAGCGTACAGCCTCACAAGGAAGGGAAGTTGTTGGACCCATCCAGTCCTGAGCCAATAGCACCCCCCACTCCCCACCCCCAAGCGTGACAACCAAAAAATGTCTCCCACCACTGTCAAAGGTTCTGCGGGGGCAAAATCTCCCCTGCATTAGATGCACAGTAGTCTTCTATCCTGTCTTCCATGTCTCAGGACTTCTCTTTTATGTGTTCCATCTGCTTCTCGAGAATGTGTCCAGATTGTAAGTTCCGTGTCAGTCACTATTCTGCCGTTCAGCACAACCATTATGTTCATAATTTCGATTATTTTTTTCTCACTTCCAGATGTTCTATATAGCCATTTTTCAAAACTTCCAGGTTAATTTTGAATAGTTTGCTTGCATTGTCATATTTTCAATGCCCTCTTTTGTTTAAGTCTATTAAACACACTTTATGTTTTTCATCAAATCATTTTGACATCAGAAATCTTTGGAGAATTAAATCTATCGTTTGGTTCTGTTGACTCTCCTTTATGGTGACTTATGTCTTCTGTACTCTATAATAGTATGCCGAGATCTTGCATTTAGCTAAATTTAACCTGCGGATTGGGAATGCTTCTGTCCAGGAAGCATCTGTGTTTGCTTCTGCTGGTCATCAAGGGCTGATAGTCACACGGCACCATTTAAATTTAATTTTTCCTACTTAGGATTTCCTTAACTATGTGTAAATTTGAATCCCAGCCCTGTACTTCAGTTCCCAAAGGATACTATTATCATAATCATTAATAACTTTTGCTACCTGAAGCTGCAATGAAGATAGGTTTTTATTAATATTTGAAAAAAATCATTTCTCTTTGCTCATGAATAGGAATTCCCAGCCTACCATTCTCCAGAGGACATGGACCCTTTCAGAATTCCAATCTGACATGGCGTCTCAGGCCCTGCTGGCTCCTCACGTCCAATGGTCTGAGTCTAATGTTCCCCCAAACTCCGCAGTTATTCGCAAAGCACTGGCCACAGCTGTTAACTATTATTTGGGGTTGTGGTTGGTTTGTTTGGCCCTTGGGGGTACCTTAGGTTGGTTGCTGTCGCGTTCCTTCCTACTCTTTGCATCCTTGTCTCAGCATTGCCTTCATCCTGTGGTTGGTTCCCCGCTAGGGAATCTATAGCAAGTAATAATCTCATCCGGATGCAGGACTTCTGAGAAGGAAAATCAGACCATCTCTCCTGAGAAAGTACCAGGTCTTCCCTGCTATTTCATTGGCTGGTTCAGAGTCAAGTGACCACCTTTAAACCAATCACTGGCAGGGTGATTGGGGCCATCTTGCAGCTGGGACATCCTTCCCCGATTCCCAGTGGGGAGGGAGGACCCACAGATGTGATGGCGGCTCCACCTGGGGTAGAGGTGGCAGTGGGCGTAGGAAGGTGACCAAGGCATCTTCCACGGAAGCCTCCTAGAGGCCCTCTGTGTTCTCTGACTCATCTCGTGTGAACTGGACACACAAGCTCCTTGCTCTCACGTCCACCTCTCAAGCTGGGGTTCTCTGGGGCCCCCAAGTTCTCTCAGGAACTTGACCCTTTCCTCTTCTCCTCGGCTTCCCAGCTCAGCCTCCTCCAGAGTCAACAGCAACTTCCTCCTGCAAACAGAAGGCTCCACGAGGGGCCGAGTGCCTCACAGCCCACATCCTGCATAAGCAATCATCCCTCTCCAGGTTCTAGGGGTAAACCCTGGTGACTGAGGCCCTGGCCGAAGGTGGGAAGGGAAAGGCTGCTAATTACTCTCCTAAATCTTCTAGACTTATTGGGGAACAGCTGGCCCTCAAGTGCTCATGGGCTTTGGCTCAGCTCTCCTCCCTGTTCCAGAGAGAATATATCCTAACCCCAGGACATCCTCAGGTGACATCAGCCCCAGGAAGAGGGGGAGCATTGCTGGCACAGGCCTGGGAGCAGGAGGAAGTGGAAATTCTACAAACACAGCCCGGAGTCCCCAGCCAGGAGGGCCTTTGCATGTGATGGCAGAAGCTACTTTGGCCCTTTGACAGAGACGCCTCGTTGAACCTCAGAGCCGTCACCACTTGTCTGTTCATGATCAGCTATTTACACAGAGCAGCCAGAGACAGCATAAGATGCCCTCTGACACCTGACTCTCAGGTTTAGGCAGGAACGTGGATATGTCTTCCGGTGTCTCATTTGGTGATGTTACCCATTGTGGGCCCACACCACCCGGCACTGAAAACAAAAATGCCCCACCCTGGTACCCTGGTGTTACAGGGTGATAGAGAACTGACAGCCTCTCTCCCCCTCACTGCCACAGACGCTCTGTCTCCACCATCCATCAAATGACATCGATGATGTTCCAAAGATAAGAAGCAAATACCAGAGGGAAAAAAAAAACAATGCTAATGTACCCTAATTAGCAAACAGGAAAGACGGGCAGAATCTTCACCTTGAAGACTTGACCACAAAGAGAAAACAGGAAGACCTTGGAGAGGAATGGCAGCTGGCCCAGGGCAAGAGGGAGCTGTGACAGGGAGTCAGAAATGACTGTTGGTGCGTGTTGGAGGATTGCCACATCCCGGAGTTTTTACGCAAGAACTTTGCAGGCATTCTGCTTGTTAGACCTCTAAGACTGAGCTCACGGTCCAGTTTCCACCACTCTCTCAACCCCGCTCTGGAAGTTTTCCGTCACTACGTCCTCCGCTGATATTTTTGTCACCATCGTCTCTTCTTACCCTTGAAACGAAGACACAAACTGGAAGGGGAGGGAGGAGAAGGTCGACAAAAGAGAAGCACCCAGGAGGTCTGGGCTGGAGCTTTGGGAGCTGGGTGACCAGCACCGTCTCTGAAAAGGTCTCCACAAGCCACACGGCCCTTGGAGATGTGGCCGGCGTGCACGGAGCGTGCCGGAAGTGTCAAATCCACACTGGGTGTTGGCGACCTGACGTGAAAAAAATTAAACTCTCTCTAATATCATTGAAATAATATTTTGAGTTTAATCAGATACGCTACCAATGTTAATTTCACCTTTAAAAAGTGCTTTTAGGTGGCTGCTAGAACAATTTATATTACACACGTGGCTCCCATTATATTCCTATTGTGCTGAGGTGAGTCCACAGGAGTTGGGATTCGCGGCCTGTTATACATCAGGGGGAGGGGACATGAGGCTGGAGGAACAGATTTGGGTCAGATAGTTCAGATCGTCAAATGCCTAGCCCCGGAGGCCAAGAACGTCGGAGGATGACATCAGGATGGGAGGGCACGACCTTCCTCGTCTTCTCTCTCCTGGGTCCTTTCCCTCTCTAGTCCTTTTAGCCTCAAGAATAACCTATGTTAGACTAAAATCAACACTGAACGACCTTTCGCATCGTTCGATAGGACTGGGTGTGTGGGGCACCGTGAGAAAGCCTGGCACCCGCCATATCACGACAGACGCACACCCAGCGCTGAGTAATGGGAGCCCAGGGCACCACAGTGGCCTCGGGACGTGTGGCTTCGGTCCCCACGCTGCTGTGACCTTCTGCTCTCTGACTTCCTGGCTCGTGTCCCGCCCACTGTCCTGCGTACAGCGAGGGCCCAGGCCTGGCGTCTTCTAACAGACGTTCCATGTTAGACTTCTGGAACACCGGAGCCCTCCCCGCGCGGCGGGCTCCACCGATGATTTGTTTCTGTTGGTGACAGAGCCGCAGCAGGAAGAGGAGTGTGTGAAGCAGGAACCTTGCTTATCTTGCTTATTTCCCCATCCCCTGAGCAGGGACAGCACCTGGCACCTCGCAGACAGTTAGCAAATAGACACTGAGTCAGGAAATGAGGAAACGCCAGAAAATGGGGGTGGCCGTGAGCATGAGCGGAGGCCCGACTGTGCAAGAAGGACAGTTCATTTAAGTTAAAGCTTAGAAAGACGCATGGGATGTTTGCCAAGCCCTAAGGACCAGAGTCATGAACTGACTTGATTTTAATAAGCCAAACAAACCCTCTAAACCAGACATTCTCATCCAGGGGTGATTTTTGTCCCATAGGGAACAGCTGACAGTATCTGAGACAATTTCAGTTGTCGGTCAGTGTTTTTTTGGGGGGTAGTGGCCAGGGATTCTGCTAAATGTTCTGCAATGCACTGAACAGTTCTCCACAGCAAAGAACGATCTCACCCACAATGTCTAGTTACACGAAATCAAACGTGGAGTTACCATCTGAGCCAGTGATCACACTGGGAGCATGCCCGGGAGAGGCGAATAAACAAGTGGACATGAAAACTTATACACGAATGTTTGTGGCAGCGTTCTTCACATTAGTCAAAAGGTGGAAACAGCCCAAATGTCCACCAACTGAGAGATGAATAAACAAAATATGGTGTATCCAGACGAGGGAATATTATTCAGCCACAGAAAGGAATGAAGAAGTGATACATGTCACACCATGAATCATCCTCAACAACATGAGGCTCCAAAGGCCATACACTGTGTGATTCTATTTATACAATGTGTCCAGACTAGGTCAGTCTGCAGAGACCGGAAGTAGCTTAGTGGGTGCCAGGAGCTGGGGAGGGGACTTCTAGCGGGGACAGGGCTGGAATAACAAAGGTCTGAAATTAGACAGTGGTGGTTGCACAACTTTGCCAATGTTCTAAGAACCACACTGACTTGTGCACTTTAAAAAGGCAATCTTTATAGTATATAAATTGTGTCTTTAAAAAAAAAAATCGAACGGTGCCAAGGTCGAGACACTTTGTTTTGAACGAAGAATGTGACACCAACGGCAGACTATTTGCTGGCAGGGCACAAATATCAAGGCAAGGCGGGCCATCGGAGGCCAGTCTGGCTGCAGGACATGCCCCCTGGTACAGGGACTCCAGCTCCAGTCCGTGCACCTGAGCCGGCTCAGGTGGCCCCCCCATGAGACAACTGAAAAGGGTCACCGAAGCGCACTGGGACGTGGGTCACAGGCATTCGGGTCCCTGGAAAGGGACGCCCCCCCCCAAATAAATCCCTCGAGAATCTGTGGAGTCTGAGCCTCTCTGCTGGTCTGCGTGGAGTTTGGGTGCTCGATTCGCAAGGCCGGGGACCAGGCCTGGGGGAATTCTCCAAAGTGATGTCCCGTGAGCAGGCCCCTTAACCATGTCTCCGCGCCATCTCCTAACTCCATCGGCCTCAGAAGCTCTGGGGCGGACGGGTCCAACCAGACGAAACGAGGGTCCTCGCGGCCCACCAAGGGGACAGGCACACCTGCTGGGCCCCGACCCCTCAGGGTGCTCACACAGTTTCTCCTTCACCCCCACTGCAGAGTGGCCCCCACACGACCCCATTAAGTGGCTGTGCTGAGCCTAGAATTCGCCAGCAAGGCGAAAAGCTCACAAGAGGGCGGTGAGGAAACCACTCAGCGGCAGCAGCCGGTCCAGGGAGGGAAGGGAACTTACATCACAGTGCGACAGACGGCGGCGACCTTGCGTAACCCGCGTTCACCCTGCACTTCGCAGCTTGTGCCCCGCCTTCAAAACGCCGTCCCACCGTCCTCCCCGGCAGCTCCGGCTGGTGGACAAGGCCAGCCTCGGAGAAGGTGACTCGGGTCTGTGCACGGCCTGGTCCAGAACCCAGGCTCTGTGTTAGCAGCGTGGACGCGGGCGCGCCCTCACCGCCCTGAGCCCGCGTTTCATCCGTGACGTGGAGGACGCGAGACCCCCCTCTGCCCCTTCCAGCCCGACCTTCCATGGCCCTGAGCCAGCACAGGGTGCCGGTCCCCTGTTTCCGGGCCTCTGTAACCACGGACCAGGCTGCGCTGCCTCAGACAGCAGAGAATTTGAAATCCGAGGCCTCGTTGCCTCAAGTATCTATAGGTGGAGTGGCTCCTTCCGAAGTCAGCGCCCTAAAGCTCTGTCCCCAGGAAGAAAGGTGTTTATAATGACCAGGGTGGGGGCAGAGCCATTTCCGCACCAGGTTTCACCGAGCATTCCGAGCTTTCCGATGTTTCCGATGATGTCTGTGGACTGCTCCTCGGGCACGTGGGCTCTGCTGGGCCTACGGCCTTGGGGCAGGGTGGGGAGAGGCTGCACCCCTGGCTCGTGTTCTCCGGGGCCGTTTCACATCCGGGTTCCAAGCACTGAGCATCTCTGCTTGTGGGCAGGGAGGCCCTTCCATCATGGATGGGATTCCGTGGGCTGAGCGGTGTGACTGCAGCCAGCTGGGACACTTCCGGGCAGCGGGGCTGTCAGGAACAGACTGGGATGGCAGCTGAAATGTGGCTCCGGCCACAGGATCAGTGCCAGAGGTGACGAGGGAGGTGGTCCATGTGCCCTCAGGGACTTCAGGGGACTGCACGGTCACAGTGACCGTGGGGGTTACCGACATGTACTAATGTGGATTAGCACTGCCCTGGGGTCCAGGTCAAAGTTGAGAGGTTTCCCGGTTCTGGGGTTGGAAGATTCTGGGTTCTTGCACCCCTCCCCTCTCCCCCCCCCACGACTTCTCTGGATTTTGGAAGAATCCTAGGCTCTGCCTGGACCCTGTTCTCCACCAGAGCCTGTCCCCTCCAATCCCACCACTGGCTGCATGAGCACAGACCTGAGTTAAGAGCCCTGTGTCTCAAAGACTAGTGGTGGCCTGAGGGCAGGGCGAAGGGGAAAAGGGGAAGGAGACAGGTAAAGGGGGTCAAATATGTGGTGACGGGAAGAAATCTAACTATGGGGGAGAACACGCCCTGTAAATATATTTATATGCCTTAAGTTAAAGTGTACAGATGAAACTTACTGGGTTTTGTTCAACAATGTCACCATAAAAAAATTAAGAGTCCTATGTCTTACCAAGAGGAAATCCATGACGTCCACTCAAGCCCGGGGCGTCCCCTCCCCACCACAAGTGATCCCAACCCCAGACCCTTTTGATTAGCTGATGGCCCACGATTGCTAACCCGACAAGTCCAGGACACATCTGACCCTCTGGCTGACCGACGAGTGGACAGCTCAGAGCCGTCCCGCACGATGCGGACAGGTCCACTCCCGTGGACGTGGAGAGCAGCGTGGCCGACCTATGTTCTGCAGGCCGCTGTGATCCTCACTCAGCTCACCGAGTGCTAGGCGATCATAAACCTTTGTCCATCAAAGCTTCCTTTTTGTAACCCATCATCCCTTCCGTTCACCCCGTCCTGACTCATCCGCCTGCACACAGTAAGGGATGGATGCCGGCATCACGCCCTACTCCCTGAAGCGTTGTGTGTCTGTAAGTTACGATGAAACGCTTGCTGTCACAGCTTGCTTAAGGCAGCTGAGGTCACCTCAGTCACCTCATCTCTCTGCAATCGGCCAGCGTGTGCTGAGGGTGACTAGGTGTCCCTCCTCGGGGTTTGCCCTTGGTCGGGGGATTAGGAATGTGTTTTGGGTTTTTGCCAGGGGTGGCCCAGATTTGCAGCATATAGGGCAAAGGAGAGAGGCCAAAGGGTCAAATTCAAAAGATCTGGGAAGAACAATAAATCATAAATCAAAGAGTTTGTAGATGCCTGGAAAGAGTCTCAGAGGCAATAAAGCAGCGGGAAGGGTGGGGGTGGGGTGACGAGAGCCTTTACTGAGCCTGGAGAGGGTGGAAGCATTGAAGGGCCCCTGGGCCACCAGTTATGGAGGAAGAAACCAAGATTCAGGTGGCCTCGAATGATGGCTTCAGCCCCTAGAGCTGCTGAGGGCAGAGGTGAGATTTAAAACCTGAACTGTCTGACCCCACATCCATTACACCAGCCACAGGTAGGGTGACTGCCCTTCCCTTCTGCACTCTGAGGAGAGGGTAGCAAAATCCAGCCATCGGGAAGAGACAGGCACCAAAAAAGGGAGCTCAAGTTTGGGGAGGAACTGAGTGTTTTCTCAGCACAGGGAGATCCAAGCAGTGGGTGGGTCGTGGAGTTGCAAAGCTGAGGGGGAGTTCTCTCATCCTCTCGCTCTGTCAGGTCCTTTCCCTCCTCACCTGCCTGGACTTTGGAAAATAACAGAATTCCTCCTGCCTTGTCTGACAAGCTGCAGCAAACACGGCCTGGAGTCCAGGACATGTGATTTCAGATGTGGCCAAAGGTGGAGGCACATGATTGTCCCATCCCTACGTTTTACGCCAAGGCCGAGCCGTATCGTTACCCAAACAGAAGACTTGCTGGGGTGTAAAATTTAAAAACAAAGAAATACAGCCCTGGGTCATTTTTCTAAAGGACTCTGGTTCCTTTAGAAACATCTTCCACCCCCTGAGACCAGTTGTGAATATACTGACAATTAACCTAACATTGAATCCTGCAAATATCTGCTATATTGGCACCCTGGGCCACACAGAGGGCTGTGTTTGGAAGCGGAATCTGGTTTGTAAACAAAGGCAAGACACAATTCGGGAGGCCTCCAGCAGCTACCACTGGCACACGTACCAGGGCACGTAGCACGGGGGTGTGTCAGGCTTATTCCAACAGAGATCGTGGGAGCAACTCATGCACAGACGGTCCAGGAAAAAGTCAGCACGGGTAGGAACGAAACATCAAAATTAATGTGGCAAAATGTTAAAACGTAGGTGAATCTGGATAAAGAAAAAATGGGAATTTTTCTGTAGGTTTGACATTGTTTCAAAATAAAGGGTTTTATAAAACACTAAGGTCCAGGAGTCCTGGTTGCAGGATTCAGATTTTCCACTACCCATCTGAGTGGCACTTGTCATTTTAGGTGATCTCTCGGGCCCATGGCTCTTCTTCTGTAAGATCAAGATGGCCACCTGTTTCCACTCCTCTAAAGTAGTCCCTGGATGAAGAAGCCTCAGCTCACCCATGGCCCTAAGAAGAAAAAAAGAACGGAGAAAGAAAAGGAGCAATGTAATTGATTTTAATGATACATTTTATTTACCACCCCACCCCCCATCTATCCAGAAGATGATCATTTCTACATGTGATCATCGTGTTAACTTATCGGCAGGATCATTACGTGCCTTATCTGTGCCGGTCTCCTTTATCCTTGCCACAAACACAGAAAGAATTCGAGGGCTGTTTTTCCATTTTCAAGATGGGGAGACTAAAGAGCAGGCAATCTGTGACTTGCCCTATTTCACTAAGCTTATAAAAGGTAGAATGGAGCTCCGCCCCAAGGGTGCTGCCTAAGACAGCAAAGAAAAGGCTTCGCCCCACTTTGCAAAGAGCAGGGGTGCCGATGTGGTTGAGCCCATCCGTCTTGGAATTCCCAGTCTGATCTACACTGCGTCGATCCGGGCTTCCGGCATGACTGAGACACACAGACACGCAGCGTGCTTTTAGAAAACAGCAACACGCCACGGGGGGGGGGGCACTTCACTTCTTTATTTCGCGTGCTCATCTCCGTAGGCTGACACGGTGCACGTGATTCGTCAGTCGAAAAAAGGCCCGTGCCTCTCGCCCATGCGATCGCATGGAGAGTTTCGACTTTCATAGTTACGGTTAATCCAGCTGGGATCTCTCTCTGAACGTGGGGTGAGGCAGAAACCCAGGTGTGTTTTTCTCCATACAGGGAGCCGGTTTTCCCAGCTTTGTCCTCTCCCCAGGGACCTGTGGGTCACCTTCCTCGTCACACTTCCTTTCCCACATAGCAGTGGAGCATCCTTGATCTTTGTGTTTTCCCACAGATGCATCTGTTTGATGGTGTGACAATTATTCCATAGTGTATTTATAACAATGATAGGTATTTACACACATGACAATAGACTGCCAACATATACGAAACAAAAACTTCCAGAATTGAAGGGAGAAATAGACCGTTCTATAATAATAGTGGGAGACTTCAATACCCAACTCTTAATAATGGATTAAACAACAGACAGAGATAAGGTGAGGAAATAGAGGACTTAAACAACACAATAAATCAACCACGTTAAATAGACAGATACAGAACACTATCCAACAACAGCATACACAATCTTCTTAATAATGCACATGGGACATTTTCCAACACAGACCATATGTGAGGCCATGACTAAGGCTCAACAGATTTTAAAAAGACAGATATCATACAGAGCATCTTCTCTGACCACGAAAGAATGAAGCTAGACATCAATAACGAAAGTAAAACTAGAAAAGCCACTAACGACACAGTCTTAGACATCCAGTGGGTCGAAGAAGAAATCATAAAGTGAATTAGAAAATATTCGAATGAATAAAAACAAACACACAACATACTAAAAGCAGTACCAAGGGGGGAATTTATAGCTGTAAATGCTTACTTTAAAAATGTGAAAGGCCTCAAATTGAAACTTAACTTTATAGTTTATGGAACTAGAAAAAGAAGAATAAAATAAGCTGAAAGCTAGCATAAGGAAGGAAATAATAAAGATTACAGAGACAAACAAAATAGAGATTAGAAAAAAAAATAGACGAAAACCAGTGGGGAAAAAAAAAGCTGGTTCTTTGAAAAGATCAACAAAACTGACAAACCTTTTCCTAGGAGAAAGAGAGAAGACTGAAATGACCAAAATTAGAAATCAACAGAATTACAGAATGAATGAATTCAGTAAAATAGCAGGTTTTTTTTTTTTTTTTTAAAAAAAGCACTCAAAATCAGGTGCATTTCTATACACTAATAGTGATCAGTCTGAAAAGGAATTCAAGAAAACTATACCACTCGCAATAGCATCAAAAACAATAAAACACGTAGAAATGAACTTAACCAAGGAGGTGAAAGATTTGTACAATTTGTACATTTGTATACCGAACATGGAAACACATCCCATGTTCATGGATTGGAAGAATTCAGACTGTTAAAATGTCAACGCTACCCAAAGCAATCTGTGGATTCCGTGAAATCCTTTCAAAATTGCAATGACTTTTTCTTTTCCCACAGACAGAAAAACCCATTGTGAAATTCATGTGGTATCTCAGGGACCCTGTATAGTCAAAATAATCCTGAAAAAGAAGAAACAAGCTGGAGGATTCACACTTCCTGATTGCAAAACTTACTAGCTGGAGGAAACATGAGAGTGGTGCTGACATGAAAGACATAGAGGCCAGTGGACTGAGATAGAGTTCATAAAATAGAGTTCATGCACATAGACATTTTCTAAGACAGACCATGTCTGTGAGGCCATGACCAAGCCACGATAGATTTTAAAAAGACAGATGTCATACAGAGCATCCTCTCAGACCGCAAAAGAATGAAGCTAGACATCAATAATGAAAGTAAAACTAGAAAAGGCACTAACGACACAGTCTTAGACACCCAGTGGGTCTACGATAGACCCTCGTAGACATGGTCAATTAATGTTCGATAAAGCAGTTAAGACCATTCAACGGGGGAAAAGAGATAGTCTTTTTACCAAAGGGCACTAGAAAAACTGGATATTCACATGCGGAGGAATTAAACTATTCTCTCACCTAACAGACACATACAAAAATTAGCTCAGAATGACCTAAATGAAAGGCAGAAGCTGAGATTCGAAAGCCCGGGGAGGAGGAGTCGGAACGTTCCAGCAGAAAGCCTGGGCCCTCGGAGGAGCGGTCCAGACGGCAGAGTCTACCCACCTGCCCGTGAGCTCCGAGTCAGGGATTTTCAGAAGAACGTCTACTAGCAGGGTAGATGATATAACACGGCCAGTGCAAGAAAAATGGGCTTAAAAGGGAAATAATGGCATGAAGCAAACATTGTAAGAAATCACATGTGCGTAAGCCTCAGGGACGAGGAGCGGAAGGACATACCTCGGGGGGCGGGACCCCTCTGGGCCCAGGGAGCTTATGGCTTCATTTATTATGGGGGGTTGATTCCTCCTTTGTGCTTTTACTTCCGTTTGAATTTTCTACAACCACTGCATTTCTCTTTTTTAAGAGGGAAGCCTTTCTGGGTGAAAGGACAGCGAAGATATCACTGAGACCCATAGATGTTGAAGGAACCCAGGCTGGGAATCCCCATGAGGCAGGCCAGGAAGGGGGTGGTGCCGATCTGAGTAGAAAGGGCTACGATGGCAGAGGACCAGAGGTACGCCCAGGAGGGGCCCCCAACCCATTTTGGGGGGGCCAGGAAAAGATTCCCCAAAGGGGAAAGGAATTCTGAGGGCAGTGTTTTGGGACCACCAGCAGTGAGTCAGGGAGAGGTACGGGGTCACTCCGGGTGCCCAGAGAGAACACAGAAGGTGAGACCTGCCTGGGGCGTGGCTCTCAGCGAGTGACAAGAAGATGGGAACAGCGTGTTTCAGGGTGAAGGGTGGGGGAGGGGTGGGCCAGGCCAGACTGTGGAGCGCTTGACTGTCCTGGAGGAGTCTGGGCTTTTGAGGATGGGGGTCATGGAAGGGTTTCAAACAGAAGGGCACACTGCTTCACGGGGCCCCACCATGGGAAAGGGCACCATCCAGGGGGCTGCTTCCCACAGTCTGTCCCTACCATGCTGGGCTCACCGCGCAGGGTCGGCCCCCTAGATCCCCGATCCTGCAGTCTGAGGACATACATTCGATATCCATTTGGAGCAAGGACACACAGCCTTGAAAGTGGCAGGGTGTGGCCAGGGCCCGCCCACCCCGTCAGACTCACCTCTGGGCCTTCTCCTTCTGCAGGCCCACAGCGAGGCACCCCCAGCAGAAAGCAGCAGCAATGCTGTCAGGGAGAGCAGCACATAGAACCTGGAGGATGGACACAGGACAGGGCCGGTGGCACAGGGGACCCGCCTTGCCTCCTTTGTTTTAATAGATAGATAAGGTCACATTTAAAAAAAAAATTCCAAGGAAGATATACAAACGGCCAACAGACATATGAAAAGGTGCTGAATGTCACTAGTTGTAAGAGAAATGCAAATCATACGATTTCACTCATGTGGATACAAAACAGGAAGCAACACCACACCAAACATACAAACAAACGGACACCAAACGCACAGACACAGGATGGGGTTACCAGAGACCAGGGAGGTGGGGGGAATTAAGAGGATAAAGGGGGTCGGAAACGTGGTGAGAACAGACTTGGGGTGGTGAGCACACGGTACAGTATACAGACACCATGTTATGAAGCTGTCCACCCGAAAGTTGTATATTATGTTAATAAACGATGTTATCCCAACAAATTTAATGACAAAGAAACGGTATAAAATCTCCTTTCCACACAATCCCCACCTATGCACCTTTCCCCACCCCAACACATATTATACTTAAGAACCTTCCAGAGACCCTTTATTCAGATATGAGAAAAAACGAATTCACATTATTTTACTCCACAGGGAAGGAAAATGTTATCACGCAAAGGAGGCGGAGTATAAATACGAGCTTGTTACTTAACAGTACCCCTCGGAGAACTTTCCAGGCCAATATCTAGAAGTCCCTCCTCTTTTTTATAGCTACATAGTATTCCACACCATGGATAGACCATAATTTATCGAACTTTTTTTCTTTTTATGGGTGTTTCCCCAAGTCTTTTATAATGACAAACACTAAAAAAACCACAATCACAAAGAATCACCTTGTCCCTCCACCGCTGCACCTGTGGCTGAGCAGCAGCCGACTTTTGGGAAGCTGACCTGAGTTAGGGTTCGGGCCCCTCGCTTGCTTCTTTCGTGCCTACCTTGCATTCTAACGTTCTCATCTTTTCAGGGTGCGCCTCCCCTCCCCCCACACTGGGCAGGCTTAGGCACCCACAGAACCTCGCTCTGCCCACATGTGTGCATCCGCAGAGTCGCTCTCTGGAAGTGGTGTGTTCGGGGTCTGAATTTCACATCGTCTGATATTAAGACCGTCACTCGGGTGTAAAGGAAGCCTGTGGAAGGGCCGTTGTGGAGTGAAGAATCTGACTGCCCTTTGCCCCCTGGCTCCTGGGAGACTCTCGCTTGGAAAGATATATGTGCCCTAAACACTGGCGATTCCCCTTGTTGTTATGAGCCCCTCGCATCACACACAAGATGATGCTAAGAGAGGAGGTGACTCAGGATGGAGGCTGGTCACAGGGGACCAACCACGTGATTAGGGCTCTGAACCAGCCTGTCCTTCAGGGAGTGACACAGGGCTGGGAACTGAGTTCAGTCACGTGACCAGTGATTCAAACAATCGTGTCGTGTAATGAAACCCTGATAAAAACTCTGCTGGATACCGAGTCTTGGACGACGAGCTCTGGTAAGGTGAATAATACATCGCTCTCCCAGGAGACTGATGATCCCTGAACCCAAGCCCACTGAGAGAGGGCACGAAAGGTTTTGCATTCAGTGACCCTCCCAGACTCCATCCTATTGTTCTTCAATTGCTGGTCCTTTGTTCTAAAACTTGTAATCATGAGTATAGCACTTTAGCCCTTTCTTGCATTCTGTCAGCAACCTAACCAATGATCAAACCGAGGGGGTTATGGGAGCCTCGAGATTTGTACCTAGTTGGTCAGAAGCACAATGGCCTGGCCTGGGTATCCCCAGAGGGCTCTGAAATGCAGAGTCATGTCGTTTTCTGGGGCTGAGCCCTTAACCTGTGGGGTCTGTGCTAACTGCAGGTGTCAGTGCTGGAAATGAATGGCAAAACACCAGGGGGTGTCAGAATGGGGAGTCAGGAACCCCTGGAACAGTTCAGGACACCATGCGTCTTTCTAGGCAGACAGTCTGTAAAGATTGCCAGATTCTCCTGGGGTTTGAGACCCCCAAGAAGGTCCAGGATAACTATTAAGAGGGAAGAACCTCAGATTTTGGAATTGCGTAACCCTGGGTGGGGAGCCCCGCCTGCTTCCTGTAACTACGTGGCCTGGCAGCAATCGATGTAACTTCTCCAAGCCTCGGTGTACTCATCTGTACAGCAGAGTGATAACGGCACAGGTTGTAGCGAGGGGCTTAGGAGGACTCACATAAGTCGCTTAGCACGTGCCTGATGGGATGCCATCACTTCTGGTTAAATGTTACTTTCCTTTCTCCTCAAGCACCTCTGAGGAGAAGGGCCACGTCCAGGATGCGGGCACTAGGGCACCTTACATCCAGTACTGGTTCTGCTGGGCGTCCTTCTGGTCGATCTGGCTGTTTGTGATGGAGGTGACTTCCACTCCAGGCAACGCCGTGGACTCAGTTGGCATTTCTGTTGTGACTGTGGAGGTCCTGGCACTGGTGATACTTGTGGGTGACTCGTAGGTGGTAGATGTTGGTGCCGCTGTGGAAACACAAAGCAGACCAGTGATCTCTCTTCTGACTGTCCCACCACTCGTCAATGGCTTTTTGGTTGGATTTCACACAAAACGCTGAGTCAGGATGTGGGCAGGATGGAGGAGCCTGGGACCGAAGTGTCCCCAGGGCCGAGCGAGGATCTCCTCACAGGATGCAGGTCCCCCCAACAGTCCTGATTCCCCCCCCGCCCAGGGGGTCACAGGCCTCCGGGGAGCCCCAAAGTCAGGGTCCCCAACTTCTGGACCACAGATCAGTACTAGTCCATGGCCTGTTAGGAACCAGGCCGCACAGCAGGAGGTGAGCAGCGGGCAAGGGAACGAAGCTTCGTCTGCATTTGCAGCCGGTCCCCACGCCAGCATCACCACCTCAGCTCCACCTCGGGTTATCAGGCATTAGATGCTCATAGCAGCACCGGTCTCTGGAGCCACAAAGGTTGGGGACTGCTGTTGTCAGTCACCTCCACCGTGTCTTGTCCCCTTCCAACTAACGACAGCCACATTTTGCCTGTCAGAGAATCTGCTTAACTGCTATCTGACGCGTCACGTGTTAGGGCCCCCACTGCCGGCCGCCTGGGTTCAGCTCCCAACCTTCCCCCACACGGCTCTGGCTCGCGTGGGGCTGACCCACGAGCCTCCTCTCCTCCCTCTCCTGCGTGTGCTCCGCTCTCGTGGCCTCGCCTTCACCTGAGAAGCACCTTCCTATCCCTCAAGACTGAGCAGAGGAGCCCGCTCCCCCAGGAAGCCTCCCGGACTGTCTCTCTCTCTGTCTCTGTCTCTGTCTCTGTCTCTCTCTCTCTCTCTCTCTCTCTCATCTGATTCCTGCCTCGGCTACTCTGGCCTCAGACTCGTCAGGTAGCCCGGATCTAGCACAAGGCCGTGAGCAGCTCACCTGGAAACACAGACACCAGAACCGTGGAGGTGGGGTCCAGAGCCCGTGGTACACGGATCCCACACACGTATGTGCCTTCGTCATCCTTTGTGAGGTTCTCCAAGGTCACTGTGAAGCTGAGGTTTGCTGGATCGTCCCTGATGGACACGCGGCCGTTCCTGTCTGACTCTGTGGTCAGCACAGTCTCCCACGAAGAAATTTCTCTCTTTACTCCAGTATTTGGTATTTTCCACGAACTCCGCTCTGTAGCGGCACCGCACGGTCAGGGAGCCCCCCACAGTGCCCTCCACGCTGCCGGGGCCTCTCACAGACAAAGAACCTGGAAGACACAGCCGAGTTCCGGCTCCTCACCAGATGGGCCCGGGGTGGGGCGCCTTGGGGGTCACCCCCCGTAGAGTCCCTCCGTTTCTCACCAGGTTCCCGCAGCAGCCAGGCCACATTGGAGTGTCGTCCCCTTCCTCTCTGTCACCCTGAGACTGTGAGCACAGCAGCCCTTTGCTCCAGACTCCACGTGCCCTGCCGCCCCTCCCGCCCCTCACCAACCGGCGGCCTCCCTCGCCCTCCGGGACCATAAGGAGTCGCCCCCAAGCACCCTGCTCTCCCAGAGCCGCCCGCCCCAAGCATCTCGGGACTTGAGGAACCGCTCACGCACCGGTCTGTTCCCTCCAAGGGACATGACGCGGGCAGCGAGAGGGTCGCACCGGTTCTCACACACAGCGGCCACGCCGGGCCAAGTTTGTGGATAAAATCATCCACGCGCACTAAGCTTGCTGACGAAGAGCTCCGTTCCATCCTATCTTACTTCAGTTTGCCAGCTCCTGTCGACTCTTCGTTTTCAAGGAAGCTCTGTATTTTGTTTCCAAGATTTAGGTACGCTTTGGCCCAAACAGTTCTCAGAGACACAGCTGGGAGAGCGGGGAGCCCTGTGTGACCCTAACGCTGGCCGCCACACACAGGAGGCGTCCCCTGCCGTGGGCAGCTGCTCCCCACCTTTGTAATCCTGTGCCCAGGCCCTCAAACTGGGGGAGGGGGTTTACTTTCTTTTCCTAGAGTTCGAAATTCTCCACTGGACGTGCTTTCTCCGGTCCTTAGTGCGCTCACCTGAAGACGTTGGGAGGCTCAGATGCGGGCTCCCCGAGGACGGAGGCCTCCCTCCCTCTTCAGAGTCTTCACGTGCCTGCTGCGTAGTAGGCCCTCAAGAAATACTTCAGCGTGAGTCCCTTCCCCGCCCCAGCTCTAGGCCCAAAGCCCACCACCAGCTCCCATCAGTCTGTCTGCAGGGGGCGTCAGGACGCCCCCTCCTGGCCTGGGTGAGCGCATGGCCCGCAGAGAAGGCTTTCTCAGGCCCTGACCTCACACACCTGACATTTCTTTAGATGCTCAGCAGCGGTTGCCAAGGAGATGAGGAAAGAGCATGGGAGGAACCTGGGTTGGAGTCTCTGCTCTGGGATGTCGCAGCTGTGTGTTCTGGGGCAAGTTACTTAACCTCTCTGAGTCTCAGATGTTTCACCTGTGAAGTGGTGATGATTGGCGGCTCTCATGTGGCATTTGGGGGTGCTGAGTGAGATCAAGGGTGTAAAATGCCTGGCAAATAATATCCCGTTAAACCATAAGAAACTGCTGATATCCACCGGTTTTTGACCGAGAAACCAAGAATTTCATATGATTCAGTCTAATAAAAATAGATAATCCTCGGTCTCGACAAATTAAGAAACGAAAAGAGAAAAATAACCACAAACACAGAAAAAGTGAAAGGAGTCAAGGTGGTACTGCAGAAATTCCCTACAGAAACACATGTAACTCTGCATGAATGTGTGATCTTCTGGAAAAACAAATCACCAAAATGGACACAGACCAATTGCTTAAAAAATCAGTGTCTGGTTCAGCCTTCCTTCCCCCAAGACAGAGTCGCTGGTGTCCACGTCCCGACTCTGCTGCCTGGCTCGCCTCGGCTGTCCCCTCCCAGTCATCGTTCCCTGCGGACCCTGGCTCCCCTCCCCCATCACTCCCACCCACAGCACCAGTCCTGGTCCTGCCTGTCTCCACGTTCCCTTTCGTGCTCTCTCTGTCTCCTCTTTCTCTCTGTCTCTCTGTCTCTGTCTCTCTGTGTCTCTGTGTCTCTGTGTCTCTGTCTCTCTCTCTGGCTCTGTCTCTCTGTGTCTCCCTGTCCGTCTCTCTGTCTGTCTGTCTGTCTCTCTCCTCTCTCTTCTTTCCCTAAGACAAAAGGTAACCACCCTTCTTAGGACATCCCACATCTGAAATCTTAGGTGAGAAAATGTCACCACGTCTCTCAAAAGCCTTCGCCCCTCTGACGGAGTTGTTATAACAGAGAGATAGGGAGGTATCAGAAGACCCGCCTTCTGTTACATCCCCACTTAGCCTGGACAATGGCACGCACAATCCTCCCAATGTGGCCTTGACCTGTTCAGCACTGATCTCCACCCCCTTGCCGCTGACCAGAGACACAGGAGACTGGAGACCACCCCGGGACCCGGGGGCTCACCAATACTCTTCCACCAGAATGTTCCTCTGTCGTCCTACGTCTCAGAGAAACGAGTGAATCCTCCAACCCAGAAAGTCAGGAGAGGAACACACACAACACGCCCAGCCTGGGAGGAAGGACAGAGTAAAGTCAGAGCAGAAATTAGGAAATTAGGAAACAGAAAAACAGTGGAACTAGTGTGTACATTGAAAAACAGATTTTTTTTTTCTTTCAGAAGGGACAGACAATAACACAGACGTTTTCTCTCTGTTATTCCCTCCACGTGGGCAGCCGGATCACGGGGGAGAGGAGAAGACACACAGACACGACTAGAGAGAAAAATAACCAGGGCGCTTTGAAAGTCTCCACAAATAAGGCTGTAAACTTGGATGAACCTGATGATTTTTCTAGGAAAACAGAAATTACCAATACTGACCCAGAAATCAGTGTTTTCTAATGTAGACCAGCGACGATGGCTTTTACCATAAACTCTTTGCAATGAGGTGATGTGGTGACCATTTCACACTCCACGCAGATAGCAAAACATCACATATACACCGTAAAAAAAAAAAAGGCAATTTTCATTTGTTAATTATACCTCAATGACGCTGGAGGTGGGGTTGTAAAAAGAAAAAGAAAGGAAAAAGAAAATTTCTTTCCTTTCCAAAAAAATAAGGCATAAAATCCAGTTTCACAAGTTAGTTCTCTTAAACCTTCGAAGAACAGACAATTCGCACTGCATTTAAGCATTTGCAGAGAATATAGAAACAGGAAGATTTTTTCATGTAGTCAGCATGACGTATATTGAGACTAAAATCCGCCCTAATGTCTTACTATAATTTACCACCTTAATAGTTCAAAGGAGAAAAATATAATGATCTTCATAGGTAATTTAAAGAGCACTTGTTGCTGTTGTTTTCAAAAACCTTTGTAAATACATCCCTGCCAACAAACACCGCGTCACAATTAATGATGAATGCGAGACACCTGCCCTAGTCAGGGACAAGGCAGGGATGGCCGTGCCACCTCAGTCCTGGGCACTACTCTGGCCACTCTGCCCACGCTCGGTGACAGAAAGAGACTAGAGAAACAGGTGAGGACGGAAGCGCCAGCTCCCGATGCAGGTGGGTCGTGAACACACAGCCCCGAGAAGGTCAGCAGACAGAGCAGATGAAGAAGATGCCCGTTTCCAACAGCATCACGAAGAGCCACGGCTTTTCCACAGACAACTCGTCAGCAAATAGAATCACCATGCAGAAGCAGAACAACCAAAAGGAATGCCAAGACCCCAGAAATAAGCCTAAGCAGACTGAGGACTGCTTGAGGGAGCCGCAAACCCCCCCCCCCCCCGGAGGCACAGGAGGGAGTCTCCCCACTTCCCTTCCCGCAGTTCCTGTGCCCTCCCCTTCCTCCCACGGCCTGCTCCCTCCCCTCTGTCCCCACCTCACCCCTGGCCCTCAGGCCCCAGCCCTTGAGGGGCCCTGGCTACCCACCTCCATGTCCCTGGGACCATGGCCTGCCCCAGCCCAGCCCAGGCTTTCTCCACACCCCGGAACCAGTGATGCAGGAGGGACCCCTCCTGACTAAACACAGCCCCTGGGGTGCAAGTGCGCTCAGGGCGGCCGCCTCCCTCCCCCTCTGCGTGCCCTGTCTCTCGCCCTCTTTCCTGTAATACTGCTTCTGAGAACCTCCCGCAAAGCCCCGCCTCTGTGCTCGCCCTTTGCCCCAGGCCCCACTGTGGCTAAGGCCGGAGGATGAGGATGCTGAAGGAGAGACAGACCCTCGCCCCTTTCCATCCAGGGCGGTGGTTGCCCCTTGCCGTCCCAGGAATGCCATCCTCTGCCTGTCCATCTTCCGTGGTGGACGGAATGTGCCCTATTCCGCGTTCCGTGCAGAGTCCGGACTCGGGGTGCTTCACGGAGTACCCCCCCCTCGGCAGCCTCCCCTCTGACGCCCTCCTTGTCTCCTGCTGACCCACACAAGGCAGCTCCTCACCTGGGACCCAGAGAAGTAGCAGCGCTGAAGGCAGCCATGACGCCCGGTCCTGCTGGCCCATCTCGGCAGCACTGCGGCCACCTGCACCAGCATCTGACTCCAGCCAGATCCGAGGCCTCGGTCTTAGATAAAGGGGAGGACCCAGTCCCCAAGTCTCCCACTTCTGCTTTTCGGTGAGCCAGCCTCTTCCTTGTTCAACTCTTCTGTTCCGTTCTGGAGAGGAGCAGGGCCAGAGTCCTCCTCCCACCCCGCATAGCACCCCCGGTGCAGCTGCTCCCTTTCCATGAGCCCCCAGCTCACCTGGGCCCCATGACTCCAGAGACCTTGAATGGCTCCTACTTCAGGAAAGGCGTCCTGAACTTGGCCCAAAGTTCCCCAGGCTGTGAGCCCTTTGGGCCACAGGAGCACCTTCCCCAGGAGAATGCAAGGGAACAGAGGAGACTTGCTGGTTCTTTTTCTGGAAGATTCTAAGGATAGAGTGTGGTAGGCATTGGGAGAGTTTCCATAACAATGCAGTCAGACTTTAACCAACTCTGGGGAAGATCAAGACCAAGATCTTGAGCTGAAAGGAAATGTAGATGAGACGTCTCATTTGCCAGAGCCTGTCCCCTCCAATCCCACCACGGGCCCCATGAGCACAGACCTGAGTTAAGAGCCCTGTGTCTCAAAGACTAGTGGTGGCCTGAGGGCAGGGTGAAGGGGAAGGAGACGGGGTAAAGGGGGTCAAATATGTGGTGACGGGAAGAAATCTAACTATGGGAGGAGAACACGCCCTGTAAATATATTTATATGCCTTAAGTTAAAGTGTACAGATGAAACTTACTGGGTTTTGTTCAACAATGTCACCATAAAAAAATTAAAAGAGTCCTATGTCTTACCAAGAGGAAATCCATGACGTCCACTCAAGCCCAGGGCGTCCCTCCCCACAGCAGTGATCCCAACCCTAGACCCTTTTGATTAGCTGATGGCCCACGATTGCTAACCCGACAAGTCCAGGACACATCTGACCTTCTGGCTGACCGACGAGTGGACAGCTCACAGCCGTCCCGCACGGTGCGGACAGGTCCACTCCCGTGGACGTGGAGAGCAGCATGGCCGACCTATGTTCTGCAGGCCGCTGTGATCCTCACTCAGTTCGCCGAGTGCTAGGCGATCATAAACCTTTGTCCATCAAAGCTTCCTTTTTGTAACCCATCATCCCTTCCGTTCACCCGCCGTCCTGACTCATCCGCCTGCACACAGTAACGGATGGATGCCGGCATCACGCCCTACTCCCTGAAGAGTTGTGTGTCTGTAAGTTACGATGAAACGCTTACTGTGACTTGCCCTATTTCACTAAGCTTATAAAAGGTAGAATGGAGCTCCGCCCCAAGGGTGCTGCCTAAGACAGCAAAGAAAAGGCTTCGCCCCACTTTGCAAAGGAGCAGGGGTGCCGATGTGGTTGAGCCCATCCGTCTTGGAATTCCCAGTCTGATCTACACTGCGTCGATCCGGGCTTCCGGCATGACTGAGACACGCAGACACGCAGCGTGCTTTTAGAAAACAGCAACACGCCACGGGGGGGGGGGGCACTTCGCTTCTTTATTTCGCGTGCTCATCTCCGTAGGCTGACACGGTACACGTGATTCGCCAGTCGAAAAAAGGCCCGTGCCTCTCGCCCATGCGATCGCATGGAGAGTTTCGACTTTCATAGTTACGGTTAATCCAGCTGGGATCTCTCTCTGAACGTGGGGTGAGGCAGAAACCCAGGTGTGTTTTTCTCCCTACAGGGAGCCGGTTTTCCCAGCTTTGTCCTCTCCCCAGGGACCTGTGGGTCACCTTCCTCGTCACACTTCCTTTCCCACATAGCAGTGGAGCATCCTTGATCTTTGTGTTTTCCACCGATGCATCTGTTTGATGGTGTGACAGTTATTCATTCCATACTCTATTTATTACTCAGGCTTTCTGGTATACCTTAACATCTGGTAAGACAATTCCTTTCTTTTTATTCTTTGAAATGCGGAATTACCTACTGAAAGGCCTTGCTTTGCCATTAAATTTTGAAATACATGCATTAAATTCTTCAGAAAAATCTAGCTCGATTTTTATTGGCATTGCGTTGAATCTATTGATTAATTCGGTAAGAACTGCCATCTTTATGCTTTTAAGTCATCCAAAACCAGTGCCTCAATGACCTTTATTAGAATTTTGTTTTCTCTGTAGAGACCTTAGATAGTCTTGGTAAAGTTAATATGTTACTTTTACGTATGGAGCAAGAACCCATAAGACATCATTTAACGAGCGCTATTTCAAAGCTGACATTCACTAGGCAAATAGCTCTCCAAATGACAAGCACACAGACCCTGCGACCTCCTTGGATTGTACCTGTCAGCTCTACATGAAAATACACAAATGGCTTGTGTGTCTCGTGGCCCATCCAAACAATGGAATATTATGGGATGCTCTGTATCAGTTAAAGAGGACGTAAAACAAACTACATGATTGATTCCATGAAAATACAAAGAATCAGGGATGTTGGGAATAGGAGGGCATATATGGGAACAGTATATATCGAGAGATACAGAGATATGTGCTGTATATACATACTTACATGCGGTAAAGAAATACATCATATAGATATATGCTAGTGATTAAATATCTCAAGGAAGAGACATAAGAAACTCTTAACATTAGTTGTCTCTGCATGACTGGAAGCAGAAATAACAAGGGGACTGACTTTTCACTGTATATTTTGAGTCTGAAATCAGGCAGCACGTTGCCTACTTATTAATAAATAAAATAAAAAACCTAAAATCAAGTAAAATGTAAGTTGCAGCATTTCCTGCAGAATCTCCCTTGTTTGAGGAAGGGTCACCTGTTTGCCACCTTCAGTTTTAAAATGTGCGTCCACTGGGAACTTTTCAAAAGAACAAACAAAAAAAAACCTGGCTTGACAAAGATCTCCCTTCTCAATGTCCTTGGTACGGAGAGATTCCTGAAAGGGAGTCAGGTAAATCTGTGGTGATTAAGGCGACAAGACTTCTGGGAAAAGAAGATGAAGAACCAGCCCAATCTCTCATGGGGTTAGACCATCTCTGGGGCAAAGTGACATTAAGGACATCCACGGGGTAGTAACCACGTCAGGAGGCCTCCACTGGGAAACTTAGCCCTCTCCTGTGCCTCAGAGTTTCATGGGGCAGGCGGGTGGGGACAGTATGTGTCTAAGGCCGAAATGCCCTCTTGGCCCAGCCCCCGCTGCCACTCCAACCAGTTCCATTGCTGTGGTCATGGCTGTTACAGCAGCTAGTATCGACTTCCGTGACTAACACTCCAGATATTTGCGTTTTACAGACTCTTTCTCAGACTACATAAAGATTTCAGCTTCATGCCATTGGAGGAGAAAGAGTCCTTCGGATGACTCGTTAGATCTGAGGTTTTATCTTCTACCATGTCCCTTTGAGTTTGAGATCATCCTGCAGGGGTCACTCTCAGATTGGAAATGGGATCCCGTAAGAGCCACTTTAGGTCAGGCCTGGAAGGTGACTGGACTGAACCCATGGCAACAAATATTTTGAGTGCTTCTCTGCACCAGGTTAGAGAGGTCCCGCCTTATCCTCGAGGGATACGTTCCAAGACCCCAATGGATGTCCGAAGCTGTGGATAGTACCGAATCCTATATGTATTATGCTTTCCCCTATATGCACATACATTTTCACTTACAGGAAGCTCTTGACGGCTTCTCTTTGGCAGATCTGAATCGCCAGCATCACTACTCTTGCTCTTGGGGGCCATCGTCAAGTAAGACAAGGGTTCCTTGAACACAAGCACTGTGATAACTCGAGGTGATCCGATCACCAAGACAGCTAAGCCACTAGAGGGCGGTAGTGTACACAGCGCTGACATGCTGCGTAAAGGAAGGATTCACATTCCGGGTGGGATGAAAGCCAGAGAGATTTTATCTCAGAGTAGCATGCAATTTAAAACTTCCGAACTTCCTATTTTAGAATCTTCCATTTACAGTTTTCAGATGGCATTGGGCTGCAGGTAACTAAGACCCCAGAAAGCAAAACCATGGATAAGGGCGGGACCGCCGTCCGCATCATAAGGTTCCACGATACGCTTTACATTCACCCTCCCAGGCCTCATCGTCAGGACTGCAAACGGCCCAGCGCCGGGCCGCACCAGTCACCCCTGTGCTCCGCGTGACAGACGCCACCTCGAGGGGCACCACGCTGGGGCTTCACAGCTGTGCCAGGCTGTCCGGCTCTTGCTCCTCCAGGAACCTCATCATTTACTGTCATCTCCCTGGAGGGCAGGGATGGCGCTTCCTTCTCACTCTGTCTCAGCTGCTGTGTTCCCACCGCTGCGTTTAGCAGAACCCAGATGACATCCGCTGAACCAAGGACCACGTGGGTGAGTGAGTCGGGGGAGGAACACCGCCTTGAGAACATGCGGGAACCAACTTGGGCGGGCCGTGGCGCCTTAGCAAACGTCCCTAACCAAACAGGAAAAGATGCCCGGGTAGGCAGCTAGCTCAGTTTAGAATGGTATTTACACTCAGTGTAGAATGGAAATAGAAGAAACCCTATTTGTCTCCTATAACATGAACCTGGAGTAGGTCATAACACCGAGAAGTTATGACAACGATAGGTATTGACACACCTAACGATTGGCCGTCAACGTATATGAAACAAAAACTTCCAGAATTGAAGGGAGAAATAGACCGTTCTATCATAATAGTTGGAGACTTCAATACCTGCTCTTATTCATGATAAACAACCAGAGACAGATAAGTGAGACATAGAGGACTTAAACAACACGATAAATCAACCACGTTAAAATAGACAGATACAGAACACTATCCAACAACAGCATACACAGTCTTCTTAATAATGCACATGGGACATTTTCCAACACAGACCATATGTGAGGCCATGACTAAGCTCGACAGATTTTAAGAAGACAGATATCGTACAGAGCATCCTCTCTGACCACGAAAGAATGAAGCTAGACATCAATAACGAAACTAAAACTAGAAAAGGCACTAACGACACAGTCTTAGACACCCAGTGGAGTCAAAGAAGAGATCTAAAGCGAATTAGAAAATACTTAGAGCGAATAAAAACAAACACATAACATATCAAATGATATACCTGATAAGGGTCAATATCCAGAGTAACTAAAGAATTTCTAAACATAATAAAAAAACCAACCTCATTCAAAAAAGGACAAAGGACTTGACTAGACATTTCCCCAAAGAAGAAATGCGGATGGCCAATAAGCAAACGAAAAGGTGCTCGACCTCACGATTATTGGGGAAATGCAACTAAAAGCTATAATTAGATACCACCTCACACCCATAGGATGGCTACTATCAAAAACAAACAAACAAACAAACAAACAAACCAGCCCACAGGAAATGAGAATGTTGTAAGGGTATGAAGAAACACGAGACCTGGTTTTACTGTCGGGGGATGTGAACTGTGACGGCTGCTGTAGAAGCCAGCACAGCAGCTCCGGGAAAAAGATGAAAAATCGGACCCCATGATCTGGCAAGTTCCCTCCGGGCGTCTTCCTAAAGGAATTGAAATCGGGGTCCCCTTGACAGAAATCCCTGCCGAGTGCTCCGGTACAGAGAGAATCGCGCGTGACTGGTCCTCTGTCACTCAATGATGACGTCCTCAAGTTGTCCCCAACCCCACTGGGTCCTCCCAACGTCTCTGTGTTCATTTGGGATCAAAGCCAAGAGATAGCTTTAATACAGGGTGGCAGATGCCTCACAGGCATTGTTTAAGTAACTTTCTTCTCTCTTAAGATATTTCAAACTTTATTGATGTCTCATACAGCAAAAAGAAACCTGTCTACGAGTCCAGAACCAGCTGCCCACAGCTGGTCCTGTGCTACGGGTAAGCCTCGTCTCTCCAGCCTCGGTCCCCTTGTCTGTGAGCTGCCAGTTCTCCCTCCCCCCAGGAACCCCGAACACCTCCACGGGGCTCGATGCACAAAGCCATTCGGAGGCACCATCCCACATGAGCCACGGCTACTCCTGGGGTCCCACGGGACTGAGGTCCCGCCCTGCACACGGAGCCCTAATGAAGCAGAAAGATGAAAAGATGTGAAGAGGGCCAGCAGGGTGGGAGCGATTCCTGCAGGTCCGTCTGCACCAGCACCCTGTCCCACTTGTCCCCAGGGAAGCCAGAGGGGCTGACGGGGCCAGAGGCATGAGCTGCAGATGCCCAGCTGCCTGAGGGGCGTGGGCTGAGGGGAGGGGGTGCTGGTGAGGGGGGCCAGCCCTGGGCTTCCCGTGACCCATGGAGGCTTCCAGGAGGCAAGGCCAGAGCCACAGCCTATGTCTTCCGGATCACGCTGTACTCTGGTTCCTGTGGCTGCGGCCTCCGGTGGGGAGCTGTGTCCTTAGAATCCAGACTCTGCGTGTTGAACACCACCGAGCTGTAGTGGAGCTCTTCCCCGGGGTCGCCCTGCAGAGACAGAGACCCCAGACTCAGGGAGAGGTGAGGGAAGCACACCCCAGCTTGGGATGGGGGGGGACCCGGGGCCCTGGGGAGGCTCCCCAGGGAGCACTGCAGCCTTCCCCGCTGTCCTGGCCTCCTTGTCCCGCGAGGACCGGCGCCGCAGTCCTGGCCGCCGGCCTCCACTCCACCTGGCCCCACGGCACAGAGCCCGGGCCTTGGCTCAGGCCCATCTTCTCCCCCAGTGGGTCCTGCCCCTGCCGGAACTCCACGGGACCCTGTGCAGCCTCTTCCCTTATTTTGGCTCTACCTAGGGGTTGACCTGCAGCGGGTCTTTGATAAAAATCTGAAAAGAAACCTCCATACAAAAGAGATGCTGGGACCAGTACGGTGAGAAATCACAAGTTTTAAGACTGGGTCTATGGCACACAGGAGGTGCTCAGGAAAAGCTGTACTTTATTGGCTATCCAGGCCATGCTCACTGGCGATTCCAATAGCCCCTCCAACTCCCCTGTCCACTCCCAACCCCAGTCGCAATGACGCCATGTTCTGGCATCATCTACATTGTCCCATTTTCTGTGTGGTGCTGTCCTGGAGAGACACAAAGTCACCAAAGCAGCCCCTGGCTCCTCTGCCTGCCGCCGCCCCCTACAGTGACGCACCTGGCACGGCCCCTGTCCCACGCCGGACACCGGCCCCGGCACTCACCACGGTGCTGTATTCTGTCTCCGCCTGCTGGGAATGCCCCAGCTCACCATACAGCGGCAGTTTCTGCAGCTCCAGGTTGGCATAGCAGGGCTCCGTCGGCTGGGGACCCTGCGGTGGGCCGGGGGGCGGGTTTGGCTGGCCGTCCACGGGGCCCCTCGGTGCTCCAGCCCACACTCGCCTCGGTCCCCGCTTCTCTGCAGAGGTCTCCCCTGCCCTTTATGCTCTGGGTGCTCCAGCCCAGCGTTCCTTACCCTGCTCGCCGCCTCCCCCACCTTCCGACCCTCAGGTCTCTCTGGGCCACAGAGCTGGGAGGACCCTCCCTCATTCCACTTTCCCTGAGGGAAGGGACACCTGGCCAGAGCTCAGACAAGACCCAGTGACCAGCTCTCCCAGGCACATTCTTCCTGCTTCGGGCGAGCACCCCGCTCCACCCATCCGTGATCCACCCGAGCCCCCAGCAGCCGGCACACTGTCCTGCAGCCCCCAACACCCTGCGTTCCCCACCCAGCCACCCAACGCGCCACCCCGTAGCCTTTCTTACCTGCCTGGGCTTCTGCAGTGGCTCTGGATTCCCACCAGCTAAGGAGACAAGGGGAGAGTGAGGAGGCTGAATCCCGGGACAGGGCAGGGGTGGGGCTCCCTGCCATCCCCCGGACAAAGGCCTTTCCCTAGAGACGTCAGCCTTGGGGACCTATCGCCTCAGGTCTGCAGGGCAGCTGGAACTCAAGGGGTTGTTGACCGAGTGAATTGGTAAATGAGACAACGAACATGAGTGAGCGAATCAGGGGACAGATGGCTTGGGGGAGTGGCAGGCAAAGCTGGTTCTCGAAACAGTCCCTGGTAGAGAAGAGTCCCAAGCGGGAGGAAGCAGGGAAGGAAGGCCCCTGTGGGGGAGGACGTGGTGGCAAGAGGAGAGAGTGCGAGGCCTTTTCCGCAGCACGGGGAAGACAGGGGACACTGCCGCCCGGTGCACGTGACAGTGGTTAGGAAGACAGATGCTACGTCGTGTGCCCCCACCCCGCACATGCTGAATCAGCCACGTGGGAGACGGAGTTCCGCCATCTGTGTTTTAACAAGCCCTAAAAATTTCTTAAATTAAAAAAAAAAAAAGAAAGAAAAGAAACAGTCCTTGCAAAGACCTAGAACTATATGAAAAGTCACGAGAAGTCACCGGGGTCCCATCTGCTCTGAGCCCTGGCCTGGGGGTCTGTCCCTCACGCGCAGAAGGCCCAGGGGCTCGGAGGGATCACAGGGATCAGAGCACCCTGGACCTGCCGACCCGGGCCCCAGGAGCTGTGGGCATCGGGTGAGGCGCACACAGCCCGGATGCCCCGAGCCCGCGGCCACACGGAGAGACAGCGTGGGCCCTCGGGGACCGCCGGAGTGCAAGGTGAGACACCCACAGCCAGGGACACGAGGCCACGAGAAGTGTTCGCTGAGCCCGCTCAGTCCAGGCGCTCTGGGGTGCGATCGCGTCCTGTCCCGGGCCCGCGTGCGGGCTCCGTGCCGGGGAGTATGGCAGCGGCGGGTGGGGGGAGCTGGGAGCACATCGCAGGGAAGGCCGTGGCGTGCAGAACCTGCCGGTGGCCAGCTGCCTGGTGGACCTCGGCCTACGACAGCGTCCCCCGGCGCCCCGCACCGGGCCTGGCGCACAGTAGGTGCTCAGAACACACGAGTGAATGAGTGAGAGTGGGCTGCGGGACGATGGGTGGGAAGAGAGCCCAGACTGGATCAGGAGACAGAAGCTGAGATTCCAAAGCCCGGGGAGGAGGAGTCGGAACGTTCCAGCAGAAAGCCTGGGCCCTCAGAGGAGCGCTTCAGACGGCAGAGCCCACCCGCCTGCCCGTGAGCCGAGTCAGGGATTTTCAGAAGAAAGTCTACTAGCAGGGTAGATGATATAACACGGCCAGTGCAAGAAAAATAGGCTTAAAAGGGAAATAATGGCATGAAGCAAACATTGTAAGAAATCACATGTGCATAAGCCTCAGGGATAAGGAGCGGAAGGACACACCTCGGAGGGCTTGGTGGGCGTCCTCTGGGTGCCCGGAGCTTTATAGCTTCATTTATTATGGGGGGTTGATTTCCTCCTTTGTGCTTTTACTCACTTTTCAATTTTCTACAACCATCACATTTTCTTTTTTAAGAGGGAAGCCTTTCTGGGTGAAAGGACAGCGAAGAAACCACTGAGACCCGTAGATGTTGAAAGAACCCGGGCTGGGAAATCCCCATGAGGCTGGCAGTGCTCATGTGTCCATGGACGTTTACAAGGACGGTCCCCTAAAGGGATGTGGGAGCAGCAGATGAGGAAGAGGGTGTAATTTTCTTTGCATGCATCGAGCTCAGACATGCAGACACCCGATTCCTTTCTTAACAGCCTGAGCAGTGAAAGGTGGGCTGAGCCCCATGGAGGGGTGGTGGGGGTGGATTGGCGGTGAAGGGATGAGGCAGAAGTCTTCCCCATACACCGTCCTGGCCCCCAGCATGAACCGGCCCCCAATAAGCCCTGTGGCTGTGGAGACAGTGACCTCCTCTCTGCTCACCCCATTCTCACTTTAAAAGTCTGGACAAAAATTCCTCGGAGAACCCTCTGCTCAGGGAATCCAGATTTCTTGGCACAGGAAGGGAACTTCAGGCTGACGCTGCATCTCCTGCAGAAATCCACACCCCTACAGGTGTCTGCTGGCCTCTGGCCAGCAGCAAGTACACCACGGCATCGTCCGTTCTCTGCTCTTCTATTCATTTAATTCACATGTCAAGTATTTACAGGTGCCAGACCGGGTGCTGGGTGCCCCCTACATGTTCTCACTCTTAATCTGACCTCACAGGGGAGCAGCTGGGCCACAGCAGCTTCCTGGGGTGGCTGTTGCAGCTGGAGATATTAAATGACACGTTAATCTAACAAGCACTGATCGTGTGCCTTCTCGAGCTGCGGTCCGATCCTAAGGAGCTGCAGCGACCTGGGCGGCAGGCCAGGAAGGGGGTGGTGCCGATCTGGGCAGAAAGGGCTACGATGGCAGAGGACCAGGGGTACACCCAGGAGGGGCCCCCAACCCATTCTTTCGGAGCCAGGCAAAGGTCTCCTGAGGGGAAAAGGAATTCTGAGGGCAGCGTTTTGGGCCCACCAGGAGCGAGTCAGGGAGAGGTACGGGGTCACTCCGGGTGCCCAGAGAGAACACAGAAGGTGAGACCTGCCTGGGGCGTGGCTCTCAGCGAGTGACAAGAAGATGGGAACAGTGTTTCAGGGTGAAGGGTGGCGGGAGGGGTGGGCCAGGCCAGACTGTGGAGCGCTGTGACTGTCCTGGAGGAGTCTGGGCTTTTGAGGATGTGGAGGTCATGGAAGGGTTTCAAACAGAAGGGGCACACTGCTTCACGGGGCCCCACCATGGGAAAGGGCACCATCCAGGGGGCTGCTTCCCACAGTCTGTCCCTACCATGCTGGGCTCACCGCGCAGGGTCGGCCCCTAGGATCCCCCGACCTGCAGTCTGAGGACATACATTCGATATCCATTTTAGGAGCAAGGACACACAGCCTTGAAAGTGGCAGGGTGTGGCCAGGGCCCGCCCACCCCGTCAGACTCACCTCTGGGCCTTCTCCTTCTGCAGGCCCACAGCGAGGCACCCCCCAGCAGAAGCAGCAGCAGTGCTGTCAGGGAGAGCAGCACATAGAACCTGGAGGATGGACACAGGACAGGGCCGGTGGCACAGGGGACCCGCCTTGCCTCCTTTGTTTTAATAGATAGATAAGGTCACATTTAAAAAAAAAATTCCAAGGAAGATATACAAACGGCCAACAGACATATGAAAAGGTGCTGAATGTCACTAGTTGTAAGAGAAATGCAAATCATACGATTTCACTCATGTGGATACAAAACAGAAGCACACACACACCAAACATACAAACAAACGGACACCAAACGCACAGACACAGGATGGGGGTTACCAGAGACCAGGGAGGTGGGGGGAATTAAGAGGATAAAGGGGGTCGGAAACGTGGTGACGAAAAGAGAACAGACTTGGGGTGGTGAGCACACGGTACAGTGTACAGACACCATGTTATGAAGCTGTCCACCCGAAAGTTGTATATTATGTTAATAAACGATGTTATCCCAACAAATTTAATGACAAAGAAACGGTATAAAATCTCCTTTCCACACAATCCCCACCTATGCACCTTTCCCCACCCCAACACATATTATACTTAAGAACCTTCCAGAGACCCTTTATTCAGATATGAGAAAAAACGAATTCACATTATTTTACTCCACAGGGAAGGAAAATGTTATCACGCAAAGGAGGCGGAGTATAAATACGAGCTTGTTACTTAACAGTACCCCTCGGAGAACTTTCCAGGCCAATATCTAGAAGTCCCTCCTCTTTTTTATAGCTACATAGTATTCCACACCATGGATAGACCATAATTTATCGAACTTTTTTTCTTTTCATGGGTGTTTCCCCAAGTCTTTTATAATGACAAACACTAAAAAAACCACAATCACAAAGAATCACCTTGTCCCTCCACCGCTGCACCTGTGGCTGAGCAGCAGCCGACTTTTGGGAAGCTGACCTGAGTTAGGGTTCGGGCCCCTCGCTTGCTTCTTTCGTGCCTACCTTGCATTCTAACGTTCTCATCTTTTCAGGGTGCGCCTCCCCCCCCCACACTGGGCAGGCTTAGGCACCCACAGAACCTCGCTCTGCCCACATGTGTGCATCCGCAGAGTCGCTCTCTGGAAGTGGTGTGTTCGGGGTCTGAATTTCACATCGTCTGATATTAAGACCGTCACTCGGGTGTAAAGGAAGCCTGTGGAAGGGCCGTTGTGGAGTGAAGAATCTGACTGCCCTTTGCCCCCTGGCTCCTGGGAGACTCTCGCTTGGAAAGATATATGTGCCCTAAACACTGGCGATTCCCCTTGTTGTTATGAGCCCCTCGCATCACACACAAGATGATGCTAAGAGAGGAGGTGACTCAGGATGGAGGCTGGTCACCAGAGGGACCAACCACGTGATTAGGGCTCTGAACCAGCCTGTCCTTCAGGGAGTGACACAGGGCTGGGAACTGAGTTCAGTCACGTGACCAGTGATTCAAACAATCGTGTCTGTGTAATGAAACCCTGATAAAAACTCTGGATACCGAGTCTTGGACGACGAGCTCCGTGGTAGGTGAATAATACATCGCTCTCCCAGGAGACTGATGATCCCTGAACCCAAGCCCACTGAGAGAGGGCACGAAGGTTTTGCATTCAGGACCCTCCCAGACTCCATCCTATTGTCTCTTCAATTGCTGGTCCTTTGTTCTAAAACTAATCATGAGTATAGCACTTTAGCCCTTTCTTGCATTCTGTCAGCAACCTAACCAATGATCAAACCGAAGGGGGTTATGGGAGCCTCGAGATTTGTACCTAGTTGGTCAGAAGCACAATGGCCTGGCCTGGGTATCCCCAGAGGGCTCTGAAATGCAGAGTCATGTCGTTTTCTGGGGCTGAGCCCTTAACCTGTGGGGTCTGTGCTAACTGCAGGTGTCAGTGCTGGAAATGAATGGCAAAACACCAGGGGGTGTCAGAATGGGGAGTCAGGAACCCCTGGAACAGTTCAGGACACCATGCGTCTTTCTAGGCAGACAGTCTGTAAAGATTGCCAGATTCTCCTGGGGTCTGAGACCCCCAAGAAGGTCCAGGATAACTATTAAGAGGGAAGAACCTCAGATTTTGGAATTGCATAACCCTGGGTGGGGAGCCCCGCCTGCTTCCTGTAACTATGTGGCCTGGCAGCAATCGATGTAACTTCTCCGAGCCTCGGTGTACTCATCTGTACAGCAGAGTGATAATGGCACAGGTTGTAGTGAGGGGCTTAGGAGGACTCACATAAGTCACTTAACACGTGCCTGATGGGATGCCATCACTTCTGGTTAAATGTTACTTTCCTCCTATTTACTCCTCAGCTTCTCTCCGAGAAGGTTCTCAGGGCGCCCAGGGTGGGTCCAGCGTGGCTTAACACATCAAGCTAGGACATGCAGGCTGAGGCTTCTGGCCCGGGCCTGGCGCAAAGGGGTGTGACTCCCACCCCCCACGGGCCCACACAGCCGGGGGTGGAGGGAAGTCCCTCAAGCTCCTCTGAGGAGAAGGGCCACGTCCAGGATGCGGGCACTAGGGCACCTTACATCCAGTCCTGGTTCTGCTGGGCGTCCTTCTGGTCGATCTGGCTGTTTGTGATGGAGGTGACTTCCACTCCAGGCAACGCCGTGGACTCAGTTGGCATTTCTGTTGTGACTGTGGAGGTCCTGGCACTGGTGATACTTGTGGGTGACTCGTAGGTGGTAGATGTTGGTGCCGCTGTGGAAACACAAAGCAGACCAGTGATCTCTCTTCTGACTGTCCCACCACTCGTCAATGGCTTTTTGGTTGGATTTCACACAAAACGCTGAGTCAGGATGTGGGCAGGATGGAGGAGCCTGGGACGAAGTGTCCCCAGGGCCGAGCGAGGATCTCCTCACAGGATGCAGGTCCCCCCAACAGTCCTGATTCCCCCCCCGCCCAGGGGGTCACAGGCCTCCGGGGAGCCCCAAAGTCAGGGTCCCCAACTTCTGGACCACAGATCAGTACTAGTCCATGGCCTGTTAGGAACCAGGCCGCACAGCAGGAGGTGAGCAGCGGGCAAGGGAACGAAGCTTCGTCTGCATTTGCAGCCGGTCCCCACGCCAGCATCATCACCTCAGCTCCACCTCGGGTTATCAGGCATTAGATGCTCATAGCAGCACCGGTCTCTGGAGCCACAAAGGTTGGGGACTGCTGTTGTCAGTCACCTCCACACCGTGTCTTGTCCCCTTCCAACTAACGACAGCCACATTTTGCCTGTCAGAGAATCTGCTTAACTGCTATCTGACGCGTCACGTGTTAGGGCCCCCACTGCCGGCCGCCTGGGTTCAGCTCCCAACCTTCCCCCACACGGCTCTGGCTCGCGTGGGGCTGACCCACGAGCCTCCTCTCCTCCCTCTCCTGCGTGTGCTCCGCTCTCGTGGCCTCGCCTTCACCTGAGAAGCACCTTCCTATCCCTCAAGACTGAGCAGAGGAGCCCGCTCCCCCAGGAAGCCTCCCGGACTGTCTCTCTCTCTTCTGTCTCTGTCTCTGTCTCTGTCTCTGTCTCTCTCTCTCTCTCTCTCTCTCATCTGATTCCTGCCTCGGCTACTCTGGCCTCAGACTCGTCAGGTAGCCCGGATCTAGCACAAGGCCGTGAGCAGCTCACCTGGAAACACAGACACCAGAACCGTGGAGGTGGGGTCCAGAGCCGTGGTACACGGATCCCACACACGTATGTGCCTTCGTCATCCTTTGTGAGGTTCTCCAAGGTCACTGTGAAGCTGAGGTTTGCTGGATCGTCCCTGATGGACACGCGGCCGTTCCTGTCTGACTCTGTGGTCAGCACAGTCTCCCACGTGAAGAAATTTCTCTCTTTACTCCAGTATTTGGTATTTTCCACGAACTCCGCTCTGTAGCGGCACCGCACGGTCAGGGAGCCCCCCACAGTGCCCTCCACGCTGCTGGGGCCTCTCACAGACAAAGAACCTGGAAGACACAGCCGAGTTCCGGCTCCTCACCAGATGGGCCCGGGTGGGGCGCCTTGGGGGTCACCCCCCGTAGAGTCCCTCCGTTTCTCACCAGGTTCCCGCAGCAGCCAGGCCACATTGGAGTGTCGTCCCCTTCCTCTCTGTCACCCTGAGACTGTGAGCACAGCAGCCCTTTGCTCCAGACTCCACGTGCCCTGCCGCCCCTCCCGCCCCTCACCAACCGGCGGCCTCCCTCGACCTCTGGGACCATAAGGAGTCGCCCCCAAGCACCCTGCTCTCCCAGATCCGCCCGCCCGCCCAAGCATCTCGGGACTTGAGGAACCGCTCACGCACCGGTCTGTTCCCTCCAAGGGACATGACACGGGCAGCGAGAGGGTCGCACCGGTTCTCACACACAGCGGCCACGCCGGGCCAAGTTTGTGGATAAAATCATCCACGCGCACTAAGCTTGCTGACGAAGAGCTCCGTTCCATCCTATCTTACTTCAGTTTGCCAGCTCCTGTCGACTCTTCATTTTCAAGGAAGCTCTGTATTTTGTTTCCAAGATTTAGGTACGCTTTGGCCCAAACAGTTCTCAGAGACACAGCTGGGAGAGCGGGGAGCCCTGTGTGACCCTAACGCTGGCACCACACACAGGAGGCGTCCCCTGCCGTGGGCAGCTGCTCCCCACCTTTGTAATCCTGTGCCCAGGCCCTCAAACTGGGGGAGGGGGTTTACTTTCTTTTCCTAGAGTTCGAAATTCTCCACTGGACGTGCTTTCTCCGGTCCTTAGTGCGCTCACCTGAAGACGTTGGGAGGCTCAGATGCGGGCTCCCCGAGGACGGAGGCCTCCCTCCCTCTTCAGAGTCTTCACGTGCCTGCTGCGTAGTAGGCCCTCAAGAAATACTTCAGCGTGAGTCCCTTCCCCGCCCCAGCTCTAGGCCCAAAGCCCACCACCAGCTCCCATCAGTCTGTCTGCAGGGGGCGCGTCAGGACGCCCCCTCCTGGCCTGGGTGAGCGCATGGCCCGCAGAAGGCTTTCTCAGGCCCTGACCTCACACACCTGACATTTCTTTAGATGCTCAGCAGCGGTTGCCAAGGAGATGAGGAAAGAGCATGGGAGGAACCTGGGTTGGAGTCTCTGCTCTGGGATGTCGCAGCTGTGTGTTCTGGGGCAAGTTACTTAACCTCTCTGAGTCTCAGATGTTTCACCTGTGAAGTGGTGATGATTGGCGGCTCTCATGTGGCATTTGGGGGTGCTGAGTGAGATCAAGGGTGTAAAATGCCTGGCAAATAATATCCCGTTAAACCATAAGAAACTGCTGATATCCACCGGTTTTTGACCGAGAAACCAAGAATTTCATATGATTCAGTCTAATAAAAATAGATAATCCTCGGTCTCGACAAATTAAGAAACGAAAAGAGAAAAATAACCACAAACACAGAAAAAGTGAAAGGAGTCAAGGTGGTACTGCAGAAATTCCCTACAGAAACACATGTAACTCTGCATGAATGTGTGATCTTCTGGAAAAACAAATCACCAAAATGGACACAGACCAATTGCTTAAAAAATCAGTGTCTGGTTCAGCCTTCCTTCCCCCAAGACAGAGTCGCTGGTGTCCACGTCCCGACTCTGCTGCCTGGCTCGCCTGGCTGTCCCCTCCCAGTCATCGTTCCCTGTGGACCCTGGCTCCCCTCCCCCATCACTCCCACCCACAGCACCAGTCCTGGTCCTGCCTGTCTCCACGTTCCCTTTCGTGCTCTCTCTGTCTCCCTCTTTCTCTCTGTCTCTCTGTCTCTCTGTCTCTGTCTCTCTGTGTCTCTGTGTCTCTGTGTCTCTGTCTCTCTCTCTGGCTCTGTCTCTCTGTGTCTCCCTGTCCGTCTCTCTGTCTGTCTGTCTGTCTCTCTCTCTCTCTTTCTTTCCCTAAGACAAAAGGTAACCACCCTTCTTAGGACATCCCACATCTGAAATCTTAGGTGAGAAAATGTCACCACGTCTCTCAAAAGCCTTCGCCCCTCTGACGGAGTTGTTATAACAGAGAGATAGGGAGGTATCAGAAGACCCGCCTTCTGTTACATCCCCACTTAGCCTGGACAATGGCACGCACAATCCTCCCAATGTGGCCTTGACCTGTTCAGCACTGATCTCCACCCCCTTGCCGCTGACCAGAGACACAGGAGACTGGAGACCACCCCGGGACCCGGGGGCTCACCAATACTCTTCCACCAGAATGTTCCTCTGTCGTCCTACGTCTCAGAGAAACGAGTGAATCCTCCAACCCAGAAAGTCAGGAGAGGAACACACACAACACGCCCAGCCTGGGAGGAAGGACAGAGTAAAGTCAGAGCAGAAATTAGGAAATTAGGAAACAGAAAAACAGTGGAACTAGTGTGTACATTGAAAAACAGATTTTTTTTTTCTTTCAGAAGGGACAGACAATAACACAGATGTTTTCTCTCTGTTATTCCCTCCACGTGGGCAGCTGGATCACGGGGGAGAGGAGAAGACACACAGACACGACTAGAGAGAAAAATAACCAGGGCGCTTTGAAAGTCTCCACAAATAAGGCTGTAAACTTGGATGAACCTGATGATTTTTCTAGGAAAACAAAATTACCAATACTGACCCAGAAATCAGTGTTTTCTAATGTAGACCAGCGACGATGGCTTTTACCATAAACTCTTTGCAATGAGGTGATGTGTGACCATTTCACACTCCACGCAGATAGCAAAACATCACATATACACCGTAAAAAAAAAAGGCAATTTTCATTTGTTAATTATACCTCAATGACGCTGGAGGGGGGGGTGTAAAAAGAAAAAGAAAGGAAAAAGAAAATTTCTTTCCTTTCCAAAAAAATAAGGCATAAAATCCAGTTTCACAAGTTAGTTCTCTTAAACCTTCGAAGAACAGACAATTCTCACTGCATTTAAGCATTTGCAGAGAATATAGAAACAGGAAGATTTTTTCATGTAGTCAGCATGACGTATATTGAGACTAAAATCCGCCCTAATGTCTTACTATAATTTACCACCTTAATAGTTCAAAGGAGAAAAATATAATGATCTTCATAGGTAATTTAAAGAGCACTTGTTGCTGTTGTTTTCAAAAACCTTTGTAAATACATCCCTGCAACAAACACCGCGTCACAATTAATGATGAATGCGAGACACCTGCCCTAGTCAGGGACAAGGCAGGGATGGCCGTGCCACCTCAGTCCTGGGCACTACTCTGGCCACTCTGCCCACGCTCGGTGACAGAAAGAGACTAGAGAAACAGGTGAGGGCGGAAGCGCCAGCTCCCGATGCAGGTGGGTCGTGAACACACAGCCCCGAGAAGGTCAGCAGACAGAGCAGATGAAGAAGATGCCCGTTTCCAACAGCATCACGAAGAGCCACGGCTTTTCCACAGACAACTCGTCAGCAAATAGAATCACCATGCAGAAGCAGAACAACCAAAAGGAATGCCAAGACCCCAGAAATAAGCCTAAGCAGACTGAGGACTGCTTGAGGGAGCCGCAAACCCCCCCGGAGGCACAGGAGGGAGTCTCCCCACTTCCCTTCCCGCAGTTCCTGTGCCCTCCCCTTCCTCCCACGGCCTGCTCCCTCCCCTCTGTCCCCACCTCACCCCTGGCCCTCAGGCCCCAGCCCTTGAGGGGCCCTGGCTACCCACCTCCATGTCCCTGGGACCATGGCCTGCCCCAGCCCAGCCCAGTGCTTTCTCCACACCCCGGAACCAGTGATGCAGGAGGGACCCCTCCTGACTAAACACAGCCCCTGGGGTGCAAGTGCGCTCAGGGCGGCCGCCTCCCTCCCCCTCTGCCGTGCCCTGTCTCTGCCCTCTTTCCTGTAATACTGCTTCTGAGAACCTCCCGCAAAGCCCCGCCTCTGTGCTCGCCCTTTGCCCCAGGCCCCACTGTGGCTAAGGCCGAGGATGAGGATGCTGAAGGAGAGACAGACCCTCGCCCCTTTCCATCCAGGGCGGTGGTTGCCCCTTGCCGTCCCAGGAATGCCATCCTCTGCCTGTCCATCTTCCGTGGTGGACGGAATGTGCCCTATTCCGTTCCGTGCAGAGTCCGGACTCGGGGTGCTTCACGGAGTACCCCCCCCCGGCAGCCTCCCCTCTGACGCCCTCCTTGTCTCCTGCTGACCCACACAAGGCAGCTCCTCACCTGGGACCCAGAGAAGTAGCAGCGCTGAAGGCAGCCATGACGCCCGGTCCTGCTGGCCCATCTCGGCAGCACTGCGGCCACCTGCACCAGCATCTGACTCCAGCCAGATCCGAGGCCTCGGTCTTAGATAAAGGGGAGGACCCAGTCCCCAAGTCTCCCACTTCTGCTTTTCGGTGAGCCAGCCTCTTCCTTGTTCAACTCTTTGTTCCGTTCTGGAGAGGAGCAGGGCCAGAGTCCTCCTCCCACCCCGCATAGCACCCCCGGTGCAGCTGCTCCCTTTCCATGAGCCCCCAGCTCACCTGGGCCCATGACTCCAGAGACCTTGAATGGCTCCTACTTCAGGAAAGGCGTCCTGAACTTGGCCCAAAGTTCCCCAGGCTGTGAGCCCTTTGGGCCACAGGAGCACCTTCCCCAGGAGAATGCAAGGGAACAGAGACTTGCTGGTTCTTTTTCTGGAAGATTCTAAGGATAGAGTTGGTAGGCATTGGGAGAGTTTCCATAACAATGCAGTCAGACTTTAACCAACTCTGGGGAAGATCAAGACCAAGATCTTGAGCTGAAAGGAAAATGTAGATGAGACGTCTCATTTGCCAGAGCCTGTCCCCTCCAATCCCACCACGGGCCCCATGAGCACAGACCTGAGTTAAGAGCCCTGTGTCTCAAAGACTAGTGGTGGCCTGAGGGCAGGGTGAAGGGGAAAAGGGGAAGGAGACGGGGTAAAGGGGGTCAAATATGTGGTGACGGGAAGAAATCTAACTATGGGAGGAGAACACGCCCTGTAAATATATTTATATGCCTTAAGTTAAAGTGTACAGATGAAACTTACTGGGTTTTGTTCAACAATGTCACCATAAAAAAATTAAAAGAGTCCTATGTCTTACCAAGAGGAAATCCATGACGTCCACTCAAGCCCGGGGCGTCCCCTCCCCACAGCAGCTGATCCCGACCCTCCCTTTTGATTAGCTGATGGCCCACGATTGCTAACCCGACAAGTCCAGGACACATCTGACCCTCTGGCTGACCGACGAGTGGACAGCTCACAGCCGTCCCGCACGGTGCGGACAGGTCCACTCCCGTGGACGTGGAGAGCAGGTGGCCGACCGATCCTGTGATCCTGCACTCAGCTCACCGAGTGCTAGGCGATCATAAACCTTTGTCCATCAAACTTTTTGTAACCCATCATCCCTTCCGTTCACCCCGTCCTGACTCATCCGCCTGCACACAGTCAGGGATGGATGCCGGCATCACGCCCTACTCCCTGAAGAGTTGTGTGTCTGTAAGTTACGATGAAACGCTTGCTGTCACAGCTTGCTTAAGGCAGCTGAGGTCACCTCAGTCACCTCATCTCTCTGCAATCGCCAGCGTGTGCTGAGGGTGACTAGGTGTCCCTCCTCGGGGTTTGCCCTTGGTCGGGGGATTAGGAATGTGTTTTGGGTTTTTGCCAGGGGTGGCCCAGATTTGCAGTGGCCGGATCTGCTGAGGCAGCTTGAAACACCACGTTCCAGTCCACTCACAGCCCACGCCAGAAACCAGGTTCCAGCAGCGGCCAGCGCTCTGCACGCCCAGAAGGAGGCAGGGGTGGAGCAGGGAGGTGGTCTGGCCTCGTGCCCTGGCCTTGAGCTGCGTTCTAGCCACTTCTGCATCCTCGTGGGCCAGTTTCCCCTTCTGTGAAATGGGAGTACTGGGCTCACCCCGCCCACTTCACCAGACCTCACTCTGAGAACTTGAATTGACTGACAGGTCCCTTAAGCTGTGATTTACTGAACTCGTGCCATGGACCTGTGCAACCTCAAATACCTCACAACTCAGAGAGATAACGTATCCACAAATCACATTTCCTACGTGTGTCCATGTTAAACCCCAGCTTCCACCTACCACAACATCGCTCTCTAAGGGGTGATTGCACCCCGCAGTGAAAGGCGCCCAAGCTACTGAGGAAGTTGGGCAATTGGGGCCGTGGAACGTCAACCGACGGGCTTGCCAGGGAATCCCACTTCCCCACCTACCCACCACCTCCGCCTCTTCCTCCTTCCTCACCCTGGGGATGGCCCCAGCCCTAGGAACGCAAAACACGACCCCCCGGGCTCTCGCAGCTGTGCCGGCGGCAGAGTGGGGTGAGCCAGCAAGCGGTCCGTTCAAAAACCTCCAACCCCTGCCTTCCGGGGGCACGCTTGCCCTTGAGCTTGAATACGGGTCTTTCTGACATTTTGGAGATGACGCTAACTCCCAAGGCCTCGGCAAGGTCAGAGGCTTCCTCCCCCGCCCATCCCCCACCCACAGCTCTGCAGCCTGCTTGACCCCAACTGCCCATCTGCCCCAGCACCGTGGTGATCTTCCCACAGACGCTTCCAGAAGCTGGGGAAAAGTGTACGTTTCCAAGGGCCACTTGAGGCAAGCCGAGAGGTAGTCATGCTTTGTAAGACGTGAGCGCTCACGAGATGGGGCCGCGTCTCGCTCCCTGCGCCCAGGCGGCAGGTGAAGCCAGCGGTGTCGCTGGGCTTGCCTGAGTCCGCTGTGTTCTCGGACGCGCAGAGAAGCCCCGCCCACTTCCGTCCTCCGCGTCTCCTAGTTAGTACACCAAGCAATGAAGCGATCCCACAAGAGGGTTCATGAAAATCAGGACGTTTAACAAAAATCAAGGTTTTTTAACATGCAACACACACAGGACAGGAAATTGGACCATTCTTTAGACAATTCTTATAAAAATAGGAATTCACGTTGTGGGCCGGTAATGGGATCTAGGAAGAGCTATGGGAAAGGTACCGTCTCTATTTCCAATAAACTCTGAGACGTTGAGGAGAAATCCACCTAATGGCAAGACCAAGTTTGAGGAAATATTCTAAAGCTGGGTTCTGACGACGGTCATACGACTCAAAATTTATTTTTACAAATACCAAATTATACATTTAAAATGAATAAATGTTACAGCACTTAAGTTATATGTAAAAATTTTTGAAAGCAAATTCGAAGCCCATTGCAACTAGGAGCCAAAAGACACCGCTCCCCACCCTACCCCACCCATCCCATCCCATCGTCTTGACCCTACCCACACACCTTTCTCCTGGTGGTTCGTCCTCTCTTCTGCTCCCCCTCCCCCTGGTCTCTCCTGGCATGAGCAAATGTTAGTACGTTGAAGAGCTGATTTCCCCTTCCCGCCAAGGGAGAGGAAACGGAAGGCCGTCAACAAACTAAGAACCAAAGTACATAGTAGAAAGCTCTGATGGAGGCCTTGGTGCCTCCACCTCTCCCTAGGCAGGGAGGAACCAGTGCGCTGACGTAGGCCCTCCAGGCCAGTAGAGCTGAAGGCAAGATCTACTTACTGCCCTGGCCTGGCCTGGACTCTGGTGTTCTCAGCTCACTCCTGTCCAGCTCCACTGTGCTCCGAATTCCAGCACCTTCCATGCTCTTAACTCCCAACTTCCTCCCTAGTTCCAGATGCCTGGTTCCACCTTGGCCCCCATCCCAGCCCATCCCTGCTTGTCTCTCCCATCTCTGGTTGGCCCTAAGGGAACAACACATAGGAGCCCAAAGACTCCAGGTGGTAGGAAGGGAGTAAGCAGGGACTGGACAGGGGAGCTGGGGTAGACCAGATGGCCGAACCTAGCCCTGCAGCAGACAGGATGTGAGGTGGTGCTGGGAAGTCTAACATTTCCTGGTCCTAATTCCCAAGGTGGCCAGAGCCAAGGAGTACAAATCAGGCAGTGGGACCCAACGGCTAAGAAGCAGTGGAGCCTGCATCTTACGGAGAAGCAGCTCTCTTGAAATCCCAGGACATTCAGCCAGAAGCAGCCCAACACCCTCTGTTGGTAGTTTCCAGAACTGCAGGCTTTCTCAGGCAGGAACCTTTGCTCCCACCTCTGCAAGGCGGAAGCTGAGAGGCTTCTGGACAAGTATCCAGTTGTGGTGCTGATCCTTGCAAGTTTCCCAGCGGGTAGGCCTGGAGCAAGGGAAAGGAAAGGGGGCCTGAGGGCTTCAGAGAGGCCGGCCGGCTCCTCTGTGGTGAAGGAGGAGCGGGTGAAAAACGGGGTAGAAGGGATGGAGAAGGCCACCCAGGAGGGATGGGGGACACTGGAGCTCAGCTCTGGGGTCTCTTGGGCTCCTGATCTGAAGTCAGTGAGACCCAGTGAGCGCTTGGCCGGCCAACTGGACCTCTACACAGAGGCCAGCCTGGGACTGCCCAGCTGCCCAGCTGCCCCATTAGGGTGAACGGGATGCGGAGTTCAACTTCCTGCCTTCTTAGACTGTGCTAGAAGAGGGGCGGGGCTGAAGCTGCAGGTGCGGGAGGGAGGGCAGCAGCCTCAGCTTGGGGACCAAGATGGCAGACCAGGAAGTGGTCTCACTCCTTCCTGTCCTGCCCCCTGGTTAAATTCTTCACAGGAAGGCTCTGGGCTGGAGCTGGCACCAACCCAAGGCTCCCTGCTGAGAGGGACTCCTTTTTGACCTTGTGTTTTAGCCACAGGGGAACAGGGAGGGTGAGGTTGCCACAGGAGGCAGACAGGAAGCTTCAGACAGCCCTGGACACGCCTGGGGGCCTGTGGAGGACGTGCAGAGGTCAGCAGGAGCCCCACTCTCTAACCCCTGGACAAAGTTCTCCCCAGAGAAAGGAGGGGCTCCTCCAGGGGTACTCAACAGTAGGACAAAGCCGGTGCTGTGGGACCTGGTGTCCAGGCCCCAAGTGTTCTATAGGGTCAGACCAATGAAGCTGGCTCTGAAAATGAATGAATGGATGAACGAACGCTGACAGTGATCGTGAGCGTGGACTCCGGGTCTCACTGCCCGGCTCTGAATCCCAGCCCTCACTCTCCTGCGTGCCCGCTCAGACTCCCTCCCTTTCTTCCCTCCTGTTCTTTTTCCCCCGCTCTGGGCGGCTCTTATCCTAGGAGAGCCGCACCTTTCAAAGGCTCAGCATGCCCCTTCCCACAAGACTTTGTCCAGGGACTTCCTATGCCTACCCCAGCCCCATGTGACCTCACACTTCAACCAGCTGGGCAGGACCAGAGGGCCCCGGCACCTCCCTCCAAGTTGACGGTGGCAATCAAGATCTAAGACACTTCCATACTCTCTAACCTCCACCAGGGGGCACTCTATGCCCAGGCAGCATTTATTTGTTCATTTGACCAATATTTGCCTATGTTGTGCCAAGCCCTGGACCCAAGGATGAAGACATAAAGATTAAAAATAAAACAACTTTCCTTTCCAGAACTTTGTGGTTTAGTGGGAAACATGTAAAAACAAAGATGGGAAAACAGAGCATTACCTTAAAAGGTAGAAGTGGTACTGAGATCAAGGCAAAAATCCCAGTGGCCTGGGTGAGAGAGCGCCTCTTTCCTTTATGGGACAGGAAACGGTGTAGACAAGGGGCCCAAGGTCATGGACCCCAGCCCTGCCCGCACCCTGCTCCTCCCCCGCCACCGCCAACTCATCTCACTTGATCTCTGCCCAGAATTTTGGGAGGATACACAGAGCCCTTGAAAATTTCAGAAAGATTTCTGGCCTGACCTCAAGTGGAGCCTCAGTCTTGGGGAGCATTAGGGCCCCTTTGTCAGGCAGCCCTAGCAGACGAATGCACCAGGTCCCTACTCGCTCGTCCCAGTGGAGAATGAACTTTGCAATGACTCAGAAAGTCCCCTCGTGACCTGCATGGTTATGACCAAAAGGCTGTCCATCCCAGGTCAGGCTTGTCCCCTTTGGCTTCACTTTCCAATCTGAGACATTATCTGCCAACATAGGTCCATGAACACATGCACACACAGGAGGTGGCTTTGTCCTGCCAGCCTGTATAACAGCACCTTATTGATATGGTAAAGCGCTGTAGAATTCACACAGATGGTAGGGTAGGTGGCTCCTCCCACAGACATCTGAATTGATTGGGGCTGGGGGATGGAGTTCACAGATTTGAGGGGCTAGAATTGTATGATAGACTTGGGTGCTAGGAGAGAGGTCAGTGTGAGAATTGACGTCAATTAGAACAATGGCAGGAAACAGCCTTTAATAAATATTGATGAAGAACTGATGAATGAATGAATTAATAAGCCAAATGCTATTCCCATGTCTGTATTGTCTGCCTTGCGGGACATGGAGTGTTTTTAATAATAAGCTACACACAGAGAGAAATTGCAAATGACCAATCTGTTCCGTGAATGTCAATCTAATTCGATCTTCTTAAAATGGCAATTTGACAAGGTCGGGTGGAAGTGGGCATGGGCGTCCCATGCACCCACAGGCAAGGAACACATTCTGTCTTCCTCAGGCTCCCTATCCTCATCCTCCCCCCAAATCCCCCCATGGGAGAATGCACTGGGACACTAGGCAGGGCGCAAGCTACCTGTTTGTCTCGGAGGAGGAGTGATGAAGGAGTGTAGCCGAGGACCGCTGCCTTGTGAAGGTTGTGGAGCTGCTAGAGTGAACTTCGGGACTTTGTTTCTTTCAGATCATTTTTTCAAAAATATATAGTTTATTTTCATGGAGGAGGAAAGAAAGAGAGGGAGAAAAGGAGGGAGGGAGGGAGAGAGGGAGGGAGGAAGGAAAGGAAGGAAGGAAGGAAGGAAGGAAGGAAGGAAGGAAGGAAGGAAGGAAGGAAGGAAGGAAGAGAGAGAGGAAAAAAGTAAGAAGTCTTCCTGTCCTTATCTGCCAGGTCCCAGTGACCCACCCCCTCCACTGTAACCTTTGACTTTCTTTTGACTCTTTATGCAAATACAGTATGACTGTGGGGGGAGGGGGGACTATGAAAAACTTCCCTGGAATGTGGGATGGATCCTCTTGAAACTTCTACTTTGCATGTGGAATGGGGATGAGTGGGGGATGGAGTGGGGAGGCTGCCGCCACCAATATCCTGCCCCCAACCCTTTCTGTGCCCTTTGCGGGGCTGTGATGACCATCCCCCCCCCACACACACACACGCGCGCACACGCGGGCCTGGTTCAGGGACTGCAGGGAATCTTCCTCATCTGAAACTGATTCGTTTTCTGTCCTTCTTCAAGACCTCACTCCCTCACTCCTTATCTCTGTGTATGTGCATGTGCGCACGTGTGTGTGTGTGTGTGTGTGTGTGTGTGTGTGTGTGTGTGAGAGAGAGGTTACTGACTTTTGCCTTTCCTATTGAAAGAGACAACAGTGGCTGAACCCTGCCATGTCTGGGCAACTCCAAGGACTGGGGTGCACAGCTGAGCCCCTGCTGACCTGGATGCTCCCCTGCCCCTCAGTCCTGACAGCCTCAGCTGGTGACAGCCCGCTGTGCCCCACCCCCCAGCTTCTCTCCTGAACCCTAGGGCTGCCTGATGGACAGACACACCATGTGAGGCTCTTTCTGGTGCCTCAACTAGTGACTGCTAGTGACAAGAAAACACCCAAGTCCCCTCCATCCCCTGTCCCAGGGCCCACTCCGTGCCCACATCAGGGCAGGAGCTGAGGAGGTGTTTATACACTGAGCTGGCTGGTCACATGCTGCCCAATGCTGTCAGGCTAAAGATCACAGTCCCCAAGCTGAACTGAGATGTCTGCGAACCAGCATGGAGCGGGAGCCCAGAAATACCCTCCCAGACTCCTGGGCTGGTGGAGGCTTCGTCTCCAGACCCAGGGCCCTGTGTGGGCTGGCTCAGCACCCTCCGGAATGGTTCTCAACCAGGAGAGTTTGCCCCCAGGAGACACTGGGCAGTGTCTGGGGACATTTTGGGTTGTCGCAGCTAGGAGGGTGGTGCTGCTACTGGCATCCTGTAGGCTGAGGCCAGGATGCTGCTTAAAATGCACAGGGTCCCCCACCCCACAAAGAATGATCCTGCCCCAAAGTCAGCGGTGCGAGGCTGAGAACCCGGAGCAGTGGGGCTCCCTGGGCGCTGGGCCCCATGGCACCCACCCCGGTAACGTAATGAGCCCAGCGGGCCTCCCGGGAGATTCGACCTCTTGGGAACTGCGACCTGCGACGTGCTGCGCCCAGACAGGCAGGGACGAACGCTATGTAGGTGCCGGGGCTTTCAGCCTGGACAGAAGAAAAGGTCACAAGCGACCGCAATCCGGGAGGGGAGGCTGAGTAGAAGGACCGGGGCTCGGGTCTTGGGGGCGAGGAGCGCGTACTGCGACCCGCCTTCTCCCGGCGGGAGTGGGGAGCACGGCGTGCCCCACGGCCCGCGACCGGAGCGGACGGCCGGTCCCCGCCGGCTCACGCGGGGGGCAGGGATCCAGTTGCGGGGGTGTTGGGCGGGGCTTCGGGGTGAGGAGCAGGAGGCGGCCTCGGGTTGGCTGGGGTCGGGGGCAGGCCCTCACAGGAGAGTGACGCCCGAGCGCCTGAGGCTGGGTCCCCGCCCCACCTGCCACCCACCCAGGTGCTTGGGGAGGAGAGGGGTGTCTACGCGTGCAGCCAAAAGGATTCGGGAGCCTGCGCCCTCCCCGCACCCGCTCAGGGCAGGGCCGCGGCTGGGACGCTCGAGTCAAAGAACCATGAAGCCTTCTGGTGCCTTGGTACGGTGAAGGAGCAGCTGTCGCCTTTGTGCGCCCGCTCTGGCGGTCGGGTCAGCAGAGGGCGCCCCGCCCCGCCCCCCCCCCCCCGCCTCCGGCGCGGAGACGCCTGGAGAAGCCGGCGGAGAGGCCCTGGGCCCCGGCCGTGTCCACCGGGCCCCTGCGCGCCGTCCCAGGCGCCGCCAGGCTCCAGACCTCGAGTCAGACGGCTGGGGAGCCCTGTGCTTTGGGGTCCCGCAGAACAGCCCTGTGGTTTGCGGTCCTTCCCAACTACTAGGGGCCCCATCTCCAGGGCTTAGGCGGAGCTGGAAGCTTGAGGTCCATTTCACAGATGAGGGAACAGAGGCAGGGGCAGGGCGCTGCCCCAGCTCAGCGAGCTGGGAGGAACCAGGTCCCACCGGAGGAGTCCTGTTGACAGCAAAGGTGGCACTTGGGAGGGCGTGCCTGCTGGAAACGGGGTCTGCCGGCCTAACTGACAGGGTCGGAGAGGGCGCCCACCATCGCCACTCCCACTCCAGCCCTGGGGCCTGACCTGGCAGAGGAGCTAGCTAGGCTGTGAGCCCTAGAGGTCAAGGACCAGCTCTCGCTCATCTCCATGTAGCCAGAGTGGGCGCTCCAGCATTTGCTGACCAAAAGCAGTTCAAGCGTAGCTCAACGTGGTTTCTTGACTTCCTGCGTCCCAGGGGACCCTAACCTGTTAATCCCTACCAGTCAGGGCACTGCCAAGGGGCCGTCCCTCTTCTTAGCATCCTCCTCCAATCCCGGCAATCTGCCCTGTCACCCGCTCTGGGGACCTGATTCATGAGGGACAGCTGAGGAAAGGGAGGATGTGACAGCTCCAGAAGGCAGGGAACTGGTGAGAGCTGGCCTGGAGGCCAGCCTGTCTGCGCAGGGAGCACACAGCAGGGCGCTCCTGAACGCTCTGCCACAGCCATGACTTTCAGGAGTGACCTTGAGGGGACAGAACACTAAATATGGACTCGGGGTGTTAGTACTTCCATTTCACAGATGAGGAACTGAGGACTGGTCAGGAGAGCAGTGCAAGGTCACAGAGCTAGGACGCAAGAGCCGAGCGAGACCTGCCCCCGTGGCTGCTGACTTCTGGGTCATGCTCTCTCCTCTGCAGACCTGCCTCCTGCTACCAGGGCGGTTGGTGTCTGGCCCCCACCTCCTCCAGAGGGTAGAAGTGTCCCCTCCCTCAATCACCCACACCCCACCGCCCCAGCATCCTTCCATCAGCATCCTTTCAAGATGAAGGTCAGAGCCGCACCCTGAGCCGGAGGATGAGGTCAGAGCATTACTGGGCTGGTGCAGATGCTCAATAATTCATGGGCTGCTGCGAGTAGGGGCTGCAGCTTCCGGGAAAGCCCAGATGCACTCCGCAGCGACAGGAAACAAAGTCTGGTCACCAGCACCTCGCCTGACCACAGAGGCCTGCCCTGGGGCTAAGCAAAGCTAGGCTTGCTGAGAACGGGTTGGAGAGCTGACAGATTCTCACTAGCTGCCTGACCATAAGCGAATCACTTAACCCGTTTCTTGTTTGCATATGAGCTGAGAGGGACCCTGAATGGGCAGTGTGGCAGCTATACGTGTAAACCAAATGCTGGGTGTGCCACTTGGCAGGTCCTCCTGCCCCAGGGGGGTACTGGCCATCCCCTGGCCCCAGCACATCTTCCCACGAGCCCAGCATTTCGCCCAGCATTTCGCCCAACGGTGCCACCAACATGCCAGACAGCAAGAGGCCTGTAAGGGCTGTCCCCAGCCTCCTGCCCCACCCCCAGCTTGCCCCCAGGCCTTGTGTGTGTGTTGGGGGATTGAGGGGCACTGGTCTGGGGCTTGGCTGGTTTAGGAGACCTGGTTTCCCCTCCTAGAATAAATCCCATCCAAGAAAAAGGTTACCTAGAAGGCCAAGGAGTAAGAATTAAAAATACATATTATTAATAAAGCCCAGAACAATCCTTAATGAACGCACAGGGATTCCGTGGTAGGTATTCCTCACAAACGGAGGATAAGGCCATTTAATGCCGAGCAGTCGCCAAGTCCAGACGTCTCTGCTTCGAGCAATGGCTTCACAGAGTGGCTGTGAAACGTACCCAGGTGTTACCTGCAACGGGTCCTGGCCTATCCTGTGCTTCTTCCATTCACGGCTTGTTTGTCATACGCTGGGGCATTTCTCTACCTTCTCCACCTGGCCAAAGACTGAGGCAGGGCCGTGGGGTGCACCGGAACCTGGGTCAGCCTGTGCCTTTTAAGAGCCCACCCCTCCCCAGCCTCACCCGCAGGACCCCCAGGGAGCGGACTGTGAACAAGCCCACGTTCACTCAGGCGGCTCCCGGGGCCACTGGGCACTACTGCAAAGACTCACGTGGGGCTCGCACCTCGAAAAGCAGGAGGGCTCCTGCCTTGACTCACCGTTAAGGGATCTTGGCCACTAACCTGGACCAAGAGAAGTCTGAGGTGCACAGAGCCCCACTCCCTGCCATCGGAGGGAACCGAGCAGCCCAGCATGACAGGTGGTAAACAGTGGGGGTGGGGGCAGCTGTCACATGTGAGCGTACAGCCCTTCCCCGGTCCACAAGGCCCGTTCACCCATTTAGCTCTGGAGAAATACTCCAGTGACAAAGGCACAGGGTGTTGGGGGCAGAAGGGTGGCACTGGAGCTGTGGGGGCTACAGGGCGAGGCTGGGCATAACCCAGCTCACCTCCACCGCCCTTGTCTCGCCCTCACCTTGGCACCCAGAGGTGACGGTGATGCTGAGCTGAGAACCGAGCACCACGGTCACACCTGGGGAGCCCCCCCCCCCTCAGACAAGCCACCTCTGTCTGGTACCAGTGGGCAGAACAAAGCGGGGAGACCAATCTGCAGATGTTCCCACAAGTCTGGAGCTGTCCTCTGTCCTTGGAGCCAGCGGCATGCAGGTCCCGCGGATGGGCCCCACTCCCCTGGGTGGCCGTCAGGACGCTCTTGAGCATGGCCTGGGGGAGCAGAGCGGTGCCAGCACATCGAGGTGCCCAGGTGAGGTAGAAGCCTATCCATCTATCCATCCGGAAATGACACGATGCTCAGGCCTGGATACCACTTATCTAAGGGGCCTCCCTAAGTCCCGCAGGTCAGTCCTGGAAGAGGCCTAGACCCCAGTCCACGTGGTCCCGGACGCTCAACTGCCTCTGAGAACGCAGCCCCAAGCCCCACCGTGGGTCTCGATGGGACCCAGTTCATCGAAGGTGGGGAAGGCGGGGGGGGGGGGGGGATCAAGGCGCAAAGGAACTCAGATCCCGGACCCGAGGAGTAGCGTCTGTCGGGGCCTCAAATGAGCTCTGGTCCAGCTCAGTGGCCTTCCACAGTCCAGGTGGTGGCAGAAGGCCCAGGGGAGAAGGGCAAGGGCCACCTTCCGCCACGGTGTGGCTCCGGACTCCTGGAGGAGAGTCACCTTGATTCACGTAGGTGCAGAGCAGGGCGAGCTGATGCTGGACGCCAAACAGAGGTGACGACACGGGCATCTGAGGATGGCCATCTGGAAAGCCACAGCATGAGGACACAGGGGCTGTGACGAGGGAAGGTGTGCCGAGGGCACGGAGGCAGGCTGGGACGCAGACAGCTCCTTGTGGCCTCAGTCACTTGGGGACCAGGACGGGCTGAGCAGGGCAGGAAGGGGTGGCCCTCGAGCCCCAGCCATGCGCTTCGGGGTTTCACAGGACCCCCCACTCAGTCCACTGCTCCGGGTCGGTGGCCTCCGGGCCCTCCCGACTCCAATACAAGGACAGGAAAGGTGCTGGGGCCTGCCCAGCCTGGACACACAGGACATCAGGATGACGTGCTTTCCAGGGACCGGGGTGTCTACCATCTCGTTTTATTTTGTGGGGACTGAGCCTAAAGTAACCAGAAAGAACAAGAGTCAAAGAGGACCCTACCCCTCAGGGCCCAAGTTCTAGTTCATACTAAAACAAGTGTTGGATTCCCCCAGGGACGTGCACTCTGACGCAGAAAGGAAAAGTCTGGGCCAAGTTTGATTTTTTTTTTTTTTCTCCCAGCAACCTTTCCCTTCCAACAGAAACATTTCTGGCCTACAACCGGTGTCAGAAAACAGCTTCTGGTCAGCGGGGCAGAAATATTCCCAAGCTTGGGAGGGCGGGCTTGGCCGCCCCGTCACGAAGCCTCAAGCCAGTGTCCGAGGGTCAGGATACTGCTGCTTGTCCGTGCCCAGGCCACTGGGGCCTGCTGGCTGTCCCAGGGCAACAGGAAGCCAGGGTCTCGAGAAAACCCGGCTGGTCTTGGTGTGGCCACTTCTAAAGGCTCTGTGGGCTCTCTGGGCCAGTTTGCTGACCCAAAAGAAGGGGTGGCAAAACTATACCCCTAACTTTACCCAAGGACCCATCTAAACTAAAGAAATGGTACAGTTCTGAGATTCTGGAATCTGGGAAGCAGAATACTGTCCTGTCCACCTTTTGGGGCAGCCAGGAGGATGACCATGACCTAATGTGGAAAGGCTTTACCCTGAGCAAAGGAGCATCTTAATCCCCGCCCAGGAGTGAAACCAACCAGAACCTGGCCCGATCCTTTCTGCCTTTGTAAACCTGTGTCATAAAGTGACCTTAGAGCAGCAGAGTGATCAGACACCTTGTCCCCTAAAGCAGCAGTCCCAACCTTTGTGGCACCAGGGACTGGTGCTCCTTTGAGAACCTCATGCCCGAGGATCTGAGGTGGAGCTGAGGGGGTGATGCTGGCGCTGGGGAGCGGCTGCACACACAGGTGAAGCTTCACTGTCTCGCCCGCCCCTCCCCTCCTGCTGCGCAGCCTGGTTCAGAACGGGCCATGGATGGGTACTGGTCCAAGGCCCCAGGGTTTGGGGACCCCTGCCCTGAAGGGTCTTAACCACCCTTCCCACTGAGAAGGGCTGAAGTTAGCCCAGCTTCTCTGAACACTCGCCCTCCGCTGAACTGCCAGCCGGTCCTGCTGTCCCCACGGATGGCCGGTGGAGGGGGTCCCCGAGGAAAGCTGCCTGGTTTCAGACAAGCTCAGACTCTGGACTAGACCCTAGACAGGAGCCAGCCCAGCCGCGTTATCCCGATCACACACGACAGGGACGCAGAGGCTCAGCAGAAGACTCCGTCGCTGGGTAAAGGGTCAGCCACGGCACCGCACAGAAGGAAAACCCGCAGCAGCTCCCGCGGAGGAGGAGGGGGAAGGGACCACCCACAGGCCAAGAAGGAGCCGATCCTTGGAACCCAGGAGCCCGCTCAGAAACGACATTCCCAGAGGAAGTTAACAAAGCAGAAACATGTTTATTAGGCACCCTGTTCCTCACGGAGGAGCAGGACCCAAGACAGAAAGCGCCTGCGAAACATCTCGAGGTTTCGGGAATCTCTCTCCAAAGACTCCGGAGGACGTAGGCACTGACGAGGCCACCACCCCAAGGAGAACACTATCTGGCCGGAGCGCGACCACTGCAGGTGACCCTGGCACGAAGCAGGGGTTGGTTCCCCGACTCCACAAACACTTGAGGAGTGGATGGGGGGCGGCTGGGACACCCGCCCAAACGGGCCGACAGAGAAGGCTTCGCAGCCGAGGTGCAAAGCTGCTCTGAGCCAGCGAAGGGCACGGGAGCAGCCCGACGCCCAGGCCAGGTCCCGAGGGCCCTCCCCACATCTGCCCGCTGCCTCCTGGCGCCGACTCAGTCCCACACGTAGGGGTTTCTAAAGACCTGAGAATTCTTGTCATCTTTCGGCGGTGTGGGCGCCTGGTGGCTCTGGGCTGGGTATATGTCTTCAGCCCGCAGGGTCGAGTTGGCACTGCCCATCACCTGGCTGTTGGCGGTGGCCCGTGGGAGGATGACGTCGTAAGCGCCTTCGGACTGGAATGAAGAACAGGCGGTCTCACGGCAGGTTCCGCCAGGGCGGATGCACACACACGGCTTCCTGCAGGGCTGGGCCTGCCAGCTCCCCCTTCCGCCCCCCCACCCGTCCCCAGCCCGGCCCCAGCGTCAGGCTGGGATGGATGACAGCCACCTCTGGAAATGGAGGGGCTGACTTCCGACCTCAAGCCCCTTATCTCACCCAGCAGAGGGCCAGACCTCTGGGCATGCGAACGAGGCCCTTCCTGCGGCTTCACTCCGAGGCTGGCCTTTTCAGATGGAGCCTCTTCTGCAGCCCCCTCCCGCTCCTCCGAGCTTGGAGTCCAATGGAAGGGGAGCCACACTGAGCTGTCATCTGTCCCGAGCTCCCAAGCTCCCTTCCTCCAAGACACCTAGGCGCCACAAGACCCACAGAAGCGGCCTGTGCGCCTGGCCGAGGACACGCTTCTGTCAGGCCCTGGACGTGCCCACACTTCTCATCCAGGAGGCTGGCCGGTCCGTCCAATTTGCGACTTAAAACCCAAACGGTTCTGGGTTTGAGGATTATAAGTTTTAAAGGCTTAAAACCCAAATTCTCTTCCTGGCAGCGCGTGAGAGCTGCAGCAAGCCCGTTCTTGTGTGGGGGAGACATGGCTGCGGAGTGCGGAAGGTCGTGGGGTGCAGAGGGTCCCGAGGCCCCCGTCCCAGCTCCCACCCTCTAGGGAGGTAAACTCCCGGCTCCATCTGCCTTATCCTGAGGAAAGCCCCATCAACCCCTGCAGCCCCAGGGCCCCAAGCACCTTCTGTCCTACAGACCCGGGGATCCCCAACTCCCTCTCCCCCTGGCCAGGCATTCTCCAACCCGGGTGGTGCCATGAGTCCCTGGGACTATTTGTTAAGCTGCACCCACCCCTAGTCGTGGGTGATGGGTAAATGTTTAACAGCTGGGGTGGGGAGGGAGCCCCGATCTGTGGCATTTGCGGGTTTTTGCAGGTGGTTACGCCCATCATAGCAGACTCTAAGTAGGAAGACAATGTCACTCGAGAGATGCTGACCGTGGGCCTCCATCACACCGCTGGCCCCACCCATCTGCATTGTTCAGACCCCAGGTGATGGTAATGCTGAACGTCTGAGGATGGCGTTTTGAGAACCACTGATAATGTTCCCCTGAATCCAGCGTCCCTCGCACCCCATCCCAGTGAGTGAGGGGTAACAAGGGTGGGGCACCCTGAGTGGCTGGGGGAATGGAGGACTCTGCTGATGTTTCAAAGACCCCTTGCCTATCCTGGCTCCCTGCGACAAGCCAGCCGGTGGCAGGTTCAGGTTCAAGTTCTGGTTTAGGGTGCCGGAAGGGCTGGGGTTGGAAGTTTCAGAGACATTGGCTTCACGCTGCCCTACGGGCTCACGGGAGGAGGGGGAGAGAAGGCCACCCTGCTGACCTCCCTGCATCCTGTTCCCAGCATCCTGCCAAGGCAGGTCACAGACCTCTCTCCCCAGAGCCTGCCAGCCCGGGAGGAGGAGGGACATATATGGAGTGAGTGGATCTAACCCACCGTCCTCCCGTTCCCACCCCCCCTTGGTTAATGGAGCATCTGTTTCCCAGAGCCCAGGGGAGATGTGAGGTCCAGAGCTGCTCTCTGCTGGCAGGGGCAGGGAGCCAAGGCCCTCCTGGGACAGCTGTGACTAAAGAGTAAATGCCTACCCAGACCTGGCACTTGGTCCTCCCACAAAGAATGACACCTACCTACCTGACTGAGACCCTCCTCTGTCCCTTCCTAGTGTGGGATGCCCCAATGACATGGGGCAGGCAGGTCCCACCGCAGTTAAACGAAAGGCACTGGATACATCAACTCCCGGAAAAGGACATCAGGAGCGGGGCTCTGGGTTCCCCGAGGCTGACGCCCCACGTGGAGACACCCGCCTTCTGCCTACCTCCTCCGCCCCACCCAGCACTGGCCCTGCCACCCTCTCTACCCGTCCACTGAGGCTGGGCTCCGTGGCCCCAGGACAGTCATAGGGGCCTGAGGACCCCACATACCGGGCCTTTGTGCATCAGGGCCATCTCCGTGGGCTGGTACACGCTGGTCAGCAGCTGCCCATTGTACCCACTGTACGGTGACACCGGCCTCTTGGCTGCAAGGAAACACAGGAACAGTTTCAGAGCTGGGCTCTCGGCTCCCTTTCCCAGAGCTCAAGTGAGGCGCCCCGGGGGCGGGTGGAGGGGGGAAGAAGAGGAGCCAAGGACGCCTAGGGAGGGAGCCTGGCCAAGGGTGGCCGGCTTGGGGGCAAGGCTGTAGGTATGGGGGTCCCTCCGGAAGCCAGCACCCCTTCGCTCAGATGCACTGCTTGTCTTCGCCTCGGGCTTTCCTGCCGTGCAGACGCCCCCTCCCCCTCCACCAGCCAGCTCAGAAAAACGCTGCTGTCAGCAAACTTCACATCCTCTTCCGCCCTCCAGGGCCAGAGGCCACGAGGGGCGCATGGGCCTTCGGCCGCCTTCCAAGATGGCCAGCCTCCAGCTCCGGTCTCTCACATGCAGCCAGCCGCCAAGTGCTGGGGTGAAACAGCAGAGACCCCACTGCCCAAGACTCCTCACGTCTTCGGGGGCACCGCGAGTGCTGACTCCCCAGCACCCACAACCCGAGCCCCCTGGGGGCACCAACTGCACATCCTGTCCCACGTGGTCCCTGGGCAAGGCTCCAGAACTATTCTCAGCTCCAGGAACTTTCGTGGGTCGGTTTCCCGATGCGGTTCCCGCCGCCCCCCACTGGGCGCTCCCAGGGCATCCGAACACGGCAGCTGACCTGCCCTGGGGCACGCAGGCACATCAGATGTCTGTCTCCTGCAGGCTGATGGCCCTGCAGCTTGAGGGACCACAACTATATCGGGCTTCTTCCAAGTACCAGGGTCACCAGATAGATTTTTCCATTTGGAAAAAAAAAATTAAAGAAAAAAAAAAACCTTCACAGCCCCAGGAGTATTTGCTTTGCGAGGACAAAGGCTGGGAACTACGTGGGCCTGACAAACATGCACGGGTACCAGCAGCGGTGGGGCGGCTGAGCTCCCCCCAGCGCAGTCCGCAAGCCCCCCTCTCTCCCCATACATTCAACTGACCCCACTCTGTGCAAGCCAGGGGCCACCCTGGGGAACAGATCAAAGATGGAGTGCCTGCAGGACACGGGTCACTGCTTTCCTCAAAGCAGAGATGACGAGGATCCCAATTTGTACAAGAGAAGAGGAGATTAAGTTCTCTGATTCTGGAACGTTCCCTGCCTCTAACTCTGACCTCTGGCAGAGGACCCAGGGCTGGCCCCTGACAGCAGGCAGGTAAAGTCCTAGACCCCAAAACATCCGGATCAGCAGTCTGGGGTCGGGAGCAGCGCTCTGAGTCTGCACCCCTGGATTTCCAGGTTGTGTCGGGTCGAGGGGCTGCAGCCAGCCTGCTAAGAACGAGGAGACACGTGCAACAGACCACATGAGCAAAGCACGGTGCCTGGCACACAGCAGGTGCTCAATAAATGCTCGTGGATCTCACAGGTTGCAAATGCCAGGAACTACTCCTCCTTCGGAGCTGAGAGCTTGTCTGGCCAAGTCTCTGGAAGAATGGACACCCCCGTTCCTGTCTCCCGAGCTGCTCCCGAGGGGGGCCTGGCACAGGCTACAAAGGCTGCGCTCACCTCCCCTCCTCTTCCATCCTTAGGGCGCCCCCAGCCGGACTCCTGAATACTGGGCTCCGCCAGGAAAGCTTGTCCCCATTAACAAAGAGCCGGGGCAGGGGCCTGGGGAAAAGCTGGGTGGATAGCAGGTGCTGCCTGTTAGATCAGTACGTGGCATGAGTTTTTATTAAAAAGGAAAAAAGTTAACTGAAGATTTTGAGAGATAACTATGGACATGTACGTTCATAGAAAAGCGAGTTCTGGAAGGATAATGCTAATAGCAGTAAAATAACAGCATTACGCACAGCTAACAGCTAATGAATCGAGAGCAGCTTCCACGTGCCAGGCATGGGCACTAATTAATCTCCACCTGAACCCTACGAAGCAGGATCCATTATCACCCATTTTACAATGAAGACGCCGAGGCACACAGAGGTAAAATGGCAATCAGCAGTGGCCAGTTCTAGGGGCGAACAGGAAAAAAATGGGGTAGAATCGGGGAAATGGGAGAAATTTCGTTTTTTTCTGTAACGTTTGACATGTTACAGTGAAAATGCATTCGTGAATTACGTGGGTAGAGAAAAATCTCTCTTAAAAAAATGGAATGTAGAGGCTTTTGAGGCAGAACGCTGGAGAGAAATCTCCAGATTCATCTCCAGATTTTGCTCGAAGACCAGCAGCCCTTGTCCCACATCAAACAACGCGGAATAAAAGAAGGGGCGAGGGCGGGGGGCGGCGCCACCCACCTGAGGCTGGCTCGTCCATGGAAAACGCCTTGTTCTCCACAAACATGCTCTGGCCCTTCTGCTCTTTCAAGATGGTCTCGTAGCCCACGCCTCGGGTGGGGTACAGGTCCCCCTGGTAGCTTTGCTCCGGGCTGGCTTTGGTCACCTGGGACACCTCAGGGATGACATAGAAGAGGACAAAGGCCCAGGCATTGGCGGCGAGGGCAATGGCCAGCGTGGGGTCGTCCCAGGTGGGGCTGTTGTGCTGCTGGTTGCCGTAGGTGTACATGACGATCCACGCCACCCAGATGGCGATGGAGGTGGTCGTGCTGAGCAGCACGAAGACCCCGTGTTTGCGCCAGCGCTGGAAGCGGCCACACAGGACGGGCCAGGCCCCCGTGAAGGCGCTCAGCAGCAGCAGCATGACGTAGATGAGCGCCATGACGAAGTCCATGTTGGCGATGGCGCACGGGGAGGCGGCCGCCCTGCTGGCACTGCCGTTGCCCGGGGGCCGTCCTCGCCTCCTCTCCGGACCAGCGTGATGATCAGCCACTCCGTGTTGATGATCACCTCCACCAGGGTCAGCAGCAGAGCCAGGAAGAAGAGCACCCAGCCCCGGGGCCCGTGGTTTTTCCGGGCCAGGAAGTTGAGGGCGAAGGCGTGGGCCACCAGGCAGGAGAAACAGATGGCGAAGAGGACCCCAAAGAGGAACCGCCGGGAGGCACAGGTGGAGAAGTCAGGCTTCACCACGCAGGCAAACACGAGGCAGAAGAGACCCAGGGTCCCCAGCAGGAAAAACACCTGGGTCCCCAGGAGGCTCCGTTTCTTGGTGTCCTGCACAAAGGGGAAGCTGGCCACAAGGATGATGGTGAGGACAAAAGTGGTGACAACACCCGCTCCAGCCACTGCCTCCAAGATGATGCCCCATGCGCCAGAGCGGTCACACAGGTTGTAGTACAGGGGGTTGAGGTCCGGGCTGCAGCCGGTGGGGCATGGTTCTGGGCCCGGGCCCCTGGGAGCAGGAAGAGAGACAGTCCCAGGCACGTCAGCAAGGCTTTGCGGAGGGCCATCCTGGCTCCCAGGCCAGGCTCCCACTGGGTCCCTAAAGACAGAGGGAGAGAAGGCTAAATCAGTCCTCCAAAGTCAGACTCTGACATACGAGGTGCTACTTCCCCATCCTGAACCCAGGCAGACACCGCATGTTGACCATAAGCTTGTCCCTCGGGACTGTAGAACCCTTCTTGACACTGAACTCCAGGGACTGACCAGAGAGGCAAATGAGAGGAAGCCCATTTCTCATCCCTGTTTCTAGTCATGGGAGAGGAAGGAGCTGTCACTGAATGTTCAGGTCTCTCCGCCGACCATAATCTGGGTTCGAACACTCCCCAAGCTGGGGGTGGGGGCGGGGGGGGGTGAGGGAATTTATGAGCAAGTCGAACCTAAGCGTGCCATTCGGCACACTTCCTCTCCTGCCCTGGGACTTCCAGAGCTCCAGAGGCCAGATACCACGTCTCTAAACTCTGTCCCTGGGATGCCCAAGTCCATGGTGAAACAGCCGCGTTCATTCATTCATCAAGTACCTAAAAAGCATTTGTGACAGGCAAAGCCTGCAGCCAGAAAAAAGTGAAGACAGCCGAAAAGCTGTCTTCACCAGCACCTCCCCCCGATTCCTCCCTACCACTTCACCTTTCTGCCCTGCATTTTCCCACTCTTCAGAATCCGAAGTTCGTTGTCTAGCTCAGGTGCTGAAGTCTCGGGATAAAATAATGTTCCCGCTAGGGAGTTAATGACTTAACGCAAACATTCTCCTATGAGGCATTCACAGTTTAAAAGCAAGAACCAGGCAAGGGCAATGCAAAACCCAAAGGAACAATCTGTAATAAAGAAGACTTCAAAGGCTGTGGCCAGAAAGCAAGAAAGATCTTGCTTATTACTCCATCTACTCATCTGATCAGTCCCCTGCTCTCCACAACAACTAGATTTTCCCTGTATGAGGTGGAGGTCAAGAATATGGCAGGTTAAGATACGAAAGACCAAATCAGTGAGCTTTCCAATCAAAGGCTTTACCTCTACTTGGAGAAAACGTAAACGCTCTCAAATTCAAGTTACAAATTCCAAAATTCTATGACATGCAGGCACTTCGCATTTAAATCACCCCGTACGTTCCAGGGACTAGTTATAACCCAGCCTCTTCCTCTCACCTCTTGGGCCCAGTCTTGGGCCCAGGAACGCTCCAGAAAGACAGCAACCAAGCTTTCCTGGGCTGATAGTGACCGCTAGTGGTTGGCAGGCGAATGGCATGATTTGAATCCTCCCTACTCCTGCTCCTCCTCTTTGTGGGGGGGGGGGGGGAGGGTCGGGATTTGCAGTTTATCCACTCATGTGCTTTCCTCTTTCCTGGTTACTTACTTTCGAAGAGGCAAACAAAAATGCTAAATCTCAACTGATACAAACTGTTTCTCCATAATGGATGAGCAGAAAGACACTGCTACTAAGTCAGGGAAAATAAAACTAATAATAAAACCGACCTTCGAAAAGGGCAACAATGTTCAACGTCCGTTAAGGTATCTTACAGGCCCCTCGAAAATATTTTAGGTGTCTGAGTCTTCTCACTACCTCCTCATCTTTCAATTAAGCTTGCTTTTCCCATTAACTTTTTTCACTAAATTATTTTTCCAATTACGGTTGGCACAGAATATTGTTAGTTTTGGGTATTCAGCACATTGATTATTCTACAACTTATGAAGCAATCACCCCTTGATGCTTAATAAATTAACACCTTTATGTGAATTTTGCTATCGTTTTCTCTAATAACTGGCACTGTTATGACAGAGCTATTTGTCTTGAATTCCAATGCGAAAGCAAAAAGCGTATTTCCCCTATATCCGTGATTTCAAGAAGCTTTTGCGGGGGGACTCCCGCGTAATAGTAAATCAATAAAGCACACGCTGTATTTACAAGTGCCGGAAAGAGAAGGGGAGTTGGGAAGGGCTAATGAATAGATCGGGAGGAAGAGTGAACAAATGCAGGAGGTGATTCACACGTACTATGCCATGGGAGGATCCTAAGCACTCAACCCCGTCCTTCGGGGGTCTCTGGCTCACAGTAAAGCAGCCAGAACTTGAAGTGAGAACTGTGCAACTGAACTCTGAGAATGGCCACCCGAGACTTAGCCTCTGGGAATCCGCACAACTTCAAATGCTTCTCACCCCACCTCCCTCTTCCAAGCCCCGGTGTAGAACAGGCAATTATTCCCAATCTGCAAATATTTACCGTGCACCTAGGGGGACAAGGCCCAGTTGTTCTCAGAAAATACAGAGGAACAAACGCAGTCCCTGACTCGACGGTATTTAACGTCTAACAGCGAGTAGGGAAAAGGTAGGTCTATGAGAAAACTGCACAAGAGTAAGGTAAGTGCCACATATCAGAGTTTACCTCTGGGGGAAAGAAAGGTGCTACGGGAATAAAGGAAGCTCTTCCAGGTGAAGGGGTCAGAGGAGACAGACCGGAGGGACTTTCCGTCGAGTTCGCCAAGTATGACCTGAGTCGCTGACTGATGTCGGATTAGAAATGCTACAGGGAAAGAGTTTGGGGCATTAGACTGAAGGCAACGGGGAGCCACGAGGTCTGTTTTGCACACGATGGGGGCATAACCAGGGTTGTGCTTTAAGATCTGAGTCTGGCACGAAGCACAAGCAATGGATTTGTTGAGGACACATTCATTGGTTTAAAGATAGAGACAAAAGGTAAACCAGCCATAAAGGGCAGATGTGAGTGATTCTTTTCCAAAATAAGACCTAAGGAGGGGAAAAGATGCTACACTCATGATTCGGTTCACATCTGATAATGGCCCTGTCTTTCCAAAACACCAAGCCAGTGTGGGGGAGGAACAAACTCTCCTCTCCCCTCAAGGTTCTTCTGGCCGGCCGAATAATAATCAAATAGACATGATCAGATTAGCAAGAGAAAATAACTAAATTTCATACATACACATGTATGGGAACTTCGCATACATGAGGGAATCAGAGACCCCACTCACATATGAGTTTCAGAGATAGAAACTCAGAGCGAAGGATGAGGTAAGGTGCCTTGGGGGCTTGAAAAGGTCATTGCAGGATGGTGATTTAAAAAAACAAAAAACAAACAAAAACCCAGACCTTTGGTAAATAGACATTTGCCCTGCCCTATAGATAGATCAAAAGTTTTGTTTCTGATAATCTCTTATGGGTAAGGACTCTAATTCAAATTCTTCTAGGTATTGTGGGGGCAGGGGGTCTCCTAAGCCTGCTGCTAAAGTTACCTTTAGCCCAAAACAATCTGCATACCACAGAGGCACGCGTGGGGGTGACTTGTTCCGGACTCCATACCAGGGCCCATTTAGCCCTGCAACCTTATGTCACTCGCCCTTGCTTGGCCTTGTTCTTAGACCCATACCCGTCTGTGACCCCCAAAATGGGCACTTGGGCCAGGGCCAGAAGAGGAGCGTCACAGCTCTCACCCCGGTTTCCTCCTCATTTTGCTGTTGGTTCTGGTCCGTACCCTTCAAGTCTCGCCTCTGTTGGCCACTTAACACGGGAACTTCCGAGGAAGGAAACAGGAGCCTGCCCCTCCTCCCCCATCCAGGCACCATGCTTGCCCAGCTGTCCTGAAACGTACCAGCCCGGAGAAACAAGCTATTCCCATCCTATGTCTCACTTCTCTGATTCCCCAGTAAATGGGCCAGTGGGCAGACGAGGACACACAGACTCGGGTGGGGAAATTGGGCCGGTTGCACTTGGCTCTTGTTCACTTCCCAGGACAGCAACTCCTGGGAGCCAGCAGACTTCGTGAAGGAAGCTCAAGGGAGTTTAACCTCCAGGAGTCCGGATTCAGCCAGTTAGCTGACGCCACTTTTTAAAGATGGTAAAAGGGGAAAGGACTTCAATGAAATAGACCCAGCTCTACCTGGAGACTCTCGGTCCCGTGCATCCCTAGACCCTGGGCTTCCAGGCTGAATCTCCTGAGGCTTGAACGTTACAATCGTGTGTGCACTTGTCTCTCCTCTGCAGCCCTAAGGTCTGAGGGCAGCCAACGAGACACATCCTGTGCAGTGCTCAGCGCCTCGCCTTGCACACAGCGGGCGTCGGAAAATCGTCCACCGAACGGACTCAGTGCCCACTTCTCCCCAGCCCAGTCCTGGGAGTCCCATCTCTGCTTCAAGGTTCTCGGTGGGACTGAGGAGGGGAGTGGGAGAAGGCTCTCCTTCTGCCCCGCCAGGTCCTCCCCCCCACACACACCACCATGGCTGCAATCCAGCCCAGCTTTAGATTATTTTCTGGACAAAAGGGCCCTTTTGCCTCCCCCCCCCTAGAATTAGTAATATAACCAATTTTTAATCACTTTCGAAACCCGCCTTTCCCCAAGCTCAGCCACTCAGTCCAATTCAGTTCCAGAATCCCCTTCCGCCCTCTTCCTCTCTGGGGGAGCGGAGAAGCCTCAGGGGTGCCGGTGGGTTCAAGGCTCAGCCAGCCCTGACTGGCTTCACCCGGCAAGGATGAGGACAGCCAGCCCCACTCTTTCCTTTCCAGAGCAGCCAACTACCACCACCACCCACCAAAGAGCACCCTGGGCTTCCCACTGCCACCCCAGCCAGTCTCCCGGGCTCGTGGACACAGCGTAAGACACAGACCACAGCCAGAGGTTACCTCCGAGGGTCCCGTGACCCTTGAGGCACCTATGCTAGCTCAGAATTGCCAGAGCATCCTCCTTCCTACCGGCCAGATGGACCCACTGCCGGCCTTCCCACCTCCTCCCCTTCTCCCAACCAGCTCCTCCCTCCCAGACCTCAGATGCCTGTGCCTGTAAGGAGCTACCTCAGTGCTCAGGCTGGGGGGCAGGGAGGCATCCTGGAACCGGGGCCTGGACCTCCACACCGAGAGTGGGCGTTTGGGCCAGAATGCTCTGACCATCCTGAAACTTGGAGCAGCCCCCCCCCTCCAATCCAAGAGTCTGGAATGCACCCTCCCCCCAACAGCACCCCCTCCCGCCATCCACACATTAAAGTTGATGGATGTGTGTGTGTGTGGGGAGGGGGGGGGTCCAGGAACATAAAACCTTATTTCCACATATTCTGGTCCCTGTGTTTTATGATCGAGACTGTGGCCTTAAGAGGCTGGGTCTTCCTGGGTGTACACTGGCGCGCCCGGGGATGCAGGGGCGCTACTCCACCTCTGAGGCTGGGTTTCTAAATGGCTCAGGAAGACGTTTGGGGGTGGGGGTAGGGATCTAGAAGCCACGCTGCCAGAAGTAGAGGCTCTCTGATCGTCTGAAATCCCGAACTTCGCGCAAAGATTCTGAGCGCTCCCCTCTCCGCCCGCCCCCACCGGGGTCTACGCGGACGCTCCCCGGACATCGAACAGAAGGTGCAAGGCGACCAGCCTCTCTCCACTTCCTCTGGCCACAGAAACCTGGCCCTCCCCATCCGCGGTGGCCGGCAGCGGAGAGGACGATGGCCCGAAAGTCACTACTGACGGCGGACTGGCACAGAGAGGTAACGGGGTTGGAGGCGGCACCCCTTGGAGGCCCTGCTGTAATTCCCACCCGCCGCCGCGCCGGGCCTCCCCCACCCCCAGTCCCCAGCAGGGTCCGGCTGGGAAAGTTTCTGCGACCGTGCGGAGTTGGCGCGGCGTCCTCCCGCCGCCCCCGGTTCTCCACCCTCGTCCACTCCCCGCCGGCCCGGCCCGACTCTTCCGGGAGGCCGAGGGGAGGACGCAGAGGGAAGGCAGCAGCCCTTACCTGGGAAGCGCCACCCGCCGGGCTCCGGCGCCGTGTTTGGGGCCAACTCCAGCCCCAGGCGGGCGCGGGGGAGGTGGGAGGGACTCGGAGTAGGGCGCGCGCGGGGCCGGGGCCGGGCCGGGGCCAGGCCCAGCCCTGGCCGGGGATGGCGGAGCTCCGGCAGGGGCGAGGGGAGCGGGGTCTGCCTCTCCCGGGCCGCGGCCGAGCTGGCCGAGCTCGCTCGCCGCTCGCTCTCGCACTGGCCTCTCCCCGCGCTCGACTCCTCTGTCGGCGAGGGTGGGCCGGCGCCTGCATCACCGTGACATCACCTCCATTCAGGCGCTTATCGGGCGACCGCAGCTCCAGGTATGTGCAATCGGTTTACACTGTAACAAAGCCCGCCCAGCCCTCCTCCCCCCGCCCCCCGCCTCCCCCCGCAACTCACCTCCAGGCTCCGGCGAGTCGCACTTTCCGGCCGGGGAGGAAGATCGGAGTTTCTGGTGGAGCTGGCGGGTGGGTCGTCGCTGTTCGCTGCCACGCCCCCGCACGCGGGCGCGCGCACACTCACGCGCGCTCACTTTCGGGACTCTGCTTTCGCTCCGGAAAGCGGTTTGGGGTTCAGCCCAGCGCACCTCGCGGGCGGGCTCTTCCTCCCCGCACGTCCCAGTGTGTGCGCGCGGGGGGCCACTCGGTGTGTCTCTCTGTGGAGGACACCTAGCCTTTGTCACCTTCGTCCTGGCTCTCCCGGGAGACACACGCCGGACACACACAGTTCTCTACTCCGTGCTGGAGCGAGGCACACTCCTCAGACACAAAGTCCGCCTTTGTCACTCTTGCAGCGCCCCCTCCCCGCCCCGAGCGTGCACACGTGGACACAGCACACCGTGTGCCCGCCTCTTGCACGCACAGTCCTTCCCCAGCACCCAGGCCACCGAGTTTGCGTGGGAACACCACTGTGGGTGCCCCTAATGCGGTGGGTCGAGCCCGGAACCACTCGGAACCGTGGGCAAACGTCGCCCCGGGCCGACTACGCCGCGCCTGGGCTTCCTGTGCGCCCCAGAGTCGGCCCAACTCCGCGCGTTCCCTCCCCGCGTCCCCCGTCCTTGTTCCGACTTGCCCTAATTAGCCTTCACGCTTCTGTTCCCCGAGGTACAGTACCTAGCCTGGCCCCCGAGGTCTCTTCGCTGCTGCACGCGTGGGCCCTGCCTCCAAGTCCTGCCCGTCTCACCGCCCAGGGACTTTTCCACGAGTTCGGGGACCCAGGACCTCTCCACGCCCCACCCCTCCCTGCCTCGGGGTGGGAGGGGATCAGCGGGTTGCCGCCACCCTTTCCCGTCCGGCTCCAGAGATCCACAGAAAGGGAACCGCAGACATGGGGAAGCGGATCCCGGCTGGGACCTCCCCCGCCCAGTAAACAAGAGATTTTCCGGCCGCCTTCCCCCGGGGCGGCGGGCTCCGCGCGCGGTGGGGCGCGCGAGCCCGGGCGCCCAGCGGGGCCTAGTTAGCGCGCGCAGGAGGCCCGGCGGGACTCGGCGCATCGGGGAGGGAGAAGTTGTTGAGCCTGGCCGGGGCCCCAGGGGACGCGGAGGGAGGGGCAAGGCGCCGGGTCTCCGAGGTGCGGGTTCTCGTGACGCCGAGTTGCCTGGGGGATGGCCAGAGGCTCGCGGTCGGAGCCAGCCGGTGGCGGGGCGTGTTTGCTCTGCCGGGAGCGCCGGGGGGGGGGCGGGGGCAGCGGAGGGAGGAGGGGAGGCAGCTGGTCTCGGGCTGGGGGTGGTGGCGGGGTGGGGTGGCAGGGTGGGGGGAGGGGCGCCTCCCCGGCGGTTTGTTTGCAAGCCTCAATCTCTGACCACCGGGAGGCTGACCCCGTGAATCACCCCGAGCTGCTGGAGCGATACACCTCGGGCCGGCGCCTCCCCCGGCACACCGGCTTTTCGGGCTCCTGGAGGGAGTGTTTGCTGAGCGGCTGGAGCTGGCGGTGGGGCCCGGGTTTTCTAGAACCCTGTCGCCCTGTCGGTGCCTTGCCCTCGCTGGCTGGTCTGGACATGCGCGAGGACGGAGTTGATTCAGTTCTTCCCAACGTGAAGAGGAAGAGCACGCGTCTTCTGCAGAGTCGAGTCGTGCCATCGCTCTCCCTCCGCTAACAGCAGCCCTCACCCCACGACGCAGGGCCCCTCCTGCGAGGGTGTGCATGCAGACACCCTAGCCAGGCCCCGGCAGCTGGGTGCTCACCATGAAAGGGTGAGCAGCCGGCTGGACCTGAATGAGATGGATAAGTCCTTTGGCCTCGTGAACGACGAGGCCCATACTAACGCTGAAATCAGTTTGCTGGGGGGAGTCGCTCAGGGACGTAGGTGACAGCCACTTCCAAGGGGGAGGGGGAGGGGGAGTCTGAGGGCCGCGGAGACAGTTGAACTGTGGGTCTGTCTCAATTTGCCTTCAAGCTTTCGGAACCCCATCACCCCACTGGGACCTCTCGCAGGAGGCCAGTCTTGCCCTGGTCCAGGAAGGTGGAAGGTTGGGGTATCCAGTGTCTGGCCACCCACTGGGAGTCGTTTGCATCGAGGCTGGGACCCCTCAGCCAGCCGTGTGCGGCAGGTAGCAGTGGACATGGGGGGGGTGGGTTCTGAGAGCTGTTGGCTCATTCCTTTTCCTCTCCATCTCACTCTGGAACAGGATCTGCCCTCGAAACCAAGCGAGGTCCTCGGGGCAGTGGGCCTCCAGGTCTCCAGGATGCCTGGTGCCTTCTGCTTTATTCCCCAGGGGCCTGTGCTCAGGGAGAGGTGGGGACACCGGAGGTGGAGATGATGAGAGCGTCGCCCGTGAGCCAGGTGGCCACAAGGGCTGCCGTCACAGGGGGCCTGGCTTGGCCAGCAAGGAAGTTCTGTGTGTGACGTGCTGTGGCTTTCGAAGCCTTCGACGACAATGTCACCTTCACCTCCAAACACCCTTCACCCTGTTTATCAACCCATAGGCATGTAAGCCTTGATGAACGGTCACTTTCAACTAATAACTCTTAGAGAAGTGGTCCATATGGGTCCTGCCCACCCACTGTTGGGAGAGATTTCTGGTTAATAAATTGTAGAGGAGAGGCCGGCTCCCTCCCTTCTCCCTCCCTCCTGTACCGTGGTGCTTGAGCTCCTGCTGGCCACTGAAGCTACCTTCATTCACTGGAATTCGTCCTTCTTTGAGCTGCAAGAGTCTAAGGCATGGCCAAGACCTTGGTGTCAAGAGCAGCTCTGCCACCTGCCAGCTGTGTGACCTCAGGCAAGCCACCCCATCTCTCTGAGCCCCGCTTTCCCCTGCGGTGAAACAGGTCTGACTCCACTTCCAGATGAAGCCGTGTCTAGAATGTTCCTCGAGCAAGCCTGGCCCTCGCAGATGCTCAGTGGCAAGCCTCTCCTTTCTTAGTCCTTCCTCTCTGAGCCTCAGTCCTGTCATTTAAAAAACACCTGACAGTTTTTTACCCAAACTTGTAGAAGCTGCTTCTCCAGCATTCTTTGGATTCTGTCTTCTTATTTAGCAGAATGGCCTTGGCACGTCATCCTCTGGGCCATTCCTTCTACTTCCAACGTCCTTTCTTTCCCACCTGTCTTTCTCGGACCAAAATTTGAACTCTGCCCTGCTTCACGGCTCGGCTCGGCAGGGCTCGCTCGGCTGGGCTCCAGCGTCCCTCCCCTGCAAAGTTTTCCTCCCTCCCCCAGGAAGAACCATGTGACCTGCCCTGTTTGCCCATGGCCTATTATGCATTTGTTTATTTATCATCAATCCTGGTGTACCTTAATCAGCTTTCTAAATTATTGTCTCCCCATCGGACTGTGTCCTTCTCAAGAGCAGGGCCACGCCTCACATTTTGGAATCCCTGGCATCCGGCCCAGAGCTTGGCACGTGGCACATCCTTTATTCTGTGGTCTCAACAATAGCAGCGAGAGTTAAGATACAGCCCCTGGAGGGTGGCCCATGGCTGACCTCCCTCCTCGCCCCAGGGGCCTTGTAAACCCTGCCCTCGGGTCCCAGGCCTTCCACGGAGCAGGCAAGGCCCAGTGTCTGCTGGAGAAGCCCCCCGCCCCCGCCCTGGGCTGGCAGAGCCCCGCATTCGCAGCCCTGGTAGGGGCTGTGCTTGAGGCCCGGAGTGCCAGAGTTTCAACTTGAAGAGCCTCCTTCAGGAGCCATTTCCTCTCCAGGGAGTGGGAGGCCGACTACCCCTTTCCCAGGGGTAGAGAGTCCCTGGTTTTAAGGTCTGGCCCCAGTGAAGCGAGAAGAGTTCCTTGCTGGGCTGAGGGTGGGGCTCTTGGCTCCCTGATAGGGAGGTACCTGGAATCTTGGACTGGGTGCCCGGTGCCCCACCATCCGCTGGTAAACAGATTTTGCATTTGCCCTCTGCTTGCCCCCGGCCTCTGTGTTAACCGGTTACTGCCGGGCTACAGCGTCTGGCTCTGTGTCCTTTCGCTTGGGCTCATACAATTGCCTGCTTGAAGCAGCAGGTGCCACCTGGTTTTCTGAGAGGAGCCAGGCACCAAACGTGGCCCCTTAAGAAGCAGGAAGCCGGCGGCGGGGCGCAGGCGAGTTAAACGTTCAACCACTGCGACGGCTGCCCATGGATGATCCCTCTGGAAATGTACCCGGAAGTGGCCTGGGGCAGAGCCTGCTGGAATGCCACCTGATGCTGGGCCCTCCGTGGCGGTCATAAAACCTGCCTCTCCCTGTCCTCCCCTCCCTATCCGTGGTGTGGTGGCCACCAACCAGGCACCTGAGGAAGAAAGCACTGGATGTCTGAGCTGCCCAGGACTGGACGGCCTCCGCCAACAGACCGATTGACTCTAGGAATCAGGGTCTAGGATTCAGGCCGCTCGACCCACCCTTCCCTTCCAAAAGCAAAAAGGAAATGTGCTAAACTCCTGTATTTTAGTCCCCTCTTACCCTCAGGGAAAGTCTTACCCCAGATTGGAGAACATTTCAGGGGTGGGTGTACCTTCTACCTCACCCCATCACCTACATGCCCCCAAACTGTTAACCCCTGCTGGCAGGCTTCCTACCACTCCCCAACACCTCCAGTCACCCCGAAACCCTCAGGCATCGTGGGACATTCCCTGCCTTCACCCGGCACTCTGCTCACAGCATCTTCCCCGGCTCCTACTCCCTTGAAGCGAAAAGACCAAACTCCCCGGGCCAGCGTTCGGGGCCTCTGCAGCCCACACCCAACCTGGGCTCCAGCCTCACCTCCCTCTTCCCCACAGGAAGTGGCCAGTCCAGCCTGAGGAGTCAGCTCTGAGTCAGGCCACCACAGGTGCCTTCCTGTGGCTTTACTCAATTCAGGGTGCCCCCTTCTGTTTGTTTATGCCCCCAACCAGAGCGTAAGCTCTTTGAGGGAAAGATGTCAGACTGACCCATCTTTGCGTTCCCTTGGGGACGTGCCCATAGCAGGGCCTCAGTAAATATTTGCAAGGCAGTAAATAGATGAGGGACCTGCACACACCTGAGCAACAGAGCAGACCAGACGTCAAGCAGACGGCCTCCCTTCTCAGCGACCCTCCCTGCTCCCAGCTCCATATGCCAGCCCCCCGACGGCACCGGTGTCTTGATTGGCAGGGCTGTGTGCCTCCCTCTCTGCCCCTTCTTCCTTCTCCAGTCCAGTTCTGCTGGTCTCTGACCCCTAAGGGCACGTCCTCTCTGCACACTGTAGTCTGCCCTCCCTTCAGGACCCCTCGGCTCTTCGCCACCCTTGTCAGCCACCAACATCGTTCACTCAACAGCTTTCAGAAGACCCACCTCCTCACCTGGGATTGGAGGGTGCCCCTGACTCTCCGACTCAGCCTGGACGCCCAGTGTGATGGGGGCAGAGCCAGGGTGCCACGGGAGAGCCAGAGATGGCGCCTCCAGCAGGGCAGAGCCGCCCAGCTGGCTTCTGGGCAGGGTCCCGTCCCAGCTGTTGCCTGCGTCGCTTGGGGCCTGACTCCGCTCCCGCGCCCTCTCCGGAAGCCCAGCTGTGGAGCAGCCCAAGGCTGCCGGGAACCTAGCCGTGCTATTCTGGGAGCGTGCTGAGCTCCGGGACGCCTGGCAGCGGCTGAAATTTCAGTCCCTTTGGTTTTCGTGCTGTTCTTCTCCCCTCTGATGATAAGGCAGAGCTCGGTCATGATGCAGCGTTCAGAACCGCCGATGGTGGATCTGAGGGTCTTAATGGCAGCTGTGGTTTTGCTAAAGTGGGACCTGGCCATAAACAGTCTATACTTCAGCCTCTGATGCAACAGCCTTCATTCTCGCTGTCACTCATGCGGCCCATAGTCCTTTCCCTCTGGTCTTCCGGTCGTCCTCATCCTCACCGTGCTATATTAACCCGTTCGCAGGCATGCCAGCACAGCCCCTCCAGTGAAAGCCTGTGCTGTGCGTCCTCTGGGAGCCTTTTTCCTTTCTTTTTAAAATGAGACTGCACGACCTGATTCTGAAATGTAAGTAATAAAGTGTCAAGACTGACTTGAGGTGACAAAAGCTTAGCGTCATAATGAAACCCGCCTTACAACACAGCGAAGCCCATGGTTAGCCTGGTTCTGGATGGCCCTCAGCTGGGGTTCCCCGAAACATGGGGCTGGCTTTGCTAGCTTCATGTGGGAACAAGGCCAGGATGGGAAGCGAGCCTGTGGAAGGTCACGCGGTGACGGACGTAAGGGTTAAGCCTGCTCTTCTGACTTCCTATAGTTTTAGAGCTAGGAGGAGCACAGAACTCACTCATCTGTAAAGTGGGGTAGTCATCGAGCCTGGCGTGGTGGTTGTAGAGATTACGTGAAACCATTAGATCCGAGAGCCCCTGGCCGGCGTGCCCAGTGATCGGGGACCGTCTGGCCCCAGGCTCATCTCCCTCCACTGCCCGATCTGTGTAGGGACAAAGCAACTCGCCAAAAGGATGGAGAAGATGGTATTCTCTCAGGCTTTCTCATGCTCCGTGCCCAGCTTCAGAATGGGCTGTGGTGTTGGTTTAAAAAAGAGATTGCTGGGTCCCACTGCGGACTCTTGAACCTGTGTCTCTCTCTAGCCAAGAAGCCTAACGGCCTGGTCTGTTTCATGGAATCCACATACCCCCGCCCCACCCCACCCCACCACCAATACGATGAATAATGCACGCTGACCTCGAGAACCAGCGAGGCAAGGTGAACCGGAGGATTGTCCAGTCAGCTACGCGGAGAGGAAGAAGAAACAGAGGCAACGCACAGAGGACGTGGATGCACCAGGAAGGGTTCTGTCGTCAGGGCCAGTGGGCTGGTTCCCTGCTCCTCCAGGATGAAGGACTTTGGAGGATGGGCTTAAGGGTGGGGCCAGAGTGAGCAAACTCGGAGTGGATCCGCAAAGGAAGTGCTGCAGGAACCCCGAGCTGCTGTCTCTGTTCCTCCCCAGACCCACCCCCGCCCCTGTGTTGAAGGGATTGTAGGACGCGACTATCTGGCTTCTCCTCCTTTGTCTCGCCCTCCTGCCCCTTTGCCAGGTGTTTTCCAGCCCCGTCGGAAATCATCCCATGTAGGGCAAGGTTCCTCAGAGTTCTAGGCTCACCACTCTCGCAATCGGCCAGGAGTTCATTATCATCGCTGTAGATTCCTGAACCCACCCAGATGCTGTAGTTGAACAAGCCCTCTCGGTGATGGTTGTGTCTGGTACTGGGATACAAAATCTCTCGTGATTTACTAGCACGGGCTTCGCAAGAGGCTAAAGCGATGGGCAGAACTGTGGACTGAGGAGCTGGAGTTGACCGGAGGGTGGGTGGGTGGCGGTCTGTTTACATGGACAGCACTCCCGGAAGTGGGTTTTGATGGGGTGACAAGTAGGTGAGTAAGTTAGCGCATGGAGTCCTTGGCAGGGGCAGGTGATGGGAGCCTCACAGTAAGAAGCGCTGGCTGGACTCACGTGGTTTGAAGGCTGGGGATTCGTCGTGGCATACAAGGTGAGGTTCCCAGGAAGAGGGAAGGGAGTGGAGCTCAGAAGAAAGTGTGAGCCAGCCCCAAAGACGAGCCTTCCGAAACATTTTTCTGAAGCTGACCGCCTTGCAACAAGGATGGAGGTCAGAGGACGTCACTGAATTATTTCCTGTTGGTGTCTGTCCTTGGCTCTTGACGCCCAAACTCCTCTTTCTAGACTGCTAGAGAAAAAGCTCGTGGTGGCAGGGCCTTGGATACTGGTCTGGGGCCTGGGTCAAGTTGATGGAGGGCTGAGGGATCATTTTGCCTCTACCCTTGTAACTTTTCTGCTGGGGTCTGTAACAAAAGACACATTAATTAGCGGAAAACATGTTTGTTAACATGTATACCTCATGTATCCATAAGAAACCCAGGGGGAAATGAGTAATTTACAAGAGGTGGCTTCGGATTCAGACCTAAATACCACCTTAGGCTAAAGACCACAGGGAGAAAGGTGTGAGACAGGCCAGTCCTAGGGAGGTGACCGGGAAATGTATGGTAAATAAGAGTAAGATTTGTTATGCAGATACACGTCAGTGTCTTTACCGTAGATAAGATTCTTGTGATTTACATTCATCCTCTGACTGGTGTAGAGAGACCTTACAAGGGAAGTTTCCTTTATAAATGTAAATTTCCCTTACAAAAGAGGAATTGACTGTCTTCAGAGCTGCTCCTGAGGAGGCTGTTTCTCAAAATAATCAGCTCAAAATCATCCTTAGGCTAAAGAGGCATATTTTGGGATGGCCTGTTCTGTCGCTCATCAGTGACAGCTCGGGGCGGGGGGGGGGGGAACCACACCCAGTGTCCTTCCCTGGTGTCTGACCAGGGCTACACCTGGCCGCGAGGCATCCTGAGGAAGCGCCTAGCACACCTGTGGGTTCTTTGCATCCAATTTTCCTAGGTGATGTTGCTCATTCAAAGGTAAAATTCAAATGCTACCGCCGTTTCTTACTTCTGCTTTTTTTTCCATCGCCAGACTCAGTGTGACCATTTCCCCGCTCACTGCTGCGTCCTGCTGCCAGAGCCCCAGACTCAGGAGCAGAGAGGCGAGTGGGCCCGGGGCGGGGCCTCTGCGTGTCCACGGTGCTCGATCTGCTTGAACAAAAGCAGCCCCTGCAGCAGAGACTTCTCCCGCAGCCCTTTCGTGCTAATGCCGGATTACATTTCAAAACAGTTGTCCTGCACCCCTGGCCTGGCTCCTTCCCTGTCCTTGACCCGCTCTGGCGATGAGCTGTGATCCCGAAAAGCCCCCTCGGGGGGTGCCCGGTCTGCCGCCACCTGTCCTTCATGCCTGTCTTAACACCCGTCCTGCAGGGGCTGAGGGCTTCTCTCCCCAGGGCTAGGGCCACAGTCTGACTGGCTGTCGCCACCACCCCCAGCGCCCCAGCGCCATGTGCACAGCCAGCTGTTGACGGTGCTGCACCACCAATGTGGGCCCCGGGGGAGGAGGGGGATTGTGTGCGCGCGCGAAGGGGGCGACAGAAGTGACGTCATTCCGTTAGATCAGGAGCACTGTGCGGAGCCAGTTAGGTCAGCTCGACTGTGGAGTAATTAGCTGTAGCCTTGGAGACACCCCTTCGCCTCTCTCGAGCTGTTTCCCCACCCATCGAATAGCAGTAACTGACATTTACTATGTGCCAGGGACGGTTATGTATATTATGTATCAGTTATGTATATTAGGTATCGGTTATGTATATTATGTATCAGTTATGTATATTATGTATCGGTTATGTATATTAGGTATCGGTTATGTATATTATGTATCGACTCCTTTGCTCCTGCAGCCGTCTGTAAGCTGCTGCGTTTCACGATTCTACGTGCTTATCAATGAGGAAACTCAGAGAGGCTGGAGTAACTCGGGGACCCGGGCAGTGCCGGCAGAAACAGCGGGGCCCGATGGTCGGAATGGCCAGCCCAGTCAATGCCATTGTCATCGTTGATGGCAGCTCCATTCTTTAAGTCACTGTAAGTCCTTGATGTCTGGCTGTTTCCCCAAGCCGGGGCTGCTTGCTGTCTCCCACTTCCTCATGGTTTCCAGTAGATTCTGGATTCTGGCCACAGAATTTGTCCCTATCAGATTCCTCTTTGGACAGGCCCTGGCCCCGAGGCTGAGTCTGGTGCAGAACTGTCTCATTAGACTGCCCATGTCTCCCAGTGCTCTGAAGCCACCATTCCTCTGTGAGTTGTCCCTTGGCAGAGTCCTAGTGCCCCTCCAGGACACACTGCTCAGCTTCCCTTGTTCCTGGCGCTCGCTGGCTCTTCAGCCAAGCCAGCCACTCGGCCATGTGTGCCCAACACACGCCTTTAGGAGGTAGTTTCTGGTCCCAGCTCTGCGTTCAAGGAGCTGGGTGACCTCCAGCAAGTTCCTTCGTCCCTTCCCACCTTGGCTTCTATACATCTGTCGGGTCCACCTCCTCAGATCCGCACTGAGTCCTCCCAACGTGCCAGGTACGAGGTACGAAGGAAACTGGCTCATGGCCCCTGCCCCCAGACACCCACAATCTAATCAGCGAATGGAATGTCAACTAGGCGCTGAGAGGGTGATAGCAATTATAAAAGAGGTACACGGAGGTGCCATGGAACAAAGGCAAGGGACTCCATGTGAGCTGGGGATAGGGGTGGGAGACTCCAGAAGAGGAGGAGAAAAGAGTGAGATTCGAGCTGGGCCAGGAGCAATGGATAGGAATTCAGAGCAGGAGGGAAAGGAATTCTGAGCATAGGGAAGGGCGTGAAAGGAGACGTGGAGGCTCTGGGGTCTCGGGTGCAGAAAGCAACGAGTAGCCCAATATGGCTTCTGAAAGGGGCCAATGGAGGGAGACAGGGGGAGTGGAGGCCCTGACCTGGCCCCTGAGGGGGTCACCTCATGGGATCCAGGGTTTGGTGGTCCAGATGAAAGAGGATAGGGAGCTCTAGGCAGTGAGGGCGGAGAAGAGAAGTTCAGATGCCAGGCCTTTTCTAAGGCGGAGTCAGAACCTCTGGAACCGATGGCTGAACCACGGTGAAGGCAGTGAGGAGAGACGCGGAAGCCTTATCTGTCGTGCCCGGCCGAGTGAGACGGTCACAAAGGTAGATGGCGCAAACAGCTCTCAGGCCCAGCTCGGCCTGCAGACGTGTCTTATCCACCCCATGTTTTCAATTTGAATTGATGGCTAGAGTTTGAAAATCATATTTTATCTAAAGTGTGTGGCTGTTCCGGGTCCACGTTCCTACGCACCAGCCATCGGCCGTAGCATTTAGCCTCACTCCTCAGCACTCCCTCTTGTCTCCCATGCTCAGCCTTCTCTCGTTTATGCTGCCCGTCTGGCCCTGGCCATGCTGAAGTTTACAGCCTCCCCCCTCCCACGCCCCCCGCTTTTTTACAGTGCAAAAAAGTTTCGTTCGAAGGGAAACCACACTTCCAGAAGGAGAAGCGGGGCTCGGAGAGGCCCACGGCCCCTTTCTGAAGACTCGTTGCACGCAGGTGGCCGTGCTTCCGCGAGGCGTTGTTTGTGGGTCACGCCAGCGGACGCTGATTTAGTTCCAAGGCCTCACAAGGTTGTTCGGGAAAGGATTTTTGGCCACGCTCTCCAAAAACCATCGAAGTAAGAGGAATAGAGGGAGGTAACCTGGACTCGAGGATCCAGAGACGGAAAGCCCCGACCTGTTTTCTGTCGTTTCTGTGTTTGCTTATTTTTGTTTTCTGTGAGCTTTTCTGTTCACATAAGGAACTACAAGAGACAGAGAGAGAGCAGGTGGCAAGCCCTTCCCCTCCGCGTCCAGCCCTGGTCCCGCCGTCCGTGCTGGGCCTTGCTCTAGCTGCGGCAGGCGGGCCTTGTTCATCGTCCAGGAAGTCCCGATCACAGAACTTCTGTCCTCTTGTTCCCCTGAGGAATCCTTTTTTTTTTTAAGGCCTACAGCACCTGGTCTTCCTGGGTGGTCTCCCATCCACGGTCTAACCAGGCCGGACCCTGCTTAGCTTCCGAGGTCAGAGGGGATCGGGCGTGTTCAGGGTGGCGTGGCCACAGACCTGAGGCGTACGTCCGTTTGTCAGTTTTCTGCGTCTGATTCTGGAGCCATGAGATACAGTCACCGTCAGTCATAATAGCAACTGGTCCTGAGCTGCCTCCGGCCCCGTTTTAGCTTCCGGGGGCTGCCATAGCAAACCGCTACAAACTTGGTGGCTTCAACTGGTAGACAGTCACTCTCTCTGAGTTTGGGAGGCCAGAAGTTCAAAATCCAGGGGGCGGCAAGGTCGTGCTCCCCCTGAACTCCCTGGCAGAGAATCCTTGCCTTGGCTTGCGATCTCATCACTCCCTCTCTGCCTCTGTCACCGTCACGTGGCCTTTTCCTCTGTTGTCTCTGTGTCTCTGTCTCTTTAAGGATACTTGGCATTGGATGTAGGACCACCTTAATCCAAGATGGTCTCTTCTCAAAGTCTTTATTTTAATTACATCTGCCAAGACACTTATTCTCAAAGGTCGTATTCTGAGGTTCCAGGTGACCATTTCTTTTGGGGGTGGGGCGGGGGAGACATCGATGCACTAACCACCCCCAACCCCAACAACGTGTTCCGGTTGTCTATCGCTGGGCAACCAAGGACCCAACACTTAGTAACTTCAAATAGCAATGACCGTTTTCTTGTCTCTCATGGTTGCTTTGGGTGAGGATTCGGGAAAGGCTCGGCTGGGCGGTTCTGGCTCCCCGACTTTCATTCAGTTGCAGGCCCACAGTGGGTGGTGCTGGAACCACCTGGAGCTGAGGCAGGTGGGGGCTGGGCAGGCGTCTTTCCTCTTCACGTGGCCTCGGGCCTCCCCATGTGGCGTCCCCATGTGGGCTAGTTGGGCTTCCTCACAGCATGGCAGCGGGGGCGGGGGTCAGACCCCCTTCATGGAGCGCGAGACAGAGAGCTTGCATTTTGTGATCTAGCTTCCTGAGTCACAAAACCCCGCCGCCCCCCCTAGAGGCACGAGGGCTCCCTGCAGCAGTGACGGTCCCTTTGCAGAAGCAGACTCGGGGCTCAGCAAAATAAGTAACTGCCAAGTTGTTACAACGGAGGGCAGAGCCACACCTAAACCCAGGAAGGTGACTTCAGAGCCCATAATTATGACACATACCGCCCGTGGTCAGTTTCTCCTCCCCAATTCTTTGTTCCGTCTACCTGGGAAACCGGGCCTGACCCAGCCCCAACCTGCTACCCAGGACGATAGGGTGCAGTGTGAGGGAAGCCTGTGGACAGGTAGCCAGGTGGCCTGGCTTCCAGCTCCGGCTCTGCCACTCCTATTAGTGTGGTCTCATGTAGTTTCCTGGTCTATAACAACAGGGACCGTGCCTGCCCATCTACCTTTCATGGATGTCACAGGTGAAAGGAGCTTTGCTACTTTGGAGTGCTTGGTTAATACTCTTCAAACAAAAGGCATTGTGTGTCTCTCTGAGTTGCTCAGTGTGCCGCAAACATCCCAGCTGCTTTACAGATACTTGTTGACTTTAATTTAAAGGTTTCCTACCAAACCCAGAAGGAGCAGCACCTCCCAACGACTCTGCCCCGTAACCAGGACCCGTTACCACGGAGACCATTGGGTAAATCATCAATGAGGGATTGTGGACTTTGGAGGATTGTGGGGGTGGGGGTGGGGGGGAGTCCTTCCTGCCCCAAAGTAGCCAGTGGGTAAGACTAGGGGGACGTGAAGGGAGGAATCTTTCAGAGCATTCCTGTCCTTGAGGGCTGTGTAAACAAACTGCCCCCAAATTCAGTGCTGAACACAAGAATGTATTTTTATCTCTTGATAGGGCTGAGCTGGCCAGTTCTTCTCAGCGCTGGGGGCCGGGTGTCTAGACAGGTGCCCTCAGAGAGCCCCTGGGGCTGTGGTCACCTGACTGGGATGGTGGCTCAGGGCTCCCCGAGCAGGTAGAAACGGCCAGTGCTCTCAAGGGCCAGGTCAGCTTCACTTCAGCCACACTCTGTTGGTCAAAGAACTGCAAGGCAACCTGGATACAAGGGGCTGGAGGGCTGGACCCTGCCTCTGGATGGGGCAGGGGCGTGTGTGCACAGGGAAGACAAGAACTGGTGGCCACCGCCTTTGGAGGCAAGCTGTCACCCAGAACAAGGGACAGGTCCCACTTCTCGGGCTCCTGAGCTGCCCAGCTTAGAAGGGCTATTGCTGTGACAGCATGAGGGGGCCTGGCTTTGGCAGCAGTGTGGGGACAGGAAGAAACCCCTCAACAGAAAAGCCAGGGGCAGCCTTAGGCCCCTCCCTCGTCACCCAGGAGCTGCTGCTGGCTCGCCCTGAACAATGGGAACGGGGCCTGGCGCAGACCCCAAGCCACCAAGGTCAGGGCCATGACATAGAGGCCTGTACGTGGCCACCGTCCAGCCTGGCCTCCCTCGCACATCCGGACCACGGCTCTGCCCAAGCGGCTGGATGGCTTCGTGGGGGTGGTGGCCGCTAGACAGCTGTGCAGGCACAAGGCCGGATCTGAGGCGGAGGGCGGCCGACGAAACAGTCCCCTCCACGGCGTGGCTCGCTCCCTCTAATAGTGAGCTTGTCCCCGGCCCGTGTGTTCGCGGTTCTCAGGCGTAAAGGAGGCAGAGCCTCGTCGGCCGGCCACCTGTTCCTCGCTCCCAGCAGCAGCTCCCTTTAAAGGTGCCCCCCACTGCCTTGCTCTCCCAACGACCCTGACCCACCAGCTGACCTTCCCTTCCTGTGTCCTTCCCCGGTCCCCTCTCTCATCCCGTAGTGTGCCTGAGGGCCCTCGGAGTGCGCCCTGGGCTCCAGGGTCACCGGGAACCACCCTCGAAAGTCCACATGTGCTGTATGAGTTTCCTGCGGCTGCTGTAACCGTCGTCACACGCTGGTGTCTTCAGAGAACAGGGGTTTATCGTCTCACGGTTCTGGAGGCCAGAAGTCCGAGATCAGGGTGTCGGCTGGGTCGATTTCCTCGGAGGGCCCAGAGGGAGGGTCCGTTCCAGGCCCGTCTCCAGCCGTTGGTGTCTGCAGCCCCTGGCCGACCGAGTCGCCCCTCCAGCCTCGGCCCCGGCTCCACACGCCTTCTCCTCTAAGTCGCCATGCCCCCTTCCCCGGTCCTCCTAGGAGCGCTGTCCTTTATTTAGGGCCCATCTTAATCCGGGGTGATCTCATCTCCATCCTGCCCTGAATTATCGTATCTGTGAAGACCCTGTTTCCCACGAAAGTCACATCTTCGAGGGACCGTTGAACCCGGCACGTGGCAGCACGGAACGTTCACCCAGCAGCGCCCGGAGAATCTTTCCACCCTGGACAGTCAGCGTTTTCGGGCAAAGCTCGCAGGTGTGCATGAGACGGGCCCCGGCTGAGCTCGCCGTGGCTCAGGCGACTGCCTTCTTCCTCCGTGGAAAGCAGAAGCGCAGTCCTTGCAGCGGGGCTGCCCCTCTGCGCTCTCCTCTGAGGTCCCAAGCTTCCTCGTCCAGTCCCGGCCATTTCTCCGGCTTCCTAGTTGACTATAGCAGACCTGTGAGCCCTGGGGCAAGGCGTTGTTTCTCCGAGCCTGGGCTTGTAACATGGGGATAATAAGACCTGCCTTGCAGGGTGGTTGTGAGTATGAAATGAGATCTGATTCCGCAGTTTCTAGCATGGGTCTGACCCAGGGGAGGTGCCGACGGTCACGGGCAAGGCCAGGTTTACGTTAGCTGTTGCATTAAATGCTTCCCTGATCTAAACCTTGGGGCTCCAGGAACCAAGTACTATTTTTATCTCCATTTTGTATAACAAGGAAATTAAAGCTCTGGAGAGATTAAGGAACTCGCCCAAGGTCATTCAGTTCGCGACAGCAGATCTGAGACCTGAACCCGGTTTTTCCCTCTGTAGCCGGACCCTAAGCTCTAGGTGACGTGAACAAGAATGAAAATATCTCTGCTCCTGCACCCCGGTGGGGCCCCATGGCCCGTCCCCAGGCTTCCAGCCTGTTCTCTAGACTCACATACCTGCTAAGAGGGATCAGTCCTTGTTCATCTCTAAGAGGCCTGGAGGTATCTGTTGGGGTTTAATTACATTGGGCAAAGGTGGAGTGAGTTACGGGGGTGGAGGGGGGTTCAGCTCAGCAAACACCTGCTTCCTCCTCCTCCACGCAAACCCTCGTCCTCTCTGCAGTGGTGGCCGGCCAGGCCCGGGGGACCTGGGCTGGCTCCTGCAGGTCCAGAGGAGGTCAGGGAGGAGGGCCCGTCCTACCAGCTGCTCACACCCGCCTTGGCAGGGCTCAGCACAACGAATCCAGCTCTCCGTAAAATTGTTCTGGAACACAGCCACGCCCATTTGTTGACGGGCGCTTTCTCACCACCATGGCAGCGTTGAGTAGTTGGGAAGGAGACCACCAGCCAGGAAGTGAAAAACCTTTGCTCTCTGGCCCTTTACAGAGGCCGCCGACCCCCGTGTTAGGGATGTTTGCAGGCTGCGCTCTGCGCGAGGCGGTTTCTGTCTGGGCTTCTGCTTGGTGATGGAGGGAAGGGATTTGTGTTTTGTGTAAGAGATCGTCTGTAGGGGTCATGTCTCTGCCAAGCTGCCGGGCTGGGGTCCTTTAGGACAAAAGCAGGTGGGTCTGATGCGATGCTCACCCAGGGGCCTGGGCGCCCTCCACCCCCACCCGAGTCTCATTGGCTACTGAGCAGCTGCAGCCCCCAGCGGAGAACCACTGGTTCCCTCTGTCCCCTGCGGCCGCCAGGCCTCCAAAGTCTCTTAGGCCATCCAGTACTCAAGGAATTCCCCTCATACCCCAAAAGGACTTGCAGCGCCTGGGGGCAGAGCTGTGTCCCTCAGGTGTGTCCCTGAGGGGCCAGAGGCCACTGTCACTTGAGCTCAGCTATTAAAGCTGGCTGGAGAGGCCTGGGCTCTCTGCCACACCTGCCTCTCTCCCCCTCCCAGGGAGACGTCCTGGGGACCTGCCTCCTGTCCCTTTGCCCCAGCCCATGGGGACCTCCCCTTTTAGGGACAGAGTGGTCTCCTCTGGGTTCCCTTTCCTTGCTCCTGGTGCATCCTGGGTTCTCCATGAACGGCACCTCCAGCCACTTTCCCAGACCCAGGAGGGGCTGTGAGCGAGGGACAGCTTGTCCTGGGCAGACTCCAGCCACATGGGGACATTAGTGCCCACACCCTTGCGAGGGGTTTCAAACAGCGAATAAACAAACACAAGTGCACACAGCCGCATTCCTCCTCGCCGCCCAGTGACGGTGTGCCAGCCCCTTAGGCAATGAATTCAGTTAGCCCAGGCTGGCTTCAGTGCCTGCCGAGCCATCAGCATGCCCAGAACCCTCGGCTGCAAGCTGGCTCCTCGGGAGGGTGGCCTCAGATGCCCAGCCCCCTCCCGGTCCCGGCTGCTGCCCCAAGGATTGATTTTGTAAATGCGTTCCGTGCTGACTCCATTCTGTTCTATAGCCTCTCTCTCCTCCTTGGCACCACGGCTCCTGCCTGCTGGCTGGTCTGGCCAGGAAGCCAGAGGGGACCATATGTCGCATACCTGGGGCTCAGAGGAAAGAGGGCAGAGCCCTGCTCAGAGCCGACCTGGAGCCCGCCTTCTGCCGGCCCTGGAACCCAGGTCCGCATCTTAGCTGATCTCACTGGCTCCCTCGACTGCAAGTGTCCACGATGGGCCAAGGGACCACCCCCATTCCCCACCCGCCCCCCAAGCACAGAAGAGTAGCCTGCAGCTTAGCAGGGCTGGAAACTTTTTGGAGATGGCAAAGTGCATTATTCATTAACACATGTACTCACCGTGAGCATTAGGGACTTTTTTTTTTTAATCACAAAAAAAGGAATTCACACTCCTTAAAATTTTTTTTAAAAAGCACAGTTTTGAAGATGAAGCTGTCCCATGGCCCTGTTTTCTACTCCCCGCCCCCCGCCCCGCCCCATCCCATTCCCTAGAGGAGCCAGTGGGCGCTGGAGCTGTCCAGACATTTCTGCAAGTCTCGTGACGGTTGCATGTGATGCACAGGTCAGCAGCATAGATTGCAGTTCACGGGCAAAACAAATGTGGCCTGAGGATGTCGAATCGTTTGCCCCGCGTCCAGCAGCGAGGATGGAGGAGCTGGGAGTGGAGGGGTGGAAGGACAGCGAGGCCTTCAGGCCCGGGAAGGAGGCTGGTGGGGAGAGGGTACTGGAGGGACCCGCAGACCCAGCGGAACCCACTCCCACTTCTACTCTGCTCTGGGCTTTGGCATTGGGCCACAGCCTCGTCTATTCTGGAAACCAGAGAACCGGAGGGCAATGGATTTAGACCCAATGATCCCGGAAGAAGACAAGATGAGTTCCCACTCCACCTATAGTAAAAGGTACACGTGAAATTTCTGGCAAGTGATTTGGCCTGATGAAAAACACGGTTCTGAAACGGGTATGTACTATCCTGCAGGGTAAGTCAGAAGTGTTGTGACCGTTTTGCTGACAAAGATTGAATACAGCGTGGTCTTGCAAGCTAGTGGGGCGCATTCTTTAGTCTGTGACTCTTTTTATACAAACGCTGACTCTGTGTGAATAAAAGAAAGCAAATTTGCGTTCTTCATATTCCTCGGGCAAAATACAATCTGGTCACCCAAGAAGCAAGTGAATAGCTGTTTTGAATTTTCTGTAAAAACAGCATCTGTCCCTCCCTTAGAACCTACCCAAAGTCTGGTCTGAATGTCGAAGTCCTACCTACGACAAAGAAAGTTGTGGCATCAAAAGTCTACACCTTGTGGTATAAGAAGAAATACACTTTGTCTTTGTCCTGTTTCAGGCACAGAGCTCCTAAAACCCTTATAATTGCCTAAGTGATAAGAATGTCATTCGTTATTTGTAATAAGTCCTTCTGATCACACCTGAGTTTATGCTAACGAGGTGACCTGGGGCGGGGTCCCTACAAGGCCTCTGAGTGGTGTTGGTCACCGGAAAGACCAAGCGTTCAGCTCCACCCACTGATGAGGCGGCACGGGCCACCAAGCTGTATAAAAACTCTTAAACAACATCAAGATTTGATGAGCTTCTGTTAAGGGTGGAAAATTTTCAAATGGCCAACTTCTGCTAACGTTAACCAGGGTGTAGTTCTAGGAGATATCCTTTGCAAAGGTATGCTAACGGCCAACTAATGCTTCTGTAAACCTGCTTGCTTGTTTGATGCGGTTTTAGACTTTATAAGCTACCTCCTTTGGGAGCTCGGGACTGATCTCCTCGAATCCTGCGTGGTGGAGAGTGAGTCAGTCGCCGGCCGGCTAATAAAGGCTCACAATTCATCTGAACGGGGGGTCCTTAGCCATGACCCCAAAGGCACGGGGGGGGGAGCGGGGGGTGGAGGGTGGCTGTCCTGTGCATTTTAGGATGTTTGGCAGCATCCCTGGCCTCTCTGCCCACAAGACGTTGGTAGCAGCCCCTGCTCGTGGCAATCAGAAATCTCTCCAGACATTGCCAAATGTCCCCTGGAGGGCAAAATTGCCTCCAATTAGAACTGCTCTATAAAAATGAAAAATTGTGTTTACACAAAAGCCTGTGTACAAATGTTTATAGCAGCTCTATTCAAAAACTGGAAACAACCCAAATGCACTTCAACAAGTGAATGAATTAAACAGAGTGTGGTCCACCCATGCGACAGAACACTACCCAGTATGAAGGGAGCAAATTATTGATGCATGCAACCATTGAAATGACTCTCGAAGGCCTTCGCCTGAGTGAGCAAAGTCGATCAAAAGTCTGTATACTGCAAAAACCATTCCTATGTCCTTCTCGATGAGACAGACTACAGTGATAGAGAACACATCAGTGCTCGTGGGGCAGGGCCAGGGGTGTGGGAAGGGCCCGGCCCCCAAAGGGAAGTTTGAGGGAGTGTTTTGGGGCAGTGGAATTGATCTGTGTCTTGCCGTGGGTTACACAATCTCCATGCCCACCCCCCCCTCCCCAGAAAAAAGAAAAGATAAAAGTCAGTTTTACTGTATGTTAATTTAAAAAATAAAGTACGGACGAGGAAGGGGAGACTGAACTAAGACTCGAACGAGTTCTTCTTGTCAATATTTTCTTCCTTTAACGGACGTATCCCCCTTCCGCCATGTGAGGCCACAGCCAGAGGCACCTGCTTTGGCCCGGAAGAGAACCATGCTCGCGCCTTGGCCTTGGACGGCCCATCTTCAGACACTGTGGTGAGTTCCTCGCTCCACCTACCAAACCGGGCGGGGGCGGGGGGGGGTGTGGGCTGTCCATGCAGAAGAAAAGATACCTATTTTTTTTTCATGCAAAATACCGTCCCCCTAGCCACTCCTCCTCCCCTCGGGCTGCCTCCTTTATCATAGACTGTCTCCTAATTTGTCTGTCTAGAGTGAGTACCCGGTTTTTTTTTTTATGCACCTTTACCTTCTGTTTGACCCAGACTTGCACTCGCGTGAAGGAGACCCCTTTAAAGTTTGCAAAAAGGCGCGCTGGGCTGTAAAAACTGCAAACAACGGCATGAAGGCCCCGAGACGGCACCGCGGCGGAAGGTCAGCCACAGCAGGTGTCTTAGCAAAGACAGTGGACCTAGAGCCACCGCGCAGCCACAGCCTCCCACCTCTAGGTCACCGTATGAGAGAGACGTAAACTTTTATCGAGAAAAAGAGAATGACATCTAGCCGAAAGCTAGTTCGAACGTCTTTCGTGGGGAGAGAGGCAAACTGCCACGCGTTTGCCTTTTCCCTTCCCCGTTTGTCTCTGGTTGGTTGTAATTTCCAGAGAAAACGAATCTTGGCTGTTTTAGCTGAGTAGGGGATAGGGGTGGGAAGGGGCAGAACTGGGCTCCTCCTGCGAGGGCCACGTATGTCTTTCCCTGCCACCAGGCTGGCCCGGATGGCTCTGCAGAACCTCGGGTCGGCGCTTCAGGCGGCCGGGAGCCAGCGCAGAAGCAGGAAGGGAAGGCAGAGCGGGAATAAGAGAAGGAGGGGATAAGGAGGAAAGAACGCTGGCTCGTGGTGCAGAACAGTCACTGGAGTGGATGCCGAACACGTTCCTTTTGGATGTATGCCGGATTCCTGGGAAGTGGGGACCCCTCAGAGGGTGACTCAGGCTTCGGGAGGCCGGGCTGTTTGTGCTTCGAGGCACCTGTTTTCTGGGCATTTCGCTCATTTAAGTCTCATGAGGACCCTCGAAGCGGGTGTTATTGTTGTTCTTGCTTTATGGGTGCAGCGACTGGGTTGGCCCAATAAGCAACTTCTCCAGAGTCACCCACCCAGATAGGATGCAGCTGACCCCAAATTTGACGCCGTCCTCTGACATCACCGCTCGTGGTGCCCAAACCAATGTGCACTGCGGCCTGGATCACGTTCTACGTGAACATGGGGACGGTAGTGACCTGAGCCCCCGGGACTCTCCAGCCACAGGGGGACGTAGCAAAAGGCATCGTGAAAGGGACCCAGAAAACCCGGTTCCACCATTTGCTGTGTGACTTCCAAGAAATCGCTTCACCTCTCTGAGCGTCCCTTTCTTCATCTGAAAGAACCACAGGGTCCGTTCTGAGGGTCGAACGTGGCAACACGAGGGGACGCCCCTTGGACCATGCGCCACGCCACGCGGTCGTCAGACGGACCGGTCTCTCCCTGCCGGCTCGTTCCACCCTGGAGCTTGCCGGCCCCTCGCGTCGGGCGCCGTTCCCGGCCACGACGAAGGGCCAGGGCGCCCTTTCAAACCGTCTCTTCTTTCTCAGTGACGAATATATTCGCGCAGTTCGAACTGTGGAGTTGCAAAAAAGCGCGTAACGAAAACACGTGCTCCTCTGTCACCAGTGACACCAGTGTCTTGGGTCTGCATCCAGAGACAGCCTTGAGCAGGCACAACCAGGCGAGCCCACGCCCTGTTTTTTCTTTTGCCCCGCGTTACCCCGGTTCATTCATTCGTGGAGACACCGCCGGCCGTACCGCTGTCCTGCTCCTGCTTTGCTTTGGTTTTTCCGCTTGGCAGAGTCTCTGGGACGCGTTTCCGGAGCCGTACATCCCTGGTTCTGCTTCTCCATGCCTGCCACTGGCCATATCGGAAGTGTCCCAGTGGAGGGCACCGCCGATTCCTTGTTGTTCCTAGGAACAAGGCCACCTGGGTCATTTCACAAACGTGTCTGCACAGCTGGACGTTGCATTTCTAGAAGGGGAGCTGCCGGGTCAGAGAATGTGTGCCTCTGGTAGGTATTGCCAAATTGCCCTCCGTGGAGGCTCTGTGGGTTTATAGTGCTGCTAAGCCAAACATGAGAGTGCCTTTCGTCGCCCTTGCCAATGCAGGGAGTTGTCAAACCTTTGATCTCTGCCAATCTGCTCGGGGGAAAATGGTGTCTGGGTGCAGATTCCATTTGACGTCTCTTATTCTAAGTGAGGCTGGGCATCTTTTCAGCACCCAGCCCTATGGTTAGCCTGTTTCTCTCCATACACGCGACTAAGGCCATGAACTTGCCCATTATCCCCTCTGCAAGATCCAGGTCTGGCTTTGTGTTTCTATCTGCCAGCTTCTTGCTGAGTCACTCTTGGGAAGGAAAGGGCAGCGGGCTCAGGTTATTTCTGCCCGGGAGCCATCTGAGCTGCCAGTCCTGGAGAGACCTCGGTCTCTGGCGTTCCCCGTGGGCACCCAGCACCCTGCATACTAGATCACTGCACCTGTCAGCCCCGGGCTCTCTGGTGCCCTGGGAGAAATAGGGACTTGCAGGTAGGGATTGGGTCAGACGTGTTTGCAAACTAAGCATGGGAAGGAGTCGGCTAGATTCGGAGAGGGGACGCTTGGAGGGTACTAGTGAGCAAAGTCACTCTAAGTGACAGATTGAGAGGAAGCAGGCCGAAGGCAGAGGAGGAAAGATTCAAGTTGTTTGGAAGGACTTTGGACAGGGAAGGGGGTGAACCACAATGAAGGGAGCTGGAAGTTGGGGAAAGATTCTCACCAGAAATCTCCAAATGCATGTTGCATGAAATGCACCCACTCCTGGCCCCTCGGCTCATCACCACTTCAGGGTGAGTGCTGAGAGCTACCTGGAGTCGGAAGTAGAGATGCCCCCTTGGCTGCCCAGGAGGATTCAGGCCACTTGCACAACCAGTGAGAGGTATGGAGAGGCCTGGTGACCCTTGCTGACCCCTCTGAGTGCGGTAGCCAGGTCAGGTCGTTGTCACTTAACCTCAGTGCTGCCCTATGTATCTGGCTGCATCTTGCTCATGGACAGAAGCCAAGAGGAGCCAGTGGCTGGATCCCGGGCCCTGGGGAGTCTGCCACCGTTATTTCCAGACTCAAACCAAAGCAAATTTGCACTGGAAATTGCTGAGGCAGAGTCATCCTGGAGCCCTTAGCAGCAGCTCGGGATGCTGCGTAATTTTATGACCTCTGGAGCAGCTGACCCCGCTGGGGAGCTGGGCCGTGGCATCCAGGGCCTACAGCGAGCGTCAGGCCTGTTCTGGGCTGCACCACCGTCCAGAGTCTAGCCTCTCCTCTCTGCTGGGCTGGGGTTCAGGGCTGTGCTTCAGCGATGGCTGGTGGGCAGGGGTTCCCTTGTATCTTGACCCCACTGCGGTTCTTCCAGGGCTCCCCAAGCTGCTGCTGGTGCCAGAGGGAGCATCCCCGGGCGGGGACAGGGCGGGGCTGCCTTTCCTCTGGGAGCCGCTCAGAGTCTGCAAAACTCCACATGGCAAAGCAGAGTTTTCCAGAAGGGCAGCTTCACATGCTCCCCTCCCCAGGCCTTGGCCTCCCTGGGGGAAAGTACATAAAGTTGAGGTTGTCCCTGAGGCCACCAAGAAATGCTTAATTGCTTTCCAAGAGAATTGTCACCTCCTTCTGGTTTTCTCCCCCTCTCCATTACCGCGCGCTGCACCGGAGGCTCTAGCTTAGAGAGCTGGGGCTAAAGACGTGTTCTCCCTGGCTGTGCCCCAAAGTAACCAGGAGCCTTGTGCCGAATAGCAGCTCCCTACTCCAAATATATTGCTGCACCACCTTTGCTGAAAAAAAGAACCCTATGTTTTGGGGGAATAAATGTGCATTTTTCTGTGAGCCAGGCTCCCATTGACAGCAGATGGATGGGGGCCCAGGCCAGCTGAGTCAGCCAGGCTTTGGAGCAAGCAGACACTGTGAAGCAAGGCGGGATGGGAGCCAGCCAAGGACCGTGGAGCACAGGGAGGTCTGGAGGCTTTCATCACAGGAGTTCAGTCAGCACCTTGTGCAACTTGATTCGGTTTAAGGGCCAAGAAGATAAATAAGCAGCGTAAAAAGGTAGGCTAGAAAACCGTGACAAACAGACCTCCACATGCAGAGTGGTTCAACTACTTTAGAAATGTATTTCTTACTTATGTGACACACCAAGGCAGGTATTCTTGATTGGCCAGTGGCTTTTCTTCCACGTGGTCATTCAGGGACTCAGGCTCCTTGCATCTCAGGGCTCTGCCATTTTCCAGGGTCTTGTGATCATCTACCTGGCAGAAGAGGAAGGGAAGTATGGGGGAAGCACACCCACTTCTTACTACTGCTTTGGCTCAGAAGTGGCAGGTCCCTCTTCTGCTCACATTCTATTGGCGGGAACAAGTCATATGACCACCCTAGTTGCACGGGCAGCTGGGAAATGTAGTCTCGGCTCCTTAGTGACAACTCCTCTACACTCTGAAAGGGGAGCAAGGATTTTGGTGGACAGCTAAGCATCTCTGCCACAGGATTTTACCAAGGCATTTAGGTCATGGACCAAGAGAGAGCAATTCATTCTACGTGTTCAGGGACTACCTGGCAGGATAACTTGCTGGAGAGAAGTTTGCTCTTGCCAAAGACTCAAAATTCCAACAGCATCAGAACTGGGCAGGCATATGGAAAAGCTAACAGAGAAGCAAACGTATGAGAAACCTGGAGAATTCGGACTAAGAAGCTGTGTCGTCACTTGTAATTGTAAATTTCCCAGCCCAGTGATTGGCGCTTGAGACTCTGGCAGAAACCATGTGGACCAAGATTTGGATGCTTCCGCATGGAGGACGGACCAGACAGCAGTATGTGGCTACAACCCCCCGGTCGTGGGTGAAATTAGAGCGCTGGTGTTTTCTTCTCACCTGGGATCTACATACCTGAAACCTTCGTCATGCAGGCACCTGTATCCGTTCTCCATTGCCGAATAAGAAATTGCAACAAACTTAGAGGCTTAAAATGCTCATTTATTAGCTCACCGTGGTTGTAGGTCAGAAATCTGAAGTGGGCTTGACTGGGTTCCTGCTCAGGGTCTCGAGGCCAAAATCAAGGTGTTAGCCAGGCTAAGCTCTTATGGGAGGCTCTGGGGAAGATTCTGCTCTCAAGCTCCTTTAGGTTGTCGGCAGAACCAGTTCCCTGCCATTGCAGGACTGAGGTCTCCATTTCCTGTTGGCTGGGAGTCTCCAGGTCATGGAGGCTGCTCTCAAGTCTCCATGCAGCCTCAATCTTCAAAGCCAGTGACAGTGCACCAAATCCTTCTGCCACCAGAGACACTGTTTTCAAAGGGTTCGTGCGATTAGGTCAGGCCAATCACATAAACACTCTAATGAAGGTCAACTGATTAGTAACTTTAATTCCACTGCAGACCCTTTTGCTACATAAGGTAAAACCATCACAGGAATGACACCCAGGGACAGAGATCATGGGGCATCTTAGAATTTGTAAATTCTGCCTTTCATGGGGTCTGAGGCTTGGCGTCTGGGACCCAGAATGGTGTCCTTTGACACTTAAAGAGACTTCGGTCTTCTGGCCAAAGAGCTGTCCTGCTTGGTCCACCCAGCCATGGTGGGTGACAACTGGCCTGGCCCCAGCTCTTGCAGTACACACAGGAGCTCTAAGAACAGAGGGGCAGTGTACCCCTCCACCACTCACGGCCCTGAAGGTCCTTTCTCTCGAAGCCTCCACGAGGAGAAGCTCTCACTATGCAGAGCCCTGGAGCTCACCCACCAACTATCAGCCTTCCCTCCCCACACCCCGCACCCTTGTTCTCAGGCCTCACGCCCTAAAGGGAGCCCCAGAGTCTTCCAGCCTCCCCATCCTCTTGCCTCACCCCTCCCTCACACCCCCTCTTAGGGAAGGGCAGGCCTGGGCACAGTGACTTCAGGACTTGGCAGCTCCCCTGGCCCACCTCCTGGCCACCCAGTTGGTGCCAGCTCAGAGAGGCAGCTCCTGGCTTATCCCCTGCAGATGGCCTACCACTGAGGAGAGCAGGGGAGGGGGAACGGGGAGGCCCTGCCCAGTGGGCCTCCTGCAGCTGCCTCTTGGCCTGGCTTGCCCACCTCACCCCCTTGTCCCTGCCTGGGCCCGTCTGTTGGCTCCCGGCCTCCTTGAGGGTCTGCCCTTGACATACTCCCAGCATGTTCTGTGACATGTTTCTAACTCTCTTCAATGCCCGCTCCCTGTAGCCAGCCAGGTGGGGAGCCCCGCCACCCCCACCTGGGCCTCCCCCCTTCAGTTACTCAGGAATGCAGGTGCCTGCAGCAAAAACCACTGAAAATGTTTTCTTAGCTGCAGGCCTCTCCCTTGGGCCCCACAGCAGAACGACCCTTTGTGCAGCTCCCTCGCCTCCCCCCAGAGCTGGCCCCACCTCAGACTCCACCTCAGTCTCCCTTCCTGTTGGTTTATTTCAGGATCGGAGAACTGGGAGAGGGTGCCTCTCAATAGTCAAACAGCTTAGTCCCAGGCTCCCTCGCGAAGTCATCTGCTGGCCTTTTGGCCTCTCCTTCCTCTGGGACCCCGTGGAAGGCAGCCAGTGGCTCGGCGGGGTTCTCTGCAGGCAACAGTGGGTGTGGGTGGTAAAGGGCCAGCCAGCCTGGACTCGGACTGCAGAGCCGCTGGGCAGGACCAGCACAGCAAGGGCCTGGTTGGTGTGTTAGGAGGACGTGGTGGCCGCCCTGCTCGGAGTTTCAGAGGTGAGAGTATCCGATCGGCCAGGCTGCTTGTCTGCATTCATGCGCCCAGGACGTATTTGCCAAGGGCATGGATAAAAACATAGTCATCGTGCGCTGAGAAGGTGCTGGGAGTCCGATGGTCAGCCAGACAGCATGGCCGGAGCACGGGTGGGAGGTGACATGGGCCTAGCCGGGGCTGAGAGACTGGGAGTCAAGCCCCCAAGGTCTGTCGTGTGGTGGGGTCAGGACTTCATCCTGGGGCAGTGGATGCCTGTCAGACGGCTCACAAGTGACAGGGTCAGGACAAGCTTGGGGGACAGAGGCAGTGGGGCGGGGTAGGGAGAACCCACTGCTGGGATTCTGGAGAGGAGAAAGAGGCCAGCCGACCAAGGCGACAGAGGCCAGCCGACCAAGGCGACAGAGGCCAGCCGACCAAGGCTCCCCGCTCCCCGTAAGCACCAATAATCACAATTGAGTCTATAATGAAAACTAAGGGTGCCCTTTGCCAAATCTGATTTGGCACCCAGCAGCTCTCCCGAAGGAGAGGTTAGTCTTACAGGTCCTGTTTCTTTTGCATTTTCTTATCCCGTCTCCTCTTAGCCCCTGTGGCTCCTGAACAGGTCACTGCTCCCTTTTCTCCTGGGACTCCTTTCTCTTCTAATCCTCGACTTCTGCTTTTCTTTCTTTCTCTCTCTTCTCTGTCTGCCCAAGCCCACATGGCGCTTTCTTTTCCCCTTACCTTTTTTTTTCAAAGAGCAAGCCCTCTGCCGGACATCTTTCTGACGGAAAGAAGGAAGACAGCAGGCTGAAGGCTGAAGGACGCAGAGCCACTGAACTGTGTCAAGGCCGCGTGGAGGTCCCTGCCCACGTCCTTCCCCTGCACGAGTCACAAGGACCGTGACTAGGGGGCAGAGATGGGCCAGCCACCCCCTGGCAAGGCTCAGACTCCCGAGGCAGGACTTTGTGCGAAGTGAGCAGTTTGATGGCATGGTCCCCAACGGTGGTGACCACACCCCTCCTCTGTGGCCCCAGAGGGGGTCACTATCAGGAAGCAGAACCAAGCCCTTGAAAAAAACCGACAGCCACACCTGTTGCTCACCTGAAATCTTTTCCTTTCATAGGTGTGACCTTTCCGCTCGAGGTCAGAGAAGAACTGAAGCTGGACGAGGAGCGGGGCCCCCCCTACACAGCGCCCACACTCAGAAATCATTTCTTCTGCTTCTTCCTTTCCACAGACCGGACCGAGGAGCCACCTAAACCCATCTGACCAGCATAGCCCAGGGGAGCCGGCCTTAATCCTGGCCTCAAAAGAATGCGGACCACAATAGGTAGTGTTAGATTACCTGGGCCAGCGCCTTACTTCACAGAGACAGAAACTGGGCCTTCGGAGGCCCAGGGCCACGGGGCCAGGACAGGGCACATGGGCAGCCGGGTCACCTGAGTCCTCTCAGCAGTGCACTTCTCCCTATGTTGAAAATCCCTTCTATGGTTGTAATATATAATCACAGGAATGGAGATCACGGGCCATCTTAGAATCTTGCCTTCTGCAGGGCCTGAGGCTCCTGTACCCCACCTGGCTGTGCCCTAAGCCAGCCCCTGGGAGGAAGTGTCCTGTGCCATTGTCTGCCCTCATCACTCAGTGAGGCCAGATCGGAATCCCCAAACATCGATTTAACAGTGGAGTGGACAGTGGGGCGGACAGGCCCTCGGCACACCGCTCCTGCCTGCCAGGGCTGGTTTCCTCTCGGCCCAACTGGCCCAAATGGTCTCAGGCTGTGGTTTCAGGTTCCAACCAAGGGGCACAGAGACCACGCAGGATGGCGGAAGGAGGAGAGCCGAGGGCCTAGCGGTCCTGATTACGGGCCCCGTCAGCCACGGCCCTACGCTGTCTTTTTGCATTGCTACCTGGTACCCTCACGGACATTATAAAAATGTGTATTCATTCCTTTAACACATATTCATGGAGAGCAGGCTCAAAGTACGGGCGTAGGACGGCGCTGGAGGCAAGGCCACAGGAACCTCGCCTTCGGGACGCTGACAGGAGAGGTCTGTGCCTAAACCCCGCGGGTCCTGCCCGCGTCTGGCACACACTGGCTCTGTGACCCACCTGAGTCAGCTCACCTTCCCAATGCCCAGTCTGCTTGCCCGGAACACTGGGACGACACTCACAGGGTGTTGGTGAGAACTGAATAGACAGGCAGACAACAGCCTTGCCCACTGTACAAACAGACCGCTCACCTGTTATCTGCAACCACCAGGAAGCGGACCTGTCATCTGTCAGTCAGACTTGGAGGAAGTCTGACCACGCTCTCCAGCAATGCGTCTGGAGGCCAAATAATCAGCCCTGTAGCAATCGGTTGGCCCCAGGAGGCCGGGACTTAATGATGTCTGACCGCTTCCCTAATTCTCTCTCTCCCTGCCTCTGACTGAGGGCCAAGGAGAGAAAATCAAATAGCACCTCTAACCAAGCGTGTAGGACCCCTGTATTAGGCCCCCTCGAGACAACCTTCCATTGCAGACAACCTTCCATAGGGGCACCCCTGGGCCTTCCCTTTGTTGCCCTACAACACGCTCCCACTTTGAGTCCCTGCCAGAAGGGCTGCTGACCCCTTCCTGTACAGCCAGCTCGGAAGCAATCGCCTTTGCTTGTTCTCACGTGGGCGGCCTTCGTTTATTCCCACATGAAGGTCTAAGGAGTTAGGGGCTGTGGAAGAGCTGATTAAAAGCCTAGGGCTCTAGAAATGGAAGGTAGGAAGAGTGGAGGCAGAAAACTTTACGGCATCCGGCATCCGGAGGGAGGCAGCGCAGCCCTTCTATAGTTCCCGGCCCCGCGCCCTTCTGCCTCGAGCCCCTGTGCCCGGCCCTCTTCGCCACAAGCCGTCCATGCCCCTGGGAGACGGGGTCACAACGTCCACCTCCCACCGGAAGAGAGCAACGCCCTGCCCGCACCAGGGCCTGCCTGCGACCCGAGCTTTCCATTTAAAGCCAACTTGCAGACGCTCTGCCCCCCTTCCCTGCGCCGGGTCCGCTCCGCGTCCACGTCCCAAGCCCTCGCGACGCCCCTCCCCCACCGCTCATCCCCCTGGGGATGGTGTGGCAAATCAGAGGCCGTGGTGCCAGGGCGTCTTGGCACTGCGCTCCCCCCGCCTTGTGCCGCCTGCTAAATATATATCTAGGAGGAGCCCGGGATGGAGCCGCCGCAGACCTCATTAACTCTTCCACCTCCAGCAGCCACCGTGAGCGCAGACAGGAAGGGAGGGGGCCGCCCATCGGAAGCCCCTGCCCCGGCTCAGCTGGAGCGGCACAGGATCCCGCCTGTCCCACCAGGCCAGGGGCATGGGGTCCTGGGGTCCTGGGGTCCGTGTTGCGGGGTGGGGGGGGACCTGTGGGAAAGAGACTCACTGTGCCCTCACCACCCCTCCCCCACTCCACTCCTGCCCGGAAGGAGGAAGCCCAGGTACAGCAGTGCAGGTGGGGGAGCTGCTGCTCCAATGTCAGGCAGCGGGGAGGCTAAGTCAGGCCCTAACCCATTTTCTTCAGGAAGAACCGGAGGAAGGCCTCGGCTCTCCTTTCCCACCGGGCGAGGGAGTGCCGGCAGGCAGCGGCCCGCCTTCTCCCCAGGGTGGGTTGCCTTTCCAGGCTTCTTGAATAGAGGTGTGAAGGCCGGGAGCAGGCCTCCCATGGGCGGAGCTGGGGGTCTCAGGATGCACGGGATGAGGTCCCTGTATCTTCCCTTCTTCCTGACATGGCCCCTCCCAGGCCGCAGGCTGGCCAGGTCAGGGGAGGGCTGAGATGACTTGTCTTGGGGGACAAAGTTAAGGCAGGCAGACGACTGTCCCTCCTGCTTTGTGACCAGAGGGAGGAGCCCAACGGCCGCCCAAGGGCAGCCGCAGGTGTGGGTGGCGCCTGGTGCTGGGTCCCCGCTCTGCTCTGCTCATGACTCACAGCGGGGCTTGGCAGTCTCCCTCCCTCAGCTCCCTGGCCCCTCCCCCACCCCTGCCGTGTGGGGCTCCTGCCGAAGCTCAGACTCCCTCAGAGGGCAGAATGCCCAGGTGGCTGCTTCGGACCTGCCAGCCGGGGGCTGGGTCCAGGCGGAACTGGGCTGGGCTGGGTTGGGGTGGGGCGAGCGGGACCCCAGAGGCACTGACAGGGGTCCCGGGCTCTGAGCCCAGGCAGGCTGAGCTCCCCACAGTGGGGAGGGCAGGCCAGCTGAGTCGGAGACCAGTGGGAGGGGTGGCCAGACCCTGCCGTAGAGGGTGGGGGTAGGAAGGCCATGAAAGGGCCCTTCACACAGTGCCTGGCACAGGGAACCTATCCGCCCGGAGACCAGAATGGTGTGAGGAGTTTACAGGCACGGCCTGGCAGACGGGAGGCTTTGTGGCTTCAGGGCGGACGACAGCGCCGAGGGGAACCGCTGAGCCCTCCCACCCGACTGCTCCCCGCTGGCTGTGGGCCCCAGGGCAGAGACAAAGTTTCTTCGCAGTCACTTGGACCTTCCTACGAATCTGCCTTAAGGCCACCCCTGCCTCCCCGGCCCGCCTGTCCATTCAGCCAGTCCTGCAGCGACCCCTGCTGTCTGAGCGGATAGCCACAGGCAAAAGGCAGCAGCGGCTCAAGCTCCCCCTTTTGACGACGGGGGCATGGAATAGCCAAGATTCCCAAGACACCCCCATGTCAAAGACCGTCCCCTCAGCCCTGCCGACCACGGGCTCAAGGATTAATTCAGGAAGTGTGGTCCTACCCCCTGGGGTGGGACTCTCCCCTGGGCCCAGTGGCTGAAAACAGCAGACCCCCCAGAAGCTGGTCTCCCCTGTCCCCATTGTGCCCCCTCCCATCTCCCGCCTCAGGAGGACGTGGACAGCTGTGGGCCCCTTTTACCCAACCATCTGCCTCTTCTTTTTGGACAAAAAGAAAGAGAGAAGCCCTCAAGGGGAAAACGCAAGTGAGGTGGAAGTGAGCTGTGAAGAGGCAGGGCCAGGGCGTGAGGACAAATCCTGGAAGCCTCCTAGGAGTTTGGACATCTTCCAGGGAGAAAGGAGAGGTCACCTTTAGAGACCCTGCTGCCCCACCCAGAAGGAGAAAAAGGTGGGCGGACATGTCACTTAAGGCGGAGAGAAACAGGATGGGCAGCCCAACTGAAACCATTTCCCTTGAAACCAACCAGGGTGTTATGGGCTGATCGTGTCCGGCCCAAATTCAAAAGTTGAAGCCCTAACTCCCTGCACCTCAGGATGTGAACTTACAGAGATAATTAGTTACAAGGAGGCTGTTAGAGTGGGCACTAATCTGATGTGACTGGCGGTGTCCTTGCAAGGAGAGGGAATTTGGACACACACCAGGGATGTCCCGCACGGAGGACAGACCGGTGTGAGGACACAGGAGAAAGCGGCCACCTGCAAGCCAAGGAGAGAGGACTCGGAAGGAACCGACCCTGCCAACACCTTGATCTTGGACTTCCGGCCTCCGGAATGGTAAGAAAATAAATTTCCATGTGTGTCAGCCACCCCCCACCCCACCCCACCACCACCGAGGCTGTGGCATTTTATTAGGGCAGCCCCCCAGGAAACAAACTCACATAGATATACACCCCAGAAAACAAGTTATCAACCCATTTCCAAACCAGCAAAAAAATCACACATAGACTTGGGAAAGAAGTGAAAGACGTTCGAAAAATAACTGTCCTCAAATATGAACAACGTGTTAATGATAGAACAGAAGGGCCACTGACAGACGGGACAATATGTGGGGGAAACTATACGGGAAAAAAACCCCAGAATTTCATGAAGTATTTCTGTTCGTGAGATGTTCGAGCAGGTGGGTTGGAGAAAGAAAGCAGAGTAACCCTCACCCCTGCAGTGTAGACACCGTTGAGAGTTTCATGATAAAAACGCGTAACGGAAAGATCGGAGCAGTTGTAATAATACTTTTTATTTACATTTCAGTGACAGGCTTATCAAAGTGAGGATCTTTTCATTTCATTAAAGTTACCAAAAAATTTTTTTAAAAAAATGTTACCTAATGAAGCTTATTAGGAAAATATGATATTGGTTCTCAGATCTGGTAAGTCTGGGACCGAAAAGTTATAAGTGACAAAAGAGTCCCTGAAGCTGCCTTTCTGCACCTGAGCGGTGATGGATGGACTGGGAATAGACCAGAAACTGGCAGACGTGGGCGGAGTCTCTTGCCCTTGACCAGCTTTGGGCCGTGTGCATATTGTCTAATCTCTCTGTGCCTTGCATTCCTCAGCTCGTAGAATGGTTACAATACTCAGGATGCAGGATTGTTTGAAAACATTGATGTCACCCCAGCCTGTGGGTACAAGTGAGGTGGTCCCATTAACACCTGGGTTCCAGTGGCTCAAAGCCTTTCCCTCTGCACAACTTGACCCGCCTCAACAGAGCCTCCCCACCTGTTTCAGGAAGTTCCTGGTTTTTCCTGGTGTTGGGCACAAGGGAGTGAATCTTTCTGCCACCTTGAGGACAGCCCACCAGCCAGGGGAGAGAGGCATCCTGTCACCGGCCTGCCCCATCTACAGAGCCTTCTATGACAAGGGTGTTCCTTGATTCTGCGGGTTTTGTACAGAGCGGGAGAAGGTCCCTCCCTGGACTGAGCTCCATTTGGTTCTGCATCAGAAGTACCTGTCCTCCAGAGCTTCCTTCTTGTAGGGCAGACTTGCCCCTCGGGCTGGCCCGGGGGGCATCATCCGCCTCGCCCTCCAGGACCCCCCCTTTCCCTGGGGGCCTGCACTTGCATCCTGTCCTCCATAAACAAAGGACGAAGCTCTGACATGTGAACTCTGACCTAAGCCATGTGCTCACTGAGGAAGCCCATGCCCCGGATCCACAGGCTCGGTCAATACCATGCAGTAGCAGAAATGGTGGGACTCACAGGTCTTCAATCATTTCTCAGAAAACCCGAAACTAATGTGATATTGTATGGCAACTCTCATCGAAAAATAAAAAATATTATTTTAAAAATAAATAAATCCTGTCTCGAATTCCTAGGACCAGACGTGTCTCAGAATTCAGAATTTTTCAGAATGAAGGTCATGTGTGGTCTGTGGTTGGATGTCAGGTCTGGATTCTGGTGGCTTCGGGGCCGCAGGTGTAACTACACCCCGCAGAGCCTAGGCAGCTGGTCTGCACTGCCTCCCATCAGTCCAGGTCAGATTTTGTCACTAAATGTGGTAGTGGCAAACTCGGGAAAAATGTTTTCATTTTCAGAGCTTTTTGGAGTTTCGAACTATGGATCAAGGATTGGGAACGTGCCTTTTCTTCCTTCGGGATGTGGCTGAAAGTCCCTTCCTTCCCGATGCCCAGCTCTGGGGAGAAGGAGAGGAAAGGCGGAAGCGGAGTGCTTAGTGTGCGCTGACTGTGTGCCAGCACACATCAGGCTCTTTTGCTTGTTAACCACGCTCAGGGATTGGGTGCGGCTGGGGGCCCAGCCCAGACCACCTGTTCGGGGGAAAAGGTCAGGTCAGCTCAGCCGACAGGGAAGCAGAAAGCAGACAGGCTAATGTGTTTACTCAGTGTCTGGAGCAGGTGGGGAGGTCCATCTGCTAATCTCCCCCAGCTGCCACTCCAGTCTGGCACTAATGAAAGGAAAGAGGGGGGCCCTGGAGAGGCTGGGAGGGGTCAAGCGAAGCCCCCAGGGTCAGTGTCAGATGCACGGAGCCATCCCCCTCCTCCCCCTCCTCCAAGTGAAGGGGGCTCCCAGGACTGGGCTAAGTCGGACCTTCCTGCTCTCCCTTCCTGCTCTTCCCCGGCCCCTGGGCTGAGAGGGCATTTCCTTCTGGCATAGTCAGGCAACCATGGAAACCTGAGGGCCCTTCACCTGTTGGCTCCAGGCAGGGGGTTCAGCTGAATGGAACCCGCATGCTTGAGACCCAAGGGGTTGTGCCTGCCCAGGGCAGGGGCATCCTGTCTGCTTTGAGACCCCCACCTTTCCTGAGCAGCTCCCTCCCAGATACTAAGCCTAGAGCATTTGGTTCCCCCAGTCCAGGAAGTCTGGGGATACCTTTCTTTTCCCCCTGGCATTGCCACTGGAAGCCAGAGAGGTGATCGACTCAAGGAATGAGAAGTGGGATCCAGAAAGGGGGGTGGGCTGGAGACAATTTATGTTCATTTAGCCATCTATTCATCCACCCATCCATCCATCCATCCATCCATCCATCTACCCATCCACCACCCACCCACGCATCCATCCAACCATCCACTCACGCTTCCATCCATCCATCCACTCATGTATCCATCCATCCATTCATCCATCCATCCATCTACCCACCCATCACCCACCCACACATCCATCCATCCATCCATCCATCCATCCATCCATCCATCCATCCATTTACCTTTTCTTTCTTTCATTCTTTCATCCATTCAACCAACATTAATTTAGTCTTCACCATGTGCCCAGTGAAATGTCCCTTACAAAGGAAGGCCCATAGCCTGCTGACATTAGTGGCTTGAGCCTGGCAGAGCCCTCTCCTTGTCCTAGGAAATGGGAATTGCTGGTGAAGCTAATGTAAGAGTTGGACAAATTGTCCTCCCCTCTCCCTGGGGGGCCACCCCTAAAAGAAAGAGCCTCTCTGCCTACCCCCACATTGTAAAGTTTGTGAGCACAACCACAAAGGCCCATGACATCTGGCCCTGAGCCACCCCGAGCTCCCTGGCTGGGCCCTTCCTCTATAAGCCTGTCCCTTTGGAGAGTCCGAGAGGCTTCAGCATCGACTCCACCACCACGCCCTCTGGCTGTGACCCCGGGGTGCAGGACAAGTGGGCCTCGTGGATGACCTCTCGGACGGTGACCCGGAAAGTCCTGCTGACAAAGTAGTAGAGGCCGAAGTTGACTGCTGTGTTGAGCATAGCCACCATGTTGGCCACGTCCAAGGCCAGGTGGACCCTCCAGTCCCGGTGGACGGGGACCACGTACAGGTGGTAGAGCATGACAAAGATCCGGGGTGCCCAAAGGAAGGCGAAGATTGTGGTGACACCCAGGAGGACGGCTGTGCTCTTGCCCATCTGGGGCCCGGCCAACTCTGGCCCCTCCTCTGTAGCCGACAGATGATGGCTGAGTTGGTGACCAGGAAAATGCCACAAGGGATGAAATAGACGGTGAGGCAGTGAGCCCACTTGAGGACCTCGTCCAGCGTGCTGGGCGGTTCCGCGTCCCTCCACACATCCAGCCACCAGTAGAAGGGGATGCCAGTCAGCAGGGCAGCACCGAGGACACCGGCGATGGCCCGGCGGGCCCGGCCTACAGATGCGGCAGCCCGGTGCAGCAGCGGGCGGCACAGGGCGCTGTACCGGTCGATGGTGAGAAGGACAGCGACCCAGACCGAGGCGTGGTTGGCCGCGAACTCCAGGATGTTGGCCGAGCGCACCACGGCCTGGGGCACCTCTCGGGCCAGCACAGCTCCCTGCAGCAGGAAGCCCGCGAACACGATGACCACCTGGGTGACAATATCCGAGGCCGTGAGCGCCAGAAGGTAGTGGTAGGAGGGCTTCCTGGTCCTGGCGGCCAGGCGGGCCAGGGCCACTGCGGTCAGGAGGTTGACTGATGGTGACCGCGGCCGCAGAAGAGAGAAGTCAGAGGCGTTAGGACTGCTCGGACGTCGTTTTCCAAGGCGTCATCAAGTCCCTCCCCACCTGCTTGGTCTGCCTCTGCTTTTTCCTCTTTCCAGACTCTTTCTAAAACTCATTTTGCTGGAAGGCTACCCAGATCCGCCGTGCCCGTCCATCCATGCCAGTTGGGCCAGGGCATTTGTCTTACACACAGGCCTTTCTGGTGGCAGGCAGAGATGGGTAACTCCCCAAGGACGAGACCCCCTGTCCTTTCCTGCACTACACCCCACCCCCACCCCAGCTCTGCTCTCTGAAGGCAGGGGATGGGACAGCAAGCTTGCAACTGAGCTGAGGGCAGTCCTACAGGAAGGTGGGAGCGCGCCCACTGCTGGGGGTAGAGGGAGGCTGGCTGCTCCCGTGAAAGCCTGGGTTTCGCTTGAGTGCCCTACTCCTGACCCCTTACCTTGACTCCCTACTGTGCTTTGCTACCCCTTGACCCAGAGCACCCCCATAAAGGCAAGGGAAGCCGAGGGAGTTCTATGATCCTGAGTCTCAGGGGTCAGCATAGGGGATTGGCATCCATCAAAGGGGTACCCCAATTCCTGGAAATCCCCAATACCTGAGACCCCAGCCCTCCACTCACCAGGCAGCCCTAGGCCCAGCAAGATGCTGTAGTAGATGACAGGAATGACACCAGCCACACATGGGGACCTCGCTGGGATCTCTGGCCAATGGCTTTCAAACTCTTGGCTTGGCGTACTGCCATTGGGTGCGGGCAGCAGGGTCACTCGTGGCTGGTCAGCTGGGAAGGGTGGAAGGGCTCAGGGTTAGAGCACTTGGTCTCTTCCCGACAGGCCTGCAGCAGCCCAACCCTGACCCTGACCCTGACCCTGACCCTGACCCTGAGATCTTTTTTCACCCCTGCTTTGTGCAAATCCCCGGATCAGGCCCAGTCAAATGACAATCCCTATTGCTAAGTCCACACCCCAGCCCCTCAGTGGCCTGGTTTCCCCCATGATGACAGAGGACCCCGGGGGCACAGGCTGCTGCAACATCGCAGGGTTGTTGCAGAGCCTTGCAGGAGGGGTCACCTGGCAGGAACTTCCTTTGTGGTTGGCGCTTTCCTGTCATTGTTTAACCAGATTCTCACCCTGGGGCTCAACGGCTCCCCACACTCCAGGCGGTCTGGCCTGGGGGTCTGGAGAGGGGCTCGAGCAGCTGTGTTTTTCACAGCATCCAAGGGTGATGCTGACGCCCAGCGACCCACAGCAGCTGCACGCTCCACTCAACAATTGCCCTCTTTCCTTGGCTGAAGAGCATCTCTCCCTCTTCATAGGTCAGCGCTACTGAGGCTGGAATGGCCGTGGTTTCCTGATGAGGAAAGAATCCAGAGGGCCAGGCGACCCGCCCGGGATCACACAGCTGGCTTGTGGCCACTCCGGGATGAGGACCAGCCGCATGCTCTACTTCCTGCCCTCCTCGGCCCTCACTTTGGTCTTTAGGTCTTACATCCCCGCTTTGATTTCCTGCTGAAGCCCCCAGCCCCCTGCTAAACCTGGTTCCCCCATCCCACTGCCCATTCATTATCAGCTTCAAGCTCCCCAGCTCTGGCCTCTGGATTCCTTACCTGTCCTTGCACTTGACTCTCCCCTTCCACCCAATTCTACATACTTTACCTGTCTCTTGTCCCTCAAGCCTCATGCTCCCGGGGTCTGAGTCTGGGGTCACCTTTGTGGCTTTTTCTGGGAGTCCCTGAAGCTGCCTCTCAGCATCACCAGAAGCGGTTGTTTGCCCTGTGCTGCTTCTAGCTGTACTGAGCCGGTCAGGGCAGAGGCGTGGGGAGGAGGGAGGCTGTGGAAGGGAAGGGAGGGGCCGAGCCTCACAGGAGGGAGTCTACACTGCAGATGTGGTCTGGAGCAAACCAGGATCCCCAAGGGTACAGAGCAGAGCGGGCGTCCCTCCGGCTGGCAGGGAGATACTGGGGAGCGGGCAAGGTGGGGGCTCTGGAGGGACCACCTCCTGCTCCAGGCACTCTGAGGATTGGCTTGGGCTCAGCCAGGGCAGTCGCACCCTGAGGGGAGGACTTTGGGGAAAGGCAGAAGGATTTGGGGAGCTGACTCTACCAGCACCAAAGAGAGAGGAGGGCAGGCCTGCAGCGGGGGGTTAGGGTGGGGGAAACCAGTGCGTGGAGGGAGAGGCGAGGTCACCACTAAGAGAGGAGCCCTCACCTGGAGAGGCTTTGTGGGCCAGGTTTGAAGGACTCGGTCCGGCCGCAGCTGCAGCTGGGGAAGGGTGGCAGGAAGCTGTGCGCGGTGGCGACAGGGACCACTGAGAGAAGCCTGAGCAGGCCGCCAGCCGCACTGGGGAACCGGCCCGTGGCGTCCGGCAAGCTGTTGTTTGCGGGCCCTGGTGAAAGGGACTGTCCCCCGAGGAAGGTCAATCCCTGGCAAATAAACACCAGCCAGTGTGTGAGCACCGTGGAGAGGCTGGATCTGCACCCAGCCGGCTGTTCCCCCCGCCCCTCCCCGTGGGGAGAGTGACCACTGCGGCCCACGGTGGGTTCCCCAGGACGGTGTGTGGACTGACTCAGAGGGCGGATGCACAGCCTGGAATCGCTTCCCATGCCCGCCCCAGGGAACGTGGCAGCCTGGCTTCTCGGCTTCCTCTGTGGGATCCCACCTCTGGGGCTGGAGCTACCTTGACCAGCTCGCCCAGCCCCACCTTCGGAGCCAAAACTGGCCCATCCCAGAGGCCTTGCTGCCCCCTGGTGGCGTGTCCTGACCCTGCAGGCCTTAGAGTGGCCTTTGGCCGCGTCCCCTGCATGGCACAGTGGGACCAGAGGAGAAACTATCCACTCAGGTCCCCAAGCAGAGTGTCCGGAACTCCAGCCCCGGAGAGTACAAATAGCACAAGAATGTGGGGGAGCAAGGGGCTAGCTCTCGGTTGAGTTGGAAAGGCCAGCTATGCGTGAGGGGCTCCACCAACACTTCCTGAGCACCGACCCTGTCCCCTACACGCGTCACCCTCACGGTGGCCCCATGCGCTAACACTGGTTACCTCCATTTCACACAAGACGGCACCGAGGCTCATAGAAGCTCAGTAACCAGGCTAACGCCACAGGACTGGTATGTGGCAGCTGGCGTTTGAATTCAGGTCTGTCCCTGAATCAGACAGACGGCAAGCACTCAGATGGGGAAGGGCGCTCCATTGAGGGGGTGGGGGTGGGGAGCAGCGTGAAGGAGGGCACAGAGGCAAGAAAGCAGACGTGCGAGCCTGATGGGACAGCCTGGCTTCGGGGACGCTTTTAACAGTGTGCGAGTTACGTCGGGGAAAGGGTCCTTCTTGTTCATTATTAGCATGTCCCACCCTGAGGACCCGGGGCCTGGCATGAACTAACGACTCCTCATTCCTCAGGCTGAGTGTCTGAGGGCGCCCAGCTCAGGAAGGGAGCCGTCACAGAGGTAAGGGCAGGCCTGGGTGGGGCCCACCCTCCGAGGTGGGTATTGTCACACACTCCAGCATCTGATCACCCCCTCTGCAGGCTCAGAAACTCCCCGCCCTGCCCCAAGCTAGCGAGAGTTTTCCGTTGCTTTGACAGCCTTAGAGGGTCCTTGCCCACTGGTGTCACTTAGGGCTACTGATATAAGCTTCCCAGAAAGGACAGCACAGGGCTGTGGAAAGAAAAGCCGAGCAGAGAGGTGGCACCGGAGTCCTGGCTCCGCCCGGTCGCAGCCGTGAGACTGTCACTCAGGTCATGAACGCTATCCGCTGGCAGGAAGTCACACTCCTCTCTGAGAATTGTTCAGTTCGTGTGCTGTGCTCATCAGGCTTACTCTCAAGGAATTACTTCCAGATGGACAGGGAACAATAAGATGGAGAGTCTCAGATCCTCTGTCTCCAAGACTGGGCAGGGCGAATGCCCTCCTTCCTCTCTCCCACTCCGAGATGCTCAGGTACATGTGTACACGTGCACACACACGTGCACACACACGTATGCATGCACATACTCCAGCAACCATCAGACTAAGAAAACGAGAACAGAGAATGCCTCTTCCTGGAAAGCCAGTTTCTAAATGATTAGAGGAGTTTCAGGGATAACAGGAGTTAGAAATCGCAGGAAGTGGGCCCTCTCAGAGATGGGGAGTCAGAGGGGACGCTCCTGAGTCTTCTCAATAACCTGGGACCTCCCCGATCCCTTGCTATGCCATCCATCCAGCCCTAGTAGGCGGACCTTAGCTTAGGGTGTACATGACGATCGTCCAGGATGCTTTGAAAATACCGGTGCTTGTGGGCTACACTTCTAGAAAAACGGATGCAGAGCCTCGAGGAGGCCGGAGTGAGGAAGCGTGTTTACTGAAACACCGTTTTCTGAGTTGAGCGTTCTCTTATTATTCTTCAGTTACATTCCTATTGAAAAGTGTTGCTCATGGAAGCTGGACCCCCTCAGAGGCCTGCACCCCCTGTGACGCTCTGGCTCTGTCTTGCTGAGCCGGGTTGGGGAGGTAAGTGCAGCCCACGGGAAGGGCAGGCGGACAGCCAGTGGGCAGGGATGGTGGATCTGGACGACGGGAACCAGGCGTGAAGGTCAAGGCAGCCGAGAGGGCTTTCTGCTGGCTCCATCTCTGCCAACCCGGACGAGGCAGGTGCCAGACCCAGTTCCTGCTCTGTCTGTGGCTCCAGAGAGGGGGTGGCGCTGTCGGGTCTGTCTGCGGCAGCCGGGGGCAGAAATCAATGCCTCGAGCTGGTCCCTGGGATGCAGAGAGCAAGGCAGGGCAGGCTCCGACCCATCCCCGGTCCGGAACCTGGCCTCGCGGGGTCGCCCACTCTTGTTCATCAGCCTCGAAGGAGTCTCTGCCCGAAGACTGTGTCAAACTCTACTTGCTCCCTGAAAAAGGTGAGGCCTTGACAGCACCCACGGCACCCCGCCCCCACCCTCCTCTCCCCGTTCCTCTGTGTTCTGTAGTTCCCTTCTCTGCACTAGCCCAATGCCTGGCCTTGCTCTCTGCCTCAGTTTCTTCTTCGGCCGGCGGGTGGGGGGCCAGGTCTGCCGTGTGTCTCCTTGGAACTCTGGGGTAACGGGAGTTGCATAGTTGGAGGTGGAGCCTCGACTGGAGGAAAATTGTAGTTGGAAGCTGGACAGAAGCCCAGTACGAGACGCCTCACGAGGCGGCGCACCCAGAGGCCTGAAGCCACTTGAGAAGCTGAGTTAAAGGCAGGAGGGGAAGAGGCGGACAGGCAGGCAGGTGCCCACTTCAGCGTCTCCGGCCCCCGTGCCAAGGCGTGGGCTGGCCGGGCAAGCGGCGGGCTGCCTGCCAAGGGACAGCGCCTTGCCGGGTGGCCAGCCCTGCCGAGGCGCACCTCCCACAGCGGTGCGTGCTCCAGGCTTGCCCCTACCCTATCCCCGCCCTGGCCATCATGGCTCACCTTGACCCTTGGGGGTGACGGTCACAGCCCATCACCCTCCCTGAGCATGCCGGAAACATTCTTCAACAAAGAACATGAAACTGATACCAGTTGCCCACGGGCCCCTATTTGAGACCCTTGCCCCCCTGTCTGGCGAGCTAGCCCACCCCAGTGTAGGAGAGGGGGAGGGGTGGGAGCCTGAGCCGCCTTGTGCCTGTCCTCTTCCGGGCCCGTCCCTTGCAGCCTGCTCCCCATGATCCTCCAGCCAAGCTGCTGCCAAGTGCTGCTCTGTGCCAGGGCGGGGGCTGTGTCTGGAGCTTGGGGGAGGGGGCTGGGGACCCTCTGGGCCAGGGCCGCCCACTGTCCTGGAGCCTCTTGCCTGCCCTTTGGAGAGCAGAAAACTTCCCAGGAAAGGAAGGCTAGCTCTGCTGGGTGGTAGGGATGTGGGGGAGGGCGCCGGATCTGTCCCCCTCAGGGGCCGCAGGCAGCACAATAGCCCCTGGGGCTGCCACTCTCTGGCTTAAGAGGTTGCCTGGGCAACAGCTGGGGCCAGTTTCCACCAATCCATGGCAGAGGCTGGACTGAGGGAGGGAGGCTGGCCAGGGAGGGGGGTGCTGGCCCCTTGTGCTGGATCCTATATAAGGAGAAGAGATGTGAGCAGTGTGGTCTGGGCTTCACTGTCCCTCCAGTGGACACGGGGACCGGGCACGAAGATGCTTAGGCTGGGCCGTGCCAAGCCTGGGTCCTGGGGCAGCTTCTGGGCCATCCTGGCCTTGGTGGGCCTGGCCACTCGTGCAGGTGAGTAGGCAGAGTGGGCGGGGTGGGAGTGGGGGACAGGGAGGAAGGGCAGGACCTTCTGGCTCTACCTGCCCAGGCCAGAAGGTGGCGGTGTCCAGCCAGCCAGGCTAGAAGTCTGTTCCTTCTGGGAGGAGGGCAGCCTGCCTCAGGCCAGAGGAGGAGCTGGGCCACCGAGCAGGGTCCTAACCATGAGAAGGCCCTTCCACTGTCCTTTGTCTCCGGCAGCTGGCTCCAGGCAGAGGCCGATGGGACTCTATCAGCATTCAGGTCCTTCAGAGTGACAGCTTGGGGAGGTGGGGCCGGGAAATTAACCACTCAGTGCTCTCACCCTCCCTCCCTCCTGTCTCCCTCTCTCACACGCCCATGCTCTGCTCTTCCGTGGGCCTTCTCTCCAGGAGCCCACACGGGCCGCAGTGTGCATGCGTGCGTGTGCGCACGTGCACGCGTAAGCATGTGAGCGCGGGGCAGTGGGTCCTCATCTACTGCTGTCCGATGCCCTCCCTGCCTCCCTGCGAGGCCTTTCACTCCGTTCTCCAGTTGGGGAGGCTGCTGGCAGTGTTTTCTGTCACTGAAGTTTTCTGTAACTGAGTGCATGTCCCCATCTGACCCTCATGGCCTCCCTGGAAATGTGGCAGGTCCCGCGTGGCCGGTCTGGAGAGGGGTGCCAGCCTCGACACGCAGGTACCGCGAGAATCCCATTCCAGCGCCGGCTGGGCCTCTGTCCTTTCTCTGGTGCCCCGCAGGCCCCACGCTGAGAGTGGACTGTCACAGATGGGGATCCAAGAGGCCAGCGGGGCCTGGAAACAGCAGGGCCTGGAAACAGCCCCCTCCACGCCTGTAGCCTCGCCTCACACTCAGCCTCCAGCCCCCTCACCCTTCTCTGCGCCCAGCATCCCAAGCCCATCCTCCTAAGCCCATCCTCCTCAGCCTTTGCAGGGCTGGTTCTCGGCCTGGACACTCATCCTCTGGCTGGCTCCTTCTGGTCATTTCTCAGGGAGCCCATCCCTGGTTCCTATTCCCAAAGTAGCCTCATTTCCACTTATTTATCACGGTCTAAAACTAGAATGCTTATTTGTTCTTATTATGACTTTTCTGAGCGTAAAGACCTGACTTCTTTTGTTCGCTGCCATATTCTGAGCTCCTATGAGAATGTCTGGCACGTAGTAGGTGCTCAATAAATATCTGTTAGTGAACACACCGCTTTTGAAAACGCCTCCGAGGGGTTAGGCGGACGATCCTTCAGGAAGCGAAGGGTGGGTCCCAAGAGATTCCTCAACCTTTGTCTGGGGGTCTGGCTTCACGGAGACCAGTTCTGGGCATTTCGTCCTACACGGGTTCATGACTTCTCCCTGCCAGGAATCCACTTCTCTTCCCAGAGTATCCTCTCTGGGTCTGCTCAGGGTCAGGTTCACAAACTTTCCCACCAAGGAGGTGCTTGTGTGCACACACAGGAAATCCACGCACTTCATGGGCACAAACAGGTGTGCACGCAGCCTCCCCGGGCCCACCCGCCCTCTGCCCACACCCAGGCACAGGTGTCTCCACTTGGTCCCTCTGCGCCCCTAGATCGTGGCCCCGGCCCTGGTGCGCCGTCTCAGGCTGTGTGGTGTTCCCTCCCGCTGTAGCCCAGAGAGCCGATGTCGGCGGGGAGGCAGGGGGCACCTCCATCAACCACTCCCAGATGCTGCTCCAGCGCCTGCAGGAGCTTCTGCAGCAGGGCAACGCCAGCGACGTGGTCCTGCGGGTGCAGGCTGCGGGCACCGACGAGGTCCGCGTCTTCCACGCCCACCGCCTGCTGCTAGGGATGCACAGCGAGCTGTTCCGGGAGCTGCTGAGGAGTAATCAGAGCGAGGTGGTCCTGCAGGAGCCCAGGGACTGCGCGCCGTCTTTGACAAGTTCGTCAGGTGGGGAGGGGAAAGACTGGGGGAGGGGAGGGAGGAGGAAGCGCCTACCTTCCCAAGCCCCAGGCTCCTCCATTCACAGCCTCACGGAAGCCCAGCCCTCAGAGGTCATTACACCAATTAGAACGATAAAGCAACTGCCACCTCTATCGGGTCTCCCACTTGCAAATGCAGGGGGACTCTCTGCCCCTGCCTGTAAGCTGTGTAGTTTGATGTCAGTTACCAAATGCCCCAGAGCTGTTTCCAAACCTGGCCTGGAGAGCTTTTTAAAACTTCAGATTCCTTGGTTCCACCCCGGATCTTTGGCATTAGGTCTGGGGTTGGATTAAGCAAATTTTTTTCCCCCTAAACCTCCATGTGATGTCGTGTGTGGCCAGGTTTCGAACCACAGGGCTAGGGAGCTGAAAAAGTGAGCCAGCTCCCTCCCCCTCCTGCCTCCTGCCAGTGCGAGGCAGGGGTGCCAGTCACACTATAGTCTGAGAAAGTAAACTGTTTTCATGGCTTAGACAAGATGGTTGCAAGAATCCCAGCCGTCACAACCAAGTCCCAGACAGCAGGAAGGAGGATAACATAGAAGCCAAAAGAGTCTTCCCTCCACCCTAGGAGGTTCTGCTTAACCCTTCGTTCCCCCCCATCTCACACTGCGCCCCTGACAGTCCACCGGCTAGAGTTTAACCACAAGGCCACACGCACTGTGGGGAAGTCTGGAGGAATATCTTTTATTCTCAGATGCAGACATGTGGGGCTCAAAGGGGAGACATGGGTGGTGGGGCAGGTATCTGGCAGTCAGTGCCACACCCCACTGAGCAGGTGCCGTGGGGACTGGCAAAAAGGGTGAGCAGGGGGTTGGCAGCGGATGGAGACAGGGTGAGAGAGCACCAGCGATGATGGATAGTGAGAGCCGGGGAGACAGTGGGAAAGGTGAGACGGCAGGAAAAAGGAGAGGGCGGAGTGGGAAGCAACCTGCGAGCCCCGCTTTCCAGCCAGCGCCTTCATTCTGATTGCCACAGTGCCCCCGAGGGGTGGAGGCCGCTCCCGCCTTCCCAGGTTACCATGAGGCTCAGGGATGAGTGAAGTTAAATTATTTGCCCAGTAGGTGGCAGGACTTCGATCTGAACCCCGGGTGGTTAGCCGCACCATGTCTGTTTTGTTCTGGCATAGAGCTAGGCACCTCGTAGATGCTCAATAAACACGTGCTAGTTCCGTGTGTCCACGGAGGAGGCCGCGAAGCACAACAGGCGTGGGAGGGTCCTGGAGAGGAAAAGGCAGGAAGCCGCAGCGCGCACCGCTCCCTTTGCGCCCCTGACCACGAAGCTCTCCATCTATGGCCGGGTCCCCCCTGGACTGAGAAATCGGAGCAGGGTGAAGATGGGCGTGTGTGTGTGTGGGGGGGGGCAGGGTGGCCCCCTGACCCCGCCCCATCTCTGCACCTCTCCCGCAGGTACCTGTACTGCGGCGAGCTGACAGTGCTGCTGGCCCAGGCCATCCCCCTGCACAGGCTGGCCACCAAGTACGGCGTGGCCTCCCTGCAGCGGGGAGTGGCCGACTACATGCGCGCGCACCTCGCCGGCGGCGCAGGCCCGGCCGTGGGCTGGTACCACTACGCCGTGAGCACCGGGGACGAGGCCCTGCGCCAGAGCTGCCTGCAGTTCCTGGCCTGGAACCTGTCGGCCGTGGCGGGGAGCGCCGAGTGGGGCGCCGTGAGCCCTGAGCTGCTGGCGCAGCTCCTGCCACGCTCGGACCTGGTGCTGCAGGACGAACTGGAGCTGTTCCACGCGCTGGAGGCGTGGCTGGGCCGCGCCCGGCCGCCGCCCGCGGTGGCTGAGTGGGCTCTACGCGCCATCCGCTACCCCATGATCCCTCCGGCGCAGCTGTTTCAGCTGCAGGCGCGCTCGGCCGTTCTGGCGAGCCACGGCCAGGCCGTGGCCGACCTCCTGCTGCAGGCCTACCAGTTCCACGCCGCCTCGCCCTTGCACTACGCCAAGTTCTTCGACGTCAATGGCAGCGCCTTCCTGCCCCGCAACTACCTCGCGCCTGCCTGGGGCGCCTCGTGGGTCATCAACAACCCGGCCCGCGACGACCGCAGCACCAGCTTCCAGACGCAGCTGGGCCCGAGCGGCCACGACTCGGGCCGCCGCGTCACGTGGAACGTGCTCTTCTCGCCACGCTGGCTGCCGGTCAGCCTGCGGCCCGTCTACGCGGACGCCGCGGGCACCGCGCTGCCCGTCGCGCGCCCGAGGACGGCCGGCCGCGGCTCGTGGTCACGCCGGCCAGTAGCGGCGGCGACGCGGCGGGCGTGAGCTTCCAGAAGACCGTGCTGGTGGGGGCGCGCCACCACGGTCGCCTGCTGGTGCGTCACGCCTACAGCTTCCACCAGAGCAGCGAGGAGGCGGGAGACTTCCTGGCGCACGCGGATCTGCAGCGGCGCAATTCTGAGTACCTGGCGGAGAACGCCCTGCACCTCCACCTCATCGTCAAGCCCGTCTACCACCCCCTCATCCGGACCCCCAAGTAGCCAAGTGGGGTCAGGGCAGGGAACCCGGCGTCCCAGACGCCTCCGGACTGGGAAATAAAGGCCTGGCGCAGATAACCCCGGAGGGACTGGGAGGGTCTCCGCCAGTGGAGGTGCCTACACCGGCCCCCTTGGACGGCCAGATTCGGGAAATGGTAAAGCTGGGTGGTGGCCAGGTGAGGAGTGGTAGACCAGATGCCTAGTCTCAAGAGCCGCACAGCTGCCTTGAAGGCGACACTCTTGGTTGAATAAACCGATGCTCAGAGAGGCGAGCGGATAATTGAACCACGCAGCCCCAGGAAAAATAAATCAGCGCATGGGGGTGTCCCGCAAGTCTGGGGTTCCCCTGGGTTTCATGAGTTTGTCGGAGGCCTCCCACCCGCACAGGAACAGGGTGGACAGCGCATCTGGATGGTCCAACCCCAGGAGTTTTTTCACCTTGAAGCGGAGGGGCCTGGCTGGGCAAGTTCTGCACCTCGATTTCACGGCAGTGACCCTTCATTTGGGTTCTGAGGCTGTCTGTGGTCTGGGCCACCCCAAGCCTCCAACCTCCGTTCCCTAGGAGGGGCCCTGGTTAGGTGTGACGGCACGACCGGGCCCTGCTAGCCCCGCCCTTTTTGGGGAGGGGCCTCCCGGTCTGGAGAAAAACCCCTTTTCCCCAGGGGTTTGTAGGTTGGTGCTATGCAACCAGCCAGTGAGAGTCGGGAGTGTGGGCGGAGGGAGGGGCAAGGGAGTCGGGTGGAATCTTAATTAGGCAGGGCCACCATGTTCCAGACAAGGTCTAGTTTTTAACACAACTGTCAAAGACCCAAATGGGATTTTACTGTTAAAAAGGATGGGGGGGGGGGTGACTGCCAAGTAACAAAACCAGATTCCCTCCCCCACCCCACCCACAGTATGTGAGGTGCCAGCTGGCCCCTGCCCCCCACCCTTGCCCCAGGTGTGAGCCCAGGAGCCTGCCCCGCTAGGACTCCCCCACAACGCCACCCCCATTTCGGGGGCTGAGTCTGGCCACAGGTCTGTGCAAGGTTTTGGCAACAGGGTTCTGTCCAGGGCTGGGAGGCCAGGGAGCCCTGCCATCCTGGTCGTGCCTGCGAGGCTCACCTCTCTTCGCTGGTGGTACTGCACACGTGGGAGGGGTGGGCAGGCACCCTCACAATTCCCAGGCCTCGGGAGCCCGGGCCTCCTGAGATTCTGAGCTCCCGCTCCCAGGTCGCCCCAGCTGCCCAGCCTCCAGCTCCCATCTCCTACTATACCCCATTCAGTCTAGAGGACAGGAAGGTGGGTTCCAGGCCCGGCGCCTCAGTTATGGCGGAAGCGTCCATCTTTGCCGTGGGTGCTTGCACCGTGGGGCAGGCGGGGCCCACGCGTAGCGCGTCGGGAAACCCCAGCTGGGTTGGAGGGAACGGCAAGGGGGAGGAGTCCCCAGGTCCTGCAATGGGGAAGGGCCAGGAGCGGAGGTTAGGGATGCCTCACTCACCCCTTTCTGATCACCCAGAGGCCTTGAACTCCCTAGGGGCACAACCCCAAGATGCCAACCCCACGAATATTCTGCAAGAACCCCATTAACAGCAAAAGGGCGGCCACAGAGGCAGACAGCTCAACACGCCTCCTCCCTGGGCGGGCTGAGGGCTTCCTTCCCCATTCCCGCCTTTGCTGGTACTGACCCGCGCTCCTGCTTGGAGGGAGTCTGACTTTGGCCAAAGGCAGCGTGACCTTCCCCAGATGCCGGGTACCGGGGGCTGGGTGCCCACACACTGGCATCCTGTGGTCCGAGATGCTCTCCATAGGTCGGGGCCCCAGGAGGTGTGTCTTGGGGCGGGTGAGCTGTGTTGGTTGGAGAACAGTGAAGTGAGGCGGGGGGCTGCTTGGGATCTGCCCCAGCTACTATGGCAGCCTGGGGGACAGAAGCATGGAGGATAGTGGAGGTCTCCTGGAGCCTCTGGAGGAATCCAGTCCTCAGACCCCCACTCGCAAGGAAGGGGCTCAGACACCCTGCTCCCACCCCTGGCCTCACCCCTTGCCCCGTGACCTCGAAGGACCGGGACCTCCGCTTCCTCCTCTTTGCCTCCAGCGACTCTTCCCGTTTCTTGCCAAGGCTTTTCTTCTGGCCTCGCAGCCAGGGCCCAGCGCCGTCGCCACGAGGCCCGACCACCCGGGATGGGGCCTCGCCTGTGCTGCTGGACAGATTGTCCTCACTGGCAGCGTGCTGCAGCGTGGGGCTGGGCGGCCGCTTGCAGGCCAGCGGGCCTGGCGGCCGCGTATCATCAGTCTCGCTCAGCGAATGCAGGGACAGGCTGCTGCGCTCCGCCGCAGGTGCCAGCAGGTGGCGCCCCTCCGCGCCCAGGGCCCTCGTGCGCCTCCGGGCAGCCTTCACGGAGATGCACTTGGTGCCGGTCAGGATTTCTTTTCTCTCTGCAGCGGGACAGAGGGGGCACCCAGCCTGGGATCAAGGCCACATATTCCTCTCCCTCCTGCACCTCCAACACCCCTCCCTGCAGAGGCAGAAATGAATAGGAACCAGAATGCCAGGGTTTCAAAGCGGCCGCCCATGCCTGCTTGCCATTTAAGAAACTTAGGGCAAATCTGAGCCTTGCTGTTATCTGTGGACCGGTGACGGTGAAACTAAGCCCACAGGCCTATTGTGAGGATAACTGAGGTAACGGCTTAGTCTGTGGCTGGGGACTCAATCTAGATTTGCTATGACAATTATTACTGATTCAAAAGGAGCCATGATCCCAATTTCTGATTGTGCCCCCAGCTCAGTGTGTCCTGGAGCAGAACGTCAATCCTTTCTGGGCACTGGTGACTTCCTTCATAAAACGAGCAGCACCCGGAGCATGGGCGTGCTCAGCAGTGCGGGGGAGGGGCTAGAAGGAATTTAAGCTGGGTGATCTGAGCAGTTTCAACGATGCCAGGCTCAGGATGACAGGGCAGGTAAGGGAGGCACACCTTTGTGGGACAAGGGGACCTCTGACAGATTCTCGCTGCTGTCAGGGGAAGAGTTGATTCGGCTGCTCAGGCTGACCAGGCTGTCCTGAGTGGGCGCCTGTGGGGTGAAGTGATTGGGAAGAGAAAGGCATTGAACACAGCAGAGACCCGATGCTCCCGCCTCTGGTCCCCCGCCGGCAAGCAGTAGAGCCCGTGGGGCTGGCGGGACTCAGTGCTCACCTCCTGGGTCACCAGGCTGCCGATCTGGATGGGAGGTGGGGTGGGCACAGATGAGCTCTTCACCTGCCAGGCCCGAGGACTGGCCTTGAACATGCGCTTGGCTTCACTGAGGTTGGCAGAGGAGGACGGACATTCGTTGACCAGGCTGGTCCCATGGAAGTCCCACCCTCACCCGAGAGAGAACTATTTTTGCGAAGGGAGGTCCTGGCTCCAAACCTCCCTTTTGTTCCTGCTCCATCTTCCCCAGGGGGCCCTGGTCTGGTTTGGCAGCCCCGGGACATGCCACACAGCCTGTGGTGGCTCAGGCAGGCGGGATGGCGGGATGGCGGGAAGCGGGTCCCGGTCTCACCTTTCCGTGCTGAGGGGTGGGAGGAGGCTGTTCTGCAGGTGTTGGGCTTCAGAGCTCAGCGTCTTCACGCTCTCCTGGTCAGACTCCGGGGTCAGTGTGGCTACTGCGGGGGTAATTTTGGGCAAGGAGCTCTCCTGGGAAGGTGGGCCAGGGGTGGACAGTCAGAAGACTTAGTCCTGGACCAGATACCAGCGCAGGGTGGCAAAGGCACATAGGGAGACCAGGGAGGTAACGTGGGCTGGGAGCACCAGCGGGTAATGGGTTTGTGTTCTGGGGCCCAAGGGATAAGCTGTGGCTGCTAAGCACCCCTAGTGGCACCTCCAGATAGCTTGGTCTCCTGGGAAGGTATCTGGGGCCATCTGTTTTGTCTCGGATGGCCAGCCCTGACCCTCAGACCCTGGGTGCCAGAGAAGAATGCCCTGGGACAGGGACTTTCCTCAGGTTTGGCCAGGCTTTGGATGGGGGTAAGAAGCAAAGGGGGTTAGCCCCCTGGGGTAGCAGCCAGCCTGGTCCCATCGCCAGGCACTGCTTTGGGCATCAGCCCACCTGCAAGGCCCTGGAGGCCACGCGGTCCATGATGGTGGCCCGCTCCAGGCCACCCTCCTCCAGCTCCCGCAGGAAGACTTCGTAGAGCTCCTCCAGGTGTTGGGGCACAGCCAGGTTGTAGTCTGCTGGGGGAGGAGCGGGGCTCAGGCGTGCCCTCGGACCCGCCGGGGCTCAGTGGGGCCTGCGGGTGGCGCCGAGGCCCCGGGCCTACCGTCGATGACCTGCCGCTGGCCCTGGATGATCTCCTCGCAGAGGCTGCGGTGCTGCTCCAGGCGGCGCACGGCCTCGCGGCGGTGGCGGAGCGCGCCGTCGCGGAGCAGCGCGTGCGACTGCATCTCGGTGTTCGCCACCTCCAGCTCGTGCACGCGGCACAGCAGGCTGAGCACCTCGCGCTGCTCCTCCGAGCCGATGCGCCGCGGCAGCGTCTCCTCCAGGCGGCGGCCGCGTGCGCGCAGCTCGCGGCAGCGCTGCTCCAGCGCCCCCTGGGGGGCGGCGCGGGGTCAGCGCCAGGCAGCGGGCAAGGGGCCGCCCAGCCTGTCCGCGCCCCTCCAGCCCCTGGGCTCTGAGCTGCGGGCTGAAGCTCCATTCCCACGCCCACCCTTGGAGCCGCATCTTGGGCCTTGTGACTTGGAGCTGCTCCTACGTGGCCCTTTCTTGCGGCCCTGACCACACTTCACCCCTCAAACCCAGCCCATCTGATGTCCTTAGGGCTCGTGGAACCCCGAAGCCCCCTGGTTTGGGTACGCTCCAGAAGAGAAGGCAAAGATCTGATTGCAATGCTGCCTACCATTGTTCTGAGTCCTTGGCGTGTGGAAGGCATTTATTTACTCTTCCCTGCGACCCCACTAGGGCTGTACCAGGCCTCCTCCCCTGTTACAGGTGAAGAACTTGAGGCGCAAAGAGGTTGCTAAGGCACTTAGCAAGGTCACATGGGATTTGTGGCGGGAGCGCGCCCTGTCCCCAGCCCGTGGGCACCTTCTGCTTGTGCAGCTCCTTCTGCTGGCCCACCAGGGCGGCGATGCTCTCCCGGGCTGAGGCCACCTCCGGGGGCTCCAGGATGTCTGGCTGGTCGTCGCCGGTGTCCGAGTCCTTCTCACTGTCGTCCTTGGTGTAGGATTCCTTCTGCTGCTCCCCCTCCATTTCAGTGTCCTGCGGGACTTCTCATGCTCCCAGCTGCCACAGCCACGCCCCCAGGGAGACACGGGGTTCAGGCCGTGGGAGACGGGGCGCCGTGGGCACCTGCAGTTCGCAGCCCCTCCGTTCCGGGCGCAGGGCTGGGCCCGGGAGGGTGCTGGGGCGGGGGTGCTCACCCAGCGATGGTGAGCAGGTGGCGGGAGGTGTCGATCTGGACCTCCATGGCGTGGTTCTCCAGCTCCAGGAGGCGTCTCCGCACGTCCATCTGCTCCTGGAAGGCGCTGACGAGCTGCTCCCGCAGCGGTCCCATGCTGGCCTGCTCATCCTGCCCGCTGTGCTGTTGGACCTCGGCTGCCCATCAGATGGGGTGTGGGGGAGCTCAGCAAAGAAGGAAGCTTCAGGCCAGGACAGTCTGGGCACGCCTGGGGCCCTCCCCTCCCTTTCTTTGCAAACCACTTTTTTTTTTGGTCCAACCGCCTCCTCTAGAAAGACCTCCTAGATTACTACCTCCTTCCACACCCCACTTCCACATTGAGTCTTCAGGCGTGGCCCAAAGGGGATCCTCAGCTACCTCGGTGTGAACCGGGCTTCCGCGAGCCTTTACAGCACCTTGGTGTCAACTATAAGAAGGAGCCCTTAGACACTTTACTGCCACCTGTTGGAAAACCACCATTGCATATACACAAGTCTCTCGGAGAATGTTCGCCTTAGGGCGATGCTGAGCTCGGCCTCCCTGCCTGCAGCCCTGAGGGTGATGTCCGACACCGCTCAACGCTCCCCTGTCTCTCACTCGCGTGATCCCACCTCACCTGGAGATCACGCTTCCATTTCATGGTCGAAGGACAGAAGGCTCAGAGCAGTCGAGTGACTGTCCCAAGGCTACCCAGCCAGAGTCTGGATTTGAACCCAGCACGGCCTGCCCCCAGAGCAGTTTGAGACGGCCTGGGAGGGCTGAGGGAGATGCGTTCCCACTAACGTGGACGCCCCCCCCCACACACACACACCTTGGATGTGGCGAATGTCGCTCCGCTCCAGCCGTCCCTGAGCCTGGCCTCGCCCACCCTGCTCGTCGATCTTGCACTTGAGCCTCTGGATCTCGCCCCGCAGGTCGGCGATGATGCTGGTGTACTGGGCGATGTGGTAGGAGACACTGAGCAGGTTCTGCTTCACCTGTAGGGAGCACGGGATGCGGGCAGAGGAGGTACGGTCACCCTGGGCGCCAGAGCCTGCCTGCGGGGTCTTCCCTCTCTCTTCATCCCCCCTGCCCCCCCCCACCCAGCCTGTCTGGATGCCAGTAACAACCTTCTTGCTTCCAATCCCACGGCCTGTGATAGAGGCACGCCCCGAAAACGCTGCTCCCCCTGCTCAACCTTCACCTGCTGCTGAAGGCATCTCCCACCTCCCCCCATCTCCGCATCCGCATATTTTCTTTCTGCTCGCTGTTCCTTCATGAACATTCTGCTCTGCTCGAGGCACCATCCTGCCCTCCCATCCCCCCACCCCCCGCCCCGCCACAGACACCAGCTCCTTCCTGCCTTTGGAACCTCCACCCTCACTGCTCCTTCTCTTCCTGACTGTCCTCCCCACCCTTCGGGGTCCCACCGGCGGTCCCCAGAGAGCTCCATGGGATCCCACCAGCCCACCGACCGTTGGCGTCATTTACCTGCTATTAATAATATCCTGAACTATCAGTCAACTGCTTCAAGGACATGTCTCCGCCCCCATTAAGTCCCTTGAGGGTTGGAATAGAACCTAAAGCCACCTGGAATGGTGGCTGGGAAACTGTAGTGTGGGGACAATGCTCCTATCTTATTTTTATCCGTTCCCGCCCCTCCACAGGCACAGGTCGAAATCGATTTCCTGATAGTGGGAACAATGCCAGCGCCATCACCACCCAGCTGGGAAGTCACTTAACGTCTTTCGGCCTCATTTTCCTAAACTGTGAAATGGGGACAGTGGTACCTCCTGCCTCTTTGAGAAGCACATGTGATGACACGTTAAAGGCTCCCGTTTCTCACGCTATCCGATGAGGTGCTTTGCAAATGTAAATGTCTAGACTGAGTGAGCACAGGCCATAAAGAAGGGGACCCTTGGGAGCCGTGGGCTTCCTGGCAGGCAAGCGGGCGTTGAGGGTGCAGGGAGGGGGCACAGGGGTGACGTCTGACTGGGGGACGAGGCCCGTGCAGTGGTGGCTGGTTCCGGAGAGAGTGGGGAGGAGCGGCAGGGTCTGGAGTCAGGCCGGGGCCGAATCCTGGCCCAGGAAGGTGCACCCTTGGGGGACAGAGCAGGCCCTCACCCTGGTCTTGATGTTCTTGGCCCGGCCAGCGTAGGTCAGGGTGTTCCGGGACTCCTCAAAGGCACTGCTCGCGGGGCTGATGTGGGCGATCATCACCGTGCGGCTATTCCCGCCGAGGGAGTCCTGGACGGGGGCAGGGCGGGCCTGGGGTCAGCGGGGGCCTGCCACCCGCGACCCTGCGCCTGCCGGGCTGGTCCCGATGTCCTCATGGTGTGCATCCTCTCTCCCTCTGTCACACACGCACACACGCGGACCCCTGAGTCCCGATCACCCCTCCCCCACTCCCACACCCACTTCCCACATCCAGTTTCTTCCCCAAAGTTCAAATTTTGAAAATTTCAAGTATCCTGGTCAGGATCTCATGGCTTTTTAAAAAATATATATAATAAAAAATATTTATTTAAATTAGTTTCAAGTATGCATTGGTTAGACATCTATATAGTTCATAAAACGATCCCCCCAATTGCTCCCTCCCTCCCCTGGCCCTCCACCCAGCCAGCATATTAATGCTGACTGCATCCCGTGCCGTGCTCCCCATTCCCACGCCCAACTATTAACTACGAATTTGTACTTCTTTAACTCTTCACCCCATTCTCCCAGCCCCCCAACTCCACCTCCCCTCCGTCCGTCACCAAACTGTCCACTGTATTTGTGAGTCTGTTTTCGATTAGTTTGGTCTTTTTGTTCCTTAGATACCGCATATAAGTGAAACCACACGGTATTTATCTTTCTCTGATTTATTTCACTCAGCATAAGAACCTCTAGGTCCATCCATGTTGTTGCCAACGGTAGGATTTCATTTTTTTTAATGGCTGAGTCCTGGTTTTTTCTTTCCTTCCTTTCATACAAGATAACAAGGAAAAGCAGCAGCCACGGGAGACTGGGAACCCACCCCCACCCCGGGCCCGTCCCTCCTTCCTCCTGTCACCTCTGGCCCCAGGGTCCCCCTTGCCAACTGCCGATGGCACTGTTGTTTTGGCTGGAGTGAGGGATAGGAAAACCTCGGTCTGAAGGCTGGACTTGGCCTGTGGCCACCCTTTCCCTTGCCCTGAGCTTGACCGTGCCCTGGAGAGCGATGCGGCTGAGTGCCCTTGCACAAGCTCCTCACCTCTTTAATCCTCAGCCTCCACGTTTTTTAAAACGGCAGTAATGGTGTCACTGTCCCTACCTCCCAGCTCGTGGACGCAGTGACGATGGATGGCAGGCCGAGGGCAGGCGTTGGGTGCACTGCGGCTATGATATTCCACCAGACAGACCCGGGTCTGGATCCTGCCTCCAACACTCACACTACTGAGAGACCTTGGGAGGGCTACTTTGCCTCGTGGTGCCTCAGTTTCCCCATCTGCAAATGGAAATACTAATCCCCCTAACTCACGGAGTCACTGACGGCATGAAGGGAGCCCGTGGGGTGAAGCACTGACCATGGCCCAGATAGAACCACTTCCCCAAACAGCGGATGGTGAGCCACGGCGCCGGTACCTTTAGGAGCCGGGTGAGCTTGCTGTCACGGTAGTTGATGTACTTGTTGCTGCTCCGGTCGCTAAGGGCGTTGATGCAATTGCCCAGGGCCAGCAGGGAGCGGTTGATGTGGGCCCCCTCTTTCATGCGCTGCCCACGGTTCTGTGTCTGGGGGCAAGCAGGGGGCATAACTGTGGCCTTAGGGGGCAGGGGAGGGGGTAGGTCATGGCCAATGTCTTTTGTATCCTGGGTTATAAACTCCTCCCTCTCCCTCAGGGCTCTGAAAGGTAGAGATGGCCTAGGGCCCGGCTCTTCCCTCCTCCCGAGCATTCCAGAAAGCAGGAGAGTGAGAAGGCCTTCGAAAGCCAGGGACTGAAGGCTTCTGAGCAGAGCCGGCTTCTTTGTCTCCCCCTGCGCTGGCTCCCAGCAGGGCGTAGCACAGAACGGGGTGGCAGGAGGTGGTGGCTTCGCAGGCAGCTCGGCGCGTGCCAGGGTGGGGGTGGGGGGACCACAGGCAAGTGGCTCTAGAGGCCGTCCCAGGCTTCGGGGAGGCAGGAGGACATGTGTGCACGTGTGCGTAGTCAGTGTGACGGCACGTGTGCGAAAGAGGGCGTGAGGGTGGGAGTGTGTGTCCCTGTGAGTGTGTATGGGTGTGAGCGTGTGTGTGTGTGTGTGTGTATGTGTGTGTTGGAGGGTGGGCTCCTCCCCTTTCCTTGGGCCCTCAGATCAATGTCAAGGCCGAGGCGGCTCTGCCCACAGCTAATCACAGGAGGCGCGTCTGCCCAGGCTTTCGAAGCTGGGACACGCTTGCTCCAGCGGCGGCGGGGCACACGCTCTGCCCACTGCTGCTCCCCCACTGCACCCCCTCCGGGAAGCCCTCAGGCCTGACCGGAAGACGAGGTGTGTTCCTCCGACCCCATAGGTTCAAACACGAAAGCCCGTTAATTCTCCCTGGCCTTTGTCCTGTTCCTTGCATTTGCTTCAGTACTAACAGAGACATCGCCCGGCCTCGTGGGTCAGGTGACCACGAAACCTCCGTTTGCCCACAGGAAGGGATGCTGGGCCTACACTTGCTGGGTGGCACTGTTAGCCCAAGGCCAAAGAGCCAGGCCTGCAGGGTTGGTGGCGGGGAACAAATGCCGAGAAATGGGTGATGGACTTTCTTTTCTCCCTGATGTGGCTGGCGGGGCCCTATCCCAGGCTCCCGGGGCCCCCCAGTCAGGGACTATTTGAGCTCCTCATCTGGGCCCATTCATTCTCTCGCCTGCTCCCCGCTCCTCTGCAGCCAGTTCCCTTCCCTGGATAAACCCCCAGCCTCCCCCGCCCCTTCCCATGAAGGCCCCCCAGGGATGCTTCCCCAGGATGCCGCCCCCACCCCCCCTCCTCTGCCACATCCCACAGTCCCTGGCCCTGGGGGCCCTCTCATCTTCACCCTCCCCGATGGCCCCCACCCCCGGGGAGCCGGGAAGCTAGCATCCTTGACCTCCCCCACCCGAAACCCTGTTCTCCCCAGTCCTGGCATCCCCGCCCCCACCCCGTGGCTGTCCCGAGCCGTGGGGGCGCCCGCCTCACCTGGGAGGCGCGCCCGGGGCCCGCCAGGTCAATCAATGAACAGGCGGCCCTGCCGCACCTCCTGCAGGACGCTCTTGACGCGGCTGCGCTGGCGCACGGCCACCTGGAGCACCGCGTGGGAGCGCGAAGATGTCCGGTTGGCTGCCGTGGGCTCCTGGGTCCGCTGCCGGTTCCCCTTCACCAGCAGCTGCATTATCTGGGGAGGGGGGGGGCAGAGGGGAGGGAGGGGAGCCACTTCTGGGGACCAGTGGGGAAGCTCTCGCAGGTTGACAAGTGGCCCAGGCGGGGTGGGCTGGTTGGCTCCTGCGTGTGGGGGTCTGGGGGAGGCAGGATCCCTATGTAAGCAGGGAGGCTGGTTTCCGGGCTGTCCCTCGGGGTTTGCATGGCTGCGGGGCACGGACGCGGGGGCGAGAGTCCCCTGCTTGCTGTCGTACGGTATCCTTCGTGTCTGCCCCGGCTCGAGCTGAGTGGGCAGCTGCACCCTGGCTACGTAGGGTTCTCTGCCCCCTCCTTCCCCCTCAGGGCTCAGCATCCCCCTCTGTGGCCCGGGCTGGCCCCACGAGACTTGCCTCTTTGGCATTGATGGTGGAGACCTCGGTGATTCCGGCCACCTGGATCACCCCTTTGGCGTCCTCCCTCAGCTCCAGGTACCCCAGGGCAGGGTTCAGCAGGTCCCGGATCATCTCATTGTAGATCTGACGGGACAGGCGGGCAACAGGTACAAAAGGGAGACTGAGGACAGGCGGTCGAGGCAAGGGCTAGGTTCCCCAGGCCTCCCGAGTGAGAAGGGCACAGCAGTCCATAGGTGGGGATGGGCGCTTCAGCGTCCACAGGAGACCGTCAAGCTGCCCGAACATGGCGTCCAAACCAAGTGGGGCTCCCTTCGCAGGCAGGCAGGACACTGGGCAGAGGATGGGGACCTGACTGAGGGCCAGCCCTGCTTGTTGCTAGGCAACCTTAGGCCATTTCTCCCCCTCCCCCATACCAAGTGGGGGCATTAGCAGCAGGTCGGGGAAGCGGCTGCTGGCAGCGATGCCTCGCTGCCCTTCCTGATCTGTCGCCCAGGAGATTATCAGCTCCTGGAGGGAGCAGAAGAGGCCGAGAGCCAGATGGAGTCCAGCCCACTAGCTCTCCTGCTTCTTCTGGCTTCGGCATGCCTGCCTCCGCCAGCCCTTCACTGCCTGGGGGCTGTGCTCCCACAGGTGGGCACCGGGGGCTGTGGCTCGGGCAGGCTCAAGCCTGTCCATGTACGTTCAGTTCTCCCCCCACGTGCATGGAGGCCCTAGAGGTGGCCTGGCAGGGCCGGCTTTAAGGAATGGACCCGTGAGGATGGCCAGGCAGGGAGGGAGGCTAAGCCTGTGCCCAGTGACAAGGCTGTTTTGGAGTCTGGGACAATGAGCTGGGCTTGGCTTTAAAGCCACGGGGTCCTGAGTTTAAACGCTTGCTCCCCCACTTACTACGTGACATTGGCCTAGTTGCCTAACGTCTCTGAGCCGTAGGTTTTGTGAGTGGGACAGCAGTGTGTGGGGGATGGCAGCCATGATGCGCGCTCCAGGACACAGCCCCGTGACCTGGCCCCAGAGGGGCCGGCCAGCCCTGTCCTAGGGGCCCCTTGTCCAAGCCGGTGTGGGGGGAGCGCTCACCTCCAGGTAGGACATGGACACCTCATATTCCATGTCACTACTGGTCTCCTCGATGGCACGGAAGAGGTCGTTGAGGGTCCGGACGTAGATGCCGGGCTCACGGTCTGTGCCCAGCATGGTGTACGTTTTCCCACAGCCTGGGGCGGGGCAGGGGGCGGGTGAGCAGGGTGGGCCGGTAGCGTGCACACCTGGGTGCATTCTCAAGGCTGGACCACCACCCCCTCCCCAGATGGCAGGAAAGTGGGGAGCGGGGAGGATGGTGTCTTTGGCTGTGGATGGAGCCCTGGGCCCTAGGCTGGATGGGGCCTCAGGGCCCTAGGCTGGGATTTGGGTTGGGCATATCCTTTGTTCCTGCCCAAGCTGGAGCCGGATTAGCTCTCTGATGGAGGGCAAGGGGACGATGGGCATACAGTCCTCTCCCATCACCTGGGCACCTCCTCACCTGTGGGGCCATAGGCAAAGACAGTGGCATTGTAGCCTGATATCACGCCTTTGATGAGGCTCTTGGTGGTGGCCTGATACACCATCTCCTGCACGGAAGAGACCCATTAGGGGCCTGGGACACGGGCAGGGCAGGGCACGCATGCCCACTGGCATGTCCTGGCCCCCAACGGGAGCCGTTTCTGCTCCCAGAGCCCTCAGCCCCAGAGAAGTGGGGGTGGGGGGTGGGGGATGGACGTCTCTGCTTTCGCCCCACGGGGGGATGCCAGCCTGCAAGAGAGCTCGGGACACCTGAGATGCCTACTCCCGCAGCTGGCTCCCGGTCCCCCAGCCCCGAGGATGCATTACACCTGCTCCTGGGCGTCCCACAGATGGGCACGATGAGGGACCTGGGAGGGTGTCAGCTTCCCTGAGACTCTTTCTTCTTCAAGTGCCCTCCTCCAGCCGCCATCGGGTCAGCTGTGGGGTGCGCTGTGTGGGGACCTGTGTCAGGCGACGTGTGCACATCGACCCGGATGTGTGTGCGCCATGCAGGCACCTGCACACTTGTGCCATGGGGACATGGGAGGGCGGGAGCCAGGGAGTGAGTGGTGGGAGGAAGGGTGAGGGTCAGTGGTAGGTCCCCTGAGGGCTTCCTTCTGCGTGGGGCAAAGGTGACCCCCAGGCCCAGGTGTTCCCAGACCCAGGTGCCCTCTCACCTGGGTGGCAGTGAAGTCAAAGGCCACATCAAACAGGTAGGACTTCTCCCGGGAGCGGTGAGCCCGCAGGATGTCATCAGGGTCCTCCATGGGGTCCATGAGAACCACCATCTGCAAGGTCCCCAGACAGGCCGGTTGTCACCCAGGAACCCCAGGCCCACACTGACCTCACCCCTCCTCACTCAGGACGCAGGCCAGGGGTGGGAAGGGCCAGAAGCCAGGGGTCCAAGGCCAGGTCCTGCTAGAGGTCCCGGAGCTGGGCAGCCCCAGACCCCTGAGCCCCGGGCCCGGCCCTGCCCCCAGCAACTCCCAGGCTCCAGTCTGGGCGCTTGGCCCTGGATTCCTAAAAGAGAGGCCTCTCTGAGAACTGGCAGTGCCCGAAGGAGCCGAGAGCACATGGCACCCCAAGCCACCAGATTCGGTCCCCTCCCTCTAATTGCAAGACCACACCCCATGCGCCCCCCACCCCACCCCAAAGGAGGAGCAGCAGTAACAACAGCTTGCGTTTATCAAGCATTTATTTTGCACGGGGACCTATTTTGAGCACTTCAGGGACACTGACTCCTTCAATCCCTCGCCAGGCTGGGCGGTGAGGCCGCTGCCATTCCCACCTCACAGATGAGAAGATCAGGGCCTGAGGCGGCGACGCGCCCAAGCTCCCCCACTAGCGAGTGGGGGAACAGGTAGGAGTCCAACCGGGATCTGGGCTCAAAGGTCGCAGACTCTCTACCACCGCACTGCAGCCGTGAGGCACTGGGACCCTGCCCTCCCCTCCTGCCTCACCCCGCCTCAGCTAGCGGGAGGCCCAGGCCCGGGAGGGCTGTAGCCTTGGGACTGCCACCAGACTCTCCGCAGCATCCTGTGGGTACCCTGATATCACCTCCTCCTTACACACCGGGGCTCATGCATCCAAACTGGCCTAAGACCCTCGGGGGCCCCACACGGCCCTCCTCTGGGATCCTCCATGGAGCGGGGAGGAGGAAGGGGGATTCCAGGTAAGCCAGTTGGAGGGGACAGCTCCAGACTGGCTGGGCTGGGGATCTGTGCAGGGAAGGAATGAGGTCACTGGCTTAGGCCCCCCACAGCTTGCCAAAGGCTGGCAGGTCACAGTATGCTGAGCACAAGTCATCGGGGCCTGCACTGTTACTCAGGGTGCCTGTCTGTCCCCAGCCACCTCCTCTGGGCTTCAGCTCCACTGCCCTATAAGCCTCTACCAGGATCCAGTTCCTGTCTCAGGCCCTAAAGCCAGCAGCAAGAGTCTTGATCAAGTTTCAGACCCAACTGAAGATAAACCCACCAGCAAGTCCCAGCACGGGTCCCGGTGAGATGCAACGAGAACCCGACCAGTCACACTGGTTTTCACCAGTCAGATGCCAGTGTGGACACAGGCAGGGCCTTAGGGTCACCCTCTGGGGGCCTTCGGCGCAGGGGAGAGGGAGCGGCATGCACTGATGCCCATCGCCCACCGATCACCTTCTAACACCTCCCGGCGCTGCCAAGCTCATGGCCCCTGGCATTTTGTTCCTTTGAAACCCAGGCTCCAGAATCAATGCATTGTCAGCGTGGCGGCCATGATCCCCTCTCAAAACGAGGCTTTGTCCGGTCTCCCTGCATCTGTCGGTCCCAGCCCATGCCCCTCCCTCCAGAGCATCGCCCCCTTCCCTGTCCACTCTGGCACACAATGGGCCCTGTGCCCTCTGCCAGGTGAACTGGACACGAGCCACAGGGCGCTGGGCAGGGGTGCTCCGGGCTGCCACGGAGCCACACAGGGAGTCAGGTCAGAAGAACAACGTTGGCTGGGCACCTTCTATGGACCAGGTTAAGCGGGTCCCCGGAGAGACAGAGCGAGGTGTGCTTTCCTGCCTCCGGCCCTCACCGCTGAGCAGGGAGCAGATCATTTTTAATAACAAGTGCCAGACTACAGGAGGCAATGGAGCAGAGAGGAGAGGCTAGGGAAGGCTTCCTGGAAGAGGTGGCACCTGCACTGAGCCTTAAAGGACGAGCAGGATTGGCTGAGAGATGTGAGGTGAGAGGAGGTGAGAGGCAGGCCACGGGCAACAGGTCTCAGCTCAGAACCACCGGGGATTCTTGTGAGCAAGGCAGAGCTGGGGAGCGCGCCGAGAAAATTTCTCTCCTGTCTTCACAGCCAGGAATCTCCAGATCACGGGCCCAGCACGGCCACAGAGGCGAGATGTCTGGGCCCCTCTGGGAGCTCATGCTGGCCTCCGTTCTGGGAGGCTGCTGTACGCCCTCAAGACTCCCCCTAACTGTCACCCTGGCTGGCACCCAGAATGTGCCCAAGGCATGTTTGCTGAGTAAAGCTGCCCTGCCCCTGGGGGAGCTTGGAGCGTGCCAGGCTTTGCACACATTTTCTGCCTTTCTCTGAACACTCGTAGCATCGCAGGGTTAAGAGGAGGATTCAGGTCTACGGCCATGCCACCCTGAACCAGCCCGATCCCGTCCGATCTCGGAAGCTAAGCAGTAGTCGGGCCTGGTTAGTACGTGGATGGGAGACCACCTAGGAGGACCAGGTGCTGTAGGCGTAAGAAATAAAAAATAATAATAATAATAATAAGGGATTGTAAGCTGACAAGGTCCTTGTGATCAGTGAGGTCAACCAAGGGTTGCCTCGCCTAAAAAAATAAATTAATTAAATACATAAATAAAAATATTAAAAAAAGAGAGAGAGAGAGAGAGAGGTTTCGGACGGTGATGTACCTGCCACAGGGAGCCGCTCTGACTCAGAGCCGCCTGGTTCCAGGACGTGGGCTCCTCACACCAGGCCGCCTGCCCCTGCCTCTCCGGCGAACGTGTGGGCCAGCACGGCCCGGCTGGGCCCCTGCCCGTCTGTTTGGGCTGCGATGTGCCCTCCCCCACATCGGGTTGTGGAAATCCTAACCTTGACTGCGTCAGAATGTGACTGTGCTGGGAAACAGGGTCGTTACAGAAGTGATGAGTTAAGTTAGCGTATGGTCCTACAGGAGCAGGGTGAGTGCCAGTCCAGGGTGACCGATGTCCTCAGAACGGGAAACTGGGACACGGGCACGCCTGGAGGGGACGCTGCGTGAAGACGCTCAGGGAGCGGATGGCCGTCTGCAGGCCAGGCAGAGGGGCCTGGAACCCACTTCCCCGTCACAGCCTCAGAAGCCAGGACCACGGAAGGACAGATTTCTGTGGCTCCAGCCGCCCCTCTGTGGCACCTTGTGACAGCATTCTCAAGGACGGATGCGCCACCCAGGCCGGCTTGCCTGCTGCAGGAAGGTGGGTGTGGGCTGCCCGACCCCGGGCAGGTGGGCCCGAGGCCGGCCCCTCCCTCAGCCCCAAGGTGGTGGGCTCGGCACTGGCTTTCTCCTTCACAATTTTCATGCCCGTGGCCCTCTGGGCATCTGCCTCTGGGAGGTTTCAATGGGGACGTTGCTCATACAGGACGCACGGGGGTCTCCCCAATGCTGGCGAGGGGGTGGGTGGCGAGGCTGGGGTGGGGAAGGGAGGCAGCTTCGCCGGGGTCGGGGGCTGGTCCCGCAGTCCCAGGCCTCCTACCTCCGCAGAGGCCCAGCCCGCTGGCCTCACTCCCACACTTGCTCTTAATTCAGAGCGGATGCTGACCTTTCCACAGGCCCAGACTTTGAGCCCTGGAAACCCAAGATCCGCTAGGGAAGTAGGAGGCCTCAGGCCAGCGGAGAGTGTCTAACCTGTGAACTGTGACCTGTGCCCCTATGAGGGACCAGGCCAGCCTTCAGCATCTCCTGGGTGGAAATGCCTAGAAGGACGCCTGTCAGGAGTCCTTCCTGTTGCATCCCCTCAGGCTGCCGGTGCGTTGAGCAACTTCGCAGTTAGAACCGGCTTCTTTCGGGTCCCCAAATGGCCAAGCCTAGGCCAGGGCTTCTCAGGCGTCCTGTGCACAGATGCCACAAGGACAACCTCCTCCCAGTTGGGACACTCCCAAATGTCCCCCGAGGAGCAAAACCGAGAACCTCTGACGTAGATAGACTCTTCCTCCAAGACTCAGCCGCCAAGACTGCCCGCGAAGACCCCCAGGGAGGAGGGGCCGCCAGGGGGGTTCAGGCTCGACACTGCTGTATGACCTTGAGGAAACTGTATCACCTCTCTGCGCCTCAAGCTCTCCCAGGCTGGGAGTCGGGGGGACCAACAGGGCTGCAGTCGCCTTGAGGGGAGAAATCGCACCGACGCCCCCAGCCGACTCAGGAAGCCCCAGCAGAGAAGCGGAGTCTGGGGAGCCCCAGCCTGGGAGACCAGCCCGGGCCAGGCCCATCGCCCCTTTATACAAGACAAAGCAAAACAAAGCCTAATTCCAGGTGGACATCACTCCCAAATGCTTGTCGTTGTTGTTGTTATGTTTGTTTGTTTTTTCCTTAAGAAGGAGAACGTGTTGCTGGTCAGTTTCTAGCTGTAGATGTGCCATCCTGTGAGTGCTCAAGAAAGACGACTTCGATCCAGGAGGGGCGTCCCTGGGCCCGGTCAGCCTTCAGGCTGAATAGAAAAGCCCACGAAAAAGCCTGCCGAGGTTGTAAAGCCACCAAGACCTTGCTGGCTGCCTGTACAGAGCCGCACCTGACTGTTATCCTGGCAGGTCCCCACATGCCTACAGGACTCTAGGGGCCCCGAGGCCCAGGACGCGGGAAGGTGTGACCTACAGCATAGTCCAGCTCTTCCTCAGAGGCCTCCAGGGAGCTTGTGAAATGCAGGTTCCCAGGCACCGCCCAGATTCACCGAAGCTGCCGTGTTAACTTACACTCTTGCCCCGTAGCCATCCAGACACTAAGTGTAAGAACACCTGATCCTAGCAGCATTAGTCACTGGGAGACCCAGATACCCATCAGCTGATAAATGGATAAGCAAAATGTGGCGTATCCCTAGTGTGGAATATTATTCAGCCACAGAAAGGAAGGCGGCACTGACCCAAGCTACAGTGTAGATCAGCCTCGAACCCATTATACTCGGTGAAGGCAGCCAGACGCCAAGGCCGCACACTGCGCCATCCCGTCGAGAGGAACGAATGTCGAGGAGAAGTGAATCAATCGAGATGGACAGAAGATGAGGGTCGCCTGGGGGCTGGGGAGATGGGTGGGGTGATGGCTCAGGGGCGCGAGGTAAAGCAGCATCCAGATGGTGGGTGGGTAAGGGAGCCCCTCCCCCGGGCAGGCAAGTGGGCTCAAGGCTGGCCGCCCCCCACAGCACTTGGGGTTTCTGCCACTCAGCATCTGTCACCTTATACTTTATTTATCTTTCACAATAGCTTCCCATGTGTGCGGCCCCAGCTCCCCGCACAGAAGCACAGAAGCGCCTGTAATCCTCTCAGCAGCTCGTGGGCTGGGTGGAGCGGGTGACCATCCTGTCTCCTGGTGAGGAAATGGAGACCCAACCCCCAGGAGCACAGCGGGTGACAGGCCTGCTTTGAGTGGATAAAGGCTAATTCCTGGATTATAGGCCTCCTCAGGTGACTGAAATCCTGTAGATAAACAGTCTGGAAGACTGGGAGGGTCAGCGGGCTGTGGGCTTTGTGGGGGGAGAGGAGGCAGCTGTTCCTTTTGGGGGCTTCTGCTTCCACCCTGGAACCTTGGGCCCCGCCGGACTCTCAGGCAGGCCCTCCCCCGCTTCGCCGTCATCAATGGCATCCCAGAGGTGTCTGGTGTCAGGGCCTGGTCTCACCCCAGATTCCACTAGGAGACTGAGCCCCCGCCACATTTTCCAGGAACAATGACATGTGGAGCTGACCATCTGGGGACCCCCGGCCTGAGAGCTCTGGTGCAGGCAGCAGCAAGGCAGCAGGCGGGTCCGGTTTCACTGGGGCCCCAAACCATCTCATATTTTAGCCCTTGAGACAGACTCAAGGGACTGTGTGCCAGGCGCTGGGGTTCGCACGGTGCGCGCCGTAGCCCACATAGGTCTTTGGGGAAGGCATTACACTTCCTGTCCCGAATCGAACCGGGGCCCGAGGACCCTGGGCCTGTCCAGGCACCTGAACCGTCCCTTTCACAAGCCCAGATGCGAACTCTGGCCTCCTCGGAATCCAGCCACACTGGCCTCTTGTCCCCAGAGGACACTTCGCCTGTGGTAGTGCCCTCCTCTGCACAGCCTTGCTGCTACGACCCCACGCGTCCCCAGGAGAATAAGGCCCAGCTGTCCCTAGGACCCGTGACAGTGGCCCGGGCCACTGGGGGAACGCGTCCTCGATCCGCACATCCCCATTCCGGACCCAGCAACTGGCAGGCCGGGGCAGCACCTGCCTCCCGCCGACCACCAAGGGGCTGGGCCCTCCACGCCACCTCAGGCCGCTGCGCTCAGCGGCTCCCCCCCCCCGGGCCTGAGACGGCACCCGCAGGGGCGAAGGACCTCAGTGTGTGTGGGGGGGGAGCTAGGGGGCAAGCGGCAGAGCCCAGGAGCACAGGTCAGAGGAAGCAGCGCTGGGGAGCCCCTGTGGGGACGGGGGCACCTGCACCGTGAAGGCCACACCCCAGGGAGCGGTGGAAGGGCAGGCGGGTGATTCCGCACCCCAAACAGACGTCTCCTTCGAGGAGGCAGGGCGCTGCGTGGGCTGCTTGGGCCCAGCTGGCCCTTCGCCGGGAAGAGACTCCACGGCCATATTGCCCTGGGGACACTCCCAAACTCATCCCACCAGCCCCTGGGGCTCCAAGCCTCAGGAGGAGGAAGGAACAGAGTTAGAGCGGCCAGCTGGCCCCTCCGGAAGGCTGAGAAAGCCTGCACCCTGAGCCTCCCCCAGGACCCGGGCCACAGACAAGCTGTGGGGGTCACTGGAGAGGGGCTGAGGACTGGTCAGTGTGGGAGGCAAGGGAAGTCGGTGGTCCATTTTGCTTCTGGGACTCATGTATCTTCACCTTCTGCTCACCAGGCCAAGGCCGTGCTGGTCAGAGGGATGGAGCAACGGGGGGCCGGCTGGTTTTTCCGAGGCTCCCAGCCTGCCATCTGAGGTGGCTCCTCCCCGCCGCAGGCCAGGCAAGCACACCTTTGAACCCAGTGGGGAGAGGAGTCGCTGAGGCCAGAAGCCTCTCTCTCTCCCTGCAGGGCGTGGAGTCTGTGCGGACAGCCCTGAGCCCACGCTGCCCAGAACACCCTCCCTGCTGCCCAAGCTGACAAAGGAGCAGCCCTGTCGGGACCGGCCGCCCGGATCCTTCTGGGAGGCGCAGCTCGACTCAGTCAGGCCAGACGCTCCCTCTCCACTGGCAGGGACAGAAAGGAGCCAGTGTTCGCAGTGTGTGGGCACACAATGGGCTCTCCCCGGGCCAGAGTGTTTCCATCAGCATCAGTTAATACCTATCGGCCCCCATTCTAGCCGGGGGCCAGGAGCAGCTGAGGGAGAGAGAGAGAGCCATCATTGTCCCAGTCCCGAGGACCTGATATCCTTGGGGACAAGTTGGATAAACAGAGAGTGGCCTTGCCTGGAAGGAGGCTTCCCTTCCGGCGTTCTCTGGCTCGTCATGGCTGGCCTCTCTCGTCAGCTAATCCGGCAGCCCTGGGGACTTTCAGTCACTGGCAGGCGATGGTGACTGACACCCATTAGACTCCTGCTGCATGCCATACCCTGCGGCAGCACTGTGTGTAGAGACCCGCCGGAGACGGCCACAGGATCGTCGCCCGCACTTGGAGACGAGGCCACGGAGCCCTGGAAGCGGCCGGCACGAGGCCCCACACGGGCCAGCGGCAGAACCCACCCTACGCGACCGTTCCGTGCCTTCCTCCCGCTCCTGTTTGGACGGGATCTTCCCAGCCAGGCCCCGCTTTCCCCGAGGTCCTCGAGGAAGGCTACTCTTTACGAGAGGGACCAGAGGAAGAGCCATCAGGAGGCCGGGACCGCCCGGCTCTGCTGTGCCCACCGCTCCACCATCTGAGCTGCAGGGGGAGGACGGTGCAGGCGCCAGCCCTCAGGAGCCCAGGGCCAGGCGGGCGTGGCAGACTGTGCCGGTCACCTCCGGCGTGCTGCCCATGGCCCTCGGGCTTCCTGAGTCGGGCCTGCCAGGCCCAGGCTCAGCAGGTGACCACACGTGCCTTTCTCTGCCTGGCGCGGTGCCGTCCTGACTTCTCTGCCCCACCTGCACACCCTGCTGCCTTGCTGGGCACCGGCACTCAGGCGACGCGAGAGACAGCCGCCGGTGGACGAAGCAAGTGCTCATTCTCGGGCCTCCCCCAGGCTGTGCCACCATAATGCTCCTACTGGGGCAGCTCCTGTCTCTGCTGCCCCGCCACTGCGCCGCATCCCACCCCGGACACACATCCCGGCCCCCGTGGTCCGCAGAGCGGTGGGTCCGGCCCCTGCCCACATCTCCGGTTTCGTTTCACACCCCTCGCCCCTTCTCATCAGTTTCTCCTCAGTTCCCCAAATGCATCACGATCCCTTCGCACCACGGGGCCTTGGCACGTGCAAGCCCCTCTGGTTCAGACCCCCCCCCTCCACACACACACTCCTAATTCTCCCTTCTTCCTCCCCCCTGGTTAAGCTCCAGCATCGTGTCTTCAGGGGGCCCTCCCTGACCCGCGGGACTAGGTCAAGTGCCTCCTTACTTACTACTTTCACAGCACTACACATTTCTCTGCAGGCCTCGTTGCCTGCAAACGCACACGTGTTTGTGATTCATGTCTGGTCTCCCTGCACCGGACGCTAAGGTAACAAAGGGAGGACATGGGCTTTTCTGTTCGTCATAGTTTCCTGACTCCTAACCGTGTCCCCAGCGTGTTGTGGGTACTTAATATTTATTGTCTCCTGTGTAAACAGAGGTGGGACTTGCCCTGCCCACCTCATCATGGTGACATGATTAAGACAGCAAACAGACATCCCAGAAATTGTACGAAACACGAACGCTTTAGCTCCAGACCACATAAATGTGTGTTCTCTGGAAAGTCATGTCATGGGCACGTGGAAGGTGTGTGTGACATTGTTAGGGCTGGACTGAAGGGATCAGGAACCAGGGGACCAGGATCAGGCTAGGGGAGTTTTCAGATCTCTTTAGATTGATCTAGGCAGGCTTCTGGAAGAAGAACCCTGGTTTCCTTGAAGACGTCACCAATTCAGTGTCAGCCTAGAGTTTATGGGTAGAGGAAGGATGGTGTTGCAAGCCACAGGGGCCCTTCCTGTCCCACCAGGTGAGCAGGTGCCTGCCCCCACCAGGTGTGAACAGAGCTCTGCCCTGCCTGCAGTTGCTGGTCACGGCCCCGCGTACCTGCTCGTCCACTTTATGGGCATGAGGGTGGCTCCTTCCTCCAGTTCTGCCACGCTGATGGGCCGGACCCGAAGTGCCACCTGGAGGGAAGGCCAGAGCCCTGAGGTTAGATGTAGGGCTATGGGGGGCACAGAGAAAAGGCCAAGAGGACCCCAGGATTCACCCTGGGCAAGACCCATGAGTCCTCTGTCCAACCATTCTAGGCCTCCATCATCTTAAGGAAAACTCAGTGGTTCATGGGCACTGCCTGGGTCAAGGGCAGTTGGTCCACACAGAATGTGGGCCGCGACTGAGTTTCTGAACTTCCCCAGGAGCCTGTGGCTCAGGGAGAGCCCCGGGGGAGAGAGCTGTCTGCTCCTCCAGACTGCACCAGTCACACGCCCAAATTAAGCGCCTGCAGGTCCGCTGGGCTTTGAACTTGGAGCCCTTGGCACTGGAGCAGCCTGTCTGTGCATCTGTGAACGGTGCCAGGATGGAGCCGGGAGCCCCAGGAGCTCCCCCTCCTCGTCCTAACAGCCTGGGATCATAGTCCTACCTGGGGACCGGCCACGGGCCCCTCCTCTCTCTATTCTCCAGCCACTGGAGACAGTGGGTCTTCACTCTGCTTGGCGAGGCAAGCCATTTTCAAAGAGACACATTCCAAATAGCCCCGGACGTCTTTCCAGAGCCCGGGGCTCTTGAGGGCTGGGGCCGCTTGTCTTTGGAGCAGTGAGCTCGCCCGAGAGGTGGGTGTCTGGGGTCACCGTCATCCTCCAGTTACATCACACCACCCACCTGCTGGGGACAAAGGCCCATTCCCAGATCTCCGAAATTAGAGAGGGGACAGTGGCCTTCTCCCATCACTCTGACTGGCACCACCGATAATCGGGTCTCTGTCTTCAGTCTCTGCCCTGGTCCCCACCCTGTCCCCCCGCACCTTTTCATCTGCAGCAAACTCTAGGGCTGGGGGGCATCTTCGTCGCTTCTGGGACTTCTCGGAAATATTTAGTCCTGACGTACACAGCATCTGTGCTGCAACCCAATAACCAGCCCCCCCCCCGCATGCCAGCTCTTCTGGCACCTGAGGGCTCTCCTCTGCCTCCTTGTGATTCCCAGTCCCCTTACACTCCTGACCCACCCGATCGGGGTACCGCGGTTCACCAGGAAACTCCCACGTGTTTCTCCTCTGGGTAAGGTCAAGCCAGCCCTGCCCTTAACGTTCCTGGATCAGGGAGCAGTCTTGCTCCCAGAGACCCATCTGCACAGGCTCTGGGGATGGGCCCCCCAGCGGGAAGGTGTAAAGGGGGGAAGGGTTGAAGCTGGCCTAACTTTTCAGGCCTGGGCAGATGACCATGATGCCTGCCTCCTGACATTCCGGACTGCGGGAAAGTTGCTTGGGACAGTCTGGTGCCCTCATTCGACTGTCCTTTTAGTGGGGGGTGAGGGGACGGGGCTGCCCTGTTAAGGCCAGCTGGGAGTCTGGGCCACGGATGGGGTCGAGAAGGAAGGGTGATGGGGTCTCACCATGAGTTGCTGGTCCTTGGAGTCCCCACTGTCCTTCATGTTGGAGGGGATGGAGGGGCTCAGGCAGCGACAGCGGGCATGGCCGAGCCGCACCCCCACCGCCGCCGCTGCCGCCGGGTCCCGCTGTCTCGCTTGCTGCGGCTGCCTGACAACCCGAAACCAACAAAGCGCCCGCGGCCAAGGGCGCTGACCGGGAGGCGGGGGCAGAGGGAGGACCCGACGGCGCCTCCCGCCTCCTGCGCCCGCCCTTCCCGCTGAGGCTGAGAGTTGGCTGCCTCCTCCGGGGAGGCGTCCGAGCCTGCGTCGCTCTCCGGGCGAGTGCCCTCCGGTGCGCACTCGCCGCCCTCGGCAGCCCTGCGTCCGCCCGGCCCGCGCGTCGGTTTGGAGCCTCCCCGCGCCCCCGCCCCGGCTCGCGGCCCGGACCCCGCCCCACTGCCCTGCAGGGGGCGCCCTGCAGCCAAGCCGCTCCCTGGCCCTCTGGCCTCGCACATTTGCACCCTGCCTCCCTTCCTGCCTGTGGGTCAGTCTTTCTGTCGCTCCACGCCTCCAGGGCGCCTGCTGGCGGCTGCTGGCTGCCTCGTGTTTCCACGGGCGCTGCGTGCATCGTGGCTGTGGCTGGTGTCTCTGCCATGTCTGTTCCCTGTGTCCAATGACAGAAGGGGTAAAGAGTTGTCTCTTTGCCCAGGCCGCCTACCTGGGTGGCGTGGGAGAGCACTTACAGTACACTGAAGAGCCCCCTTCAGTGTACCCCACTGGCCAACGGGGTCTCTGGGTAACCCAGAAGCTAGCACAAGATGGTTGGGTCTGGGTGCCCCTGGCTCCCTGCCTGCTGGAGGAGCCAGGATACCGTGCAAGAAAGTGTGGGCTGAACGCTCCAGTCTCCACTGCCGGTGAGAATAACAGCGATTGGACCCTCAGGGCGCATGGTGGAACGATTCCTGGCCTCGGGGGGCCCTTGGAAAACAGGATTCTAGTCCCAGCTCTGCATCCAACTTGCCAAACTACCTGGAGCAGGTGTTTCCTGCCCCCTCTGGGCCTTGGTTTCCTGGGTGATGGTGGAGCTTCTCCTGCTTCCGACGGCCCCTGTTTTTTGTCCTCTCCTGCCCCCACTGCCACTGAACAAGGGGGTCCCCCGCCCCCTGCAAAGACCGGGCAAGGGGAGCCAGTGGGGTTCACTTCACAGGGAGGGAGCTGGGTGAGGGAGTGCTTCCCCAGGGGCTGTCTCAGACGGGCTGGCACACATCCAGAGGCAGAGCCTGATGCAGCCTGTGCCCAGGGACTGGCTTCTCCCGCTGCCTGGAGGAACTGGTGTGTTGCAGTCATTAATAAGCTGGGAGCCGCCCGTGGCCTTGGGCTTGATAAATAGATAAACCAAGTGAAGCTTGGTGGAAACCAAACACTCCTGCGGGGTCCGGAGGTTTCTCCTGCTCTCTGGCCCAGGCGGCCCTGAGGCTGCACACCTAGGCCGGCCGGTTTGCGCACAGGTGTGCTGCAATGAGAATCAGGTGAGTTTGAAGATGGATCATTCCGGCAGGAGACCACCTCCCGGCTTACACTTCAAACCCCTGAATCTAACCTACTACGGCCAGCTGCATGGCGCTGCTGATCATTTGAAGCAGAACGATTTTTCTCTGTGCTCCTCCAAGAGCAAAAACTCACCCAGGGTGGCCCAGGGTGGTGAAACTAAGAGGAGCTTCTAAGTGGGTGGTCCCATCCCATCGGATGCAGAGACTCATCACAAAGTCCGGACCCTTCCTCTCCTCCACCCTTTGCCCTTAAACCCCCGAGAGTATGCTCCCAGGCACTGGGGGACTCAGCGCATGCCTTCCCCATGCCTAGAATCTGATCACTCATCCGATCCCATTGCTTCCGTCCACCGCCCCGTCCCCCCGCCCCTGCCCACAGGCCGGGACACCTCGCAGTGCCCCACCACAGCAGCCTGCCCGTTCTACCTTCAGGTCCACGTCCACCTGTCATTGTTCGTTGCCTTCCCCATGGAGACTGCCCTTAGCCTGGAGTCCCGCCTTCCCTGCCTCACCTTGGGCCCGTCCCCTCGTCCGCCCGAGCTCCGGCCGGGCTCATTCTGCATGTCCTGCTCTCGGCAAACACCCCTGGGCTTTGATCCTGCCTCGGTCCTGGATGTCCATCGTCCCCTTGTGTGTCTGGCTCACTCTTCAGGACCCACCCCTCTTACATGTCCCTTCCACTTTGTCTGGCTTTTCCGAGCTCACTGAACTGGCTCTTCGTCCATGTCCCTGAAGTTCCCAGGGGGCGGAAGCTCACGAAAAGGCCACCGCTGTCCGCTCAAGTGTCGATGTCACCCGTGACCATGATCCCCACGGAGCAACGATAGTTTCCGTCAGAGACGTGTGATGTTCTCCCCGCCCCAAACCCACCCGGGGGGCACCCCACTGGATTCCATGAGCTCTGACCACTTCCTAAAGCCCTGTGACCCTCTAGGACCCAAGGGACCACAGCCCCCCTGCTCGTGAGCTGGACATGGCTACTTAGGGCTTGGAGGTGACATGAAAGAGAGCCCATTGGAAACAAGCGTCCACGGAGCATTTTCCTCTTAAGAAGCCCAGCATCCCTCGAGGTTCGGGTTGTAGGTGCTGAGGATGGTGGGTGAGAAACGAGTTCACACAGCATCCTCGTGGCTCCCCCGCTAACCCCCACTTGGCCGTGGGGAGGCTGTCTTGGATGGCCACCAGGTGCCCTACGTCAGGGAGGTAGTAGACACGGAGCAGGCACTTTGAACCCAGTGCGGGGTTATGTTGGCATGTGTTATTTCGTTTCGTCTCCCAGATAACCCCCCAAGGCAGGTAACAGAGGTGCAGACAGGTAAGTGACTCCATAGCCATCGCCCCGTTCCAAGCTGCCATTCTCTCTCACCCGCCATCCCAGCGTCTTTCCAACCACGGGGCCCTCGCCCGGCGATGCCTGCGGGGCCCTCCTCTCCTCTCCCCGCTCATTCCTCAAATGCCATCCCGCCATAGTGGCGCTCTCTGTACCCACAGCGAAGGGTCGGCAGCCCCCGGCAGGTGGCCCGCCTTGGCCAGCACAAGCCCAAAGCCAAAGTTCTACTGTAGCGAAAGAATATCCTCCTTTGGACCTCACCTTCCGGCATCCCACCGAGGGGTCATCAGTGTGCTGAGGCTAACGCGGCAGGAAGCCGCGACTTTCTCCTGGGACGTTTCATTGGGATTAAATTTTCTAAGTCAGGGTTTCTACACCTTGACTCTACTGACATTCAGGGCAGATCATCTCTGTGGTGTGGGCGCACTGCCGGACGTCCAGCAGCACCCCTGCGTATTGAGTGCCACCCTCCAACGAGTTCTGTCACTCCGCCATGTGCCCGGACATTGCCACGTGTCCTGTCGGGAACAGAATCACCTCCAGCTGAAACCGCTACTCTGCGGGCAACTCCGGGCTTCCTGTGTCCTGTGTCCATCACAGGAACCTGTACGGAGGGGGACACACGACATGTGGACGCCCTCTGCCCGGACGCCTCTTCCGGGGAGCCCCGGAAGTGGAGCATGTCTGGGCGTTCGCACTCAGGCCGGGGCTGCGGGCTGACGCTGAGATCTTCCACTCGCTTCCACGGGACTTGGGCAGCTTGCTCCCTGACTCTGTTTCTCACGTGACACATCTGTGACTCAGGGCTGGAAGACGATGATGACAGCACTTCTTCTGGGGCTATTTTGAAGATTAAGTGCCCAATAAATGTGCCCCGCGATGATTATTTTATCAAGGTCGAGCCACAGTGGACACGCAAATGTTTTGGGTTTTTTTTGGGGGGGGGGGACAGGGGTGGCTGGCCCCAGGTCCTTCCCTAATCAGATTTGTGACACAGGCATTTTTAAAAGGCATTTTGGGTCCATGTCAGGGCTACCTGACACCCATTGAATGAACGGTGGTTGGGGACTTCTTCTGGTGCAAAGCTGGTTTGAGGTGACATTTCTAGCAATGGTCACCGAATGCTCTGTTGGACCACAGTTTCAGGCCAGCCCGCTGGAGCCCCACAGGCCCTGCCCAGCGCCTGGTCTACAGGTGACCGATGCGCAGGGTTGGGGCGAGCTGCCCAGCCTTCTGCCCGCTCTGCCCCTCACTCACCCCGGGGGCCTGGGCGAGTCCCCACATCTCTGTCAGAACCTGTGTCCTCTCTGTAAAGATAATCGGAGCGCACACCTTCCAAGGACTTGTAAAAGGATTTACACAAGACAGCGTGAGAAGCTCTCAGCGCAGGCGGCGTAATAAGCACTAAGGGTTAGCGTAGTTGCTATTCATTTAATTTTATAAGAATTCGGAGAACAGAAAGCTTGCAGAGCCCGAGAATAACCAAGCTCGAGTCTCCGATCTACTCTCACCCTCTGGGAGGTAAAGGAGCCTGGAGGAGTTGCCCGGGGAGACATCTCGGAGTGGACGGGCTTTCTGTGCCTGGGTTGTATGTGGACAGGGAGGGTCAGGAAGGGAGGAGCAGTGACCCCCTCGTCCCCCGCCAGCTCTGCCCAGGGCCCCGCCGTGGCTGTGGCAAGCCCAGTGAGGAAAATGACAATGCGAAGGCCCTTGAGAAGCGGAATCGGAGGGACATGCAGGGCCAGGCTGCGTGGGACCTGTGGTGGAGGTGGCCGAGGTGGCCGAGACGGGCCACCCATCTCAGAGGAAAGCCCTGTCCCTTCTCTCTCTCCGAGTGGTCGCGAGGGAATGCTGGGCTCAGTGAGTCGATGTGGGCCTGCGATTTGTGGGTCATGGGGGCTGGGTCCCCTAGTGACACTGTAATGAGGAGCTCAGCCCCCCACTTGTAAAACCAGGGCAGTGCCAAGAGGTGGGAGATGCAGGCACACTGGTGGGGGCGGGGGGCTGCAGGCCAGGCCGGCCTTCTAGGCCGGGTCTCTTCAGCACCCCCTTCTTCTTCCCCTTCTTCTTCTCCCTCCACGTTTTCATCTGTTTCCAGCTTTCGTTGTTTCTGCAAAGGAAAGGGAGCGCTGAATTGTTGGTGGGGGGCAGGCCTCCCCTGTGCCCCGGGAAGTTCACCCCCTGAGGCCAAAAGCAGCCAAAAGGCCGAGGCCTGGGTGCTAGGGCCAAGGCCGCGAGGCCGTGGACGGCGGGCATGGCAGGGGCATCCAACAGGCTCAGGTACAAGTCCTGTTTCTGCCACTTGCTGCCTGGTGACCTCAGCTCACTCCTCCTGAGTCCCACCTGCAAAGTGGACCCGATTATGCAGAGGGCTGTGGCTGAGATGAGACACAGTGTGTGTAAGGACACAGCAGTGCTTTCTAAAGCACTGTCCCCAGAACTTCTGGCCAAGAGCAGAGATCAGGAGAGAGGCAGGAAGTGCGTGGGGACAGAGGGGGAAGGGGTCAAGTTCTGTGACCCTGAAAACCCCTGGAGGCTCAGCTTCTTCGTCTAGTGTGCTCGAGCTGCTGTGAGGAACACCTTTGGGGACCTCCAGCCCAGGAGCAGAGTCTGTGAGCTCCTGCTCTGTGGAAGGCGGCCAATGCGGGCATCGCCTTCCGGAAGGCTGGAGGGCCCAAGGGGTGGGGGATCCTGGGGCTAAGGGTCCAGTCTCGCCTCTGCTATAAATGGAGGGAGCACTCTGCCCCACCTGAACCACACAGAGGATAAAGCCACTCATATCCGAAGACATTCAAAAGCAAAACGTGCCCGTGAAATCACAGCCTGTCCCTAGACCCCGTGAGAGGAAGTCAGAGGTGGCACCACTCAGCCTCGCTGTGTGCTCACCCACCCTCCGTCCCCTGGCCGCTTCCGTCGGTGCCCGTGAACTTGCCCCACAGCTCCTGCACTCAGGGCTGGCCTCCCCAGTGGGTGCCCCGTGCGGTCACACACAACCTGTGCTTACAAGGGCCCACACGTGCTTCCACGGGCTGCTGCCATTGTCTGGAAATGCTCAAGACTTTTCGAACAAGAGGCCTCGCCCTTTCATTTTGCACCCAGACACGGAAGCCGGTCTCGCTACGAGGGCGGACGTGGGCACGCGCTTGCTTGTCCTCCTTTGCCTTCGCTGCTGCTCTTGTGAACTTTCCCATCTTACTGTGGGGCCCTAAAGGCACTGACCTAGACTGGCAAGGTCTTTGTCTTCCTCTGACCCTCGGTACAGAGGAGGGCCTGGAAGGTGACCTGACCGGACACCATCTTTCTAGCTAACTAATCTCCTCGTTTCCTGGATAAAAATTAAGGGACCAAGACGTGGAGCGACTGGCCCAGTTGTGAGAGCTTTCGAGCTGGGGCCGTGGATACGGGAGCTCAGCACAGTTCATCCCTGACACCAGACGGAGCGAGCAGGACGCCCTCCGCACGGCGGCACGGCTGTCACAGCCCCCTCCTCCACGGGCCTCAAGGCTCATGCTTCTCTGACGCCTCACTTAGCCCCATCCTTATTCGGCGGGTCACAGGCATGTCCCAGGCGCCTGCTGTGGTAGGGAGGGAGGGTTCCACAGAGCCTGGAGCACGGCTCCTGCCGACTGGAGGCTGAGGAGTCCTTGGGAGGAAGTGAGTAACTCCTCCCATCTGCCAGATGGACAAATTAAGGTCGGCCTGGTGGGGCTCCTTGCTCAAGGTCACCCAGGAGGTCGGCAAACAGGCGGCCCCCAGGCACCGCGGCTCCCACCCCACCCGCCCGTCCCCTGCTCAAGGCCCCTACGAGCTTGGACTTCTCAAGGCTGCTGCCTCCTTCTTCTTCAGCTCCGAGAAGATGACGTTGAAGAAGTCCTCCTCGGCCTTGCTGACTAGCCCCTCCAGGTCCACGGCGGGCTCCTCCTCCCTCAGCTCCTCGTCCTTGCCCTCCGTCCGGCCTTTCTCCTTCAGCCGCATCTCCCGGTGCTTGGCCTCCAGAATCTTCTCCCGCCGGGTCTCACGCTCAAATATCTGGGGCACACAGAGACAGAGAGGCCCGTGGGAAGAGGGCCGGGGCTCCCAGCACAGGGACCAAACCGGGGTTCCTTGCTCAACTCGAAGCGGCCCCCAAAGAGGTCAGGGCTAATGGCAGAAAGGATGGCTAGATCGGAGGTGGGAACAGGGATGACAAGTCACTTGGTTCCAAGGACAGGGACAACTGTGGGAAGGACGCCCTCTGGAGTTGTGTGACACGGCAGCCCCGAGCCCACGGAGGACCAGCTTGTTGTGGGGGCCACAGTCTCAGGCAGAGCCAGGAGGGTCTCCTGGGTCTCAGCACCAGGGGTTTTCAGCTCCACAGTGTACCCCACAGTTCTGGGGGTGCCTCCAGGGCCACGCACTGGAGTGAGGTGTGGACCGATCTTGGCCCCCAGCGCCCCAGCACCCCTTCCCCAGTCCCATCTGGCCCTCTATTGGCAGTCTCCTAGGCCTTCATGCGACAGATTCTGCTGCAAATATATATATAAAATGCTGCAAATGAGCTAGTTAAACCTTTGATGACCACTGAAAAACTGAAGCCTGGACAGGTAAAGGGATTTGCCACGTAGCTACTGAGTGGTTAAGCTGGGGAGGATTCAGACATCACGACACCCACTTACAGCACTCGTTTAAGGACGCCACTGCTGCCTCCCCCCAAATGTCCACCCGCTTCCTGAGGGTGAGGGGGTGAGAGAAAGGGGCCCTGTGTGCTTCTCTGACGGCCTGCTCGGCCAGGGGCCAGGTCGACGCAAACCGAGGCTTACGGAGGAAGCTATGTTCTTCTCATTCCTCTGGAGGGTGCACAGGCCGTGGGAGACCTCCAGCAGTGTGGTTGTCCCCAGCTGGGAGCCACAGGCGATGAAACAGCCGCTGTCCTGCACCCGGAGGCAGAAGAGGGCCTCGTCACACACCTGCTGGGGGCGGACATTCCCAGGTCAGGGGGGAGAGAGAGAAGCAAAGTAACCCTTTGTCTGTCTGAGCATCTGGCTCATGGGGAGGCTTAGCCAAACGACCCAGCTCAAATGTCCCCGGTGACACCCCTCCGCTCCTCCCGACCCATACACGGGATGAAGCTGACCACACTCTGAGACTGGCTGCCAAGACCCTTCGCCCCTGCCTCATCTCCTGCCTGACCCTCCTGCCCCGACCCCTTCGGGGCAGCCCCTCATTCTTCCTGCTGTTTCCCAAACCCCACACCTCCGTGGGCCCAGCCAGCGGGAGTCTGCTCTGGCCGTGTTACTATGGCAACATCAGCTCGGACTGGACCAGTTCCTGCTAGGGGCCCACACCTGAGGCTTCCAAAGGACTAGCTCTAGGGGGAGGAGAGGCCAGGCAACTGCTTTTTCTTCTTTTTTAATCCCCCCCCCCCCCCGCCCAAAGTCTGCTGTGGCACCAGGGCCTGAGGGGCTGGACGCATTCGGAGGGCAATGCACGTGACCTTCAAGCTGAGGGCGGGGTCACACTGCTTGAACACAAAGTCCCAGATATCCAAGGTCCCGTCCATCTTGGTGGTGAAGAAAACAGCTGGCCTTACTGGGCTCCAGGCGCCGTCGGTGAGGTAGGCCATGTGGTACCTGTGGGGAGCCACCAGTCAGGGCCCACAGCGGCTGGGAGGGACGAGTGGGTGCTGAGCCCCAGCTCTGCTCACCCAGCCCCTCCTGCTCGCTCAGGTCAGGAAGTTCTTCCTCAGGTCTGAATTCTGGCCACACCCCCCTAGCCTGCTGGAGGTCTCAGCTGAGGCCGCACTTCAAAGGGCTCCAAGGTGGTCTTTCCTGTGGCTGGCCACTGGCCTTCCTCCACAGCTAACCCCAGGGAACGGCAGGTGTTGCCGGGTCGGGGCCCAGTGCCCCATCGTGAGACTCCTTGAGAGGAGCCAGAGAAGGGTGTGCCCGGAAACATTCATACTGTTGAGATTCGGAGAGCATTATATGTCCCACTTGACTTAACCTAGATTTTCAGAGATTTCTGCAGAGAGGAATGACTCTTATCTTACACACAAAGAATCAAGTCAAAGGGGGAGGTAGATGGGGTAAAAGGGGTCAAATATGTGTGACAGAAAGAAATCTAACTATGGGAGGTGAACACACAATGTAGATATATATATGCCTGTTAAAACGTACAGCTGAAACTTACGGACTTCATTAACCATGTCACCATAAAATGAAAGAAGAAAGGAAGAAAGAAGAAGAAGAAGGAAGAAGAAAAAGGAAAAAAAAGAATCAACTCAAAATGGATTAAAGACTTAAACGTATGACCTGAAACCATAAAGCTCCCAGAAGAAAATACAGGGAAAACGTTCCTTGACGTTGGTTTTGGCAATGAATTTTTGGATATGACACAGAAACCAAAAGCAAAAATAAACAAATGGGACTACAAAATTAAAACCTTCTGCACAGCCAAGGGAATAATGAAAAAAAAAAAAAACAACCTTGGAAAGGGAGAAAATATTTGCAAACTATCTACCTGATAGGGGTTAATAAACCAAAATATACAAGAAACTCATACAACTCAATAGCGAAAAATGAAAATGAAAGCAAAATGAACCAACAAAACCCCCCAAAGAACCCAATTTAAAAACGGGCAAGTGACCTGAACAGACATTTCTCCAAAAAAAAAAAAAAAAAAAAAAAAAAGGCATACGAATGACCGACAAACAGGTACATGAAAAGGTACCCGGCATCGCTAACCATCAGGAAAAAGCAAATCGAAACCGCAGTGAGGTGGCCCCTCGCCTGTCACGATGGCATCATGAGACGTGCCGGCGAGGACGTGGAGGGCACCCTCATTCACGGCCGGTGGAGTGTCAGCTGGTACAGCCACGATGGAAAACAGTGTGGATGTTCCTCAAAAAACTGTGTCCGCCGGGCATTTCGCCACAAAGATCCCGAATGTCTGCGTACAGATAACTCCTTGAACGGATAAGGTAAACAACACGGGTCTAGGAGAGGCCGCACACCCCTGCCAAACTGGGCTGCACTGCGCACATCTGCTCATAGCATCCTCATTCACGACGGCGAAGAGGTGAGAGCCACCGAGGGTCCGCAGCGTTGGGAGACCAGGAGCAAGGGGCTTGGCCTCCCTGGAGCTCGGATCCCTCACGCAAACCACGCTGTGACAGAAGAGCGATGGTGCCTCGCCCTGGTTGTCCTGCGGGCCATGAAAATTAACCCCTGGCCGCGGTTACCAACTCCGCCGGCGCTTCGAAGCACATTCCTTGGCAAAGCGGCTGAATCGAGCCGCTTCCTGGCGGGAGCCCGGGGCTCTGTGGCGGGGTGTTCTCTCCATTTTGCGGGTGGACACACGGAGGCTCAGGTGGCTCTGGGGCTGGGCCAGGTCCCCTCGTCCCCGCCACCTCCCGCATCCCCGTCGCCCCTCCTCCCACTTACTTGGTCCACATGATGGACGACTCGCGGCTCTCCTCGGACCAGATGCGGGCGTCCCGCCGACGGTCAGGAAGTTCTTCGGGTAGAACGGGTTTCTCTGGAGAGCGTAGATGGGGCCGTGGTGCCCGAGAAGGTGCACACGATCTTCTCGGCCGGCGTCTTGGCCTTGCGGTTGCAGGACGATGCTTGCTCGGTGCCCACCATGAACTTGGTTGGCTGCGGAGGCGGTGACACAGGGGCGGAAGCCTCCGTGAAATGTCAGCTCGGGGCCTAGCGGGTGAGCAGCCTTCTGGGGTGGGCCTTTGGTGGACCCCTCTGCTCGGGCTGTGCCCCACCTGCTCCCAGGGAGCTGCCCCCACCTCCGCCTCGCTCATCAGGTCCCACCCTTCCTTAGGACCTGCTCAGGGGCCCCATGCTGATGAAGCACCCCTTCCCCGCCCCGCACCCCCACCCCAACTCTTCTAGTCCCTGGAGATCCTCGCCAGCCTTCTTCATTTAGCACCATTGTGTCCACAGAAAGACCCTGACTATCTGTTTCCAGATAAAGTAAATTATTGAATGAAGATGTGCTAGGAGAGCCCACCCGCCGCTCCCTGCAAAACTGGGCTCCCGTGTCCCCCCGAGTTCATGGCAACGACATCACAACAGCTGAGAGGAGAAAGCAACCCCAGGGTCCGTGGATGAACGAACGGACAGACAAAACGTGGTCTATCCATACGACGGGATACTATCCGCCTTAAGATGCCTGTGACGATGGCATGAACCTGGAGGCAATTTATGCCACGTGAAATAAGCCAGTCACAAAGAGACTCCATCCAGGTACCCGGAGGAGGCGGATTCATAGAGACAGGAAGTAGGAGGGGCCGAGGGAGGGGGACATGGGGAGCTGTGCAATAGGGACAGTGTGGGGTTTCAGTTTTGAGAGATGAAGAAGTTCTGCCGATCGCTGCACAGCAGTGTGAACGTACACTGAAAAATGGTTAAGACGGTGAATTTTATGTGATGTGTTTTTTCTAATCACAATAAAAAATAATAATAATAACTGGGCTACAAGTTGGGGATTAAAGGAACGTGAAGAGGGGCACAGCGTGAGGGGCCCAGAGACGCGATCGAGTACACGGCAGGGCTCCAGCCAGCCAGGGGGGAGAGAAGGCATCCGCCCCCCGGGTGGCCTGTCACCCCTCCGGCCCGAGACCTCCGGAGGGAGCCTGGCCCTTGGAGGCAGAGCCCTGGTTTCAGCCCCAGCCTCAGGTTCTAAGAGGACATGACTTAACCTCTCGAAGACTCGCCGTGGTTATCCGAGTGAAGCAGGGATGCTAACGTGACCTCCCGAGATGGTCACGGGCAGTTACGCAAGCTCGTCACGTAAGGCTGTCACGAGTGTCCAGCACGCAGTGTGCACTCGTGACAGGCAGGAGGGGCGGGTGGGGTGGGTGGGCGGGGGAGGGGTCATGGCGGCATAGTCATTCCCGCTAGCACTTGGCCTAAAAACCCCAGATTCCAGGACAGAATGTTTTTCTGAGTCCTCCCCGCCCTGACCTCTATGCCCTTAAACTGTCCTCCCCTCGCCCCATAGGCACTGTCTGCAAGGCCACAGGTGGGGACTCCCCGGGTGGGAGTGAGGCCAGAATGGCTCCACCTCCCAGGGGCCTAGGACTGATATCGCCTGACCTGGGAGGCAAACCAGCGGGGGACCCTGCGGGAGAGCTGGGCTTAGTCTTCAGTGAGACATGAACCAGGAACCAGACCCAGCCAAGAGTATCTCTGTGAAAAGGTGTTTCCTTGACTCGGAGGGAGCCTTCATTTGCTGATTCCAGAACCTTCCCTCCTCTGACACAGTCATATTACCGCTCCACTTTGATATTTGTTTGCTGTTCCTTCTCAGTTACTAAACGCTATAATTTAGCTCGGACTGTGGTTTTCCGACCAGTCTCCTCTCTGATCTCATTTCCTTCTCCGACACCTCTTCCTCCCCTACGGGAAGTGAAGGGACCATCCCAGGGTCCCACGCAAGGCAGAGGCTAAGCCTGGCCGCCTGAGCTTGGTCCTGGCAGGTGTCCTAGGAGCCAAACAGTGACGTCTTGGGCATTATGCGAAAGGTCTCCTTCCTCAAGAAGCTCTGCTGCCCCCTTCTGGAAAGTTGCTGTAAAGGCCGCATCGGATGATGCTCCCTGGAGCCGCGCCCAAGGTAGGCAGCCAGCCTGGGGTCCACGAGCATCTGGTACAGCAGGCCTGGCCTGCCCTTGGCTCTGGCTGCCCCAGCAATGGAAGGCAGGGGAGGAGGAGGAAGGGCCACTCACCAAAGTAGACTCGAACTCCAGGGAGATGGCCCCAGGGCATTTTCCAACTGCTCCTTTCTGGTGATGTCCATGACCACCACCTCGGTGGGCTCGCTCAGCTTCCGAATATCCCACACACATGACCTGAGGGAGGAGGGGCCACCCTGAGACCCGAGGTCCTGCGAGTCCCCTGGCTCGTGTCCCTCTCATCCCCTCCGACTCCCCGGGGCCCGTCACGGGGGTAAAGGGTGTGCGGCAGAGGCTACTGGCAACCCATAGGAACACACACACTTTGACAATGACTGCTCTCGTCCACAGTGACAAACCTGGCTGGTCATCAGAGTCACGAGCAAGTCATAAAATCCAGATGCCGGGGCCGTACCCCAGTCCTACCGAATCAAGACCATCAGGTGTGAGCCCCAGCACCTGGATTTTTGAAGGCTCCCCCACGGCATGCCAATCTATGGCAGCATTATAAACACACATGTGCTTCGATCCAGAAATCCCACGCAGGAAAGCCTGCTGTAGATGCAGCCTCCCGTGGGTGCGGAGGTCTACGGACAAATATACTCTCCGCTACATTTTTTGGTAAAAACGAAATATTTAAAAAAAAAATTCACTGCAATAAATGACGGCACACTCAAAGGTAATCCTTAACAGCCATGGAGGAAGTGCTTCAGGCAATCCGAAATCATCTCCCAGATGTACTACATGCAAAAAAAGACCATCGGTGCGGACCAACGTGTAAGTGTGCAAAAAGAAAGCAAAGACGAGAGATGCATGCGCCTCTGTAGGTGGAGGCCAGCCCAGAAGGCAGACGTAGGAAGCTGAGGAAGCCGCCGGGCGGTCATCCGCAGGGAGGGTGGCTACAGGCGAGGCTTGTGGGCGGAGGATGGAGCAAGCGCCCCGTCTGCCCTCTCGTGCCTTCTGGACTTTGTTTCACGTGTCTGTGTCCCCTACATTTTACCTGATACATAAGATGCCAACACAGATGCGCCCAGGCGATTGTGGGACCCGGGAGCAGCCCACACACGGTCCCTTTCCCCCGGCCCCCTACGGCACGTGGCCCGAGTGTACCTGCCCGTCCGTGGACGCCGAGAAGCACTCAGTGCCCGTCTTCGACTGCAGCCAGATGGTGCCGTACACAGGGTCGCGGTGGCTGAACTCGATGGTGGACAGCTCTGCCACCAGGCTGCCCTTGCGGGTGTCCCAACAGGCTGGCGGGGAGGGAAACGAGGGGGAGGCGAACAGTGACACGGGCTTCGGTCCCTGGGGGGAGAAGCTTTGGCAGGCACGGGGGCGGGGTGGTTTCTGTTTTTAGAATCAGGGTTAGGTTCAAACCAGCTGGAGTTTCCACCGGCCCCCAAGCCCCCAAAGGATCTCTGAGGAAAGACCCCCACACCCAGAGTCCAGGCTTCATTCATTCCGCTGCACCCGTCACGTGTGGGGTACCATCCTGGGCCCCGTGGAAGCCACAGCGAAAGGGACCGGCACAGTCCCAGGGAGGCAGGAAGGGGACCCGCAAGTGCAGCCTGTGTTGTGATTGCTCGGGGGGGGGGTGTAGTCAGGGAAGGCTTCCTGGAGGAAGCGAGAAGGGACTCAAGACCAAGGATGAGCCTGGGATGGAGTGAGTCAGGCAAAGAGAGAGGCGCACCTCCACCTCAGCGGAAGGCTCCAGAAAGTAGGAGGTTTAGGCGACTCTCTGCTGCTGCATAAACTATTCCCTTTTGTCCTCTGTATCTTTGCTGCCTCTGAGGCGGGGGAAAAAAAAATACCTCACGGAAGGAGCTTCGCACTTTTCTGAGCCCTTACCCTTACAGTGCGTCACCTCCCCTGCTTGGCCAGGAAGGACTCAAAGCTCATCTACTTCTTGTCCTAATAAGCTTTGTTTTCATTTTCCCACGAGTGGACAGCAAGAACCCACCCACTCTGGGGCTCAGCGCTGTGTCTAGGAAGGCTTGATTTTGCAAAACAACAAAAGTAGTTGATCCTTAGGAGCTGATTTAAAGAATCCAAGTCTAAAGCGTTTGCCCCGACCAAGATTAAGATGGGGATGCACTGCTTGGCCAAGGCAGCGCTTACAGGCAGCAACAGACCGTCAGAGCCGGGCCGGTCTGAGCTGGTGTGAAAAACCACGGAAAGGGGTTATGAATAATGAGTGAGGCAGGGCTCCTGCATAAATCATGGCAAAGTGCTTCTTCCATCCGTCAGAGCCCTGGCACCCAGGTAATTTGGCAGGGAGATTTACGGGCGCTTCGGGAAGGAGGCAGCAGGTCTGAGAGGGGCGTCGGAGGCCTCAGGGGGCCAGGAGACGTTACCCAGCCATTCCAGCCCCCCCCAAGGAAGGAGGGGAGGTAAGAGAGCCTGTGAAGGAAGGAGGGTGGGGACCCTTCCCACGCCCCCTTGAGTCTGGCCTGGGGTGTCCGGCTGCCTCGGGGCCAGAGGTGGAGGGCAGGCAGGAACAGTCAGTGAGAAAACTGACAAAAATGGTCAGAATCGACTTTTTCGGAGCTCTGGAAATTAGCCAGAGTTCTTGCAACAATCCAGACAGCGCGGAGTCGAGAACTGCTGAATCGCGGTAAGAACAGTGAGCGCGTTGCGTTTTCACTTGGCCTACTTAAGATCCTACACTCCGCAGTTGCTGGTGAAAACCAGTGGCCCGGCAGCCACAGGATGGGGGTGGGGAGGGGTGGGGTGGGGCTGGAGCTCTCTGTCTCCTGCCCAGAGACGTGTCGTCGTTGGACCTGTCGGCGGCTCCCCGGGAGACCCCGCTTTGCAAGGCCGTCTGTCTTCCGCTGGACTCGGAGCTTGCCCAGGGAGAAAGGTCTTTTCATCGAGGCGGTTGCTGGTTAAGCCCCCTGGTCCCTCTTACCGATCTGCCCATTGTAACAGCCTCCTAGGAGCACGTGAGAATCTTTGGGGTTGTACTCCAAGGTGACAAGAGGAGAAGATGGCTTCAGGACAGTCTCAGGCTTGTTAGGGTTTTCTATAAAGCAGAAAAAAAAAAAATCTTGCCAGGCCTGGAAAGGAAAGGGCCCGGCCAAACCCCAAACCGTTCGACTCCTTCTCTAGGTGGGGAGTGGGGTGGGGGGGCGGGGGGGGGATGGGGGAGGGTGCGAGAAACACGGAACATTTCTCTAAGCTGCAATCATTGGCCCCCGGTGGCCAGCATCCCTGCTAATGGTTTAGTCTTGGGGATTGGGATTTTGTGTGTGTATATAATTATAATTATTGTCCACTTCCCAGGTTTGGGATGGAACGAAATTTCGACCCTAAAGTTTTTACATAAAGTCGCTCTTCCCTGACTTCTGCACACTGGTCTCCTTGTCTGTGCGCTGGGGATAATGATGGAGCCCGCCCCGCGGGGGGACTGCGTTGAGCTGCTCAGAGCGTAGAGTGCTGGGTTGCGCTTGGCACCTACACCTGCTAATAAGGGCCTACGTGTATTCACGCGATGACGACAATGGAGAACGTCTGAGAGCCTGCCACCTGCCACTGCCACCTGCCAGGCTTTGCCCTTGGAGTGGGCTCCTCGGCCAACAAAGGTCCATGCTCTCAGGTGGTCACACGGCCCCTACTGGCCGTGAAGGAAGGACAAGCACCAGGAACGGTGGGGCAGAGGCGAGCCCCCTCCCTTCCCAGTCTGCTACGGATTCTATCTGGTATACTTTCGAGGGGTCCAGAACGGGGACTTTGCGGGGTCTGGTCTTGAATGCCTGGATGCCGCACCTGGAAATGAAATGAGTTTCCTGCTCCCTGATTTAGCTCGGCTTGGCTGCGCCTGAACCCCAACAGGGAAGGGAGGAGAGGCTTCCTCCCGGGTCCTTGGTCCTTCCCTGTGACAGCCCCTGCCTGCTGCTCCGCCGTCCTCTCTGGGGCTTTCATGCTTTCGCTGGCCCCTGTCCTGCTCCCTCAGCCTCCCCTGGCCACAGGGGCCCCTCTGCTTCTCACCCAGGTCCCAGATGTACGAATCGTGGCTCATGCCTTCAGGTGCCCGTTGAAAATTCAAGCAAGAATATGCCACTGCCAACTTCTTGTTGCCATCGGGGTGCCAGGAGAGGTGTGTGGCTGACCGCTTTATTTCCTGGTGATCCCTTTGGGGGAAGAGCAAGAGAGAAGACGACTGGAGTGAAAGGCTCCCCACACTTCCTATTTACTACATTTTGTCTTTTAAATATTCAAACATGTTTAAGCATACTAAAACATTCATTCATGCAGAGAAATTTATTTTAAAAACAATGATTACGAAACTCCCTTTGTTGGAAAACCGATCTCACCAGCCATAAATAAAAGCTAATGATAAAAATTAAAACACTGGAAATAAAAGATTAAATTCTAGGCTGCTGTTTTTCTTTGCCAAAGTTCCGAGCCTGAGGCTCCATTTCCCATTAATATTAAAATAAAAAGAAGGGTGAGGAAGTTGGCAATCGTGCTCCTTGGTATTTGCCCAAATGAGTCAAAAACTTTTGCCCACACAAAACCCTGCGCAAAACCTCTAAACTTATGTTTCTAGCAGCTTTATTATTAATCGCTAAAACTTGGAACCGACCAGAATTTCTTCAGTGGTTGGATGGAGAAACTGTGGTTCATCTTTACACTGGAATATTATTCGGCATTAAAAATAGATGAACTATCAAGCCATGAAAAGACATGATGGAAATTTAATGCACGTTACTAAGTGAAAGAAACCGACTGGAAAAGCTAAATACCGATTCCAACTGCATGACATCTGCGAGAGGCAAAATCATGGAGACAGTAAAAGGATCAGCCGTTGCCAAAGGTTTGGGGGGAGAAAGGGATAAATGTGTGGAACATGGGATTTTTAGGGCGGTGAAACTATTCTGCACTATAATTTTGTCAAAATCCGTGGAACGCATGACACAGAGTGAGTCCTAATGTAAATTATGGGCTTGGGGTGTGCTATAGGCTGAAAGTTTGTAAGTCTCCCTCACCCCACCCCCATATATTGAAACCTGATCTCCAGTGAGATGGTGTCAGGAGCTGGGGCCTTTGGGAGGAGATCAGGGCTTGCGGTGGAGCCCTCGTGAGTGGGGTTAGCACCCTTACCCATGGGGCCCCGGAGAGCTCCCTCACCCTTCCGCCATGTGAGTTCCCAGAGAGAAGACGCCTATCTAGGAATGAGAAAGTGGGTCCTCACCAGGCACAGAACCCACCGCGCTGGCACCCTGATCTCTAGGGCTTCCGGCCTCCAGAACTAGGAAGGGCAGATTTCTGTTGTTTATAAGTTGCCTAGTTTATGCTGCTTGTTCCAGCCGGCTCAACAGACTAAGACAAGGTGATAATGACGTGTCAATGTTGGCTCATCACTGTGACAAACGGACCACTCTGGGGGGGAGGTGACAGTGGAGGAGGCTGTGGGGGTGGGGAGGTATGTGTGAACTCTCTGTTCTTTCTGATTAATTTTGCTGTGGACCTAAAACTGCTCTAACAAATGAACAATTAATTTAAAAGGCAAAGGGGGAGGGAGAATGAGCAAGAGTTAGCAAAGTATTAAGAGACTTAATGGCCCCCAAATGAGACTTTCTCCTTGAAGTAATCAGAGGGAATGGATGAAAGTGGACACAAAATAACTCTCTGTGTTTTTCATGCCCTTCACTCCTCCCTGAGAGTGCTATTGTAGGACAAAGAGCCTGGGCTGGCACTCACTGGGTGCCCTGAGCATGTCCCCTCCCTGGGGTCAGTGCTGGGCGGATATTTTCTCGTACCTTGCTCTGCTGGGATATCCATGTGTCAGGTCAGACCCCAGCAGGACCCCGGCAGCAGCGACAGCCCCTGCCCCATGCGGGCCCCTCTCCCACACGCCCCCTGCTGGTAGCCATTGGTCCTGCTCTAAACACCATGACTCAGCCCTGGGTCTGAAAAGGGCTCTTCCTGCTGGTGCTGAGACTGGGCCAAGCCACATCCCAGGATCCTCTGTGGGTCTTGGCAGCCGCTGGCTTCCACCGTGTGGGAGTCCTGGAGCTGCTAGAACCAGCCCCCTGCCGATGCGCTTAGCTTTTGTCCAGTCTTTGACCAGCACACAGCCCGCTGCAGTGAATATCCAGGCACACGGCGATTCCACACACACATCTGTGCTGTAGAGCCCTATTGTCAACTGCAGTCCTTAGAGGTTATTGTTACCTGGTGTACATCCCGTGACAGTGGGGGACGAGGGTCCTGTTGCCCACAGTGCCGTTAGATCACTGACGTTCTGTGCTTTGTACTTACTCTGCACGCTGCAAATCAACCCTACTTGTACGCAGCTTTGTCAATTTGCTTAGCCTTTTCCCAGAGTCCTCCCTTTCTACCGTCGAGGCCTGTCCCCAGGACAGGGACCTCTTGTCTGCTGGGGGCTTTATTGCTTTGCCTTGATCAAGCTTGGAGCACAGAGGATCAGCAAGGAGTCATGTCAGGATGCACCCCCCCCCCCCACGGAGGTGACAGCACCTGCCTCGCTATCGAGATACCTGAAAACGTTGATGGTTTTAGCTGAAGGGGCCTCTTCCGTCACTTCCACTGTGTCCTCGTCATCAAAATACTCCTGGTAGATATCGATGGCATTATTCTGCTTGATGCAGTGCTCCATGATCTGAGGAGGACATATCAAAGGTCCTTTCAGACTGAACAGGGCTGAAATGGAGTCTGGCAGGGACAAGAAACACCTCGTGGTCTTTTCCCCATGCTTCCGGCCCATGCGTTTTCAATGGGGACAACACTGCCCCCCCAAAAAAAGGTGAACATTGGTTATTGGTTATTACCGGTGAAACAATACTACCTTTTTTATACACAAAGCACAGATACATACATACATACATGTATACACACAGTATATAAACAGGTATATGGTATACCTATGGCATTAAAATTTTATGGCGGTAGGCAATTAGAAAAGAATGTTTAAAAAGGCTGGTTGGGGAAGGACAATTAAAAAGTGGTGAAATACTGCTCCAGCCAAACAGAAGTATTAATGACTCTATCTCCTGGCTCCTCCACCTGAGGAGCCCTCCCCGTTATTCCAAATGTCCAGCATGGAAAAGCGCACACTCAAGTGCCACCTCTTCCAGGAAGCCTTCCCTGATCCCTTCAGTAGGAAACCGACTCTCCCTCCTGATAGGCCAAAATGGCCAGCAATCCCTTCTCTTACAGTATTTCTTTCTATTTTATATGGTAATATCTCTGTATCTGTCTTTAATCTGGTGGGTTCTAAACTCTTTGGGGCAGGATGTATGTGAATTTCATTTTTTTTTGCCATCTCTACTGTACCCGGCAGGGGCAAGAAGCTCGGTCTGGGTGTGCTGAATGCATGAATCTTCCTGTTGGCAGGTAGCTGCTGGCGGGGGGAGATTCTTTGGGGTTCTCTTTGCTCATGGGGCCACTTTTCAGACTCCTCCTAAAGCCCATTTAGCCCCTGCACCTCCCCACCTTCCCCTGTGGTCTGCTATGTGGTCCTGTCTGCCTGCTCCCAGACAGAAATTTCCTTAAGGCGGCTGGAATCCTTCCCCTGAGTGACCACAGGAGCTGAGCACAGGGCCAGGTGCACCCGGGGCCTGACACGTAGCGGGGAGCCGGAGTGACGTCTGGGGCTGAAGGAAGTCTCACCGAGCCCAGCTGCATGACAGCGTTGACATAGTTCTCGTCCTTCTCCACCTTCTTCCGGAAGCGGATGGTCTGCTCCAGCTCCAGGGGGTTTATATCCTTGGGCCAGCCCCCCTCGACGTGGTTGACCCGGGTCTCCATCTCGAACCGCTCGGTGTTGGCCTGAAAAGAGAGGATCAGGTGAGGAGACGCCGCCTCGCATCAGCATTCAGCCACTTCTGCAAACCAGGATCCCGGGCCCCGAGCGTTCAGGGATGCACCGACGAGGTGCCCTTGGCCAAAGCCACGGTGTTCTCGGGTACCAGCAAGGCGGCCAATCCTTGGGGGGTCACAGGCAGCCATGAAAGTGCCACAGTGTACCGCTGATACCGATGGCCACGGAAAATCTAATTCTGACCTTGCCTGAACCCTAAAGGGCCAGAGGAGCCCACCCACCTGTTCTGTGCGATCCCAAAGGAAAAATAAGTGGGTGATCCTTCTCCGTCCAACCATTTACACCGTCACAGAAATCAAAAAACACATAAACGATTAAGAGTTCGGGTTTGCTTTGCCCATCCTGTCGCAGAGAGGATGGTATCGATGCTGTTTTACCCCTTAAATGTACCACTTTGCCACCTTTCCATTGTTTCCCCCTTTTTAAAATTATGGCCAAATCCACGTTACAGAAATGCCACCACCTTGAATAATTTAAAGTGTGCAGTTAGGTGGCCATAAGGACATCCAGAATGCTGCGCGGCCAGCCATCAGCACGCTCTAGCTCCAGAACTCTTTCATCAGGCCAGAGGGAGACCCTTAAGCAGCCACTCCCCTCTCAGTACGCAAGAAATTCAAAGTCTTAACAGGGCAGGGCTGCTGGCCTGAGACCCCGACAGGGCGTGGCCTCCATGGCACTGATCTTGTCTAGTTTGGTTACATAGTGGACAAAATCTCTCTGGACTCTGTGACGGCAGTTAGGCCCCCCGGTAAGAGAGAAACACCATTGGTCTGAACTGTGAATTATCAGGATCACCCACAAAATGTTCCAGTCAAATCAAACGTGCCTCTTCCTCAGTTGATTTGAGATGCCGTAAATGGGTCGTCTCCTTGAGTCTAACTTTCTCCTGGCAGTTCCGACATAATCAGGAGCTGACCGCCTGGTTCGGGCAGGCAGGGAGCTCTGAGGGTCTGAGCGGACACGGGACCCCTGGTTCTCTCATTTTGGAAGCCCGTCGATAGAGATCTCTGCTCCCTCAGAATGCCTCTCCCGCCTGTACCAAACGCCTAAGATGACTCCGATAAGAATCTCAGAGGTGAGGCCAGAGGCCGTCGGGGAATAAACATCTTGAGTGACATTCCCCTGGCCCAGCGACCCACTGCGTGGTGCTGCTGGGTGAATGAGTCTCTGTGGCGAGTCTCGCCGGATCCTGCCCTCACTCTTCCAGCACCTGCCCTCGGCCACTCTAGCTGGCTTCCGGGTGGATGGAGCCACCCAGGCCACGCCCTCACGGGCCGGGCGCAGGGGCGGGCACCCACCTCGTGCTCTGACATGCTGGTGGAGCACTGGACGCCGGTGTCCACGGGTTCCGCTCCATGAACAGCTCTGCCAGCGCAGGGTTGGGCGGGATGTCGATGTTCAGCTCCGCTTGACGGTCGGAGAAGCTGCATTGCTTCCCGAACTCGCTCCGCTTCTTGACGTACACGTACACGATCTCCATGGCGCCGGCAGCTGCAGCAGTGGGGCGGGTGGGGAGGGTGTGCGCTGAGGGACCCCACCTGGCTGCTTCTGGGTCCCAAGGGCCTCACCAGGGCGACCCTTGATTCCCAGTCTGGTCCCGGGGGAGGGTCTAGGGGATTTGTCCAGAAGCCGAGCCTGCATTTTAAAAACACATTCATTGAGTAATGACCACGTGCTAAGCGTTGTCCTGCTCAGTTCTTACACCTGCCCTGAGGTGGACCACGCAATCCGCATTTTACTTGAACTCTGAGCGCCTTGCTCGGAATACATAGCTAATAAGTAAGTGGTACAGCTGGTCTGCTTGACCCCAAAGCTCTTACTCACCAAAGGATGCAGTTTTTACTGAGCTATTATGTTTATTGGGGCAGGGGGAAGCATTGATGGCAGTCAGTGGGGCTAAATTCCTTGCCTCACTGGACCCCGATGGTGGGGCACCCAGGCCTCTCTGGAAATGCTCCCGCCCATTCCCAGAGTTCTAGGTTACCAGACTCTTCCTCCCACCCTCATCTCCTGACTCTCTGGGGGCCCCGCTGAAGGTTCCTCCTTCCACATCACTCCCACCAGGACAGGGCTGAGAGAGAAGGCTGGACCGCTTCCTCTGCAGGCGGAATAATTAGACCTCCGAGAAGCCCTCTGATTTGTGGTCACGACAGGCACCGTGGGGAATCTCAGAGCGGGCTGGGTTCCGGCCATGCCGCTCATCAGCTGCTTGACCTTGGCTGGGCCACTCGGTCATTCCGAGACCCGATGCACTCAGAGACACTGAGAAGCTGAAATGCCAGGGCTCCTGCAGCAGCCCAGTCGGGGGTCGAACGCCATGCCAGTAAGTGGTTTCTCACTGGTGCTAATTGGAATCTCAGAAATGGAGTGGGCAGGTCCCACAGATTGCTCTTCCGTTCACCCCAAATGAGACCTTGACCCCTCTGATTCCTGTCACATTAATGGACTCTGTGGAGTCTATTAAGCTCCTCAGTGGCTTAAATGGCTGGTCATCTGATGCGGTTGGTCGACCGTGGCATTGGGCAGAGCTGCCCTCATGCGGGTACCCCTACTCTCGGAAAGTGTGCCTTTAATGGCAGGTTCTCAAGGGAGCAGGTTGTGGGTCTACATGGAGCCCTAGGAAACAAGCCGTTGGGGGAGAGGCAGGGGTGGTGTGGGGAAGATAACTGAGAGAGCCTCACTGTGGTGGGATCGATACCTGAAGGCCTTTAGGGTCTCACCTGTGAGCAGGTGTTGCTAACCTGGAATGAAAAGGGGACCCGGTGGGAAAATGCTTGGAGGATGTATCCCCTGATTAAGTAAAACCCGAAGACAAATAGCCAAACTTAGCAAACAGATGAAGAAATGCGACAGAAACGCTACAGTAGTAATTCACTTCACCAAGCAACTTTGTATTGTAGTTTGTGCCTAAGAATGTCCCCTGGGGCACCCCAAATAATTTTTTTTTTAAAAAAATCTAATTACATAGACTTTTCTAGGAATTCACTGGTTTTATGAGTGCCAACGGCATGCTCTCTATTTTTCCTATTATAGTTTTATTATTTCGCTTACTCATTCAGCAAACATTTATTAAAACTATGAATAATCAAGACAGTATGGAATTGGCATTAGGACAGACGTATACATCAATAGAATGGAATTGAGTTTTCAGAAATAAACCTTTATATTTAGAGTCAACAGATTTTTGATCAAAGGCGACTCCGGGGAGAAAGGGCGGTCTTTTCAACGAATGGTGCTGGGACAACTGGACATTCATAAGCAAAAGAGTGACCATAGGCCCCTACCACACACCACACACAAAATTCACTTAGAAGGGTGCCAGCGTAAGAGCTCAAACTGCAACATTTAGGGGAAGAACACAGAGAGACATCCTCGTGACCCCAATTAGAAAAAAAAATTCTTAAATATAGTATCGAAAGCATAAAAGAAAACACGAGGATAACTTGGACTTCATTTGAATTTAAATCTTCTGCACTTTAAAAGACATTAAGCAAAGACAAGCCACAGACTTGGAGGAAACATTTGCATCTCACGTATCGGATAAAAATTGGTATCAGAATCTATAAAGACCTACTGGCCCCCAGGCGTTGTGAATGCCGTTTCGAGACACCCTGCCTGCGTGTCCACCACGGCCCCCAAAACAGTCATCGCAGCCCTCATTCTACAGACGAAGAAACAGGTGTCCGGGGAGATGAAGTGCCTTGTCAAAGGCCACAGTCCTTAAGTCCAGGCAGAGCCAGGACCCGGACACGGCTGGCTCTAAAGCAGTGATTCTTCATCTCAGCTGCACGTGGGCTTTATAAACTCGCACTGCTCAGACTGAATGGACCGCAGACGAATGAAATCAGAATCTTTCAGCAGTAACCTGAAAAGGCTGCAGGTGGGTCTGGCGTACAGCTGGGGTGGAGAAACCCTGTTTTACAGTGAGGGCTCTTAATCTCTTAGCCGGCCATTCTCGAACCTGGATGCTCATTCAAAACATAGAGACTCCTGGCCCCTCCTATAACGCGGAGCTATACATCTATCTGGGACAGGGCCTAGCGATCTGTTTTTCAGTCACTGCAGATACATGTTAGGACCAGGAATGTGAGTGACCTAACGCCTCCGCCCCCCGCCCCCACCTCCAGGGCGGCAAGGAACCAGACCAGCAGCCCTAGCTGCTGACCCCTGAGATGAAGGACCATGAGCTGTGTGGCAGGCGGAAAGCGTGTTCCTGGAGTGGCCTTGGGCCCCAGAGCAGCTGGGGCAGGGGTGAGGGGGTTGGGGTGGAGGGTTAACTCCTTAAAAGCCCCTTAAAATCCACATACATCTTTCTTGAAGATAGATCCACACCACCCCTCCCATTCCCAGCCCCAGAACAACGCGACCCGAACCAGGCTCACAGAAGGCAGTATCTCCCCCTCTTTCTTGTAGTTGAGAAACTCTTCTGCCCAGGAAGGGTAGATGCAATGGCTTGGTGGGGCAGAGGGTGGGGACAGAAGCACAAATTGCAGCGTGTTTCCCAAATGCGTTTATTCGACGTGGACAAGGCTAGGGCCTCGTGCAAAAGAATCACATTCAATTAAATCCTCCCTATCTGCCAGCGCCCTGTTGAGGTACCAAGGCGGCCAGACTCAGGCAATGACGGACTGGCTATCTCTCTCTGTTAGGACCATTGCTATGAGGCGGCCAGCTCCTAGGGGACACAAGGAGGCTTAAGAGCATGAGGAAATTCCAGGAAGACAAAAGCAGCCTTTTTAGCCCAGATCATATTTTTAACGGCTTTGCTTTCCTTCTTGGTGCTTCCCAAGGCCCAGCCAGGAGTGAGAACAGAGGCGTTGTTCTCTATCTGGAGCAGACAGAGGGGACATTTAAAGGCTGGCCCCGTGACGGGAAGACTGCTCATTCAGGGACCCAGAGCAGGCTCTTTCTCACCAGCTAGCAGCGCGTGAAGATGAATGGCAAGGTCAGAGCCGGGGTCTCAGGGGGTGCCTCCGCCACCCGCTGGTGAGACCAACACCACAGGCTGGGCTTCCCCAGGCAGCGCTCTCTGCAAAGGGGCTTCAGAGGGAGGCGGGAGCAGCATGCCCGTGTGTGTGTGTGTGTGGGGGGGGGGAGACTGCTCACCCGTGGGAACCTAGAGCCCTAGGGGGACGTGAGGCACTCCGCAGTGAGGCCCAAGCACAAGCATCCCCAGGACTGGAGATGAGCTGGTCCTAACGTCAAGAACGCAACCATCTCTGCGACCCGGGTCAGATCGGAACCTTCACCAATTTTAAAAGCCAGACTCCTCGCGTGCAGTGATAACGAGCAAAGTGATTCCTTGAAAAAGAGGCTGCGATGACTGAAGATTGAGTGTTTTCCACGCTGGGAGTGAGGCAGGGAGAGGTGGGACCCAGGAGCTGGGCGGGAGAGCTTAGCGGGGAGGCAGGTGAAGGGTGGCCGCCTTCCCTCCCGACTGGACTCCACGGGGTTAAAAACACGACATTTTCCTCTTCCTTGTGCCTCTGGGGCAGCCCCCCCCCCATTTACAGGACCTGCTGCCTCATGGGTGCTCGGGCACCATTCGTTCCCATCCCTCCCTTCTCATCAGCAAGGCCCCCTCTTCACTGGCCCATCCTCCCGCAGCCCCCAGAGCCCAGGCCCTATGTCTCATCCGTTCAGCTGTAAATCCTTTAGAGGTCTCTCTCCGCCTCCGGGAGACAGATGGTGTCAGGACCCCTGGGAGCAGGGGTGCAGGAGACAAAGTGTTTAGAACTTGCAGGGTCCTGCGACTCTGGGGTACGAGAGAGGAGGAGCGAGGACCAGTGGGGCCGGGACGCTGTGAGCACTGGTCCTGGCCTCCACCACGGGGCAGAGCTGTCTCCTTAAGGACGCCCCACTGGGGTTTCTTGCGCTGTCGATGATTATCACCCCTGGGGGCTCGCGCCTTAACTCTCCACTTTCCTCTCCAGCTGCGGATGGCCTGCTCCCGCCCTTACCCTGGGTCCACTCGCTCCTCCTGCCGCTGGGACGCTGGGGGCCGCGGTTCCAGCTCCAGCGCCTCTCAAACGCCTCGTAGCCCCGGAGTTTATGCGTTGCCTAGCAACCGTGGCCGGACCGGTGAAAAGGGGGCGGCGCGGAGATGATACAGAGCACGTGACCTCCCTCCACGACGGTTTGGAAACGTCGCGGGTCCCTCCTTTCTCTCCTGGAAGTCTCTGGAGTTAGCAGGAAAATCAATCAAGTTAGCCCAACGATAAACGTTTCTCAGGGCTTTGCCAAGGCGCTTATCCAAGTCTGCAAATATGCACTGAGCAAGACCTGGAGAAAATGCAAACTGTAGTCAGCATCTCGGAAGTCCGGAGCCCTGGCTGGTGACGCCCCGCTCTGCTACGTATTTGCCTGTGATCTCGCAGGTCGTTTACTCCTTCCTTCAATGTCCTCGGCCACTAAATGGGAATTATAACTCCCGCCTCCCCTCTGCTGCCACATCCCCCATATGTCCTACAAGAACCCTCCCTCTGACCAAAGGGTGAGGATGGAGAGTAGGGGTTGGGTGTTTGGGTGGCACGAGGTAAGTATGTATTCAGTGTTTGCTGAATGAATGGAGGGATACGGTGAAATTTCTCATGGGGTTCAAGCAATAAAGTGAGACCATGTGAACTAAAAGAAGGGAATCTGGGGCCAGAAGACATGGGTTTGAACCCCGGCTTGGCCATTTACTAATAGCGTGACCTTGGGTGTTACTTTCCTTTTATAAAACTCAAACTTCCTGGTCTGCAAAGCGTGCGCGCGCGCGCGCATGTGTGTGTGTGTGTGTGTGTGTGTGCGCGCGCGCGGGGGGGGGGGGGGTGGACAGCGGTTATTACTTAGGATCACTGGGAGGATCAACTGAGATGACTCGGCAGAGCGCCCAGCCCTGTGCTGATGGCGGACCGGAATGCCAGCCCTATACTTCCGCCGCAGGGGGTCAGGTTAACCAGAATTCAGGGATCCGCACTGGATATCTGGGTGGGGGAGAATGAGGGACATTTTCAGATTGTTCATTGTTAGTTTGTGTGTTCATTTGGTATCCAGCTACTTTGCTGGATTCATTTATGATTTCTAACAGTTTCGGGTGGAATTTTAGAGTTTTCCCCATATAAAATTATATCATCTGTGGACAGAGGTATTTTTACTTCTTTTCCAATTTTGATAGCTTTCATTTATGTTTCTTGCTTAATTGCTCTGGCTGGGACTTCCAGTGCTGTATTGAATAGAAGTGGCGAAAGCAGGTATCCTGGCCGCCATATACCCCATTTTAAAATAAACTTTTTATTTTAGAAGTTTCAATTTAAAGAGAAGATGTAAAGATAGTGCAAATAATCCCCATTTACCCTTCCTATGGTAGGAATGTTTATGTCCTTTCAAAATCCATATATTGAAAACTAACCTCCAACGTGATTATATTCATAGGTGGGGCTTTAGGAGGTGATTAGGTCATGAGGGTGCGCTGTCATCAACGGGATTAGCGCCCTCATAAAAGAGAACCTGGAGGGCTCGCTAGCCCCTTCCACCATGTGAGAACACACAAAAAGGTGTTTTGAATGAGGATGTCTTTCCTCACTGTTTGTAAACTCCATGAAGTTAAGGTCCACAAACTGCCTTAGATGCTTCTGTGGTCCCAGGATTTGGAGAAGGTGACGTGGCAGGCCCACACCAGCAAACTGCACACTACTGTGAAAGATAATAAATACTAGAGTATTTATTATCTCCAGGTTAGGAGGCAAAATCAAAGATATTTTCTAGATACTTACATGATAAGAGAAAAAACCAATTCCCACACAGTTTTGATTAACAAAATTCAAAATACTGGGCATAGTTTTTTTGTTTTTTGTTTTTTGGTTTTCTTTTTGGTAATTCAGGTCTATTAATGAGAAAAATGGAATTCCTTGGGGAGGGAATAACATTATGCTTAATTGAGGTTTAAAGTTAATGTTTTCCACTATCAAAATCAGTTGTAAATATTTGATCTTTATAAACCATTAAAAAATATAAAAACTCTATTCAAAGGCCATAGAAGGCAGCAGATTGGGCTGGGCTCATAGGAATTGCATTGAATCTGTAGATCACTTTGGGTAGTATTTTCACAGGTCATAGATTGCTGGCCCTTGTGCTGGGCGATCAATGTATTTTTAGTTAAATGAATGAAAGGGGGAAGAAAGGAAGGCAAAATCTCCTGACCTGGGTGTTTCCGTCAGTGGGCACACAAGGCCCCTTGAGCCATGAGGCAGTGGCACTGCACCAGCTGCTTTGAAATACAAGACCTCAAAGCTCTGGAGGAGGGAAAAAGTATGGCAGGGCATGGCTTGGGACGACTGGACGTGAGTTAGCTTTGGAGAAGGGACCACTCTGGCAGCTGCCCCATGTGGATAAGTAAGTGGGCCCTGAATAGGAGACTCAAATTCATGCCTGTTCCTGACGAAGGCTCCATGTACCGAGGGGTCTGATGGAATGAATTACTCTTTCTCTTTGGGAGCAGGTCCCTGGGGCTGGACTCAGGGCTGCTCAGAGATGTTTGGGGATGGTGAGGCCGGCAGGCTGGCTGGCGGGAGGTGAGAGTGGAGGCTTGGCTGGGAGGCCTTCCCACCTCACCCCTTTCTCTTGGGTGACAGATTAGTACAGGCCAAGATGGCAAAGGGAGGTGACAGACACGGCGATCCAAACCACCCTCAAGCTTGTGCACGCCCGCCTGGCCTCCTTCCTACTTCGTTCAGGGCCTGCCTACAGCTCAGGTCTCAGTCCAGACCCCAGGGACGGTGGGAGGCCCCAGAAGAACTTCATTTGGGTATCGAGCTGCAGATACCTTTAAAAAATCAGACTCATTATAGGAGAGTTTCTCCCATGCTCCCTGCCTCATTCCCACTGCTATCCGAGACGAGGGTAAAAGGCCATCCTGCCACGTGGGTGGGAAAATGTTTCCACTCAAAAGATGCCCCAGTTCTGGTCTCAGGCGGAAGGACGTGCAGTTCTGAGCCTGCCCCGGGCACTCACCTCAAATGCTCCCAAAGGACGCTAAGCCTGCTCCCTGCAAGAAGCTCCTGGAAACAGGCAATTCCGGAGCACAGCTGCGGCACAGAGAATAAACAGTAGCTCGGGGCCATGGGCGGAGAGCTGGAGTCGGCTCCGTGGAGCCATCCCAGGCTGGGGCTCGGCGCTCACCAGACAAATGAGGCAGCAAAGAAAGAGTGAAGGGTGCAGGGAGTGCATCTCAGGGTGCCCCTGCCTGGACAGGCACCCCATGGAGGTGCAGGACTTAGGGAGAGGGCGCAGCAAGGACCCCTGGCAAAGCTGTGTGACCACCGTCCCTTTAGGGGGAACTTGGGAGATGGACCAGGGCAGAAGAAACAAGGTCTGAGTCCAAGAGTAGCTAGTGGCCACATAAGAGGTCCTGGGACATGCTTCATTCAGTAGCTCCGTCTTTGAATCCTCACGCTGCAATCGCTACTGCGATCCGCCTTGAAGCCCTCCCACCACATATCACGGAGCTGGAAGGGACCGGCCAGTCCCCTCCTTATTCCTGCAGCTGAGGAAGTTAGAAGGCCGAGCCACATTTTAGTGTAAATGGTTTATTTGTCCCCCAGGTGAGGGCGCACATGTACCAAGCAGAGGTGTGCCCACCTGGCTCCTTCAGGAACCACCCAAGGGTTCTGGTTTAGTTTTCATGCATTAAAAACAACTCTCTAGTCACCAAAAATGAAACGTTAAGAAGCGACACCCTGACCTCGCAGAGTTCCTTATCTGCGCATGGCGTGGCCACACGAAGGTGTTTATGGTAACGGTATGTACAAGTTAATGCAGGTGAGAGCATCCTGGTTGCCCTGTGGTCCCCGTTCTGTCACGGGGGCTTGGCGGGAAGCTGAGAAGCCACTCTGCTGTCGAGGTGTTGATGAGAAAGTGGTTCTTCCAAAATGAAAACGGATCCCTCGTCCCAAGCCACGCCACCCTGTGTCCCTGCTTTGGTGCGGAGGCTTTGGGGACTCTGTGCCGTGCACTGCGAGGTGATAGGACGTTGGAAGCACCAAAGGGCCCCAGCCTGGACCCTCAGTGGGCAGAACGATGGGTGGTCATTTTCTCCCGGTTAACAAGCTCCTTCTCACCTGGCGGGTACAGCGCAGGGGCCTGGGACAAACGGGGTAGGGACAGGTAGGGCAGATCCCTGTTTTCCCATCAAGACACAGTTGTCCCACTTTGCTAAAACCTTTACGCACAAACTTGCTTGGGGACAGAAGGGAAGGGAAAGGTGACCTGGGCACTCTGCCATTTCCCTGACTTCCTCTCTTAAAGGACGCCCCCCTCTGAGTGGAATGAACCCATATCCCCATCAAACAGCTGCGTGGGAAAATCCCCTCTCTTCCACCTCCAGATCCATAAAGAACTGGCTGGTGACAGCAAAATCTGACGAGGAATGGGGTACAAATCAGGTGTAAGGAACGAGCCCCAAATCTACTGTAAAAACTGGATGCGCTACGAGTTCCAAGTCTTTGGATCATCAAGAATACTTAAAACACTGGAACACAGAGTTAAAGTCGCTTTCAAAGTATCTATCAATACCTGAGACCACCCCTACGTGCAGCGAACAAATGGCATCGATTTTGGAATGGAAGTGAGGCCACAGAGGGTCGCAGAGGCGGGAAGAACGTGTCACGCATATGGGTCTCTCGCTGCAGGAGCTCGCCAAGCACGAGGCAGTTCCCTGGCCCTGTAGCCACCAGCCTCCTGTGCAGCCTCCAGCACCTTCCCTCTGTGGCCCAGGAAGAGGCCGCCTGGCCCCGGGAGACTGATTTGGACAGTGTCTGATCTTAGCAACGAGGACGCCTCCCTTAACAGCATCTCCTGATCAGCCATTCCACCTTCGCCTGCAGGGAACTGCCACCCATCTGTGCAGCCAGGAGAGAGGCGACTCGGAGACAGTGGTCATCTGGGCTTCGGGCTGTGCTAACAGGAGGCACAGGCCTGGCAACGGGACCCTGGAGCCTGACCCAGCCCCTCCTCACTGCCATGCCCCATGGCATGGCCAGGGTGGGATGTAAGGGTGAGCCGAACCAGGCTCCCAGCTTAGGGACTGCCAAGAGCCTGAGGAACATTTCTGGTGTGGAGAGGCCCGAAGAAGGAGAGGCTGGGCTGAGTTGTGGGTCCCCCATCGGCCTGGGGCTTTGGTCAGGAATCTCAGCCCGCCCCAGGAGGCTTCCGGTCCCGCAGTCCTGCGTGCATGTCCAGATGCCTTTGGTTTCTGTCGCGGAAATGCAGCTCTCATTCGAATTAAGTAAAAACCAAAATGGACCAAGGAGGCGGGAACCCCTGGAAGTGCGCTAGGCTGGCAACTCACTCCCGTAGTGCCGCAGGTGTGCGTCTGCCACGGACATGTAGGTGGCCCTCATGCTGGGAGAATACTGTGGAGGAGGAGAGCGGACGGTCAGACGGGGTCATGGCATGTTACCGGGCACTGCACTAGCAAAGGCGCCGGGAACTTCCGAGGGAGAGCGATCCGGGCCGGCCGCAGCAGTCAGGCTTGAATGACGGGGCATCATGGGAACGGGAGGGTACTAGACCGGCTCGCACAGGCTTCCCGTCTGGGGACGCTTCCCGCCGTGGGGCCATCGGGACGTCTGGCTCCCAGGCCTGAAGGCGTGCGGCACACACTGGCCAGCCACGCCCTCCCCCGTGGCTGCCGCGTCTACTCCGTTGCACACGCCGGCACCAGGGACAGCGTCTCAGGGTGCACAGGGCACTTAGGAGCCGGGACAGTGAGCGGGCTGGGGGCACAGGGGCACTGACTCAGAGAGCCAGGTTCAAGTCCCAGCTGTGCGGCTCACTCAATCCATCCCCTTGGCCTGTTTCCCCACCTGCGAAGCAGACCTCGGAGCACTCAGCCCTTGCACTGAGGGGATAGAACGATGAGACCCCTGACATAGCGGTTCTCCAACCAGGCTGTGGAGAACAAGCTCTTCCAAGCGCAGACAGGTTGGTGAAGCGGAGACCTAACACGAAAGCAGCGCCCAACAGACATCGGCGACTGCGCGGAAGCAGAGAGATGTGGCTTCTTACATCATTACGTCATTACGTCATTACGTCATCGCCTCACGGGACGCGAGAGTCTGCATTCCAACAGGCCCCAGATAGCAAGGGTCAGCGGGACCCCGACTGCCTCTTGGCCCCAGGGTAATTTTGGGGGTCCAGGTCCAGGCCATTCACACTGGACGGGGAACAAATGCTTCCAGCTGGTGTGTGGGTATTGGGAGAGACTCTTGAACCTAGTGGGTCTCGATCAGGGGTGATTTTGTTCCCCCCCAGGGACGCTCGGCAATGTCTGGAGGCATTTTTAGTTGTCACGACTTGGGGGGAGGGAGTGGAGACTGCTCCTGGCCTCGAGTGGGTAGAGGCCAGGGAGGCAGCTCGCACCCTCCAGGGCACAGCCCACAGCAAAGCGTGGCTGTCAGGACGGCAGCCGAGCTGGGGGTGAGGAAGGCTGACCCAGACCGGCTTTACCTGGGGACATGCTAGAAATGCAAATCCCTGGGCCTGTGCCGCAACGAGTAGCCCAGGTGATTCTGCTGCACGCTCAAGGGCGAGACCCTCCTGCCGGAAGCAGCGTTTCCTAACCTCCCGTGAGGACAGCATCACCTGGGCGTCTGCCCCGGGCTCGGTTTCAGCGCATCGGGGATCACGCGCTGGGACTCGCATTTTTAACGATTGCCCGAGTTGTCTGTTTTGCCCGTCAAGTCTAGGACATGGTGCTGGAAGGACAGTTCCGGGAGGCCGAGCTGAGGGAGCACACATGCGTAACTAAGGGAACGGGCCGGGCTGTGCCCTCTGATGGCCTTGCTGGACGTCGCCCACCTTAGTGAATCCCTCGTCTGCCGCAGAGACGGCGTGGGCAGAGCGGGGGGTCTATCCACATGTCCGCTGCTCTGAGCACTGATGAATGTTTAGAGCAGGCACGGGTGGGGGGGGGGGTGGGAGGGTGGGGAGTGGCCAGCGGCGTGGTCATTATTGGGGCGCATGTCTACATCTCCACGCTGTGGGCTCCTGGGTCAGCAGCATTAGGCATCGTCTCCCCGTGTCCCCGGCGTGATGGGGGCGGGGTCTTTCCTGGGGGCGGGGCAGTCGCCTCTGCCAAAGCCGTCAGGGTTTCTGGGCAAGTCTTAATTCTACAGAAGAAGGTTTATTCTGTCCTTGAGCCTTGCAAATAAGGTCGGTTCTTGATGATCTCTGCTAAAGGCAGGGAGAGTGGCCTGGATCCTTCAAAACAGAAGGTGATCCGAAAATCATTTTTATCTGGCATCATGGTGCTTTGAATAATTCATTTTTCACAGTAGCAGATTTCCCCTCATTATGTCGTGCTCAGATTAATTTTGAAATCAATCTGTATTCCTGGGTCCATAGCAGCTGGTGGCCAAAAAAAAAAAAAAAAAAAAAAAAAGGAACCCAGGAGGCGTCCGGTTAGGGAGAAGCCGGGTGGGCCTTTGAAAGGTGCCCACTCTGAGTGCAGGCTTCGGCCCACCCGCCATCCTGGGCGGAGGACCCTGGGCGTGGGAGGCGCTCTGGGCAAAAATGGCCAGGTGGGGTCACGGCAGGGAGAGACGAGGGGGCCAGAGCGTGGTTTCTCAACCACAACACGAGGGACACTAGCGACATTTTTTTAGGTGGGGGCTGGACTGTGACTCTGGGGGGCTTGGCAGCATCCCCGGCCCCCACCCACTCGATGCTGGCAGCAACTCCCCCCCCCCCCCCGCCCCCTGTCGTGACAACCGGAAATGCCTCCAGACGTGGTGCACCGTTCCCGGGTGGGCCACGTCGCCTAGGGCGAGGCCCACTGCTCCAGGGTAAGGCTCAGATGGCACCTGCTCGGCAGGGCCCCCCAAGTCGTGAAGGGAGACGCGACGATCCCTCCCCCAGGTCCCCAAGTGCCATGTGGCACTTTCTATTGCAGCCTTCCTGAGTCTCCAGTCCTGCCACACACTTCCTGACGACGGAGACGGCGTCCTGCCTTTCTCTCCGGGAGAGTGTTCCTCTGGAACACTCGCCGGACACCCGGGAGCGTACGCGGCCATCCTGGCCCTCAGGGTCCCGGCCTGTGTCATTGACCCCGTGTCTTCAGTGCTCCCAGTTCGCCACCTGGATGGCCCCTTCCAAACCACCCAGATGGGACGGGTGAAACACCCTGCCCCACCAAGGGAAGGCAGGGGCACTTTCCCCGACAGACACCGGCCCAAGAACACTTCTGCCCACCCCTGCCGCGGGGGCCCAGGTTACCGTGGGGGGCGGGGAGGCTCTCCCGATGAGCGGCATGTTCTCGTAGCGTGGGTTCCCGCCAAAGAGCACGGCTTGGTTCCTGCAGGGCCGAGAGGAGAGCTCAGGAGGGTCAGGTGTGTTGGGGCGGGGGTGGGGGAGCTCCGGTTTCTGCAGGAGGGCCCCTTAGGGGAACGGGGGGGGGGGGATGGAAGCGGACCATGGATAGAGAGGAGGGAGCGCGGGCTCCGGGTGGCCCAGGAAGAAGCAGTAGGTGGGCGCCAGGGGCCGGGAGCAGCCTGGAGAGATGCAGCTTCTCAGCCTTGCGACTTGCCCCGCGGGCTTGTGGCCTCTCCAGGGGGTTCCCTCACACACGTGGATGTGCAGGGGTGACTAGGTGCGCCCTGGGGGCCTCCCCGCCGGGCATCCTGTGGCTGCAGTGAGGGGACCGCGGTTGGCATTTGATGCTTCCTCCCCACCTGGCTCTCCGGACCCGGATGTGCTGCCCACAGACCCACGTCCCCGAGGGCTACGCGGCACGAGGGGAGGCCCCAGGAGCCCCGGCCGTACATGTACTCCGAGACGGGGGCGTTGGAGACGGTCTGGCCGGGGGGCTGCAGGCTGGTCTGGCTGCCCAGGCCGCTGCTGTAGCTGCAGAAGCTGTGCAGCTGCCCCCGAGGCGGTGGTGGGCAGCGATGCGCCGGGCCTGGGGGTTGAAGGGGTCGTCGTCGTCGATGTCGTCATAGTCTCTGTCCCTAGAATGACACGCAGGGTATGGCTGGCCGCGAGGGACAAGGGAGGCTCCAAGGCAGTGGGGTGCTGCTGGCTGCTTCCCGGCTTTTCCCCCCAAGACTCTCCCTATGGCCACATACATGTGTCCTTGAGTTTCCTCGAAAACACGTTCCTCAGCCCAGCCTCCCCCGATCACTCAGCCCCGTTTCCAGCTTCACGTCTACCTCCTCCAGGCAGCCCACCATGCTGACCACGTGCACACGGACACTCTCTACCCTGCTTCCTCCTGTCTGGTCTACTCTCGAGGTGCTGAAATACCATCTCATCTCTGTCCCTCTCCTCAATGAGACTGCAGGTGCCCTGACGACAGTGCCACACTCTATCCTTCCTGACATTCTGGGGGCACCCCTCCCAGCACCCAAAGCTCTCCTCATTACCTCCTGTCACAAAGTCCTGCAGAGGAAGAGAGGACAAGCAAGGGGCGGCCAGTCATGGAATGACGTAGTCACTATGCTCGGCCCCACTCCTGCCCCACCATGCCCCCGGAATCTCCTTTTGGGGGTCTGTCTGGACTCTCAGGGAACCTTCCGCAGACATGCAGGTGGCCCGTTAGGGCTAAATGCCTGGGCCCTCGGCTGCCCTTGTCCATCCCGGCTTATGAGCTCTCGGCTCAGTCAGAGCAGAGCCTCCCGCCTGCTCCCCCGAAAGCCCCCTCCAGGCAGCCCACCTGGTGGTCAGGTGCTTCCAGGCCCGAGGCCCCGCACAGATCATGGTGGAGAACGCCAGGGCCGCCAGGAGGGAGAAGAGGCCAAGGTAGAGCAAGCCCTCGAGGCCGTCGTAGCAGACACCAGTGAGGGCATCCAGGTAGTCCTGGAGGACGGGAGTGGGGCACAGCGCGGGGTCTGAGCTTGTCGCTGGAGGCCCCTCTCCCTCAGCCCGGGCCTAGAGAGCTGCCCCTTCCTGCCCCGAGCACCTAACACAGCCATTAAAGGTCCACACTCGAGCCCAACACAACGGGGCTTCTTGGATTCACTCTACAAGAATTTGCTGAGCACCTACAGGAGGGTCCGCTCTGGACAAGACAGACAACGTTGCATGGTGGTGGTGGTGGGGGGAGCACTCAGAAGATATGGGGGTTTACTCTGAGGCTGGGGGGTCAGGAGAGGACTGTGCCTCTGAGGCAAAGGGGACAAGCTTGGCAGGTTCAGGACAGAGAGAAAAGGCCCACAGGGGACGGGGCAAGAGGCCACCGGGTCACGCTGAACCTTGCAGGGTAGGCGAGGAGATTTTAGCTCCTCCTAAGTTGACGAGAAGACACCGGAGGGTCTGGGGTGGAAGGGATGCGACCCGATCTGTTTCTAAAAAGACCACTCTGGCTGCCGTGCACGAAAGGCCATGGGCACCAAAGGGCAAGGAAGAGTGGGGCTGTCGCCCAGGGGAGCAGGGTGGTGCTTAGGGCACGGCAGGAGCTCTGGAGGGAGAGGGGAGCGGACGGACTCGGGATGTGTTTGGAAGTCCAGCTGCTAGGACTTGCCGAGGGCTTGGATGTGGCACGAGTGACACTCTCAGCTCTGAAGTCAGATGCCCGGGCCCAAAACCTATGCCTTGACTTGCTGGCTCTGGAATCTTCAGTAAGCTACACACTCACACACACACACACACATACACACACACACACACACTCACACACACACACACACACTCACGCCGCTATCTCTTTCTCTCTCATCTATCACCTATCTATCAATCTATCAATCAATTCATCTGTCGATCATCTATCTATCTCTCATCTATCATCTATCTATCTATCTATCTATCTATCTATCTATCTATCTCTCTCTCTCTCTCTCTCTCTCTCTCTCTCTCTCTCATCTAACTATCTATCTATCTATCTATCTATCTATCTATCATCTATCATCTATACACCCATCCATCCATCTACACACATATTCACACACATATAGTTTCTTTGTCTACGAAATTTCTCATGAGATAACATGTATTTCACAGTCTAACTGTGAGGACTAAACGACATATTGGCTATAAAGTGCACAGAATAAAGGTTGAGCACAAAACCAAGAGATCGTTAGTACGACTCTTTGCTCTAAATCCACGTGGGCTGTGGAAGCTGTCGACATGCATTGGCTTATTGCCTGGCGGGCAGGAATGGCTCACACACTCCCAGCGTGTTCCCTGCATTAGTGACCGAAAGCCCAAATTCCTGGAGAGATGACCCTGGCAATGACTTGCAACCCTGGAAGATGGGGGGTTGACCAGATGGCCGGGAGCCAGGTCGCCTGATCCAACTTCCCTACACTTGCCCCCTGGCCTTTCACCGAGTCTCCTTGTCTCAGTGACTAGAGAGAAGCAAGAAGCCAGGCACCTCTCCCACCTTCCCGTTGTCCAGCTTCCTCCCCATTTCCTGTGGCCTGCAGGGGGCCCAGCAATCCTCTCCTAGCCTCTACTAGCTTCTCTGGGAACATGTGGCCAGCCGGGGTGTCCCTGCTCCCCACTCGCCCCCCAGGGCCACCCCAGCACCTTGTGCAGCCCCCGGCAATCCAACATGGCTGTCAGCTGGTGAAGGCTGGACTCTGAGGAGTTCAACAGGAGCTGGATTCTGAGCAGATCTTTCTGAAGCAGGAAGGAGGGAAGAGCCAACATGCAGAGAGGCAGAGGCTGAGAGGTGGGACCAGGGCTGGTGGGCAAACCCGCACACAGCAGCTGGCCCACAGAGGCCTTTCAAGCCAAGGGAAGGAGCCAGACTACGGGGAGGGACGTGCTCCACATCCCGGCCCACCGCGGCCCTGGCCTGGGGTTCCCCCTCTTCCAGCGTGGAGGCCGGGGGAGGCCGCCTTACCTCGGCCGTGGGGAAGAGGGGCACGGCAAACTGTAGCAGTCCCGCCACCTGGATCTGCATCGTGGTCAGGAGCGCTGGAAGATGGTCAGTGCCTGGGCCAGGAGAGACCACAGCCCGCTGTCAGGTTCGAGTTCCCAGGAGCCCCCGCAGCTGCCCCGGGCCTGTTCCCTGGCCGTGGCCCCTTCCCCTGGCTGCCTCTGCAGCCGCTTCCCTGACGATGGCCTGTCCTGCTTGCCGGAGTCTCCCCCTCATCCCTCAGGCTTTAGAGGGATGCACAGTCCTCTTGCATCTTGCTACTCAAAGTGGGGTCCTGGGAACTTGTGAGAAATGCAGACTCTTGGGCCCCATGCCCGACCCGCTGTGCGGTATCTCCATAGTAACCACTCCCAGGGCGATGGGCACGCTCGCTGGCGTGTGAGAAACCCTGATCTAGAGGATGCGCACCGAGGGCACCCCCCTTCGGAGGGCCACAGTGAAGAAAGAACTCCGGTCACCTCCCCCTTCCTGGGCAGGCCTGGGGCTTGGGGTCAGGAGGGAGCTTGCCCCTGAAGGGGACTGTGGGCGGGTGAGGGCTGCGCTGAGTGGGCCGTACCTGCTGGAAGGGGCTGCTTACGCTCTGACTGCAATACAGGTAGTAGCGGGTCACCTCTGCAGGGCAAAGACACTGGCGTCAGGCAGGGGCTCACAGGTGATCAGGCCCTCATCCATCCTCAGTGGCCACGCCACTCCCTGAGCTCCCAGGTTCTAAGGGGTCCAGCTGGATCGGAAGTGGGGGGTGGGGTGGGGAGGGACTGGGTGACCACGAGGCTGAAACAGGTAAGCAGAGGCACAGCCCGGCTGGCCAGAGTGCTGACGACAGAGGCCCGCGAGCTCATTACCTGTGCTGAGCTGGCTCTCAGTGACGTTCAGGATGAAGGTGTCGGGAGCCACGCAGAAATCACTAGTGCCCTGGACCAGGGAGAGATGGCGGAAGGGAGGGAAAGTCATGATACTAGGGCCCGGGAGGAGCCTGGCGCCCCTCGGCTCCAACCACTTGGACCCCTCAGCTCACTCCGGGTGGACAAGAAGTCAGGAGCCAGCTGCCCTGGGTTCAAGTCCTGGCTCTGCCCTTCCTAGCTCTGTAACTTAGGGCAAGTGGCTTATTACTTCCGTGTCTCAGGTGCCTCATCCATAACATGGAGAGAAACAGATACAGATTAATCTACGTAAAGAACCCGGAAACGTTACTTCTGATGCCTCTTCTGGGATGGACCTCGCTGAGCCTGGGCCCAGGGGAAGCTGCAGGATGGGCGTTGGGGTTATTCACACAATGGCCTCATTTGCTCATCTCTATTTTGTATTTCGTCTCACTGTTATCAAGATTTACATGCTCTGGGGGGCGGCAATCTAGGAAGCCTCACCGGACTCTCTTTGTAAAGAACTATGTGGATGCTGAGTCCATCTTTGAGCTTGTGAGAGCGTGTCCTGCTCACAACAAGATGGGGGTAGGAAGAGCATGGGGCTGGGAGTTAGAGGACACGAGCTCCAGGCTCTGCCACTGACGAGCTGCGGGGCCTGGACCCCCCAAGCATGGCCTGGTTAGGTGACCACCAAGCGCCCATGGGGCTGAGCGGGAGCAGGTCCAGGTCTGGGAGAGGTGACAGCAAGAATGTCATCCTCGAACCGGGGGTCACCGGGAGGCTCAGAGTGTTGCCCGAAGCCAGAGCTCAGCTCCCTAACTCTGACAAGAAGCAGACCCTCAGGCCCATGCTCCTCAGGGAGGTCTTTCCTGGGTGACAGGAGGGCAGGGCAGGCAGGCGGGGGCTGGGGGGCGGGCACAGTGTCAGCCTTCTGGCTGCACAGCTCTCAAAAAAAGAAAAGAAAAAAAAGAAAAGAAAAAAAGAAAAAAAAACAAAACAAAACCGGGCCTCATTGGGTGGGGGCAGCTAGGCCACAAAAGCTCCCCACAGTGACCCTTGGCGCCCTGCCTCCTCCCCTCTGGCTTCTCCTCTCCCCCCCCCCTCCTATTAAAATGCAGCAGTATCTTGCAGCCCAATCAAAGGCCCATTCACACTCCCTCTGTCACACAGGGGCCTGACTAAACGAATTAGGGAAATGGCCTTTCTCTCGGGCTCTCTTGGATTCCAGGGCACCCTGGTTCACTGAAGCTGGGGAGAAGGAGCCCAGAGGAGGCTGTCTCCCCGAGAGCGGCTCATGGGGGCAAGCTAGATTCCAGGGGCCCCACAGCAGGTGCGAGTTTCCCTGTGCTTACACTTGTCCCCGGAGGAGAGGCTGTTGGCCAGGCAGCTGTGCGTGTTGCTCTGGCCAGCGGCCACTCCCCTGGACCACGGGCGGCCCTCCAGCTCCTGATGAATTCGGATGCTCTTGAGCACGATGTGGGCCCTCCTCCCCTGCCCGTCCCTGTGTATGGAGGGGCCCCGACCCTTGGGACGCAGCTGCATGCCTGTCCAGTTCTCCATGCTGCCTGAAGTGGACGCTGCACGGCTCGGGGGAGAAAACAGAGCGGGAGCTGCTCACCCCCCCACCCCCCTCCGGACGAGCTCTGCCGAAGGCTGCCGCGAGCCAAGCAGAGCAGGGTCCATTCACTCTGCGGGCATCATGGGGGCAGTGCGTCCAGGGCCAGGGCTCCTGGTCAGCCCCAGGTCACTAGGCAAGGCGTGGGTTCGGGGAGAGGGCTTCCAGTAGGCGCCCCGTTCTTTCACCCCTAGGCAGAGAGGGCAGAACAGATGCAGGTCGCGGGGTTTGTTCGTGGCCCTCGAATCAGCTAGGGGGTCCCTGAAATCCCCTGGCAAATCCTGCCCCTTCTCACACACACACACACACACGCACACACACGTGTGACACACACACACGCAGCATGCACCTCCACTGTACAGTTCACATGGAGCCGCAGTGATCTGCACACAGCCTTCCTTCTGTGGCTGGCACTTAGCCAAGAGCAAACGTCAGGTCCTGGCGTTCACTTCCCTAGGCGCCTGGCCCCACTGAGTGCCGCAGAGCAAAACATCAGCTGAATGAATGAATGAATGAATGAATGGCTCCTGCGCACAGCTTAACTCGAGCGTCAGGTCTGTCAAAGACCAAACGCCTACACAGGAAGCTCCCCATTTTGTGTGTGTTTTTGTTGTTGTTGTGGTTTTTGTCTGTAACACTTTGAGGCCCCACATGCAGACACGTGCACCGCCGTGTGTTGGCCTGTGCGCGTGAGTCGCAGGGCAGGGGCTGGAGGCAAGCTAAATGCCACGTCCACATTCCCAGCGCCCGAGGAGGCTGCTTCTGAAGCCAGAGGGCTCCAGGTTCCAATCCCACCCATCCCCACCGGACCCAGTCACTTCTTCACACCCAGAGAGGGGTCACCTGGCCATCCATGCATGCCCTTGTTAGTAGTAAGCAGGTGGCTGGGAACGGGCCAGTGGGTGAGGAAGGGACAGGCTTCTGATGTCTCATCCTGGCTCTGGCCCTAAATGCATCAAGACCGTGGGCAAGCCTCTTCCTTTCTCTGGGCCTGTGTCCCCATCCGAAGGGCAAGGGGGCTGGTGGGGAAGATCTAAGGCCCTTCAGTTCTGGGATTCTGGGATTCTAGGTTAGGGACTCACGCTGGAAGCTGATGCTGCCTTTGGGGGCTCTGGACAGGACACATTGACAACGTACCACCCACCATCCCACGCACCCCACCCCCGCCTCAACTCACCACTGCTGCAATGGTGTCAGCGGCCAGGGACGTCCAGCTGAGGAGCAGGGCCAGCAGCCCACAGCACAGCATCCTAGGAGAGAGGCAGCCACCGGTGGGGTCCGGGCAAAGGCTGGCAGGCAGGGGACCCCAGGACAGCTGTCACCCCACCAACGTTAGTGCCTTTCTGCTCAGCTATGATCTTGTCTTCTCTGACCCCTGAAATTCCTGTGGTGGCCCCAAAGGCAGTCCCAGTCTCTGCCCTAACATCAGCCCTGCTGATGGCTAGGACAGAGAGATGGAACCCCATGCCTGGAGCACGGGTCCCTGTGCTGTGTCTTTTGGGGGGCAAGCTAAGGAGGAGCTGGTCACAGACGGCGGGAGCCTCTGACGCTCGGGCAGCATTTCTTCAGCTGCTCGGCAGAGGCAGGCCCAGGAAGGAGGGGACACATGGAGGGAAGCCCCCGTCCTTCCTTTGTGTCCGGATGGCCAGCCGGCGGCTGCTGTCCCCACTTGACTGGGTATAGAAGGTGACCCTGGGCCGTTGCCACCACCACATCCTCCGAGCCCAGCCAGGCCCTCATCCCTCTCTCTGATGGTGGCACTGTCACCTCACATGCTTGCCTGGATCTTTGTCCCAGGCCCACAGGCGGGGCTACTCACGAGGCCAGGAGACACCTGGAACGCCTGGCCAGTCCCAAGCAGGCGAGGAGGCAGATGACTAGGTCCAGGATGAAGAGCAGGAGGTAGGCGAGCCACCTGGCGGGAGGGGTAGGGATGGTCAGGGGGAGCAGAGCAGGGTCACTGGCCCTTCATTAACAACTACTCAGGGCCGGCAGCTGAGCAGACTAGAGGAGGGAGTGTCCCTGTGCAGGAAGAACCGGGGTGCATGGTGGACAGATCCCCCCAGGGGCTCCGAGGCCTGCACCCTCACTTTGGCCTGGACAAAGGCATCCCCTCCCCCTCTCCTGGCTGTCCACTGGAACTTTCCGCGGTGATGGAAATGCTCCCTCTCTGTGCCATCTCCTCTACCTGTCACTACCCACTACTATGGAGAACTTCACACAGCATCAGACCAGACAAGGCCTGACATTTATAACCACAGATGGAAGAAAGCCCCTAAGGTGCCCACTTCTCTGCTGGCATTCTCGCCCTGGCCTCCCCTCTCCCTCCCAGCGGTCTGGGACCTACCACTTTACACATTTAGATTCATTTTAACCAACTTTTATGTCAGGCACTGAGTTTAGTGCCAGGGGTTCTGAGTGGGCTCATTCCCAGACCACCAGGATGGGGCAGGGAGCCGAGGACATCCCAGGGCACCACGGACCTTCAGCTGTACCCCCTCCCCTGCCACCCCGGGCTGAGCGGATGGAGAAGGGCTGCTGGCAGACCCTGGCCAGATGCCTCACACCTTTGAGCCTCAGTTTCCATACCTGTAACAGGAAGCTGGAGCCCTTACCACAAAGTGCACAGGGGGACAAGGCAGGACAGCTACGGACCTGAGGTCCCCGCTCTCCTGCGCCTCCAAAGCACGGGACCCCAGAGCGCCTGGATGCCAAGGGCGCTGGGAAGACCCCAAGCAAAGCAACCTTGTTCTTTCCCGTCTGAGTAGGATCCCCAGACAGTCCCCACCACTCAGCACCAGTCTCACCCAGCCGCTGCTCCCATTTGCCTTGCACTGGGGGGACCAGTCTGGGCAGCAGGGTGAGGGGAGCTGGTGAAAAGAAAAGGGACTTTCTCCAGTCCCCAAAAAAGAGAAGTGTGTGGTCATTATTTTTCTCCATGCGGGAGCCAAATACATTCATCGACCCCCCTCTCCAGCGATGGTTTTCTGCTTCGCTGATACCTAAAGAGGGTGAGAAGGAGCCCGGAGTGTGGGAAGGAAGTGCGATGGAGCTGGAAGGAAGCCACAGAGGGGTTCTGAAGGGGCGGGAGCCTGCCGGAGGCCACCTGGCAGCCGAGGGAGGTTCTCTCTGCCTCTGCTCAAAACCATCGACCCGGCACAGAGCCTCCCCGGAGGACTCTGCAGTTCCTAGGACCGGAGGGAGCTGGGGGCCTGGGGGAAGCGCAGGGCCCGCCCTCCTCGAGGACGAGGCCACCCAAAACCCAGCTTTCTTAGAATCAGAGTCCGAGCTGGAAGGAACCTCGGGGATCCATGCCGTGAGGACCTCGTTCAGGCCCGGGGCGGGAGAGGCGGGCCTCGGCACTGCGGACTCTCCCCGTCTCCCAGCCTCCCCACAGGAGACACGCCGGCCACAGGCCCCTCTCCAAGTCCTGGTTTCACGTTTCAAACCCTAACCGTGGGTCTTGTTCCTTCTCTCCTCTCCACACCACCAGGAAATCGAGTTAGCGCGGCTTCCCCTCACTCTCCAGGGCTGTTTCAGGCCTCGCTCTGCAGCCTCTTGTGAGGGGTTCCTGGAAACAGCTCTGTGAGGCAGATGCATTTTCCCAGAGGACCCCAGGGAGGACCTGGGGATGTACATCCAGCCGAGAACTTGGTTCTGGAAGCTCCAGCCTTCACTCCCACAGCTCCTCCCACATCCAGCCTCTGCGGATGCTCTCGCTGGGTTATACTCATGAGAAGCCTCTCCAAGAGGGTCCTCTCTTAGCTTTTTATCGCCCTCAGCACTTAGCCAGGCCCTGTATAAAAGTGCTAAAGAATCTTCGCTTAGCCAGGTGGATATACTCCAGAAAAAGCAGAAAAGCAAAGGTGGGGGGAGGCTGGCCGGAGGAGGCCTGGCCCCTGAGGCTGCTTAGCTCAGGAATAAAATAAAGCCTCAGTCTAGGCAGCTCAGGTGAGAGAAGGAACGAGCAAACAGCAGCAGGTGAGGGGAAGGGACCAGTCTGAGTCGGTGTCCAGGAGCCACAGGTACTAACCTTGGATTTTCTGCCTTGCCCCGAACAAGGGGTGGGGTGGAGGATGGAGTCCTAGGGGACCCCTTCGATCACCTAAATTGAAACAGCTGCTGTGCAGTTGGCACCTCCCGTCTTTAATAAAATCACCTTAAAAATAAGCCCCTTTCGGTATATAAATCCTGACTCATGTCACTGTCATTATCGAAATGCCCACATTAGGCCCCTACATATACATGGCCCTATGCTAGGCCCACTCAGAGAGAAATGGGGAGGCCCACTTTCCGCCTTCCCCAGCCCCCGTGGCAAAAAGATTTCGAAGGCTCAGGCAACGAGTGGCCCTCATGCCGCAGGACTCATCGGATGCCACTGGTGTGGGTCCCGAGTCGCAGCCTGTCCTTAGAGCTGGTGGTTTTTTTCTCTCACTTGGGGGAAAGGCACTTTCGCAGGTGAGTTTCCATCTGGTGGAAGTTCTTTCTGAGGCAGACGTCTGTGCGTCATCCTGGGGGTGCAGGGACGAGACGGGCGGGGGAGGGGAGGGACAGAGAGCACCGTCCACAGCTGGGGACCTCGTGTGTCTCAGAGCCCTGCCACCTCCTCCCATGGAGAAGAAGATAGCTCAAGGCAGGGAGCTCTCTGGCCAAAGGCCACCGGAACATTTTCTCTGGACTCAGACATTACTTTGGCCTGGGGTAGGGCTTTCTCATAACAGGGAACTGAATCCAGAAAATCAGAGTAAATTGTGCAATGTTGAGATAAAGGCTCTGACCTTTGCAAGTGGCTTGAAGAGGAACCAAGGAATCGGCGGTGGGCGGGCGGGGTGAGGTCGGGGCTGTCCGAACGGAGCTGATAAGTTCACCAGGACTCATATCCTTGGGTGTGGTGGTGACCCTGACCCTGACCATGACGGTGATGGTGACAATGACTGACGTGAGGGTGACACTTCTGGAGTGCATGCCGCCCTTCAACCAGGAGCCACCCAAACCCAGGCTGCTGTCCCCCTCCTTGGCTCTCCCCAGAGTGACCTTCATTAGAATCGTGCTTGGATTTCAGTTAACGGATTATTAAGACCTTCTGGTGCCACTTCCCCACCCGGCCCTGAGATGCAGGCTTGGATGGAAGGAGCTGGCGCAGCCCCCGTGTCCCCTCTGCCCCTCACCTGTAGTACTCCACCTGGCCAGTCTGGTCGGCCAGCTCGGTCAGCTCGGCTGTGACCTCCCTCCACACGGGCACCCCTGACAGCTGGACGATGATGTTGCTGGCCATTTGCTGCATGAACTTCAGCGTCTGGATGTAATCGCCCCGGGTGGCAAAGATCTCGCTGAGCCGGGCCAGGTGCTGCTCTAGGTCCACCTTCATCTTCTGGGTGGTGCCGGACACCTGGGGAGGGGGCGGGGCTGCAGCTGTGAGTCTGGCCTTCAGGTGGGAGGAACCAGAGAGGCCCAGCTCCTGATTCTAACTCCGAGGAGGTCTTCGAGGCTTGAGCGAGTGTACCGTGCGTGCAGCCTCCAGCCCTGAAAAGCTCAGGAGGCTGCTGCCCAGAGGGAGGATAGAGACAGAGGCCCCCAAGACCCACCCGGCCCCCATGTCCCCCCAGAGTGGGGGCCCTGATCTGGCCTGGACCAACCCCAGCCTCCAAGCTTCAGCACCTCACTCTAAAGAGAGACCCAGATGGGGAAGCAAATGAACAAATAAACACGCAAGGTGTTTCTTCCTCACAGATTCTCTTAAAACTTTAAACACCGTGGATTATGACTTCCTTTTTCCGGTGAGCGATAACAGGTTTAAGCCGAAGAGCTCCTTGGTTGCTACTTGATCTTTTGTTCCCAGGACAGGATTTCTAAATGCCTCACGAAAGGCCTTGCAGTCCACAGCTCAGAGTCCTGGCCCGAGTGCAGCAGCACAATGGAACTTTGAATAACACACAGGCCCCATCCTGCCCCCGAAAGGCCCGGATACGCGGAGGGAGACACTGGGGCCTTCTCTGTGTGCTCATGCCCTCCCCTGCACGTCTGTCCTGCTGGGTGGATGGACAGGCGCCTGTCCCTTGACTGGGCCTTATGGGCCTGGAGTTGAGCGGACCCTGAAGGAAGCAACTTGCTCTTCAAAGATAGAGAGGAAGGGACGAGATGCAGTGACCGCCACTGGCTTGCAGAAGGAATGCCAGCAGGGCTTGGAACTGAAAGGATGCTCCAACAGCCCAGACACAGGGTCGCCGTGGGACCCCCGCGCACAGCCGGGGAGCCCCAGGCACGCCCCTCGGAGCCTGCTCGGGGCTGGTGTGTTGGAGGCGAGGAGGGCTTTGCTGTTCTGGCACTGTCACGTTAAACCAAGGAGCACACCTGGCTGGGAGGGGGAGGGCGGCTGCTCCTCGCCTGGGCAGCCTTCCGCTCCCCCAGGCACGGCAGGAAGATGACGTGACACAGGAGAAGGGGCTACGCGTCCCACGGTCAGAGATCAGCAAGAGGACGAGCAGGTGACACTCCTGTTTAGGGGACTGGGACAGCAACTGTGTGTGTGTGTGGGCTTTCAGGCCACGTCTCCATCTGCACTGCTGTGGGTTCCTGGTCCCAGAGAGAGAATGGCCCTCTGTGTTCCGTTTTGTTTTTATTTTTTCAAGGTCAGAGGCTTGTTTTGTTTTCTGGCTTGTTCCTGGCTCTCATGAGCTTGGTTAAGGACGGTGAGGTTACAGATACCCTGTACCTTACAGATGGGGCAGCGTGTTGCTTCACATAGCGGTGGGGGGGGGGGGAACCATGTAAAAGTAAATTCAGTAACTACACATCACTTGGATAGACGTTCCTCTTCAAGGCAGAAAGATCAAGGTATCAGTGCTTTGGGCCGTTGATCCGAAACGCACGCTTATGAAAGGCTAACACGAGGGGCAGGCATTGTGCGGGGTGATATCTTCATATTCCTTTCATCTCTAATGAATCTGAGAGCGAAAGGCTGTTAAAAATGATCTGCAAACTTTCTCTGTACGATCGCACTTTCCCCTTCCGTGGCCCTGCATATTTAACTTCTCTCCTTTCTTAAACCTTCCTTGGAAAAAACAAAGATCAGCGCACACCTGCCCTTCTATTTCCTCCTGATGTCTTCTCGTAGGAAACAAAGCTATAAAAAAGATAAAGATCACAATGCCGGCCTACTTACAGCCTCCTGCTTCCCCACACCACCCCCATTCCTGAGTGGTTCTTAGAGACAGAGCTCCCAGCAGGGAGACAAAGTGGGGATCCCCCCCCACCTCTGGTCCACGGGGAAGAGAAGCTCTGGGAACCAGACAGGCAGCTCAGTTCCCCAAGCTGGGATGGGGTCAGGGGTGAGTTAGCAGGTGGCGGAAGCTGTTGTCCCATAGGATGGAGCAGTGGTTCTCCAGTTGTGGTCACCGGCTCCGGCTCCGTACATCAGGGTGATCAGAGGGGAACTCGGGGACTCATTATAATTGCAAATTTTCAGCCCCGCCCAGACCTGCAGAAGCAGAAACTCTGGGGTGGGGCCAGCTTGCTGTCCATCAAGCCCTCCAGGGGAGTCTGATGCAACTCAAGTTTGAAAACTTCTGGGAGGGAGGAAGTTTCTTCACCTCAGGTGGTTTTCTAGAAGGGCAGCGGGCCTGAGTCGAAGGGGTGAGGCCCCATCTCAGATCCGAGAAGGGAAGGGTGGAGACCAGGTACCTCGGTTCCAGTTCTTGCTCTGAAATGTCCTAGCTTCCAACCTGGGGCCGGACTTTTTAGGCTGAGACCCTGAGGGGTGAGAGGTGTGCCTGGTGCCCGAGGTAACTGGAGGCCAGGCCCCCTCCACTAGGGCACAAATGGGGGGCACTGGGTCCAGAGAAAGGACCCACAGGGTACTCCCCAATGACCCGACAAATCAGAGCGTGTAATTCATCCAGAAGCCTGCCGGCCGGGCCTGAGCCTTCAGCCTTGGCCCCCTCCCACCAAGCACAAGCCTGGGCTTCTGGTCTGGAACAGAGGTCCAGGTCTGAGTCACCTGACCTGTCACCCTGCCACCCCCAACCTAAGCCTCCTTTCTCCTTCACGGCGATCATAACAACATATATGCTAAAAGCGCCATGATAATGGCACTCATTACCACGGCCAGGCCCACTGGAGGGCACTTTGGAGATTGCCGGGTGCTGTCACAGACAGTGTCTCATCTCACGTCATTTACCTGCTACGTGGCCTTCGCCCCTCGGGATGGCTTTGTTGGGTGCCCACCCCAGGTCCCGTGAGGACCCAGAGCCTGCTTCTCCATGGAGGGAACAGCCTGGACTTGGGGCCCCGGCTCACGGAGGAGGCAGGAGGGGGTTGTAGGGGACGGAAGCAGCTCCCACTGGCTGGACCACCACGACGGCCCGTGGCTCCTGTCCTCACCTCTCAGAAACGGTGGAGCGAATACGAGGGGCTGACCTCTGGGAACACGGCGCTCTGGCCCTGGCCCTGGAGCGCTCGGCCTGCTTAGGTGGGTGGGCCCAGCCTGGGGTCCTGCCCCCAGCTCATCTCCCCACGCAAGTCTCCACCCGTGGGGTAAGGAAAGAAAAAAACTCAAGTGCCCCCATCGGGACGGCTCTGGGGGAGACGAGGGCCATTCTGCATAAGGTCACAGGCAGCTAGTGAAGGCCAGGACGCTGGGCCCCCAGTAGGGGGTTCTGCTCCTGGGACTGGGTCCCTCCTCCAGGGGCTCTGGTGCTGGTAGGAGGCAGAAGACAGGGAGGCCGAGCCCAGAGGCAGTAACTCTGGGGCCCCTTCCCCGCCCAGGGCAGGGGTGAGCTCCCCTAGGCTTCCACGTGCCGGACAAGCTGTGTTTGGCCCACGAGGCTGCCCTCAGCGCCCCCTCCCTCACCCTGCAGAGCTGCCCCAGCCCAGTGTCCAGAGAGCTCAGTCCCCAGGACAGGACCCACTAGACATAAGGGGCAGATGGATGAGCTCTGCATGGCGCACTGGGCTCTGGTCTGGCACATGACCCTCAGCTCCCCAGAAGGGGTCTCCAAGGCCAGAGCTGCCACGTCAGCCATTGGGGCACCCATGAGCCACACGGCTGTCTCTTTAAGGCGAGGCCCTCCTGAGGGGCTGAGGGATTAAGGCCTTAGAGGAGCTTAAGAGAGAAGGAAGGGAAATGAGGTCGAATCCTCTTCTAGGCGGTGCCAGAGCAATGTCCAGATGTTCCAGTCGGGGCTGCATTTTGGGGTCGAGGCTGCCTGACCCGACGGGCCACTTGCTGGGGCCACCCCTGTGCTGGGCCAAGCGGGATCGGGGTTCCTTTGCAGGGGTCCCGGGGCTGCTGTGGGTGGGCCAGGAAAATGTCCTGGCACTTCTAGCAAAGATGACAAAACGCAGTGTCTACACCTGAGAAAGCCCGGGCTCCCCGCCCGCTCAGCCTCGGCCACCCAGGCCAAGGGCTTGCAGAGCGGCTCCTTCCTTCCCTAAAAGCCCCACATCTCCGCCAGCCTAACACGGTTCTTCCCCCCAAGTCTCAGCTGGACTCGTGGTGCCCGGAAGCCAGAGCCCAGAGGGCCCCTCGCAGGGTTTCGGGGAGTCGCGCCCCCCTCGGGGCCGAGCTGCCTAAGATCTGACCGGCGTCCTTGCTCTGACCGCGCTGACCTCGGGGACGCGCCCGGCCCAGCCAGCCGCCCGTGAACCTTACCAGCGTGTGGATCCCAGAGAGGGTGTGATTCGCGTTGTCCAAGGAGTAGATGAGCTGGTACACCCCGTCACTGGTCTCGCTGTTTCCATAGAAACCAACGCCCACCGCAGCACTACGGGCGAGACCGGACACAGGGTTAGAGGCGAAACCCAGAAGGAGTTATTAGTATCATTTTTAAATACACTGTTTCAGAGCTGTTTGAAGTTCACAGCGAAATTGAATGGAAAGGACAGTGACCTTGCATATACTCCCCGGCCCCCCCTCCAACCCCCCCCCCGTCACAGCCCCCACCGGGGCAGGACGTTTGTTACAGCTGAAGAACCGGCATGGACACAGCGTGTCACCGAAGTCCAGAGCTTGCCTTAGGGTTCACTCTTGGCGGGGCACTCCCTGTGGGTGTGGACAAACGCACAATGAGTGACACACGTCTGCCACCAGCATCTGCCACCGCGGCGTCACACAGAGCGGCGCCACCGCCCTAAACACCCTCCGGGCCCCACCCACCCTGCGCCCACTGGCAGCCACTGATCGCTTTCTTGTCCCCATCGTCTGGCCTTTTCCGGCACGTCACACGGGTGAAGTCACACGGCACGTCGTCTGTCTTCAGGCTGGTTTCTTTCACTTACCGATACGCATTTCCGGTCCCTCCACGTCTTTTCACGGCCTGATCGCTCATTTCTTTTTAGCGCCGAGGGACACTCCTTTGTCCGGCTGTGCCCCTGTGTATTTACGCCTTCGCCCACTGAAGGATGTTTCGACTGCTTCCAGGTTTTGGCGATTATGAATAAAGCGGGTCGAGTCCCACAGAGAGCAGGTTTTTGACTCTGGCTGAGGCGTCCTTTCCTGGGGGTGCGGGAGGGGATGACGTCTCCAGCTCTGGCAGGCGGGGGCGGGAGGTGACGGTGCAGTGCCAGCTTGTCCCTGGCAGGACAATACTTCTGCCCTCTAGGCCCGTGACTCTGCAGGTTAGAGGGCTGCTGGCCTAGGACCCTGCATCTTTGTCAGCTCCCCAGGTAACTGACACAGGTGACTGAGTCCCCTGAAACGACACTTGTCTCTCTTGAAACCCCCAGGAGTGGGGGGGCTGCCCGTCCTTGCTCTCCGTGCCCCCACGAGGCAGCCTGCCCCACACAAAGCCTCCGGCTCGCAGGAAGTTCCTTGTCCTGAGCCGAAGCCCACCTCCTCGGAGCATGACTCCGCTGGTTCTTGGCTGTCCTCTGGGGCGGCCCGGAATAAGGTTCCAATTCTGCACGACACCCCGTTGGGCATCTCCGTGTGGCTCCATGCCACCCCTTCTCTCCTGCTCTCCAAGCCAGACATACGTCCTGCAGAGCCTTGTGGAGATCATTGCCGTCCTGGGTTCAATGCTCTCTGAATGGTCGATGTCACCCTTAAACATGGCCCCTGAGCGACGCGCCCAAGACCAGGCTGTCCACCTGGCTCTGGGCACAGGCAGCGGGCTAACGTCCCGAGACCCTCCCCTCCCCACCACTGACCCTGTGGCCGGCCGAGACCCTCGGTTTCTCCCCGGGAACCGCCGTGGAGCCCAGTGATTCTCCCCTCCTACAGCGTTGCCTTGTTTTTTTTTTTGGTGGTGGTTGTTTTAACTAAAAGCAGAACTTTCGATCTACCCCAGTGAAATTTCATCTAGTTGGTTTTCATCTCACATTCCAGGCTGAGCAAATCATCTCAAATCTTGCCTCTGCCATCCATCATGTTTTATCTGACCCGCACCACTGGGAGTCATCGGAAGGCTCATTAAGCAGCCTTCTGAGTTTTCATCCAAAACGCTGATCCCGGGGGGAAAGACGCATGCACACGTGCACGCATGCACGCTTTTTCGTTACACAGGACAGGGTCCGGGCTGCGACCTCCTCCCAGGTGCCCTTGACCCTAGTCCAGTAGCCCTCAGGAAGTGGCCCGAGGACCACGGCACAGAATCACCTAGAGTGACTATGAGGAGTGGAGGTTGGCGGCGCCCGGCCCGCACCCACTGCACCGGAGGGGTCTGGACGGGCCGCTCCCCGAAGACGCGGACCTCCGGGAAGAGGCGCAAAGGGGGCCTGTTTTTCTCGCCGCTAGCGCCTTCTTGCTCCGCACAAATGACACGTAGCCTTTCGTAGGACGAGTCATGCCAGACGCTCTCCATCTGTTTTGAGTTTTCCTTAAGGATTACTTATTAGAATTGACCCTCCGAAGTCATTCTTCCCGTTCCAGAGAATTCTTCTGTCATTTGCCGTGTTTTGAAAAAAAAAAAAAAAAAGTCTGAGCTCACACAGGAGGGCTCCCCGTGGGGCCGGCTGCGTGGCTTCTTCGGGCATCTGTCCCGTGCCCTGCCTCGTCCCCCACCCCTTCCTGCGGCTCAGTCCCACGAAAAGGCTCTTCGATCCCACGGTTCCTTCTGCAGGAGCAGCTCTGCAGGGACTGACACGGGACGTCGCCCCGGTGGCCTGTGTCCCCCACCCCGGCCCGGGTCCCGCCCGTGAGCTCACTGCTTCACCGCCCCACAGTGGGGCGCGTGCCTGCCTTTTGGCTGAGAGATGATCCTTACGCTGCCGACGGGATGGGACCGTGAGCGTGTCCTGACGGGGCAGACCGCAGTGGCCCGGAGAAGGCGGGTGCCCTCCCCGCCCCCACCCCCGGGGCCACGGCTTCCTGTCTGCCGCCTCCCGTCCTGCAGCCGAGACAAGTGGGGTCACCCCGCTGTGCGTTTCGAGATGCCATGGACACGAAGCCGCGAGGGACGCTACCCCTCCAGGGTGGCCACTCCCGGGAGGTCTCAGGGTGGGCCTGAGGCTTTTGGAAAAACCTTGTAGATACGAAAATCAGCAAAACGTAACCACTGGCCATGACAGGGCCGCGCGTCCGAGGACGCGGCTCGGCAGCGTGGGCTCTTGCTGGGGTGAGACCCCTCGCTCCCTCATCAGAAGCAAAGGTCTCGCTGACGGCCGAAGAGCGGTCGGTCTCGCGAGGAGGTGGCACTGATCCGGGCTGCAGTCAGGCTTTCTCTGACTTCACAGACTCAAGGCAGCCGGGAGGGGACAGGGACTCAGAAAGTGGAGGCGCCCTTTGCTCGAGAATGTCACCCAGTAAACTGCTCAGGAAGTGACCGTGCGGCTGCCAGGCGTGTCCTTGCTGGACCGGGGAGGCCCACACCGGGGCTGGGCATGGGGCACACTTAGCGAGACCTCCATCCTCACTCCAGGCACCCAATTCCTGTTGCCAGGCAAGAAAGGGACGACGTTCACTCTGGGGACAGGTTCTCCCATCGAGGGACCTGGAGCTCCATCAGGAGAACATGTCCAGAAAGCTGATGAACTGACCGCTGAGGTTTAATGGGGGGCCGACGGGGAGGAAGGGGCTGTCACGGTCAAAGGCTAACCGTCGGCCTGACGCAGGTGGCCAGGCCCACTTTCCATCCGCTGGGCCCGCCTCGCTCTCTGCACATCGAGACCCCACCCCGAGCGGCACGCGCCCGGCCCCGCGCGGAGGACACTCACCAGCAGACGAGGCCGGCCGCCACGGCCGTCCAGGTGATGCAGCAGGAGTTGCGCTGCTTGGTCTGCCCCGCACCGTCCGGCCTGCAGCAGCACACGCAGGCCAGGTACGCCGCGAGGAAGACGAGGTTCAGGCCCAGGCAGACGGCGGCCACCAGCCCCAGGAACAGCAGTGACTGAGGAGGGAGAGATCTGGAGTCAGCGGGTGCAGGAGCCAGGACGAGCCGTCTGCCCTGCTCGGAACGGGGTGCCCGGCACTCAGGCTGGGTGGGGTGAGGACACCAGGACGAGGGAATGGGCTGCGATCCGCTGCGGGGGCGGAGGATGAGGAACCGCTGGAGCCTGGCCCCCAGGTCTGTGGCCGACCCACCGGCTGGGGCCACGGAGCAGGCCCTGCCTGATGAGCCGCTCAGAACCATTCCAGAGACAAGGCAGGAGCCGTCGGCTGACAGTGAGGGCCATGGGCGATGGGCTGCGTGACAGACAGGGAGAGGGGCATCCACGAGGGCCAGAGCGTCCCGGAGGACACGGGACTTGGGCAGGACATCTCGGAAGCTGAGTGGGACCTGGGCCGGGGCCCGGAGGGATGGCGTGTGTGGTGTATCTGCTTCCTCCAAGCTTTGTCCTAAATAAGAAGCCATCTCTGTGTTAGAGGAGGCAGCGATGTTAGGACACGTACCCATGAGGTCCCTTTCATGGCGTCCTGAAGGGGACAACGACCACCAGGTGCCAGTGGTGGCAGCGAACCCAGAATTCTGAAGGGGCGGGGCGGGGCGCCGTCTCAGGCCCACGTGGTCCTGCAAAGGGGGCTGCCCTCTGTCAGGAGGCTCGCGCCCCACTGCGTGCCCTCTGATCTCGACTCAGCCAGATGGGCACCAGACGGCACCAGGGTTGGTGGCCGCCAGCCAGGGCTGGACCTGGCTCTAAGTGAGGCTTCTGAGCTGACAGCCTAACCCTGACACCACGTGCTCCTGACTAGGTCCTGGCCCAGAACCCCCAGGGGCCGGAGCCTGTTTTGGGGAACCCGCATGATGGTGGTGGCGATCAGCGGAGTGGGGGAGACACCGGGACCTTTCAGGTGTGAAGGGGAGACGAGCCTTGTGCAGGAGCCGCACACCAAGAGACAACTGTGAGAACCAGAGGCCTGGACACCGAGCGAGGCCACCCGCTGGGCTCCCCCTCCTTCCCCGGCGGCCCGGCGGCTCGGCCCTGTGAGGGCTTGCGGTGGCCTTCGGGACCCTGGCTCAGCCTCCTGCTCTGCTGGTCACCTGCGCAACAGGCTTCCAAGCCTCAGGGAGCAATGGCCGAAGTGGTGGGGGCAGCACAGAAACAGACGGGAGAGATGGCTCATTTGGGAGTGGGTGGTGGCTGTGACTTAAAGTGTGGCTTTCACCTTCACCTGGAGATAAATACGTCACAGGTGTGACCAGGAGCTCGCCCCCCAGACTCTGCAGCACGGACAGTGACCCTCCTCCAGGCAGCTGGGAAGGCCCGGGGACCTGCACGCATCACCCTGCTCAGGTCCCCATGGTGTGGCGAGGGCTGGGTCCCCAGCCTGGACCACCAAGCCTGTCCCACTGCCCGGTGAGACAGTGCCAAGGAGCTGCCACCTTCCTGTCTCCAGCCAGTGGCCCTCGCTGGAGAGCCCAAAGCCCCAGGCCAAGGTAAAGGAGGCCAAGGGCGAGAGGGGGTTTAGAGCCTCGCTACTCAAAGCGAGTGAAGTTCCCCAACCCGTGACCCCCGACGCCGACATCTGGAATGCAGAATCTTGTCAGCAATGCAGAACCCCACGCCCCACCGAGGCCTGGCGAGTCAGAAATGCATCGAGAGACGTCCCAGACGACTTCTGTCCCATTCGAGTCTGGGAAGCACAGATTGGTGTCAAAAGACGTCCTCAAACTTTTCCCAGCAGCTGAAGCTTTCTCTCAAACAGACTCACTTACCAGAGCCCTGAGTGAACAGAGAGCCCTGCTTGTCCCAGTCGCCCCCTCGCCGGTCCCTGGGCTCCTCTGCTAAAACCTAGGGATCCCCTTAACAATCTGCAAACCGCTGTGCAATGTGCATGCCCCACGACCCGGAAATCCCACTCCTGAACGTCGCCTTACAGAAAGGAGGGCGCGTGTCCCCCAAAAGACAGACACACGAATGTTCGCAGCCGCTTAATACACCGGGAAGAGCACACACCGGAAACAACCCAAGCGCCCACCGACAAGCGACCAGAAACAGAAAATGTGCCGCAGCCACAAGGTGGAATACGACGCAGCCACGAAAAGTGAATCACAGCTGCGCGCGGCGACCGGGATGCACCTCACAGACGTAACGTCAGAGGGTGCAGACCAGGCAACACGGCAGAGACGGCGCGGTTTAATTCATGCGACTCTCGAGGTCAGGGAAACTCGTCTGCGGTGATGGAGGTCGGGTGCCTTGGGGAGGGAGTGTGAAGGAGCCTCCGAGGGTGAGGCGTATGACTGGATGGTCTGTGTGTGTCTGTCTTTGCCTCTCTCTCTCTCTCTCTCACTCACACACACACATATTAAGGTACACACTTAAGAGTGTGCAGTTTCTTATAAATTACTCTTAAAGGGGGAAAAAAACGTAACAAAAGCTCAGACAAACCTTTTGGGTAGAGACCAGTTACTACCCAGACTTCCTCCCAGCTACTCTTGACTTCTCGCTCGCCTCTCAGACAGCCCCACTCAATCTATCCCAAACAGGAAAACCCACAGACTCGACCACGTGTCCCCGCCCAGCACAGAAGGGCCTGCCGGAAGTGGTCAAGACAGGCTTGGTGTTATTTCAACCTCTCCACACCGCACAGCCCATGCCCACCCCACTTAGTCCCTGCCCCGGCCCCCTGCCTCATGTTCGTAAGGTCCACTGGGCCTCCTGGCCTTCTGCGAGCCCAGAGCCGTGGGCAGGGCCCGGGGATTCTGCGGCTGGGGCCTCTCCAAGCTGGGCAGCTGGCCTCAATTAGGTTACAGATAATGCAGTCCAGCCCCGGGGAGGCCATGCTGGGAAACCCGACCTCAGGGGACGGTTAGCAGTTCACCCCCAGTGCTCTCCCTGGTGCTGGGGGGACGAGGGCGGGACAAGGGCAGAGGGGGCTGGGAGGGAAGGAGGTGGGAAAGGAGGAGGAAAGGAAGAAGGAGGGGGAGGTGGTGGGGGAGGGAGGAAGGAGCAGTTGGAGGAATGAGGGAACCAGAGGTGAAACCAGCAGAACCTTCTCCCACAGCCCTCTCGGCGTTGCCTGTCACCTTCTGAGAGGCGATTATTTTCCTGCCTCTAATTGACACTGCAAAGCCCCATGCGCTTGGGGGTGAGGGGGAGGGTGGAGGAGAAAGAACCTGCAGCCCCCATCGCCTCCGGGTCCCATCGCCTCCCATCCTCCCCAACATGTGCCACGGCCCCCTTATCGGGGCCCAGGCCCCAGCCTCTCTCCTCCTCGGCAGCTTCGGTTAGTTCTGGTTTGTCATTTCGTCATGTGAAACCCAGAGCAGAAACCCAAGACCCAAGCAGGGGGCAGCAGTGACCAATGTGCACTCTGGGAATGCTGCGGCTGCAGCTAGACCCCAAGGGGCTCCTGCACTAGGTGGGGGAGGGGGAAACAACCTGAACACCCCCTCCCCCTAAGACCCCAGGAGACAGAGTGAGCCAGCCTAGGGATGAGGCCAGAGGAAGGGAAGCCGGAGCCCATGGATTGGGAAGGGTTAAGAACCCACTCGACTCACTGGGCCTCTGGGGGCAGAGTGGGGGCTGGGGGGGCAGCGTGATCATCTGATGACCATGACTCAATGCGCAGACTGGATGAATGGGGCTTCCTCATCCCAACCTTGGCTCCTCTCAAATCCCGCCTGTGGGGTCCTGCCTGGCCTTTCCTCCTGAGACCTGCTCCTTAGTTGTGTGTGTGTGTGTGTGTGTGTGTGTTGTGTGTGTGTGTTGGGGGGCGGGGCCTGTAGCTCTGGGTCTAGCCTCCACTCTGGCCTGGGGACACACACTTGCGACTCTCTGGGGAGTCTGTGAACTGAACCACCAAAAGTTACAACATGAAAATACGTGCCTACGTGTGAAAAGTTAAAAACGCATTCTCTGCTTCCTCATGCAGGTCCCAGCAGAGTGGCTGGTCTGCGGACGCAGGAGCGAGAGGGGTCAGAAAGCACGCAAGCGGCTCCTGCGTGTTGACAGTAGCAACGATCGACATTTGCACAGCATTTTGGAACTAAGACCGTTCAAGCCCATTAGCTCATCGGCGTCTGGTCTCCCAGGGAGGTGGCGTGAGCAGCCAAAGGAGGAAACCGAAGTGCTTTGTTCTGGGAGACAGCGGGGGTGGTGCCAGGCCCCCCTTTCTGCTGGCTCCAACTCCGCCCACTGGACACCTGGACAGCTGGGGTCTCCCTTCCAAGCAGAGCTCGTGGCAGGTTCCGCTGTGCCAGGCACTGGCCACGTGGTTTGTGTCCGGGCACACAGCAGGGCCCGTGCTCCCTCCTACACTCTGGTGCTCAGCCTAACGACCTCTCCAGGACCCGAGCGACCTCTCCACGTCCAGAGCAAGGACTCAGGGTCAAGTCCAGTGGCGGGGTGGGGGGGGGGCGGTGGAAGGACACACGGTCAGGGGGCTTCTACTGCTCCCCCAGACGCCAGGGAGGCTTGGGAACCGAATGTGCTCAGGATGTTCCATTCACCAGGCACCTGCTCTTCAGTCGCCCCCACTCTTCGAAGATCCCCCTTTGCCTTCTAGATCCCTGCACAACTCGTCCCCTCCCCGAGCTCTCCTCCAGGCCTTCATCTGCCTGTTTCCATCGCCACTTAGTGTCCGGCGTGTACACACACACGCGCGTGCACACATGCATCAGCACGCTGTGTCGCAAGCCGGCACCGTTCACGCGTTTTTTCCAGTCTTCCCTGATCGGAGTCTGTAGGTTTCTTCCCTCTGTGTGGCCTGTGGGGCATGTCCTGGACACAGTGCTGAACGTCAAGGGCAGTCTGTGGGATGATTCGTAGCACCGGGTCATACTGCATGCTGGGGAACCCTCTCTGTACCAAGGGTGTGACACCAGACACCTTGTTGAACCCTTGCAGGTGAGGGAAGGGAGGCTCAGAGAGGCTGAGACACCTGCTGTGGTCACGTAGCTAGTGATACAACTGGACGGCAGAGCCCAAGCAAGCCCTTGCTGCCTCGGTCATCACGTCACCCAGGTATGACACAGAGCTTGTTTCCCATCCAGTTTGCTGAGCACCAAGGCGACTGACAGCAGAAGGTGCCCAAGCCATGGTCTTAACAACCTGCCGCCTGACTCTGGCAGTGACTGCCACTCAGGAGAAAGGGGATGTCTAAGAGAGATCCATGGTCACAAACAGGGGAACTTATCAATACAGGAGCTGCCTTAAATAACACCCAGAGCCAGACTTCCCATCCCGGCCTGGCTTACGGCACTAATCTCCCACTCAGATCCCTCAGGAGGCCTAAGTGGGACAAGGAGGGTGGGGTGGGGTGGGTGTCCGGCTGCCCAGGAGCAGTGGCTCATGGGAAGGGGATGCCCTCTGGAGTCCTTTGACGCCCAGCACAGTGTGCCAGGCTCCAAACCCTGGGAGGACAGGGGCGGGGCTGAGTGGGTCCCTCTGGCCCAGATGCCACCTCTCCGTGGGACTAAGGGGGATGGGGCAGGCTCAGGCCATGCCGGCCACATCTGCTGCCCAGACAGGTGCTGTTTCTGGGAGCCAAAGGGTGAGGTCTTCTTGGCCCGGGCAGGAGTTTAGATTTCTTCCAGTGGAGAGGAGGAAACTATGGTTGGAGACCCTGGGTACAGGATCTGGGGTGCAGGGTTTGGGACACGGACACACACCCACACCCACACACACATGCACACGCACACGCACGCAAGAACGCAGCTGTCTCTGAAATCATATCCGCCTCTCTTTGTGCACTCCCAGGGAGCGGGAGTCCCGGGAGCCGTCCCCAGCTGGTGCGTTCTCTGGCGCGTTCTCAGGCACTCTGACTTCCACCAGTGGGGCTCTGGTAGAGGCAGGGGCCAACGCAGATCCTGAGGGAGCCCCGCCAGGCAAACCCTCTGCAATGCCCCCTGGGTCCCTGCCTCGCAGCAGGGAGGGGTTCTGATTCTCCCTCTTTCTGAAAGGGCGGGCACCATCTGCCTGGGGCCTGAGGGTGACAGAGACACTAGGGGTTATTATTAGACTCCCAGTCAAGGGTGCACTGCATACCCTAGCAGATCAGGATCCTGGGCCATACAGGAGAAAGACCTGGCAGGCAAAGAGCTGACTCCAGGCCCAGCCTCCCGCTCTGCCCTAACCGGCCTGACCAGGGCCCACACAGGAAGATTGTGTGGGAGAATTTGACACTGCAGGCTGAGGCCTCCAGGGTTCAAAGTCCTAAGATGGGCGCATAGCTCTGAACATATGGGCCCCAGCCTAAACCTTTGACTCTGTGGAGATTTGACAGCTGGGTCACAGGGGCCGGCCAGATTGAGAAGAGGGAGAATTCTGTAGCTCTGCCTGGGTGGGGACGTCTGGGGAGCACCCCACCCATGGGTGCAGAGATCGCAGAGGGAAGGGCCGGCAGAGCAAGGAAAAGCAGAAACGCAAGGGTATATGAGGTGAAGTGACAGCCAAGAGCCAAGACCCCAGAAATCCAGGGTGGGCGCTGATAGAGGATAGGGCTGACCCAGGGCCACCTCCTTCCCCCAAACTCCGCAGTGGCTGGGGGTTCTCAGTGTACCCCAGGTTAGCACCCCTTGCCGTCTCCCAGCCCTAAAGCATTTCGGGGGGGCCCAGGAAGAGGGGGTCGGGGCGGCCCACCCTGCGGGAGCGGCTTGGGAGGAGGGCGCCGCGGAGCCGAACTCGGGAGCCTCCACTCGTTGTCCCCAAATTCTCCTGGCGCGCGGCCCCGGAAAGCGAGCGCTCGTCTCGGAACGCGGAAGGAGGATAGCTCCGGGCGCTCCTCGGCTGAGCTCAGGAGTTACCCCGACACTGGCACACGTGTCCCCAGCCCGCCCTCCCCCTCGGCGCTCAGCCCCTCCCCCGCGGGCAGCTTCCGCGCCCCCGCCTCCTCTTCCCACCGTCTCCCCGGCCCCTGAGGTTTCCAGGCGCGAGGGGCCGAGGGCCAAGGGTCCCGGGGGCAAAGGGAAGAGTAGTGAAGGGAAGGGGCTGCGGTGGACGAGGGTGGCGTCTGGGAGGCGTGTGGAGAGCCGCAGGCTGGGGACGAGGAGAGAGGTGACCCGGTTCTGGCACCGCGCGTTCTCACCTCGCGGTAACTCTCATCGCGGGGGTTGAAGGTGCTGTCCACCCGCTGCAGGCGCAGGCCGATGTGCGGGACGCTGTGCAGCCACACCACCCACCAGGGCGCGATGTACTCCACGCGCGCGGGCATGGCTCGGCCGGAGGGAGCCCGCCCGCTGCGGCCGCCGCCGCCGCCGCCACCCGGCCCGGGACGCGCGCCCACCCAGGCCCCGCCCCGGCCCCGGCCCCGGCCCGCCCCGCCCTTAGCCCGCCCCGCCCTTAGCCCCGCCCCCTGGGCGCACCTACTGGCTGCGGTGCGTGGCTCCCAAGAACCCGCCCGCCCCTTTGCGTCCTGGGATCTGTCCTTGCCCCACTGGCGAACCAAGCGGAAGGAGAAGTGAAAACCGTCCCCAGGACGCTTCTAAATCTCTTTCTTAATAGCAGTCTCTAAGTCCCCGGGCTTCTCATTAATTACTTATTATCAAATCAGGGATATAAAGTGTCAAGGAGTGCAGCTGGCAGTCGTAGCATGAGAGAGGCGAAGCTGGCCGTTCCTAGGGGTTTTTGGAGGGCAAGAAACCTACTGGGGACGGAAGGGAGCGACGTTCAGTAGCAGTCGCCCAGGGAGCACTGGGATCTGAGGAAGGCAGCGTGGCAGGCGGGCGGGACAGGGCGGGTCGCCTGGAGGCAGGGCCCCTTGAGCCATCCAGAGGGGAGGAGGGGACGAGAGCACCCGGAGCGCGGGGAAGGGACGTCAGGCCGTGAGCAACACGTATTTACCAAGCACCTCCTGGGAGCCAGGAACTGTTCTGTCAGTGAACAAAGGGTTTATGGCCCTTCGGCGGGCCGATGGCAACAGTTCACACACAAGGAAGTTAAACCTGGCCGCGTCAGGGACGCTTTGGAAAAGCAATTCCAGAGCGGAGTCAGCGGACAGGAAGCCGGTCCCGGCAGCCGCAGATCAGAGAAACCTCGCGGGAACTTTCCTTGAGTCCTCAGAGCGTCTGCAGGGGCTTGGGGCGTGAGCGGGCCGGTTCTGCAGCTGCACACAGCGTGGTGTGACCGCGCACCAGAGGCAGCTGCACACAGCGTGGTGCGACCCATGATGCGGGACAGGCAGAGACAGGTCGAGGGCAGGGTAAAGGGCCGTCTGGGGCTGGGGAGATGGGAGTGGAGGAGTTCAGGGGTCGTGATAGGATCAGACTTGGGTTGGAGACACAAGCCAGTCTGAGGCGTGGTAGCGACGGGAGCAGACGGCAGTGACCCAGGAGACCTGGGAGAGTTTCAGGTTCCTGGCTCCAGGAGTCCCAGAAACACCCACAAACGCACGTGGATGGCCCACAGGGGGGCGCCACGCTCTGTCAGAGCCCCCGGGGGGCGGTAGGGAGTCCTAGCCTGTGGTCCGGGGCTCTCCTCCTGGTGGGCTTGTCCGCATCCAGCTAGACAGCGAGTGAGCATTCTAGCTGCTTCCCCAGAGGCCCTCTGACCTAGACAGGTGAGCCAGAGGCTGAACGGAACAGAGCTTCCGGGGACTCCTTGGGAGTTGGGGTGGGAACAGCATTCCAGTCCTTTCCAAAGCAGCAATTGTGGCTCACACCTCACCTCTCACCTGGTGCAGCCAGAACTAGCTTACCCAGGCTGACAAGCTGACTTGGCAAGGCAGTGGTCAGCCCAGTCACCTGAGGGCTTTAAAACAGACCTGTGCCTTAAACCAGCGTCATCAGAATCTCTGCAATCAGCCTTGGCTGCCATAGCAAAAATTTAAAAAAGTGCCACAAATGACTCCGAGGCACAAGCCAGGGCTGAGAACCTCAGCATGAAAGGATGCCTTCTCTAGACACGAGGCTTGTCTCCTAGGAGCTGGGGCTAGTCTCTGGACAATGTGCTGGGACAAAGGAAGCCCAAGTGGCACACCCTCCCTCCTCCTGGGAATTCAGCATTGAGAGAATGGGGAAGACGAAAGGTACCCCATTGGAGTTTGCTGCCAGTCATCGAGCAGCCGTGGACCCCTCATGGAGGAAACAAAACTCATCTCTCATAGCCAGATTAAAAAACAACCTTCATCCTTAAAAAACTTTTTAAAACTCGTGGTCTCAGGCACTTAGTTACTCAAAGTTGATTTTATCCCCATTCACAGACTGTGCTGGTAGACTGCTCATTTGGTGTAGTATGTCGCCACCTTGTGGCCGATCCTGACATGACTCCATCTCCATCTCCCAAATTTGCTGTGCCAGGTCCCTTCAAAATTAGCTCATTTAACCTTTACAATAAATCACTGGAACAAGTATTGATATGGTTGCCATAACCCGTGGAAATCGAGGCAGTGTTGGGAGGCAATCCTGGAATACTTCCTTGCCAAGGGCCTAGGAGCCCAGCCTGTGCTGGGCATGTCACATGTGGGAGGATCTTTGTTCCAGGCTCAGTGAGCCTTTTGTCTCTGCTTCAGATGTGTGCATCATATGGCACCTGGCCAACTGCCCTGCCATCGGGACAATGCTGTGCCTGTCCTGAGGGGAACAGGGAGTGTGTGTAGGTGAACAGCCCTGCCACTGAGCAGGAAGACAGCTGGGGCCAAGGATCTTGATCTAAGCTGTCCCATCCGTGTTTGTTTTCCTTGGTGACTCTCATAGCAAGGGGTTGGAGTTCTCCTGTGGGACAGGTAGCTGGTGCATGGAGGTGAGGCAATTTCTTAACATCATGCAGGTTAGCAAGTGGCAGAACCAGGATTTAACCCCCAGCAGGCCTGAGACCTAACCTACCACTCACACTAGGATGTGGCCTTATGGCCATCTGAACAGCATACCCCATCCAGACACCACCCCAGGGACCATATCTGTCCCCACTGCCTCTGGCAGAAACCCAGCTCCTCTCCTTCAATGTGATTTTAGACTGGGCTTTCAGTTCCAAGGCCTCCTTTCCCGTTTCAGGATGTTCCCTCTTCCCTGGAATGCTTGGCCCACTTTGCTAGGCTAACATCTGCTCTTCTGTTCTCAGCTGGAAAGTTCCCGTCCGAGCCCCTGGCCTAATTTGTCCCTTCACCTGCATCGGTCTCACTGCACCCCGCCCTGTTCCATAGTCCTTATAGGGAACACGGGAGCGCCCTAGAATTTAAAAAGCAAACCCTTATGGCTACCCCTGCAGCAAGGCACATGACCTCGGGGACAGGAAAGCACCATGTCCCCAGGCTGGCTGGCTTGGCTTGCAGCTATTACAAGACTAATCAACTTCTTTTAACTATCGTTTTCATTACCAGGGAGCGCATTTTATCTAAGTGACTTTTAAATCTCCCGAGTGCATACTGGCTTCTTTCCACAAACATCTGGCTCTTCTACCTATGTTCAAACTTATGCTTTATTTGTCCATGGCCCAAGATGAAGGACAAAGGAGGTCGCAACCAGGACCTCCATCCCCTTCCCAGCAGAAGCCACCACCCACTAATACTTCCCTGCCCGTCCTCAAAGACAAAAGACACTTTAAGAATTTTTAAAAATTTTAATGAAGTTCAGATCAGCATGTCTGGTTCATTTCAGTTCCTTTACTGCCAAACCTAGGAGAAATAAGATATAAAAGTGAGTCACCCAGATGATGTATTTTGAGTTACTGTTGCCTGTCTGGATTTTGTGCTTAAGCCCAATAGGGCTCATGAAGCTCAAAAATAAAGCCTACTGTCGGGAGCCATTATGAGACACTGAAGAAGTCACGTTGCTGACAGCCATGAAGCAGCTGCTGAGACTGTTTAAACAATGGTTCTAGGAAGCAGGGTGTGGAGTTAAACATTACTGACCATGGAGGACAGGTTTGCCTCCTAAAGTAATCCTTTTAAGATAGTGGAATGTTCTACAGCCCAGAAAGCAAGGATGTTTGTACCCTGAGGGAAGGATGTATAGGAACTTATGTAAATGTCAGCATTCATATGGTATGTACTCTGTGCTTTGCTATTGTGTTCAAAAAGATATATAAAGGCTGTGCTAAATACACCGAGGCTGCAGCATTGACTGTGTGCCCTCCCCGTCTTCTTTTTTCTTAGGCTTCACCCCCTCTTTCAGGTGCTGTTCGACTTTAGCCCGCTGGCTCTGGCAGCCTACTAGGGAGGTTTTGCTTAAAATATTAAGTTAATGTTTGGTAGAACAAAAAACCCTCCCAAAGCCCTCCATTCGGCCTTTATAGAGTTCCCACTTGGTTCTCACAAAGCTGAGCATTTTCGCTGCTGACAGCTGTCTGCTTGGTGGTCCTGGGTGGCCTCCTCCCCAGTTCTCCCCGCCCACCACCAGGAAGGGCCCTTTGGGGAGCCTATGCTCAAGGCCTGTTCTAGTTAATCTGCGGTCCAGTCTGCAGAAACGGGGTGCATCAAAAGCAGCCCCTGCCTAGTGGGAATGGCACCCGTTCCACACAGAGGTGCAACCTTACTATTCCGCACTGGAAAAGCGCAGAGAAGGGTGGACCCCTCCCCTGGGCCCGGGTCGGCTCGCCCCGCCTTGTCGATGCTTAGACCACAAAATGGACTTGACTCAATTTGGGAGCAATGCAAGAAACAAGATGGTGACATACACATCTCCCAAATTCTTGGCTCGCCTCCCTCCATCCCACCCCCCCGCCCACCTGGGGTTTCCAAGTCACTCACCGGGGGCAGGGACTGCTTCAGTTTCTCAGCCTTCTCTTTGTCTGTGATGACCAAGGTGTAAAGGTATCTGCTGCACCGAACTTTAAACTTCACATTATCCTTGTTTTTCTTGATCTTGACAGCTACCAAAGAGACCAGAATCGGTAATTTAATTGTCTCAAAGAAAAGATATGACACAGTTCACTTGCTTTATACTTCCGGAGAAAGTGGTGCTTCTGACTGCAACCCCTGACAGCTGCACCTGCTTCCCTGGACCACCCCTCGACACGGAAAACAAGACCCCCTCCCTCTAGGATCTTAGTACTTAACAACCGTGCCAGAAACCTACACCGCCCATATATTAAGGCGCAAGAGCCTGGGGCTTCACCTTAGCTGGTTTGTTTGTGTAAGGTGCATGGTATAGGTACACTGAACACATCCTAGAACACTCTGTACGCATCTTATGTTTTTAAAAAGGAATGGAAACAGTTCACAAGATAAGGAGACGGACATCTGCTGGGATGGAGAACTTCCCCACACTCCTAGAAATCACTCTGCGTGTAAGGTGACAAGTGTCTCCTAAAACTTATGCGGAACCCATTTTCTGGGTTCAGGACTGCAGCTCAGACCATCAAGGGCCGCAGGCGCACCTCGAATTCAAGTGTGGGGTGTGAAATTCTGCAACCGTCTGGTTATGGACGAGCATCAGGGCACTGCCAGCTGCTTCTCCGTAAGCTGGCCATTCTGTGCACCCGTCAACCCTCTCATTCCAACTTTTTAAAAAACAGCCGCACCTCACCCCCTGCCGCCCCGAGCTCGTCATTATGAAAGCACTGAAGTGCCGATGAAGAAATCAGGCGGCTAAGGACCGAACGCGGGCTCCAGGGCTCAGCCCGAGGACCTGACCAGACACACACGCACTTCGCACCTCCCGGCAGCGCGGTACAAGGTGAACGTGTGCTCACAGCCTGCGGCTCCGCGCGGGGACCCGTTACAGGGACAAGGCGTGACACAGGAAGCGGCCCCGGTGCTCCGAGTCTGCGTGAGGCACTGGCCGCCTTGCTCACGTTTTAATAAACCCAGAAACCTGGATATTCGTTCAAGCCAACCCATTTTGCCAGCTTAACATTCCTCTTAAAGCTAAGCACGCTGCACGGTCCCCAGCAGCTGCTGTGCAGCTGCAGACTAAGCTGAACGTTTGTAAGGTGTATGGAGCTCTTGGAAGATGTTCACTCAACATCATCATATTGTGCACTAATTCCACTTAGGGGTATAAAGCCCAAGAAAGCAGGGACCAGAAGTACGGGTACCCCCACGTCCCCAGCAACACCATTCACAATGGCCGAAGAGTGGCAACTACTCGAACGCCCATCGACAGAGGATTGGATAATGAAAATGTGGTCTGTCCACATGCTACAGCGCGGATGAAACTTGAAGGCATTATGCTAAGTGAACAAGCCAGTCTTCAAAGAACTAATATTTTATGATTTCACTTATGAGGCCCTTAGAATTGTCAAATTGATAAAGAAAAGTACAAAGCTGGTTGCCAGGGGCTAGAGGGAGAGAACGGGGAGTTACTGCTTATGGGTATAGATTTTCAGTTTTGCAAGATCACGTTCTGGAGATGCGATGTGAATGCACTTAATTAATGCCAGCGAACTGTACGCTTAAAACGGTAAACTTTGTCATGTGCATTTTAGAAATGAAAATAAAAATATTAACACTTACTCGACACCCTATTATGTCCAGGGCTCCATGACTCCACCCTAGGACACCAAAATTGGGCTCCCAAACAATTAAAAAGCAATGAACTGGATTTAGTGCCATCTCTTCAGTGTACTGAGGTCTCTAACGGATCATCTGATGAGAGCCTGGCACCAATCCCATGAGCCAGATACTGTCATCACCCATTATCAACAGAAGGAAATGGCAGTGTCATGTTTAACTTGCAGACAGCTCCCTACTGATAGACCTGAGATTTGAACTGGGCAGTGACCCCAAATTCCCTGGTCTTACCTAAAACCAACGCGAAGCTCTCCTATTTATAGCACGACAGCACATCAACACAAGCACGCTGTCACCTGAGGTCCCCACAACCATCAGAGAGGGCAGACAGTCCCATCAGGCGCCACTTGTTCCTAAAGGCGGTCCCCATTTCATATAGCATCAGAGGATAAAAGACAACAGTCTGTTTCAGGTAACAGGGACACAAATACAACCTTTCTTGTCCCCGTGAACCTACCAAAAGGCCCTCCCTATACATGGTTCTATCACTGACACAGAGAATGAGATGGTCAGTGTCTCAGCCCACGTTAATACACCAGTCTGACCCTGCTCACTCCACTAACGACCTGATGTTCTCTTTAGGACAAATCTGAACGGGAATGGAACTTGTAAGGAGTATTTGATGTAGCAGAAGATGATGGAGTTAAATAACACAATGTACAAATGTGTTCAAGATTTATCTCGTATCAAGCACAAATTCCCAATCCTCCTCCCTCTGTAAGAAATGGAAAACAGAATTCCTTCTCCCAACTGATATTAAAAATGAGAAAGCGTGGGCACCAGGGGCCAGCACATATCAATCAAAAGCTTGTGGTTCTACGTTTTGATACGTCACTTCCTTCTCCCTTTATTTACTGGCTGGGACACTTAAGAGATGCACAAGTGCAATTAGTTAGTAAATAAAGGTCACTGTGAGTAGGGTCCATTCTCAGGCCACTACATGCCCAGAACTGAACTCACAGAACTAACTCGGTTTATGGGACACACGTTTTCAGACTTTCACCCAGTAAGGGTTTCTGCTCAGAGCGGCAAACCAAAAACATAATGAAACAAAAATGAACTCAAGGCGGTTTTTACAACGTTCACAATTAGCTAAAGAAGATGACACATTGGCCAACCACGTTTTTCTCGTGAGAACTGTAACATCACTGCTCCCAGACCCCCAGGCACATGCTCCAACGGCCTCGCGTTTCCTGGTACTGCGGGGACAGCGCTCCCGCACGAGCACCGGCGCGGGGCCCGCTCCACGCCAACGCCGTCGTTATCACGCATCTGCGCCCTCGGAGAGCTCACTTACATTTGGCATCTTTTCGTCTGGCTGTGAGCAGGAAGTCCTTGATCTCCTCAATTTTGCGAGGCTACAATAGAGAAGAAGCGGGGAATGAACTGCAGATTTCTTCTGGCGACAGTCAGGCCCACCGGGCCCCGGAGACCCTCTCGAAAGCGCCCCTGCCCTCGTCCCGGGGCCTCGCGCCTCCCCGGGAAGGTCCCGGGCAGGGGTCGTACTCACCATGGCTATGAGAGCGGAGAGCGCGCGCCGCTACCTGTGGGGGAGACAAATGTCAACGTCAACAGGGCGCGGGGACCAGCGGCGACCCCCGCTTCCCTTCCTCGCTTCCCCCCGAAATGCCGCCCCATCACACTCCATCCTCCTCCCCCACACGCTCGACCCAGCACGAGGGTCCGCAGATTCCACCCAGCCGTGGATTACCTCGGATTAACCCCCTATTCCCTGCATCCCGCCCCAGGGACACTCACAGCAAGCGACAAGAAGCGAGGACGACGAAAAAGAAGGAGACTTCCGTTTCCGGACAGTTAAACCCTCCCCCCCGGAGGAAAACTGGTACGGTGTCTGCAAAGGGTCAAGAATGATGTAGGCGTTTGCTCTTTCCAATGCAGCACTTCTGCCCCCATTTGGCCTAGATTAATACTGCAGCTCCACCGACGTGATGGGCAAGCCCCCCTCCTCCCTTTTCCTAACTCTCCGTCCTCCCCTCCCCCGCCCACCGCCATAACCCCCTGGGCGTTGCTAGGTTTTATTTCAGATCGAGTCTGAAGACTTAAGACATATCTACTACTTTCATCAGACCTGTGCATTGGGCATCTACTCAGAGTTTTCTCGTTTAAATGAAGGAACCTGCCTATATATGTTTTGGAACCTCTTTCTGGGGGTTCCTCACATTTCCTTCTGGTCTCTTTTTCCACGGATATCTAATCTGTCATGAGCGGGACCTTCTTTTCCATTTAGGGGAGATTTTCCACCTGCCACTTCCAATTCCTATGACATTCACCGAACACTTAGGTCCGGCAGCCCCTGCGCTAAGCACTTTACCCATAGGGCCTCTGTGCCCCCCAGGGCGCTTGCGGCTCTTGAGTCTTAAGGCATGAGGAGAATGAAGGCTTATCAGAGCTGGGAGAGGAGAAGTCAGGACTTGAACCTCCGTCGCTCAGATCCCAAGCCCAGGCTCTCGATTACTTCGCCAGGCTGTGCACCGAACCCAGCTGGGTGCTCTGGAGGGCAGCGTTCCCTCTGCCGCTCTGGTTCCTCCCCGCCTCCATCCCACGCCTGATGCTATTTTCTCGGCACACACTCTCAGCTCTTACACAACGTCTCTTCAGGCGGGCTCTGGGAAACCTGTAGTTATCGATTTTATTTTTATCCCCCACTTTTAGTTTATTTTTAACATCTCTACAAATGTCTGCATTTTATTATGTTTCCTCCAAATTTAATAACTGCACAACAGAATGTAATGGCCTTGTGCGTATTGTTACATCTGAAAAGAGTATTTTACCATGAACTTGACTTCGAACTCACTCTTCTCGATGGGCCTCTTCCTGGGGGTGCTGGGGATACAGGGAAGAATAAACCAACGGGGGATCACAAAGTTCCCTAATTGTGCTAGACAGCCTTTTCAAAGAAGCCATCTGTAACTACAGATGCATCTAGATGTTAACAGCGGGAAAGTTAGTTGGTAAGAGCTTACTTTTAGATTGTCTGAAGGTCAGGGTGCAGCCTGGCAATCAGGGGTGCCTCAGTCCTGACCTGAGAAGGATGTACCCAAATCGCTTAGCCTGACTTTGCCAGCCCCTCCTCCTGGCTGATGCCTTTCTGGTATTTTCTACCCCACTGCTCCACCATAGGCAATCAACCTTTCGGTCCAGCTGGCGGGCCTCTTGACGCCCTGGCCACTTCCCGACTCCAGGTACGTGCCCGTGATGTCCTGTTGTCTGCTGCTGAGTCCTGCTCACCCTCCAGAGCTCAGGTCCCACCTCTCCTTCAGGCAGGACCCTTTGCCTCTAACTCCTGTCACTTGTCACTCACGTATCCCTTGCACACCCCTCTCGATAGACTATGCGGCAGTGTTAACCTTTTTATACCTTTGTACCGACTTTTCTTTGAAGGCAAGAGCGGAGTTCCATATTGTGCTGATAACTCTCGAAACGCTACACATACATACGCACCACAGGTGTGCAGTGCTGACACCTTAGGATTCTCAAGCTGGATGCAGCGTCTGAGATCGCTCACGATACGAAGGGTGGATGGAGGGATGAGCGAGGGGTAGACAAAGAAAGAGAGGGAGAGATGGAGAGTTAATTTGGACAAAGCATGCCCGGCACATAGTAGGACCACAAAAATATTTGTCGAGCGAGTGCCTGGTGCCTCTCCTCACCGCAGGACCTACAAGATACTGGACAGGGGACAGCGGGAGGGACTGCACCTCCCTTTTGGCAGTGATCCTAGAGAGACAGATGCTCCCCCTTTTGCATTGTGTAATAAGAGAACATAGCTGTGTAGAAACATTCACAAAGGCAAATTTGTTCAAGTACCAAAGGCTTTCTCCAGCTCCCCAAGCGGGACGCATAGCAAAATAAACGGGCGGCTATCCAAATGCGAAGTGAGGAGCCTAGAGGGAACGCCTCCCACATTTCAGGGGAAGACGAACCCCAAAGGTCATGGTGTGGCAGGGGCTGCTGGCAACCACCGGGCCAACGCCCCCGCCTGTGCCCCTGACAGTGGAGCCCAGGATGCTGCACTTGACAGAAGCGGCCCGGTGATGCTGATGCCCACGCACGAGGTGGAAGGCTCGCAAAAGGGGCCCAGGGCGGATGCTGCAGGAGATGAAGACCCAGGACCTGACAGTGGGCGTGGCATGGTCCAGTTTGCCTGTTACGGGTCACTCCGTCTGTGAAGCGTGGGCGATGGGTTGGAATGTCCGAGGCTGGTGGCTGTGGGAATAGTGAGGGCTACTGTCATTGTCCAAGAGCCGGGGTGGAGGGTCTCAACCGGGGGAGGGGCGGGGGGAGGCGGTCCAAGAGCTGGAGATGGACGGAGGCGCGTGTCTAGAGCTGTGGGAAGAATCCAGTCCTCTCTTTTCCCTCCCGCTGCCTGCTGAGCTCAGGGTTGTCCCAGGCTGGGCCCCCAGCAGGTGAGGCACACGGCCTCCTCCTCCCGCAGCAGCTCGCCCTGCCGCCCCTGAAAGTGAACTGGTTTAGAGTTCTCGTCAGTTTTCAGGGCACCAGGACCGGCCAAAAACTGCCACCTGACCTCACGGGGCGACGCGAGGAAGACCTCCCCGGCCTCCCCGTTTTCTCTCTTTCCATTCATTCAGCTGATGTGCAATGAAAGCCGGGGGCAGGGCGGGGGTGGAGGAGTGGCACCCAGAGTTGCCCCCTCCCCACTTTCCGCTGCTCTGTGGGTCTGCCCCGGTACCCCCACAGTGACCACACGGGGGCGCCCAGGTCGTGACTGGAAATGGAAAGGAACCAGCCCCTTGCTGCCTTGAATTCTAAAATCTCAGGCTCAGAGTACTTATATAAATTAGAAGTAATATTTGTATAGCATTTCATACCTGACGGGGTGCTTTTCTATCTACCATCTCATTTAATCTCCAAGAGGCCCCCAAGAGGCCCACGCCTTTGGCTGCTGGCGGGGCTGGCCTTTAGTCATCTCGAAAGAGAGCTGCTTATTAAACCTTGGGGGTTTTCAGCAGGGGGCGAGTCTGGAGTCTCTCTTGCTGAACTCAGCAGCCTGGGTAAAGGATGCGGAGTGGGGGGAAGAAGGCAGGGTGTGGGCATTGGGGATGGTGCTTTTTTGGGGAATCCAAGGATGGTGAAGCTCAAGAAAGGCAGGTTACCCACCTCCTCCAGCCCTCGGGGAGTCTGAGAACCTCAGGTGCACCCTCCCCCCCCTGCCGAGGGGGCACACACAGCTGCTGAGCTAAAAGCCACAACGTGTGACGAGTCAGACTGGAGTAGGGTTTCTCAAACTGGGTGCTATTGACCTTGGACCAGACCATTCTGGGTTGGGGCCGGGGCTGTTCCGAACATCGTAGGATGCTTACAATTGTGACGAACCCACCTCTAGACATTGCCAAATGCCCGCTGGGGGTCCAATCACTCTTGTTGAGAGGCACTAGACTAGAAGGACAAAACCCAGAGATGTTTATTATACTGGGTGTCTGTGCCTGTGGCCAGGTGACCCCTGGGCGCCTCTCAGTTTTGGGCCTGGCCCTTTCTCCGGAACACTCCAAGCGTACCCCAGTGCTGCTTCTGCTTGGAGCTCTGGCAGGCTGGTGAGGTGGGGTGTGGGCAGGTCGCCACCGGATGCCCTGAACCTGGAATTGTCCTGCCCACAGGTTCCAGCAGGAGGCCTGGGGTAGGGGTGGAAGTGGGGGAGGGGTGGAATGGGAGAAAAGGTGCAGCGCCCCACCTGCTAGGGGCAGAAGGGGCCCGGGGGAGAGCAAACGCCCACCTGTCCAGAATGCTCACTGACCGATTAAATGGATTCAGCCCATTTTTAGCAAGCTCCCTCTGTGGGCCAGGCTGGGTGCTGGGTGTGCTCTGCCGCAGGGACACCCTCTCACACCTGCGTGTGGCTCTGGCTTTGTGCCCGGCCCCGGCAGAGGTAGGACCCCGGCGTCTGTGTCTCCGCGTCCCCCTCAGGGAACTCTCAGCGGAGCAGGGGAGGCAGTGACAAGGCAGGGCCATATGTGCAGTAAGCACTTCTCACTGTGGGAACAGATGGGGGCGGCTGGGGACGGATCCAGGATGGGGATTAGGGTGGGTCTGGGGAAATCCTTCAAGAGGAAGTCACAGAGAGGCTGATTCACAAGGGGGAGAACTCACCCAACACACAGAGCAGCCCGCCCGAACGTGCAAATCCTCGCAGCGATACGTTTCAGGGGGGAATGGAATACGGAAGCAATCCGACTGGGTGGCATCAATCCAGGAGGGCTTCCTGGAGGAGGCACTGTGATAGGGCAGGAAGAAAACCTCCTGGGGACAGCCAGTCTTGGGGGCAAATCCTGTGTCCGGCTGGGAGAGCTTGAACGAGTCTTCTGGCGTTTCTGAGGCGCAGTCCCTGTTGAGTGGGGGCACTAATCCCTCCTCCCAAGCCGCCTGGGTCAGTGCAACTGTCTGTGGCTGCCCCGCCACAGGAGATACGAGGAGTGGAAAGTGCTCAGCCCAGCGGGAGGCTCTGTGACTGTCGATGACCACGAGTCCAGGGCGAGAGTGACCAATGGATCTGGAGAACAGCCACCTGGAGAAGGGGAGGTGGGCTGGAGCGGGAAGTGTCCCCCTTCCCCAGAGCTCGGTGACGCAGGCAGAGGGGACCCTCGGGGAGCCCGCCTGCGGGCGGTTTTGACAGACGGCACACCTCCTCGGGTCCCCTGCTTCCCTCCATGGACCCTGTCACCTTATGAACTGCTGCCATGGTGTCAACCCTGCTCCAGGTTAGACGGCGTCCACCAGCAGTGAGGAAAAGCACAGGACAGGACAGACGGAGAGGAATCTGTCTTTGGAAGGGACAAGCACACCCCTCCTCTACACCGATGCGTGCCAGGGTGAGGGGACATCCAGGGTGGGAACGGAAAAAGGGCACGGTCCCTCAAAGTAAGGGACAGGGGCCAGCTATCAGCTTGTATACATCTTGCATTATGCAGCGCAGGAGAGAAAATCAATAGAGCTGTCAGCGGTTTAATGCATGCAGTCCTACAGACGCCCTCCTCTCAGGATGCTCCAGACGGATGCTTCAAATTAAAAACAGGGGCGGGGGGAGAGGGGCTGAAGTGGGTGGGAGATAAACACCCTGACAGACCCGAGGAAAAGAAGGGACGCGACTGACGCTCTGGGAAAATTAAAGTCCATAAATCATGAGGCTCGGGGAGCATCCTGGGTGTGAATGACAGGAGATCCTGATGGGCAGCAGCGGTGTCCCGGGAGGAAGGGGAGATGTGTTCCGGCTCCTTGTACTGACAGTGTTAATGCTGGATGGGGGCGAGGGTTGGGATGAATGGGGGGCGGGGGCTGTGAGGGTGTGGGAGCAGGATGAAATGAAAGATAGCCTCATAACCTGCTGTGGTGTGTGTGTGTGTGTGTGTGTGTGTGTGTGTGGACAGTGCTTTGCTTCCTCCCTTGAAGCTCTGGCCTCTGGTTCCTGAGTCCCCAACCTCTCCCGCTCCCCGCTGGCCTCTCACCATCACAGAGAAGCCTTCCAGCCTGGACCCAGCCTCCTCCAGCTGGGTCCTGCCTGCCTCCCCACTCTGTCTCTGTCTGTCTGTCTGCTCCTCCCTGTTTCCGTGTCTGTGAGTCTGTGTCTTGCCCGCTGGGTGCCTGATTTTCCCATCAACCTCAGAGACTCTTGCCTCTCGCCCCCTCATCAGTGGCCTGGCTGTGGATGGTGACCCTGTGGGGGAGGCTGAGGGCCCCACATGTCCTCCCCAGAGCTGGTCGTCTGGGTATGGAGACCCCAGGAAGGGCAAGTGCAGGCGGGCAAAGGGCCTGCTGTCCTCCCTGCGCCCCCACAGGCGGGCCAGCAGAGAGGGAGAGCAGAGCCAGCTCCTCACTGGGGTGCGGAGGGCAGGACAGGGCTGGTTCCAGGAGCCGTTTCCCAGCAACACCATCCCAACCACCCCAGGGACCCTTCCGGGGCCTGACAGGAAGCAGACAAAGCAAGATTCGGTGACCGGTTTAATAAAGGTGAATTAATTGGGTGCATGAAACTGGGAGAGAGAATTACCACTGAGTCTGAGGGTGGGAGGGGTGTCACCCGACCCAGGATGGCCAGGACTGTGTGAAGGGCAGGCTGCCTGACTGAGACTTTCAGCCAAAGGACCCACGCACCTGCGGCACCACTCAGGGAGAGAGCGGGGTGGGAGTGCCGACCTCGAGCCCACTGTCTTTCCTCCCTCCCATTCTCCTTCCCTGCCTCCCTCTGATCTTGTGCCAGGGCACCTGCTGGCTGAACCCATTATGGTCACCCTTGGGGACACGAGGCAAGGCAGAGGTGTGGACCTAGAGACAACGGAAGACGTCCTGTCCACCCACTCCTCCACACAGTGGGTCCACTTCCACCCTGGGGTGGCTTTGTGGCCTAATGTGACCATGTCACTGTCTGTCTCCTTTATGGCGCCAAAGCAGAGAAGGGGTAGGGCTCAGCTGGCTCTCTTCTGTCCTGTCCACACCCAAGTGTCCGCCACGCTCCCTGATTCCCCGAACTGAGGCCATGTCTTTCAGGCCGATGTGTCTGTCAACGCGGACAGACGCACTCTGGCTGGCGTGCATCCTGTGCACAGGTGAGCCCCGTGCTCCCGAGAAACAGGTAGGCCTGGGCTGGCTTCACTGTCCCGGACAAGTTCTATCAATTACATCACTGACCTCTTTTCCAAAAGCAATTACCGGAGTGCTGCGGTGGCTTCCAAGGTGAGAAGATTAGAGGGCTGCGACACCGCTAGGAGCAGGGGCCGGAAGGTCGGAAGGGCCGGAAGGGCAGCTGGGCCAGCGTGGAGGCACCACACGCATGCGAGCGCGCCCTGCCTGGGCGCGCGTGCGCACACTTCGGGAGGGAGAGGGTCCCGCGCGCGCGAGACCAGCCAGCGGGCCAGCAGCCCCACGGCTCCCATGTCCTTCCTGTGCCCTTCTCTGGTGTGTGCAAGCCGGGAGAAAGAATTTGCGAGGCTCTAGACTTGATCCCAGGGGGACGTGGAGGCAGCTGCCTGCTTGTGAGCAAGGAAGAGCGAACTGGCAGGGGTCACGGTGGCGACAAACCTTTGCCACCGCCTCTTCCGCAAGGGCTCATGGCCAGCTGCTCGGCTCCAGGTGGTGGGAATCGCAGAATCTTTAGGGAAGGAGGCAGAAGTGGCCCTCGCCAGCCTCCTGCGGGGCCGGGTCTTGGCAAAGAGGCGTTTCCGCAGTGGGTCCGGCTGCCCCTCCAAGTGAAGGCTCGGGCTCCCCTCTTCTGAACTCCCCTGCTCTCCTGAGCACCTGGCGAGGTGACATGGGCGGGTCCCTTCCTCTGTTATACCTCTCCTTAGAAGTGGCCTGTGACCCCTGGAGTCACCACAGGGGCCGAGGGACAGGAAGCGGAAGTTGGGGCGGAGGTGGAGGCGCAGGCGGGACTGGCTGGCTTGGCCAAGCCCCGGCTGCTGTCCTGTCCACTTCCTCTCACCTTCCTGTCCCTGTTCACAGCCCTCGCCTGACAGGCTGATTTGCTCTTAATGGAGCAAGACAGATGCAGTTGGCCTATTAATTACAGCAGATGAAGTCTTCAGCCCAGACCTCTAGGGAGGGCGGGGGAGGAGTGGCTGCAGTCATCGTCACCATGGCCCTACCCTTGGAGTTCACCCTCTAAGAGCAGAGGCCTGGGTGGGCTTGGAGGAGCATCACTGTGTTCGCTGACGGGTGTCACATCGGATCTGGAGAGGTAGGCTGCTGGGAGAGCAGCGAGGGACACCGTTCCGTGGCTTCAGGGTAGAACGGGGACAAAAGCTACCACCGTGTTGACTTATTCTGCGTCAGGTGCTATACCAGCTGCTCTGCGAAGATCATGTCCTGTCATCCTCACAACCACCCTAAATCAGGCCGCATCGCAACCCCCCTTTTGCTGATGAAGCCCCCTGAAGCACAGAGAGGTTAACCTACTTGCCCCAGGTCACACGGCCAATAGCTGGAGGAAATGGTTGCCTAGTTACTTGGACACAGAGTGTTTCCTCATTGAATTCCTCAAACACTTTTGCCTCCCTCTCCAGGGAGAGAAGAATCCAAACTGTGAAGCGATTCATTTAATCTACAAATATTTATTAAGCTCCTCCTCTGTGCCAGGACTAGGGAGGTCTAGAGATGCACAAATACCTTCTGTCTGTCATGGAGCTTACCCTCAGCTTGGGCGATGGGCCAGCTCTGCCTGCCACCTCTCTAGAGCCAGCCTCACAGCTCCTGCTGAGGAGCAGTGGCTGCATGGTCCCCCTTCCCCATGCCTATGGCACCCCATCCCAGGGCCTCAGATGGTTGGACTAGCCTGGGACAGTCCTGGGTTTTAAACTGGAACTTAGAGACCCTGGTTTGTGGCTAACTGGTCTGGGATTTCATGCAAACACGGGGCCGAGGGGCACCTTTCGGGGAGAGTCGCAATGGGTATGTGGAAGTGGAAGTGGCTCCTGAGGACGAGCAGCTGTTGGACACATTCCTAGTGCCCATGGCAGCAGCTAAACCTTCTGCCCTTGGGTACTGTGAGGTCCCCCACCCCCAGCCCCATATTGCTGCCTTTTCCTGTAGCTGCTTTGAATTGGTTTGCCAGTTTTAGAAGCTGGATGATGTTTAAGGTAAAAATCTGGTTGGGGCATATGATCCCCACACCGCAGGACACAGAAGAGGGGACTGGGCTGTTTCCTGGGACCTCAACAAATGACCGAGATTTCACCAGGCACCGGAGAAAGACAGAGGAGGCATTTCAGGGAGCAGGTGGAGCACCTGGCAGAGGACCTAATGCATTCAAAGATGGGGACAATGTGTGACATGCTCAGGGACCTTCAGACTGGAATGTGGTAGCAAATGTTTAAAGTCTGGCTTTCTGACCAAAAAAACTCCCAAACCTTGATTTGTAGCATTTGCCGATTCCTGTGGTGTAAATACTCCCACCACGGCCGAGTTCAAGCTGCCGATGTGAGGTCAACTTTTGACTCTGTAACAAGCAGCTCTCATGAGCTGGTATCGAGCCATTCCAGCAGGCACAGGTCAGGTCATCTGCTGATGCCTAAGCGCAGGGTCATGGGGGAGGAGAGGAGAGGAGGCTGGACAGGTGGATTGAGACATGGCTGGGAGGGGTTTGGAATGCCACGTGCAGAGTTTGGCTTTAGTATAAGTGGCAGAAGCCCGGGGTCTCACAGTGGGCGTACATCAGCAGCCTTATGTCGTTTGGTGTCCACTGTGGCCTGGCTTCCCCGTGGGCTGATCCCCCTGAATAACCCCAGGTGGGGGGTCTGTTCATGCCTGGTATTAGACCCGGAGAGTGGGGCACAGAGGGAGACGGAGAAACTCGACTCAGCCAGCTGCGCCTCGGGGCCATCCCTCATCTTAATGAGCCCATCCAAATCTCATTTGCTAATGAGGAGCTTAATGGTCACAGACTGACAAGCAAGACTGAGAGGGGAGAAGGGAAGGTCATTATGAAAATGAAATGTGGAGCAAAATGCCACGCCATTGCCATCCCACCTGCCCACCTGGGGTGTCAGCCCAGAGCGGGCCAGGTGGGAAGCAGGGACTGGCTTGACCTCAGCACCAAATGGGGCCCTGGCCGGGCCTGTGGGTCAGCACCACGGACAGGGGACTGCTTGGCTCAAAGTTCACAGAGTCTGGACCGTCCTTCCCGGACTTTTGCTCCCTGCTATAAAGTTTGTTTTTCCAAGACTCAGATGGGAGGTCCCTCCCCTTGACAATCTCACATGCAGCCCCCGAGGGGTTAGGGCCGCAGAGTCTGGCACCTCTACGCTGCACGTTCTCACAGCACCTGTGTCAGGGTGCTAAAATGCTACGTTGTCGTGGCTATTATTTCTTCTAGCTTGTAAGCAACTTGAGTGCAGAGTCCGTGTTCGTCTCTCCGTGTCCTGAATGCTGACCACGGGAGCAGCACTGGGCAAGGCATAGGGAGAGAATTTGTTGAGACGTGAATGAATGAATGAACCAGTGAATAAAGGAGTAGACAGAGGAATGAGGGAGGGAATGCATGAATAATGCATTTGATGAAATAAAAATGGATATAGAATCATGGCCTGACTATTGAAAGGATGAGTAAGGATCTGGATACAAGAGAAATTTCCCATCCCATAAGCAGCATACACAAGACAGACAAGGAAGTTATAACAGAGATTTCCAGAAATCCCGCATCCACTCCCCTGTTCTTCCATGATATAGGGCTATCTACAATAAAAACTACACATGCCAGCATCCCTTGCAGTTATCTGTGGCATGTGACTAACCGTAGCCAATGGGGTGTAAGGAGGAGTGTGCTGTAAAGGGAGGGGGCATACCCTTCTCCTTCCCTTCCTCATTCCTCTTTGTTGAACTGTGGGAGTGATGGCTGGAGCCGGAGCAGCCATCGCAGACCTGGAAGCCAGACGACTTGGAACAACATGATAGAAGAAGAGTGAGTCTAGACTCCAATGGGGGAGAGAAATTAACCTCTAACTTTTTTGCCTGTTATTTGGGTCTCAATGCTCAGCTGAACATCATCCTAAATAATATATGCACCATCATGAAAGAGACTCAAACATCAGAGTGAAAGGCGAATCAGGACCATGGAGGCTAGCTTTGAGGAGGGTTGCCTGAGGTTAATCCAGGGTGACATCTAAATTAGGTCTCGAGGGAGGGAGGAAGCACACGAGGAGCAGTGTGTTGGGGTCACTGTTAGAAGGGCAGCTGGGTTCCCAATCCTGGACCCCTCTCCTCATCCAGCCTGGAAGACCTGCTTGCATCTTGCCCTGTGCTCAGCATCCGAGGAAGAAGGAAGGTCAAGGCTGCTGAGTCCGCGCAGCCAGGAATACTCACCAGGACTTGGGACGCAGAGAAGACTGGGCACCAGGTGAGCTCGAGCGTGTGGTCTGGAAAAGAGCACTGGACAGGAGTCGGATTGTGTCAGGCTCTTGGTGGTTTGCAACCAATTCTTCTCTCACGTGAGGAAGCTCTCAGTCATCGTGGCTGGCTGCTCATTATTGTGGGACAGGGCACAGTCGGTTAGGCTGGGGTAGGGGGGCCCAAGGGTGTGAGGCTGGCTCAGGAAGGGACACCTGGCTCTGCGGATTTGGGCAGGAGAGCTTGGAGCGTGATCCTCACTGGAGGGTGTGGTCGGTGGAATTCTAAAATGACCTCCAGTGACCTTGCGTAAGTCCATTTCCTTGAGCGTAGGTGGGACTCGTAACTTGCTTCTGACCCATAGAATATGGCAAAGGCAAAGGGATTTTGCAGATGTAATTAAGGTCCCTAAACAGTTAACTTTAAGTCCATCGCAAGAGACATTATCTTGGTGGGCCTGACCTAAGCAGGGGAGTTCTCTCAAAGGGGGGCTGGAAATCAGGGATTCTACAGCTGTAAGGAAATGAATTCTTCCCAGAAACACATGTGCTTGAAAGAGGAGCCTGAGCCTCAGAGGAGGCCCTGGTCCCAGCCAACACCTGAGTGCAGCCTGGTAAGACCCCAAGCGGAGGTCCCAAACCATGACCAGACTCCTGACCCACAGAAGCTGAACGATAATAACTGTGTGTAGTTCTGAGCCACTAAATTTGTGGTAATTTGTTACTCGGGCGATGAGACGTTCATACAGAGGGTCGGAGGTGTCTGGGTGGAGTCTGCTTTGGCCCAGCCTCAGGGCCTGCCTCTCCCGAGCAGGGAGTCGGGGCTGGGATCACTGCGTGACCGTGACAGTGCGACAATGAGAGAGAAAATTAAAATCCGAGATGGAGCGATCCAAAAACTGTAATCTCTGCACACAGTGGCACTTAGATTTCCCATTATTGATCCCCCCGGTAGATACGCTCCAATCTTGTAATTACAGAAGGACTTTTTCAATTTGGGCTGAAGTGCCTCCCCTTCCCCGACGCCCCTCCTCGCTGTCTTTAAACTCAGAACAAACGCGCCTAGATTGTACGCCGCTGTGGAGTCTGAGAAAACGGTGCTAATCATTTTCATAGAAATCCCATCCCGCGGCTGGAAGGCACCTCTGAGTGGCATCTTCCTCTTATCTCCAGGGAACAGAGAGCAAAGCCTGACCTTGGCTTCGAGCTGACCCTCTGGGAACTCCCAACTTCCCTCTTATGCAGGGACAGGCTGACCAGTGCTGGGACCTCCCGAGCTAAAGTTGATCCGTCCGCTTCCAGGCACAGTTTAGGCCTGTCTCTGCCAGCATCCCCTGGGGAGCACACACTAAGCCTTTATTCAATGCTCTCGTTGGTCACCTGGCTGGACCCTGTATGAGCTAACCCACTGGTTCCCCACGAGGGGGTGGGAGGATCTGTCCCTCTCCCCTAAGAACACTGGGCAGTGACTGGAGACATTTTTGAGTATTAACAGCTTGAGAGTTTCAACCAGCATCTAGTGCGTAAAAGCCACAAGGGGTGACCTGGCCCCAAATCTCAGTGGTTTGGCAGCTGAGGGACCCTGAGCTAACCTGAATCCTTCTTACACTTGTTCCTTTTTATAGAACAGAGAGATGATCAGCAGCCAGAGGTGAGAGGTGTGTGGGTAACGATACACACACATGTGCACACGCACACGTGCACACACTCTCCTTTTTCCATATCGGACTTCACTTCTGTTCATCCTTCAAAATCCGGTTCAGATATCACCTCCTCCTGGAGTCCTCTCCACGGCGTGGGCTGTGTGACGGTCCTCTAGAGTCCCACGTGCATTTATTTACCATCTGTGATAAAATCTAGTTGTTCAGGAAAAACGTGATGGTCAAGTTCTGGACAATGGTCACCTTTGGGAAGGTGCTGGGCAAGGAAGAGGAGGGGGCTTCTGGGGATGCTTCTATTTCTTGACTGGGGAGCTCGTTCACAGTATTGTCCGCTTTGTGAAAATGTCACTTTTGATTCGTCCGTTGTATGCATGCAGTTTTTTTTTTTTTTTGTAAGTTGATAAAAAATGTTAAAAATCATCTGGTTTGTGTTTGATCTGGCCCACCCTGCCCTTGATGTTAACCTCATCCGGGAACTTTTTGACCCCTCTGAATCACACAGTTCCTTCTTTTGTAAGGGAATAATGATATCTGCTGCAATTTTAAAACATTTATATTTTGTATTAAATAATGCCTCTAAAGTGGTACTTAGCACAGTGCCCGGCACCCGGGCTTGACCTGGATTATGATTAGTGACCTAGTTAAGGTTTGTTGAATGACCGAATAATCTAACTTGAAGCATTTCCGTACCTAAGCGCGCCCCCAACCCTGGCTGCCTGGCGCCCTGGTTTTTCAGGCCACTGTCCTCCTGGCTTCGTCCTGGTGCTCGCTGACCTGCTTCTCTCCCTCCGTCCTTCCCTCGGCCGCAGCTTCCTGACCTGGTGCCTCTGTCCAGAGCCCTCCCCACCTGGAGCATGTTAAGGAGAGATCGTCCCGCTGAAGTAATTACTGCTGCGGTCATCACAGTGACATTTACTGCTCACTAGAAAACAGTTTTCCTTAGCAAGCCCGTGAAACCCGGCATTTAACCAGGAACCGCAAATCTCGGCCCCGGGAGACCGCGACGCTCCCGGGAGCCTCTGGCTTCACTGTTTTCACTTCTTGTCGCTCTTTTCTAGTTTTTAGTGGGGAAGGAGGCCCCGGGGCTGCCTGACTGACGCCCCCGAGCCTGTGAGAAGCCGAGTCCCTGGCTCCTAGTAGCCGAGGCACCGGGCCACGTTCCTTCCTTCATTCTCGCAGCATTCATTCATTCCCGCAGCATTTATTCATTCATTCCTGCAGCATTCATTCATTCATTCATTCCCGTAGCATTCATTCATTCATTCCCACAGTATTCATGGACCCGCTTACCAGGCTGGGTACCGGGGACGCTGCGACCAGCAGCTCAGTTCTGGGGGACAGTCCGGGAGGCTCTAAAGCACGTGATCTGCTCACGTTGCCCATCTGGTGACAGGCTGCAGGGGATCGGTCCCTCTTGTCTCATATCGTGCTCTCCGTGTACCTCTGAGAACTTGGCCGTGATGTCTGGCCCCCGGGGTCAGCATCCGCGCCAAAACCACCACGTAGGTGACACTCGTGGGAGGCAGGGCTTGGCGAGACCGCTCCGGAGAGGTGACACGTTCCACACTGAGAGGCAGCAGTAGGAGCACAGGTCCCGAGGACGGTGATCTGACCACGCGCCCGTCACCTGTTGAGGAGCAGCTGGGTCCTGACCGAGGGGGCCTGTCTCCCCAGGGCCCCCATTCTCTTGTGTCTTCCTTTCTCTGCGTCTTTTTCATAGGTCCCCCCTGTGACCGAGGCTCCTTGACAGAGCGGCCACACGTCCCATTTGCCCAGGAGGTTTGGTTTCTGCCACGTGTCCTGGCGTCGTGATGAATGGTTCCCCCTTTCACCCTACACATGTTCTGGCTTGGACCTTCGATTACACAGGAGGGGCCCATGTGGGCCTCTGGGGACAGCGCAGACGTGAGGTCAGGCTGGAGAAGCTGTGACGAGGGTCTGGCCTGTGGGCCCGGGCCCGTCCGAGCACGCTTCCTCACCAGAGAAATTGGGAGGGAGCATTTAGAAACTTTCGCGGCCATCGACGAAGTAATTTTACATCTGTCGATTTACTCGTAATAAAAAATCAGTCTTCTTTTGTGAATGATTTAAATTTCACTTTTTCTAATAATTCATTTTTATATCATTTTTTTATAGAATATAAAAGGTACGGCCACTTTGGAAAAACAGTTCGGCAGTTCTTAAAACAATGACACGCGGGGCCTCTGTGTTTGAAGTGATCACACGACCCAGCAGTTCTAGGTATCGGGATGCCCAAGAGAATCGAAAATACACACGGTGCACGAACGTTCATTGCAGCATTATCCCGACAGCCAAAATAAACAATAAAAATTGAAAACGGCCTAAAGGTCCGTCACCTGCGAAATGGATAAACACAATGCGTTGAAGGAGCCCAGGGGAATGTCCTCCATCCGTGAAAAGGAGTGACGTCCCAACACGCACTGTAAGACGGACCTTGAAGACGTTTCGCTGAGGGAAAGCAGTCAGACCCAAGCGATGCAGGGTTCCCATCTGCCAGTTTGCTGAACCGTCCAGAGTAGGCAAGTAAGTAGAGGCAGAAGGTCGATTAGTGGGGGGTGGGGGGGTGGGGCGTGGCTGCTGGCGAGGGCAAGGCTTCTTTCTGGGGCGATGAAAAGCTCTTGGCGTTAGACCGTGGTGATGATAGTTGCACAACCTTGTGCATTGCACACCTTAAAAGAGCGAACTTTGTGGTATGTGGATTACGCCTTTAAACTTTTCTCTAGAGTACTGATCGCCACGGATTGGAAGCTAAAAATGCACTGGTTATGCACTGTAGGTAGCTGGAGGAGGAGTGGCCCGTAGTCATTCCGGGGGGCATAATGGCGGGGGGCCCGGGCCCAGGGCCCCCGCTTCCAGCTAGCGAGCTCAGCATCAGGGCTGTCAGCCAAGCGTCTGTCATGCTCTGTGATGGGCAGTTTGGGACATCAGTCAGCTCATGAGGAATGGGAAGTGGGACTGTCTGAAAACTCTGAAGACGCCTCTTAATAAAACTTCTCCAGGAAAAGACTTTCTTTCCGTGGGCAGGAGCCGGCTGGCCTCCCTGACCGCGTCTCTCCTTCCGCTTCAGCTGGGAGTTGGCCGCCCAGAGACGGGGTCCCCTCCGTCAGGCGGAAGGCACGCCGGGCTGCTGGGGTCCAGGGCCAGCAGAAGCAGAAACCAGGGGCTTGCTTTCCTGCCCCGAGGGGGGTCTGTTGCTTCCTGCAAAATCTAGGGGGACCCGTAGCCATGGGAAAGTGCTGGCAGCGCCAACAGCCAGGGCTACCTGCCTGACAGGCACCTGTCTGCTGGTCTGAGAGGCAGAGCAGAAGCAGTCTGGAGCCGGGCAAACGATGACCACCAAACGAGAATCAATCACTGGAGTTTATAGGGTGCTCACTCCCGGGCTCTACGCTAGGAGCTTTACTAATGCTGTCACTAACCACCCCCAAAGCGTTAGGTGGGTGTTAGTGCTGTCTCTAGGTTACAGCTCAGGAAACCGAGTCTTTGAGAGACGCCAAGTCGCTCTCCTGGGGCTGCCTTGAGGTGCAGGCTGGAATGGAGCTCTGCTTGCCTTAACCCCCGCTGCACCCCCTCACACACACACCTGTGCCCTCCCTGGCGCCGGCGCCCGGGGCTGTACACAGAGCAAGAGTTGGCAACTGACAGAGGAGAACAAAGCCCCAGAGGCAAACAGGACAGAAGGGCCACCCGGCTGCCGTGGCAGGGTTTGCATGCCCGTGGAGAGACGTCCCCAGCTCCCTAACGTAGCCCTGCCTGGGAGGATCCATGGGATCAGAGCTGGCGTGGACGTGGAGCAACCCCAGGGCCGAGCTGGGAGGGGGCAGGGGGATGGACCAGATGACCTGCAATCCTTCCAGACTCCCGACTCCGTGGCTGTGTGGCTGACAGGAGGGGCGTTCTGGGAGAAACCGCAGCTTTTCCGTATTCCCTCTGGAATGTTCTGTGCTTGGATGCTGGGCACGTATCAGGCGGGCCCTGGGGTCTGGGTCCAAACGTAGGGAACCAGAAAAGACAGGGGAGGCCAGCTCTTCTTGGGGCTTCGGGGAGACGGGAAGGCTTGACGAGGCTCTGGACAGAAAGCACCCCGAAGGAGGTTCTCGGGGGCTTGAGGAGCAGCTCTGTGGGGGAAGCTTCTGGAAGAGAGTGCTTTGGGGCAGGATGTGGAAGGGAAGGGAAGGGAGCAGTGGAGCGGGGTAGAGGCTGGGGGAGCGGGGCAGGGCGTTCTAGGACACTCCACTAACATTTAACTTTCATTTTGTGACTTCGAGGCATCACTCACTCCAATGCAGATCATAAACATTACAATTGATGTTTCAATTAGTTATAATTTACGGAGCGATTACATTTAATCTCTCTTTTATTATATTTTAATGGCATCAAATTTCTTGTTGATGAGATTCAGCCCCATAGTCTGAGGCCACAGGATGGAGGGTGGGGAGGGAGCTCGAGTTCTTAAGGGAGCAGGTGGGCGGTGGTCTCTGCGCGCCCCTTGCTGCTCTGGGTCTCACGCCAGCCTCACGGCAGCCTCTGCTGTTCGAGGTGGGAAGTGGGGCAGGGTGGGGATGGGAGAGGTGGGAGAGGGGGGTGGGGCCGAGTGAAATCTGCAGGGCACAGGGAAGGGGAAGGGAGTGGAGCAGGCAGGACTTGCAGCCCTCGCTCTGCAGGCAGCTGTTGGAATGATTCTGCTAATGGAGAAGGAGCCTTTGCATCTTCTTAAGTAAGGATCTGGGGACTGAGGCGAGGCCAGGGGAGGTGCAGGGGGGAGGGAGGGCCTGGATGTGGGAATCGCTAAGCTGTGCCCCTTTCCCAGGTGGCAGGAACCAGGGACCCGCAGGGAGGGAGCTTCATGGCAGAGCTTAGAGCTTAGAAGAGAGAACAAGGCTGTGTCCTCCACGGCCAGCACGTGGTCACCGCCGGAGCATAACAAATGCTAGGTCAGCAGCATCCGTGGTCCTGGCCCGGGCTCCTCAGGCAGCTCCTTTAGAAGCCAGTTGTGGTTTGGAAGGAGTTTCCTGGAGACGCTGCCGCCTCCCTTCTACCTGCTCTGGAGGGGTGATGGCTGGAGGGGGTGGCCATGGGGAGCCTGGCCACAGAAGAGGGCCTGTGGACGTGCTTTCCTGAAACTGTGGCCTCGCAGCCCAGGCTTGGTCCCTGAGGGCCTGACCCCACGCCCCAGCCCTGCTTTGTAATCGCCGGGGTTAGGTGGGGCGTAATAACTGGAGGTGGCCCAGGGGTGCAGAGCCTCGCTGATACTTGGTGATGGCGCACGATGCCGCCGGCTTTGAAGAGGCTTCTAGTGCGTCCCAGGAAGGCCCCCAAAATGTCTGACAAGCAGCCTGAGCTCTGCCAGGTCGGTGGCAGGGAGAGTGGACGGCTCTGCGGACTTCCCTCCTCTCAGCTACCCAGCTGGGGTGCAGCAGTCAGCACACGGAAGCCCTGGGGACTGGGGACACAGAGCAGACCAGAGGTTCTGCACTGGGCGGCTCCTGGCTTGTGGTTCCGATCTCTGCTTAGGAGGGCCGGGCCGGGGCCGGGGCTGGGGCCGGGCCGGGGCCGGGGGGCTTCGAGATGCCGCTTGTCGGGGTAAGGGCTGAGGCTGGGCTGTCCCCGTCGCTCCGCTTCTGGGGTCTGACCACAGCACACCCGCTCCCTGCCGGGGCCGAGCCCGCCTGGCTGGCGGCTGGGCCAGAGGGAGGCAGCGGGGAGGTGCGCACGCTGCCCACTAGTGCGGGAGGGTCTGGAAGCTTATCAACCAAAGAAGGATGTTGGAGGACATTTCAGACTGGAGAAGGAAAAAAAAAACCCAGGGCGGCTGTACTTTCTAACTTCCCAGCATAAAGGAGGAGGGAGCGTCCTTGGCAGGGGTGCTGGTCCCCCTGACCCTGCCGTCATTTTCGGTCCCCGAAACAGCAGCTGTGTTGCCACGTAACTCCCGGAAGCTTTTAGCTTCTGCCAATTCCCCTGTCCTCGGCAATGACTGCTAAACGCTCAAGGTTTTCCTAATTAATCAGAGTTGTAAAAAGAAATACCATTTACCAATTTTACTGAAGGATCCATCCCTTTATTTGGAAATCCTTTAAACTATAAATGCGGGCAGGCTGTCGGCCTCCCTGGGCCTCAGTTTACTCATATGGGGTACTGGCGAGGGGGGCCTGAAACCAGACCCCCAGGACCCCTGCAGTCTCTGCTATGTCACACGTGTGCACACACCCTGGACACGCAGCTGAGGACGGGGTCCCCTGGCCCGCACCCCAGCAGTAGAACCGTAACCAGAGGGTGGCCTCGCGAACGGATCTGGGCTCTTGGGCAGGGGCCCTCCCGCCCCCAACCCCGTCTGCCACCAGCAGATGGCACAGTGGGCGTCTCTTGGCCTTGCTCTCTGTGTCAGGCAGTCATTGTGGGGCTCCCCTAACAAACGACCACAAACCGGGTGGCTTAAATAGTAGAAACTGATGATTCTCTCCCAGCTCCGGGGGCCAGAGGCTCTGCTCCCTCCAAAAGCTCTGGGGTGGAATCGTCCTTGTCCCCTTCCAGCTGCTGGTGGCTCCTAGGGTTCCTTGGCTTGTGGTCACGTCACTCCAGTCTCTGCCTCCACCGTCACATAGCCTCCTATGCTCTTTGTCACTGTGTGTCCTTTTCTGTCTCTTACAGGGACAATCTCGGTGGGTTTAGGGCTCACCTCACCCCGTGTGACCTCACCTCCATCCTTACCTGCATCTGCAAAGACCCTGTTTCCAGATAAGGTCACTCTCGAGGCTCTGGGTGGACACGGTGTTTTGGGGGACAGTACTCAGCTCACCCACCTCTGCAGCATTTCTCCCTCTTCCTGGTGATGCACCCCCTGTTCCTTGGGCAGCTGTCCCTGTCTCCCAGGCTGTGGGGATGGACCTGGAAGACAAGGGACCCGAGCAGGCCTGATCGCGCTACCCCGAGATCGAGGTATGCCTCAGGCTATCTTCACAGGGAGGGAGAGAGCGGGGATCACACCTGGAGGGGCCTGCGGCCACCTCCTTCCTTCTTGCTGCCCGGAGGAAGCGAGGCGGCAGAAGGCCAGTGGCCGAAAGAAGCCGACCCTGGAGATGGGTGGGGTTAAGGCAGAGAGACTGAGGGTTCTGGGGAAACGGATGAACGCGGGCCTGCCACACCCAACTCCATCTTCTCGTCCCCTGCAGTGACGGAGGCCACTAACCCTCCCTGGCCTCCGTCACTTGTCACAGAGCCCTGACTAACGAACGGCACGTGAAGTGGTGAGCAGCCATCAGTGGTGGCACCGAGGAGGGCTGAGTGAGCGACCGTCGGCGACGTCATTAGAAGGGATTCTGGCATCGGGCAGGGGGCCGGACCGAATTAGTGGTTTCACTAAGCACCTATCAGGCGTCTCCTGTGGTGGGGTTGCCTTGCATCGGTGTAACGTAGGTCGATTAGAGGGTAGGAGTGAGGGGGAGACAGGCTCGGAGAGCCGTCGGGGAGCAGGGTGGGGGAGCCCCTGCAGCTTGGGAGGCAGCTCTCTGTGCTTGGTGCACAGCAGGTGTTTGGGGAGTATTTGTTGAATAAATGAGTTTAGGTTATTTTATGGCTCATCTGCTTATGTCTGCCGGTGATTCACGCTGTGTACATCCTCTCCTTCCTTTGCACACCTGCTCCTGAGTCTGCATGCGCGTACACACACACACACGCACATGCACACACATGCACACACACTGTCAGCCCGGTATGGTGCCGGGCACCTGGGAGTGCTGAGTAAGCATCCGTGTGGCTCCTAGAATCTGGGCTTGTACTCAGCTCCTGTGATTCACTTTGTGGATTATCCCTGGTGTGTTTTATCCGAGATCTCTTACCCCTCACCATCCAGGGTGCTCCTGGGCATCTTTAGCAAGAATCAGGCACTCACGGCTCTTTTAACAGTGGTCCGGACTCCCAGGCTGTCAGGGGGCGAGGGAGGGAACCTGCAGAGGAAAGCACAGGTGGGGGCAGTCTCCCTGTTTTCTAGATACTTCTATAGTCTCTCTCCTTGGAGGGTGTGCCTGTGCTGCAGCTCTCTCACAGAACCACTAGATGTCGCTGTTTCTTAATGGATGGAAAGCGGGGGTCTGGAGAAGGGACCGTGGCAAGGGAAGCTCTGGACTCTCTTAGGGGGATAGAAGTTTCCAGGTCGTGCCCATTTTAGAGATGGGGACAATGCGATCAGGGAACACAGCGAGGGCATTGGTACAGATTCCCCTGGGTAACGCGCCATAAAGCGGCTGAAGGACCCCAGGCTTCTGACTCCCAGTTCCCTGGCGTGGTCTCTTCCTTCGGATGTACTTCTCCAGTGTCTCGAGTGGGAAGGAGCCTAGAGGGTGCCTTGACAGAGGAGGGCCAGAGGGTGGCTGGGAACGGGGGATGGAGCCCCAGGGCGTGGGGCTGACCTAAGGATACCAGGACAGGTGTGAGTCCACTCCACAAGCAGGGTGGTGACGATTAACAGCCTCTGCTCACCTCGGGGCAGATGGAGAGGGATGCTTATGTGGTTAACCAGAGATAAGAAAAAGTATCTGCTGCCTGCGATATGGTCCCTACGAGCCTGAAGTGCCGTTGCTAGGGACCGGTTGATTTAGGTCAAGCCAGGACCCCCTTGGAGTTTTACATAGTTTCTTGCATGTAAAGGACCGTTCAGTAAATATTTGTCAACGGAGTCTATTAAAATGAAAACACCCAGAGGAGGGATGAAACATTTTGTTTGCCAACACTTCACTGCAAATTAGTTGATGACACTAACTAGCGCCTTGACATGTGTTCATGCGGCACAGGTATGCCCTGCCAGGTGTGGGGGAGACCGGGGCGTTGGAGTTTGGGCAGGTGCCTGGGCAAAGCGTCAGACCCAGCGTGCTCAAGGTCAGAACGAGGGCGCCGGGGTGCCTCTTGCCAGCAAATATGATCGTGCCCCTTCTGGCTGGAAACTTAATCATTGCCAGAGTCCTCGAGAAAATGTCCCACCCCGCCCGAAGGTCACAGAGGCTCTTCCTGATGTGGCCCATGGCCCCTCCAGCCCCAGGTCTTGACACTCCCTCCTTCAGCCAAACTCTTCCTGGAGTGTGAAATGAACCTTACTGCCTCCTTCCCTTTGTGCGTGCTCGTTATTCTCTACACCTGGCTCAGCACCCCACACTCCCCGCCTGCCTAATCCCGATCAGTTCTTCAAAGTCAGCTTAGATGTCTCTTCCTCCAGGAAGTCTTCCATGACCCATGGAAGGAGGTTTTTCTTCTAGATGACCCCACAGCATTCTGCTGCTGCACCTCATAACAGTATGTCAGAATTATAAGAGCTTAATGAGAAGTAGGATATGTTCAGAGTTAAACAAAAAATCCTAAGTGTGTAGAAGGTTTGCAATAAAAAGTGATAGTTGTGATAGTTATCCGCCTGCATCAGCCAGGGTCCTGGTCAGAAAAAACAGAAACTGCTTCAGTTATTTGAACAGAGAGAATTTAATATAGAGAATGGGCTAAACACATATCGGACGACTTAGAAGCAAAAAGAGAACATTGAAGTTGCCTGGATGTGATAACTACTGAAGGAAGCCGTGACTTCCTGGGCGAGGTTCACGTTACGTGACCTTAGAAGCTTGAAGAAGCGGCTGTACGGAGCTGGCTCCGTCCTCTGAGCTCTGGCTGAGTAGAGCTGACACGTTCGAAGGACTGTGATGATGTTATGCCGTAAAAACCTGGATCCTGGCGTGGACCGCTGCTGCGGGGGCGGAGCTTTGCGGCGGGAGTGACGTGGACAAGAAGAGCACCCCCTTCTCTCTCTCTCTCCTCCAGCCTTCTGGTTTCCCTCTAGTCCTGTTACTGGCACCACGTAACCGGGAGCCAGCTGGCAAAAAAGAAAGGTGATTTGCAGAGTCCCAGCCTCAACATCACAAGGCAGAGTGCAGAAGGGTGGCCTTGGAGAACAGCGATACTAACGTCCTAACGGACACGGCCCATCCTTACACATCCTGCGGCACGTATTTAAACTCCATCGAGTGATAATAACAACAGCTTTATGCTTGTCCCTTACACGGGACGGGACAGCTATCTTTGTACAAAGACCCTCCCCTTGTTCTCAAAAAGAGGAGACAAAATCCCAACAGCCATATATCCATTTTTTTTAAAATGCCTACAGCACCTGGCCTTCCTTGGTGGTCTCCCATCCAAGTCCTACCAGGCCCGACCCTGCTTAGCTTCTGAGATCAGATGGAATTGGGCACGTTCAGGGTGGCATGGCCGTAGACTTCATTATATCCATTTTTGAGTGACAGTCACAGTACATACGCACTTCTGGAGGATGTTGATTACCCCTCAACTTGAGTCACGATCGCATCTGAATTTTCTATACCTTAAAGCCAAGTTATAAAGTGATCCACTGCCTGCCTTATAGAAAATTGAAAGGGAAAACAGAGAAGCGCATTTATACAGAGACACACGGAGCAGGTGCATTTATGTAACGTGGTTCCCGTAGTCCTTGTTTCCGGGAGGCCGATAGTTTCAACTCCCTTCTCCCTCTGCCCAGGTGTCAGGCTCCACTTCCATGATTCAGCAGAATCGTTCCTGAGTCTCTGGTGGACGCTGTCTTTCCTTGGTTCCCAAGACCTCGAAACCAACAGAGCGTGAAGGTGAGGCGAGAGGGAGCAAAAGGTCTGTGAGAGTTGTCAGATAAACCAGTGAGAGGAGTCACCCCCACTTCCGCCTCCTTCTCTTCCCCTGGCCTGCGTGCTCTGGTACTGGAAACAAATCACCTTAAGTTGGTCATTGATTCACAGCGTATCCTGCATCCGGAAAAGCCAGCCTTTGGGGATATTGTCGTCCTACTGGCATTGAGTTTTCAGTAAGCCATTTATTTCCCTGTTCTCTCTGACCAGCTGCTTCTGGGTGGTGGGGCCTGTGGGAAGACCATCAGTTAATACATTGCTTTCCTTCCGCAAAACAAGCTCCTTGATCAGAAGCACTGTGGTGTGGGCGAGGCACTCTGAGAGTTCGTACATGGTAGGGTTGGCAGAAGCTTTGTAGGCAGCGAAGAAAAATCTAGATCCAGGCTACATAGGATTCTAGGAAGAGCACACTGTTGCCCCCTCAGGACAATCAGGGGCCTGGCCGACCCCATTGGGCTAAGGTGCTCCATCGAGGACGCAGCATGGTTCTCTGCTTAGACACCCAGCCAAGGTGGTGGCCAGGTGGGTTTTGTGAGAGGACCCCCACATCGCTAAGGTCACACATCGCCACGGTCATTTGGCAGAGTTCTATCGAGCAACTCCTGGGATGACGGGGGAAGAAGCAGATGGACGTCCACAAAATGTGTCATCTTGTCCACGTGATTACTGCAAACCTCCTTCGGGGTGACTGTCCTTTGGTGAGCATGCAGAAGGCCTGCAATAGATTTGTGGCCTGTGGCCTCCCAAGGGGTCGATCTACATATCTCGTCCCCAGATCTCCTTATCACCATTTTTCAATCTCGTGCTTCCTACGTCCTTGATAATCTAGGAAAATCATTAACCACAGCCCACAGATTCTCACTCCTGGCTGTTTGTTCAGCCAGAGCGAACATCCAAAGATACTGCTTGAATCTCGGCTCATGGGTCGGGGCGGGGATTTCCTTTGACAACCGACTTTTAAAGACACTCTTGATTAGGCTCATAATATAGCTCTTCACTTCTGGTCGTGCAGAACCATCTGTACACTGACATGCTTTCTTTTCTTCTCAGTCGACTGGTCATAAAGAACTCCCTATGAGCTCGTGGGTGTACTTCCAGCGTTCAAAGACAACCACTACGTTTTTGTGTTTTGTGTAGTCTTGAATATTGTTATATCTTTATTTCTCGATTTCTTAAACTTTAGACCTAAACTGATCCCTTACTATGAAAGATGAAGATTTCGTTTATTCCCCATCAATATCTCCTATTATTGGTGATGATGTTATATTTATTTCTTATACTACTTAGCTTAGCGATTTTGTTTTTTATTTTTTTATTTTACTTTTATTTTTATTTTTGTAAATGAAAAAAATATTTTCAGCTACAGTGAACATTCAATATAATATTAGTTCGAGGTGTACTGCACAGGAGTGAGACATTTCTGTGACTTACAAAGTGATCCCCTCGATAAGTTTTGCACCCACCTGACACTATGTACAGTTATTACATATTATTGACTATGTTCCCCAAGCTGTACTTTACATCTCCGTGACTGTTTTGGACCTGCCAACGTGTACATCTTAATCCCTTCATGTTTTTCATCCAGCCTCTTAACCCCCTCCCCACTTGGGAGCCATCAGTTTGTTCTCTGTATCATGAGCCTGTTTCTGTTTGGTTTGTTCATTCATTTTTTTCTTCAGATCTCACGTATTAGTGACATCTTATGGTATTTGTCTTTTTCTGTCTGACTTATTTCACGTAGCATAATACCCTCTAGGTCCATCCACGTTATCGCAAATGATAAGGTTTCATTCTTTGTGTGTGTGTGTGGCTGATAATATTCCATGGTGCATTTGTACAACCTCTTCTTTATCCATTTGCCTTTTGATTGGAGCATTTAATCCATTTACGTTAAAGTAATTATTGATGGGTATGGAGTTATGCTGTTTTGTTACTTGTTTTCTGTGTTGTTTTTGCAGTTCTCTGTTCTTAGGCTCTCACTCTCTCTCATCTTGTATGTTGATGATTCTCTTAGTGTTTGTTTGGATTCCTTTCTCTTTATTTCTTGTATATCTCTTGTAGATTTTTTGTTTGTGGTTACCATGTGCTTCACGTATACCGAGCTATGTTTACAGCTGTCTGTAGTAAATCGGTGGTCGCTTAAGTTTGAACACATTCTACAATCACTACAATTTTAACTCGTTCCCTCCAAATTTATGTTTTTTTCATTGTTTTTATTTCTTTTGTGTGTGCGTTTGTGTGTATCTCTGAATTTACTGTTGTAATTATGCATGATCTTCCTGCTTTTGCCTTTTAACCTTGTGTTAGCTTTAGGTTGGTTGATGCACTGCTTTTATTATGTTTGCCTTTGTCAGTGAAAATTTTTTTCCTTTGCGATATTTTATTCATTTTTTAAAAATTTTTTCTTCTTAAAGAGGTCCCTTTAAGATTTCTTGTAATACTGCTTTGGTGGTGATGAACTCAATCAGCTTCTTCTTGGCTGGGAAAGCAATTTTAAATAATATACTTAAAATATTCCCTAATGTAAGACAGTAATCCTTGGGTGCTCACCTTTTTTTTATTTTTATTTTTATTTTTAGGAGAGGGAACGCTTGGTTGACTTCACAGATGGCCAGGAGCTTGTCACTTACAATCTCTTATTTTTTAAAAAATTTTTCATGCCTACAGCACCTGGTCTTCCTAGGTGGTCTCCCATCCAAGTACTAACCAGGCCCAACCTGCTTAGCTTCCGGGATCAGACAGAATCGGGCTTGTGCAGGGGGGTGTGGCCATAGACTTTTAAGACGAGTCCATCATTAGATCTCTTGCTCGTCCCTTCACCTCTGCTCCCCTCCCCTTTTAATGTCCCAACTTCTGTCAGCTTTGTCTTGACTTTTACATTGTCCAAGCTGATGCCATCCACATTCAGATCTTTAATCACATTACGTCACCCAGGTTTCATCTGCAGATCGATCTTCAGGTTGAAATCCGATCGCCAGCCTTTACATCTTGATGATGAGGTAAATATTGTTTCCCCCCGTGAATCAGGTAGTACAGAGGGAGTCTGCCTTCTTTTCCCTCAGTCTTACATCGCAACCCGGATACGAAGATTTAAAGGAGACTCACGTCAAAATCAAATAGGTTATCTTTTTGTGATCTCCATCAATTGCTCAAATGATGTTTATATTTAGATCATGATTAGTACAACTTTTTTTTTCTTGGCGTTTTTAAGTGTATATTTTTATTATTTTTGGGAGAAGAAAAATAATCTTCTTCATCATTCCACAAATGTCTCTTCATTTCTAAGTCTACCTTTTGCTTAGATTATACAGAGCCCTTCTCAAAGATCCTGTCTTTGACCTTCTGTCCTATCCAGCTATGCTCCTGGGCTTTTCTGTTCACTGGGAGTCCTACATTTTCTTGAATCTAAGTTCTCTTTCTCAATATCTTATGCACTGCGTTAGAGTACCTCCTCTAGTCATTCCTTTGGAAAGGATGCACAGGAGATAAATTTTCTGAGTTTCTGGGTGTCTGAGATTTTATTTTTCTTTCATTGATAGTTTGGCTAGCCGTAGATTTCTAGTTTCAAAATAGATTTCCTTTGGAATGTGGAAGGTTTCCCTTGGAATTCTCTCCTGTCTTGGGTGAATCTGGTGCTGCCGATGAGAAATCATGGGCAATTTCTCATTCCGCCATAGGTAACGTCTCCCTTTTTTCTCTGGAAATTTTCCAGGTCTTGACTATATCCTCAGTGGACTAAGCTTTCCCAATCGTGTGTTCTGATGGCGAATCTTTTAAAATTTATTTTACCCAGAGGGCCCTGTTAGCTTCTTTCTGCCTGGGATTCCGGAAAATTTATTTCAATAGTTACTTTCTGTTTTTATTCTTTTCTCTTGCTAGAGTGCCTGTTAATCAGATGTTGGACCTCCTGGATTAGTCTGCGGTGTCTCTAATTTCCTCTTTCAATTTTTTCATTTTTTTTGGTCTTCGCTTTTTACTCCACATTTTGGCTATTTCCTAAACTTTATTTTCTAACCTTTCAATTTCAGCAACCAGATGATTAAACTTCGAAGAACATTTTCTCATTCTCTGATGAGTCCTTTTTCACCGTAGTCTGTTCTCCACGGATGCAACAGTTTTCCACATTTCTCGATGATCCAGTTGGGTTTCTGTGCATTTTCTTTTTTAATCTTAGAATTTCTCTTTCATTTGTCACATATCTTGGGAGTCTCATTTATCTCTTTCTCTTTAAGAGTGAAGGAAGGGGATATTTGTTCTAGGAGGCTGATACGGGCTTCTTATCTTCTACATGTTATTTAATTTTCCCGTTGAGTGTCTTCCTGTCTGGGAATGCTGCTTTGAAGCCCTGGGTTCGTGCACAGGGTCTGTTTACTGTCTGGCTTTGCTTCAGGGGGACTGGCCTGGGGGATGGCTATGAAGCTAGGTTGTGGGGAGGCACAAACGGCAGAGTGAGATGAACCTCACTCAAGAACACCAGCACATGCACCGCACCCCTCCATTCTCCACGAGCATTTTCATTGATTTAGCCGGGAGTCCTCTGTGGTTTCTCCGTGTGCCTATTGCTGCTCTGTTAAGTGCAAATGGGATTCGAGGGTGGTGAGTGACCCATCTGTTCCCTTTCAATTATCTCCTGATTTTTAACACTGCCTCCCCATTTTCTCTCCCTCTGAAGGTTGTAGCTGACCAGAGCGAGTCCCAATCTTCCCAGGGTCTTCCACGCAGCTGACTCAATTCCGCCCGCTTCGTGAGTGTCTGTCTGCTGTGTCGTCACCCTGCGACTTCCATCGGCCCTCTGCCTTCACGTTCGCCTTCCAGATGTTTGTCGCCTTCTCTCGTCTACCGCCGGCCTTCCCTTCTTTTCACAATGGCTGGTTTGTTACCCCTTTTGCCCTTTGATTATTTCTTTATATATATTAAAAGCGGACTGTGTGACTGGGTCTAAGCTTTAGACCCAGGAGCTAGAAGAAGACATACAAGAAGTGAAGTCCTTATTCTCATGCAGATTAAATTTTGGCGAATGATAGACTATAAACAAATCAACAAATTTAACAAGTTCCGATGGTGATGAATTCTATGAGAGAGAGAGAGAGATAGAGAGAGAGAGAGAGAGAGCGCGAGCTGATGGGTATGAAGCAACCAAGTAGCTTCTTTAGAGCAATCAGGGAAGTCCTCCTAGAAAAGGTGGCTTTTCAGCCAAGAGCTGGAAGACAAGAGCAGGTAGTCACATGAAGATGGGGTGGGGGGAGGAGAGAGAGAGAGAGAGAGGGTGTGAGAGGGGGTGGGGTGGGAGGGAGCGGTCCAGGTGCAGGAAACAGTTGGCACAAAGGCAGGAATAAGCTTGGCGTGTGAGAGAAACAGAAAGAAGGCCAGGAGCAGAGTGGGTGATGGGAGAACGGTGGGAGGTAGCAGGGGGTCGGCGGCGGCCAGATCGTTAGGGCCTCACGGGTCAGGGTGAGGAATTCGTGCATTTTCCTGACCGTTAAGGAAAACCAATTAAGCAATCTTGACAGGCCAAGGAGAGCCAGGAAAGGAGACAGAGAGCTCCAGACCGGAGGAAAAACCAAGGGAAAAAGCAACAAAGGCAAGGGAGGAAACTGAGAGAAGGCAGGTTCCCCAAGGCCAACGAAGCGGGCTGCCAAGAGGGGCAAAGTGGGAAGGATGTGGAATGCCGCTGAGAAAGACTGTCAGGTAAGACCACGAGGATGTCCTGGAGGGCGGCGATGTGGAGGACCACGAGGCGTTCGATGAACGCAGGGAGAGCGGCTGAAGGAAAGGGACACGAGAGGCGGCCTTCACGGTGGTCTTGTCCAAAAGACGTTTGGGCCACGGGAATTTTCCTGACTCAGCCCTTCGGTTGCCTCCCACTTTCTGGGGTTGAAGTTCAACCTCCGGCCTGGCCCAGAAGGTCCCGCGCGCGCCACACCCCCTCCCTGCTTCTCAGGCTGCTCTGCTCCTTGCGTGCCAGACTCCCGTTTTGCTGACCTCCTCTGCTTCCTCAGACACACCCTCGCACCCGTCCTTGCCGTCTCCACGCTCCCTGTGCCCCCACTTCTGGGCACACTCTGTCCCTCCTCCTTCTCTGGACAGCAAGCAGGTCCTGAGGCCCGGGCTTGCGATCCGGTTGTTTATTTGGGAATACGATTCTTGGGGGTGGGAGTGAGGAAGACAGGGTGAATCGATGAAGGAGGGGACGTCAGTGCGAGAGGCTGGTCACAGCCACAGGCCACCGGTGCTTGATCCCTGGGACCGTATGACATCTGTCTCGGGCCTGTCCACCCAGGGGATGGAAGGGAAACCATTTATCCATCGGCTCCTGTTCCCATTGGTTCTTTGCTCTCTCTTGGGACTATACATGAGTGAGGGCCCTCAGCTGTCCCCGCCACAGTGACAGAAGAGACTTGAACAAGGAAGCTAGGAGTCACAGCATAGGCTGAGACAAGGCACTCCTACGTAGCGCCTGTGAGAAGCTGGTCTGTGTGAAGCCAGTTGCTGCAGCAGGTGATGAAGAAGGTGGTAGGATCAGAGTGGTACCTGTCTCCAGGTGGTCCCCTGGATTGTCTACTATCTTAGCATCTCATTTGTTTCCCACATAACGCTCAACCCCATTTTTATTTATTTTCTGTTCGTTCACTGATTGTTAATTTGCCTTCTAACCTCACATTGCTTTTTTAAGAGACTGCCTTTGGCTGCTGTGCGGAGACTAGACTTCAGGTGGGAAGGATGGAATGGGGGAGACCAGCTAGGAGCCCCTCGAGAGTCCAGGCCATAGATGATGGGTTTAGGGTGATCGGTGGAGACGGACGGATGAGCCAGATTTAGGGCGATTTTGGAGTGGACTTGATGCGACGTGCTCCTGGATTAGATGTGGGGAGTGAGGGAGAGGGGGATCCAGGAAGATCCAGGGGTCTGGCCTGAGAGACCCGCGGACATGTGTTTGCTTAGATGCTGGTCCCCTCTGTGGACCGAGAGCTCACGGATCAGGGCTGGGTTCGCCGTGGCCCCAAGGCCTGGTATATAGTAGAGTCTCAACTCACATTTGCTAAATGAATGGGGGAAAAATGAGCAAGAGAGATAGGAGAGAGAGAGAGCGAAGGAGGGGCCCCGTGGAGGGGGCCTGGGGTCCGACATGTCACCCCTGCGGGGACGCCTTCGCTGACCACCCGGAAGTGCCCTCCCTGTGTTGCCCTGTCTCTGCGACGTGCGGTGCTTCTCTTCTTCCTACGCTGGCTTTTCCGTCGTCTGCCTCTCACACGAGACTGGCATCTCTGTGGGGCCAGGGCCTCGCCCGGCTTGTCCTGCTGTGCCGTCTGTTCCTCTCTCCATGGGCGGCGTGCAGCCGGCACTCGATAACTACCGAGTGAAAGATGCATGAACCAGAGGGATGGGCTGAGAGGGGCCAGGTGGCCCAGGGATACTCGGCCTGACCTCCGGGGAAAGGAAATACGTTGCGATCTGTACGGACTGCCGAAGGCCGGCGGCCTGATAGAGAAAGACTGAGAAAGGCTGTGTCGGGTGTTTGCAAACCCGGCTCCCCCCGTCACATGGCCAGGAAGGCTTGAGGTTGAGGTAGGGGGGCGGAAAGGCGCTAAATAAAGCCCAAACCGCATTGTCTCCTGTCTCCTGATTACCAGGTACTTGGGCTGCAGCTACGCAGTCAGCGGTGATGAGCTGTAATTGCAGATGTTCATGGTTATTTTTTTTTTTCCACGGGAAAATAAAATGATATCTGTAATTTCCCCCAAGACACGCTCTGGCTGCCGTCCTGGGGCAGAGGTCAAGCAGCCTTCCCTGCTGCAGAACACGGGTCCCCATCTTCCCTTCTTGGTGAGGAAGGGCACCTATGTTGGGGAGGGGCTCTACGTCCTGTTCTAGAACCTGCCACCAACCTCCTGGAGGATTCTGGACCTCAGTTCGCCCAGGGAGCAAGTGAATGAAGGCTGCGCTGGGGGCTTGGGAAGTCAGCGGGGGCGGGGACTGAATCCCAGTTGGAGCGTGAGGACCTCAGAGGAGGCGCTTACAGGTGCCGAGGCTGAGCAAGCAAGGTGGGGGAGCCAGGCGACCTAGGAATCAGCATTGGGCAGGTGCTAGCCCCATCGACAGAGACATAGCCAGGAAGAGGCCACAGTGCCACCTCCTCCTCATGTCTCCCCACGTCCCTGCAGGGGCAGCTCCGGGAGATTATTCCTAACTTCAGAGGCCCTGGGCCCTTCGCCACTATCTTCCTGTCCCCATCCCCTTCGCTAGATTGAAACCTTTTCTCACCTCTAGGAATTGCTATCTGGACTTTAGAGCTTGGAGACTGCTGGGTTCCACTGCTCAGTGGTTGAGGGGGGCCCTTGACCTCATTGCTTGGGGCGACTATGTGCTCTCGGCTCCCCTGGACCTCATGATGCACTGGCCCTGTCCGTGGTGCAGGCTGGGCTGGGGCCCCAGAGCTGTGCACTGTCTTGTTTGTGAGTGGGAAGATGTGCTCCAAGCTTTCCAGCTCCAAACAGCAGATATTTTGCCAAAGCATTTTGGGAGCCCGCCTATTCTCAGACAGGGGACAGACAGCCTGTGCTGGCTTCTGAACTCAGACAGACAGATGGGCAGAGGGGTCTTCTCCCAGCCACCCCTGCAGCTGAGGGCTCTGCTCCAGGCCCCCCACGCAGCCCTGAACCGCTCTCCTATTCTGCCACTATGTAGGCCACTGGTTTCCTTGGGCTTCTAATGCCCGGAAACAACATAAAAAGGCTCTCGATACAAAAATCCTCAATCCTTTCTTTACCCAGACCTGGAAGGAGCAGACTAACTCTCTACCTGGGAGTGAGAAGTGATGAGTCATTCCTCAAAGGTCTGCAGGGAGGTTTATCTACAGAGCAACAGTCTGGTGCCTGACCCACATCCACTGGAAGCTCTGATCCAGGCCAGCAGGGAGACGGTCCCCTGCGGGCTTCAGCTGTGTTCACAAGGTGGTGCCTCAGGCAAAGGCACACACCCTCACTTCTGCCCCCAGGCTGGTCCCCCTGGATTATGCCAGCGAGAGCTATGTGCTGGCTCCCAGTCCGTGATCACGCGAGTGAGGCGGGAAGTGCGTGGTTGATGTTCCCTCCGTAGCCCTACTGGGATGCAGTCCGAGCATTGTACACCGTCCTCAGGAGGACCCTAGGAAAGAGCCCCTTTGCTCCCAGGAGCATCTCAGTAACACGCCTTGGGTTGGTTTTCTTTTCTTCCTGTCTCATCCTCTTGGCTCTTGGATTCCTGCTCCCTGGAGTCACCTCCCCAATTCAGCCCCCAACCCCTGCCTACATCTTTATTCCAGACTCTTGCTTTTGGGAAGACCCAGGCTAAGACACTAACATTTCAGGGGGCCCCAAGGGGAACATGTAACTAAGGTTTGAGGTCCCAGGTCAGCTCTCAGGCCTGGCTGGGAGGCTTCCAAATGGGGGATGAAAAGCCTGCGGGCGACCTTACCTGCCTATTCTATTTTGGGTTGGGGACAGGTGAAGAGGATATGGCTGTGACCTGAGCTTAGCAGGGTCAAAGTCCACGACCTGGCCCCCTGCAGTTGGATGAGGCAGGGCTACGGAGGAAGGGAGCATTCTGGCCTGGGTAAGCAGGGGACACGGGAAGTGCTGTCCACGTGACTCGGGCATTGGAGTTCTGTATCAGGTTCCTCCAGCTCCAGCAGGAACCCCATCACAGCCAAGAGCCCAGAGAGAAAGCAGCTTCTACGGCAGGGGGTACGGGGGCTGGGGGTTGGCGCTGAGAACAATGGCTTCGTTAGAACCTTGATGAGAAGATCTTCCAAGGCTAATGTTAATTGCAACCCGCAAGTGCAAAAAATTCTGGGACGATGAGAATCTGCAGCAGGAGAAGCTGGGCGCCCATCAGCGGAAAGAGGCCACGGACGGGCTGTCCGCCCGGCCCCCTGCAGGGTCACCCCGGAACTGCGGGCACCCTCAGAGGAGGCAGAATTTTGAATCTGAGCAAAACACAGGGTGGGCCTCAGGTTCCCCCGCCATTTTAGGAAGGCCTTGTGCTGTTTAGGTTGGGGGATGACAAGGTTTAGGTTTGGATTGCTCTGCACCGGGATGGAATGGGGGTGCATGAGGTGGGACAACAGCTCGGCTCTTTCCGTAGGGGCCCAGACATGTGTCCTATCGAGAAGCAGTTAATGAGCGTCACCTGCCAGAAACAGTTCCAGCCGTTTGGGGAATGTCCGTGGGAAAAAACGAATAGCAGTCACGGCCGTCGTGGGGCTTACATGCTAGTGGGGGACCTGAACGTGGTCATGGGGCTGTCCCAGTGAGTTAGTGGGACATCAGAAGGCCGGAAGTGCTACGGACAGAAAGAAAAAACAGGAAGCAAAGGATGGGATGGTTGGGTGGGGAGGGGTGGTAGGTTGCAGATTAAAAAGGTGGTTGGTGAGGGCGAGGGCTCGCTGGGAAGGTGGGTACCAGCAAAGACTTGGAGGAGGTGAGTTGTGGCTTCCGGTGCCAGTTCTGGGGCTGGCCTGACCTCCTTATTCAGGCTCCCTGGGGAAGGGGCGCAGGCCCAGGACCCTCCCCTGCAGGGAGAAGACTGGTCTCCTGTCTAGAATGGTGCAGCATCCACCTTGGTTTGAGACCTCAGATGGAGACACGGTCATTTAGGGGGTCCTAGACTGGGATTTTGGGGACTCTTGGAAGCCGCCGCTTTCCCTCAGCAGACACGGATTTGCCTTCCTTCTCAGGCATGGTGCCCCTTCCCTCATCTTCCCCCATGAGGACACTCTCATAATGGGGTGATTTCATGCAAACACATTAAAAAAGCCGCTGTGCACTAGGGAAGCTGCCATAATCCTTTTGTGCAATACCTCTGTTCGCTGCATTAATGATCCTCTCCAGATTACCCATTTCCTAACAAACCATTAACACGAAAGGAGGTGGGGAGGGGAAGCAGGGGGAGGAGGGAGGGGTGCCAAGGTGGGGCCACCAGCTGCAGAGCCCAGCTCACAGCAGACAGGGTTCTGCACCCCCCCTTGCTTCTCCAAGGCGGGGGCGAAGGCGAGGGCTGGGGGCTGGCGTCCCTCTTGAGGCAAGGAGGGGTGCTGTTTGTCACCACGGCTGAGAAAACACATCCAGCTCTGAGTCCGGCCAGCAGCAAGGAGGCTGCCTTCCTCCTGGCTCGGGCAGCTCTGACGTTGGGGCCTTTTCCCCAGGTGAACGAAACCCAGATCGAGAACTGACTCAGTGCTGGGAATGGATGAAGCAAGTTTCACAGTTGTTCAAACTCACGCAGGCTGGGGAGATGGGGCTGGGATTCGCACCTAATCTTTTTAATTTTTTTTTTATACTGAACACTAACCAGGCCCCAGGGAGATTGGAACTGCGACCCTGGTTTACAAGACTAGTACTCTAACCCCTGAGCTATAAGGCCTTAAGACCTCCTCATTTGTTTGTTTGTTTGTTTGTTTGTTTATTTCAATTTCCAAGTCTTTTGGAATGCGCAGTGCTCACTGGTTCGCCAAAGGGCACCCCGCATCCTGCTTATCTGTTCCTGGGGCACGGCACTGATTGCACCTCAGCTTTCAGGAATCTCACTCTTCACATTTCAGCTTCGGCTCCACACCTGGGCGGGGTGGGATCACTGGCAGCAGAGCCGTCCCTCACAAAGGGACGGCTTCCTGTTTCCTGCCTCCTGCTTCCTGCATCTGTCTCTCCCATGCTCCTCATGCCGGGAACCCCCCTCCCACCCTTGGGACTCTTCTCTGTGCCCAGCAGCATGTGGCCCCATGTGGGGCTCTGTGCAGATGGGGCCCTCTGCCCACTGGGCCTGGACTCCGGGCCTTTTGGGGAACAGCTCTGTACCCTCCGCCAGGTCCACTTTGGCCATTGTATACACCAGGAAAAGAAGTAGCCCTCTCCCTGTAGGAAGCTCAGTAAGATCTATGGGATTTAATAAGACCATCCGCGACTTTGCGCTCAGGCAGTTTTCTGGTGACACCGTGTACTTTGGGGAGGTAAATTTCCTTCTCTTTAATCCACTGTATCGTAAGCAGGTGACCCACTCCGTGTTATTACAAGTGGGTTATTATTACCATAAATCCTTCTGCTTCTACTTCTTCCATTTACATTAAATATAGTCTCTGTTATGGCGCCTAAATTAGCTTTCATATGAAGAAATCGCTATATAATTTGAAAGGGATTGCAAGTGAGATTGCGGGACGAGAGGGCAAAAAATGGAACAAAGTGAAGGTTTCTTATCCCAAATAGCGAAGAGGCCTGGGCTCCTTACTTCCTCACATACTCGAAACCCCATCGAATGTGGGCATCTCTAATTCCTTTCTCCATTCCCTTGTGTATTTGGAAAGTATTTGTGGGTCCCCTGCAGCGTCCAGCCACAGGGATCCAAAATGAGAGAGAGATTGTACGAGTCCGTCTACATGTTCTGGTGATGGAGGTAGTAAAGAATTCAGTAGCTATCAGAGGTTTTAGGGAGAGAGACAAAGACGACTCGGTGAACCCGGAGGCCTTTTGGGCGGTGAAACTATTCCGTGTGATGCAGTAATGATGAACACCTGTCATTATGCCCTTGTCATGAAGAGTAAACCCTAATGTAAACTATGACTATAGTCAGTTAATAATAATTTATCGATATTGGTTCATCAATTGTAACCAGGTGTGCCACACTAACAGAAAATAGGAACAAGAAGGAAGGGAGACTGTGGGGGGTAGATGGGGTATTTGGGAACTCGGTACTTTCCAGTCAATTTGTCTGCAAACCGAAAACTGCTCTATAAGAGAAATTTCTATTAGATAAAAAAAAAAAAAAAAACACAAAAATACAAAAAACAAAAAACAACCAAAAACCAAAAACCGAACGATGGCGAGCGTGCGGCTGCCTGCTAGGGTCTTTCAGCCTGGTGGGGGCGGCAGTGACCTGCAAACTCGCCCATTTGTTTCCTCCCAAGGGGCGGTGTGAATGCAGTGCTTCTGTTTTAATCAGCTCTGTCCTAGGCTCTGGGGACAGAGCAGTAAATCCGACACGGTCCCCCACACTCCCGGAGCTTACATCCAGAAGAGAGGGGTTTGGCGACAAGCCAGCGACCAGGTGGGCGAGGTGAGTTCAGGCGCGGATGTGCACTCAGAGGAATGGCTGTTCGGGTGGGAAGCCGGGCGCAGCGTCTGTGTTGGATGTCCTGTTTGCACCCCCAGGTTCTCTCTCCGCCCTTGTGCAAGGGGCTGTGCTGCAGCCAAAGTCCCCTTTGTGCTCCGAGTGCTGACCGGGTGTGCCGACCAGGAGCACTGGCACAGACCAGCTGGAGGCTCCCACCCCACACTCAGCCCATTCTGGAAGCGGCTCCATCTCCTGGGCCCCCACGTCAGGCCCTGGGGGCACTGGCTCCAGACACTGGGTAGGGGGTTTTCCTACATCCTGGTCATAGATCCCTAGACCATCCGCCCGTCGCACTGGCCTCCAATGAGCCCGTTTGACGGTGCCATCTCTTTTCTGCCAGGATTCTGATTCCCTCAGCAACACACGCATGCCAAGGCCCTAAGCGGGTAGGAGCTTGGTGTGTCCATGAAAGGAAAAGAAGGTTCGCTGGGCCGCAGCAAGGTGAGTCAAGCAGTGGGATCTATGAAATAGGGTCCGCGCCTAGTTAGTGCCTGATCTTGTAGGGGAAAACTCCACACAGCGGAGTCCCACACACTTCTGTGGTCACGTGATGCACAGTTAGGACCCCACAGTCCTTGCGGCCAGGAATCGGGTTTGGGCCTAGCTGGCTCCTCGGCTTCAGGATCTCTCACACAGCCTCCACCAAGGCGTTAGCCAGGGCTAGAGTCTCATCCGAAAGCCCGACTAGGGACGGATCCGCTTCCACTGTCACCAGCAGGATTCAGGTCATTTCATGCTGTCGAATGAGGACCTCAGTTTCTTGTGACTGTTGGCCAGAGGCTCCCGTTAGTCCCTCACTGTGTGGGCTTCTCCAGAGTTCAGCTCACCAGTTGGATTCAGCAAAGCCAGCCAATGAGAGAGTCGCTGCCAACAGACTGAGAGAGTTATCATCTCACGTAACATGATCACGGCAGGGACGGCCCATCTTTGTTGGTTAGAGACAAGTCACAGGGTCTGGTCTACACTCAAGGGGAGGGGTCTTACACAATGGGTGTGAATCCTAGAAAGCGAGGATTATGGGGGGCCAGGTTAAAAGTCTATCCACTGCACCCACTAGCTATTTTCCAGTCTCACTTGTATTTTGTTCTTTTATTTCACTTTTCCTGCTTTCCTATAGGATCAAATTTTTAAAAAGGTGATATTAATTTTTAAGAAACACAAACTGTTTTTTTTAAATCTATATGTCTTGTGTTTTTTTAAGTGTTCTATGCATCCTTAACTCATTGCAGTATATTTAGATTTAATATTGTGACACTTAACATAAAAGTAAGAATCTTACACAAACGAAAATTACTCTCATAAATTTACTCTTGGTTTTCAAGTATTTTACAGCTACATCTGTAATCCTATCCACGTTACAATGCTATATATTTTCATCTTTAAACGATTGGTCGTCTTCCCAGATATTTGTTTGCCTTTTTAAAACCTCTTTCGAGGGAGCGGGTGAGGAAGAGCCGCCTTTCTATTGTTGGTTGATGATCGTCTGTAAATATCATTCTGTATAAGGCATTTTGGTATTTGAAAATCTAATGATTCAGAAGATGGCCCTAGAGGCAAGGGGAGTTGCTGGACCTGCTGGTGCCGTGGGGGGACGGGGCTACCTGGGCCAGAGAGAAGGCTGCCTCGTGACACAGGGTCGGATCTTCCAGTCCCCCCTGCTTTCCGGGCGGAGGGATAGCTTAATGGTCACAGCTTTGGCTCTGGAACCAGAGAGTCCCAGCGTCATTATTTCGGCTGTGCTCCTTTTAGCTGTGTGTAAGTTGGCCACATTTCTCGACTGGCCAGAGCCTCGATTTTCTTACATATCCAATGGGAATATAGGAACTACCTCTTCGGGTCGTTGAGAATGAAGCGATATCGTGTATGTAAGCTGCTGGCACAGTGCCTCGCGTGCCATAAGCACTTAGCCAGTGTTAGCAATTCTCGTGCTTCCTAGAGTTGCCTTCACACTGGAACCAGAAACTCGGTGAGAGGCTCCCCACGTGGACAAGAGGAGTTGGTCTTGCTGTAGCCAAGGCTGCAGGCTGACCTGGGGCAGAGAGACGCTGGGCTTTGGGCTTTGCCTTGGAGCTGCAGGCCACGGGCCCACTATAGGCATCAGGCCCAGCCCGGACCAGCAGGGTGGAAGAACACAGCCTCCTTGAAGGATGAGACTGGGCAAAACTGAGCTAGAGAAAAGGGCCGGGGTCCAGCGCGTAGGGAGCTGAGCCAGGCAAAGCCGTCTGTGGCTTCTCCCCCTTAGTTACAGCAGCGGGAGGGGCTGGGATGGTCACATCGTTCTCAGTTGCATTTTAATCCCTGTAGAGTGGGTGCTGGTTTAGTGGTTCTCAAGATGTGCAGAGGTAGCTGGTGGCGTGGCAGCCAACCTCCAGGACGTCCACCCGCGCGTCCCACCTCCTGGTGCTCACACCGCCGTGTACTTCCTCCGGCCCTGGATACGGACGATCTGTGCAACCAACAGGAAGGATACGGTCGAAATCGTGGTGTGCGACTTGCAAGGAGAGGTCACCAAGGGCACCGAAGCTTCCGTTCCTTGCTCTGTCTCTGTCAGATGACTCGCTCTGAGACAAGCCAGCTGCCACGTCACGTGGAAACATACTCAGCCTATGGAGGGCCCACAGGGCAAGGAACCGAGGCCTCCGGCCACACAACCGGCTCGCCAGAGTGCGCCATCTGGACAGCAGAGGCTCCAGCCGCGGTCCCGCCTTCGGATGACGACAGGCCCGGGTGACATCTGGACGGCAACCTCATGAGAGACCCAGCCAAACGATCCGCAGATTCCTGCCCCTCGTTATTATGGGAGATATTTGTTGTTGTCTCATCTTGAAAAATCATTCATTCTTATTTATTTATTTATTTATTTATATTTATTTATTATCTATATCTATCTATCTATCTATCTATTTATTTATTTATTTGAATGCCTGCGGTACCTGGTCTTCCTAGGTGTCTCCCATCCACGTACTAACCAGGCCCGACCCTGCTTAGCTTCCGAGATCAGACGAGATCGGGCGTGTTCAGGTGGCGTGGCTGTAGACTTGTTTGTCGTTTTAAGCTACTACGTTTCGGGACATATTTTTTTTACACAGCGATACATAACTCATATAGGTGGTCTAGAGGAGAGAGAGAGAATGTTTCTAGGAGCTTAGAATTAAACAAAGTTAATGGGTTTCTTGGCTGTGAGACTTATCAAAAGCCTTTAATAAACTACTGAGCATTGTGAATATCCAGGCGAGAGACGTAATATTCAGGTTTTCCAAAATTTCTTTGACAGCAGGCCCTCTGGGCTCTATGCACCCCCTGCCACCCCTCCCCTGTTTTGCTTATTTTAGAGCACTTAAGGCACTAGCTTGTAGGAAACACGGTTGAGGAGAGGAGGCGCTGCCTGGGTTGGTCGGTGCCCTCCCCACCCCCGCCCCATGCTGGTCACCCCTCTACCAATTAGGGTGTTGAGGAGAAAACTCCAAGCCAGATTAATCAAGGTATAGAGAAGTTATAGATATGCTAATGGTCTCTGTTAATGACTGATGAGAGTGGGTAATCGGAGATGGCAGGAGGGTGCAGAGTTGTGAAGAAATTTCACTTCTTAGGGAAAATATTGCATTCAAAGAGCTTAAGAGTGATTAATGGAAGTTCTGGAATTACAAAGTGCAACCAGTAGAAACTGTTTGGAACGGAAAATGCCCAGGGAGTAGCCTTGAGGAGAGCGTGGGCCCAGGCTGGGGACAGTCTGCGACCCAGGGAAAGGGAGGGGCCCGAGTGTCAGTGAGGAGAGGCGGGGTGGGCTGTGGCCCTGGAGAAGGTGACCCCGAGACAGACTTAGAGCTGGAGGGGCTGGCAGCGGTCATAAAAGCTGGGTCTCTGGGTGAACCTGTCCCTCGCATTTGTACGTGGTTATGTCCCGGGCCTACTTCCCACCGCAGATGGCAAAGCCTGGCGTCATGGCTGGGGGTCTTGTTCTGGAAAAGACCCAGAAGGGAGAGCCGCCTGCAAATCCCTGCGTCTGGGAGGGCAGTGTCCCGAGCCTGAAGGAAAGTGACTCAGGCTGAGAAGAAGGAGGGAAAATTAGGGAGTTCCCCCTCTTGTCCCCCTAACGGGGACAGCGGGGGGTGGGGCTAGATCCAGGCACATCTCAGGGATGCTCTTGTCTCTCGTAGGAAACTGGAACGGTCCTCGTAGAGCCAGATGCTCGGGTCACTGGCCTTGCCTCTTTCTGCGGAGACCACTCTGGTTGAGATCCCGGGCTGATGAGGATGCAGCGTGAGGAAGGGTACCCACCCAGGAAGGTCCTCACCCGAACCAGAGGCTGTTGATGGAGGCAGCCTCTTCCAGCCTCTCCATCTCCTCAGTGACAGTCCCAGGCACCCACAGCCACCCCTGCCCTGGTCAATATCCTTCTCTCGGATAGCCTGGCCATCGAGCAGTCACTGAATGGCACCGCCAGCCTTCCTAGCTCCCGTGTGATGGGTGAGTGGGCTGTGTATCTCCTGCCCCTGACCCCCACCTCATGCCCACCCTCACTTCCAGAGTGCATGGAAAGTCGCTGGTTCTGTGGGTCCCACGAGCCTGGTGTCCCGATGCCAAGTGTGCAGGGGGAAAGGAACAGGCAGAGACCTGGGGGTGAGGCTGAGTCTTTGGGGGTGTGCCCAGCCCTTTCTGGGGTGCTCTTTCTGTCCTGCTCTGGACTCAGAGAAGCAAGTCCCCAATCTTTCTTGCTGGTGAGCAGAACTTTCCTCTAGAGAAATTCCAGCCCGTAAGCCTGTCTCCTGCCAATCCAGAACACCTAGAAGACCACCTCTTGGGGTTGTCAGACTTCAAAACCCAATCTGCGTTTTCATGCAAATGAGACCTAACCCAGAAGCCCGCAGGGCCTTAAACAGAGCAAAATAGAGCCGCCTGCTCCTGGCGCTGAAACACAGCCCTGCTTGCTCACCTTTCCCTCCTCCAGCCCCTCCCCGCAGCCCGTAGGGGCCGTGATGCCACTCAGGGTCTCTCCAGAGGCCAGGGTAAAACCTGCGATGCCAGGAGCGGGAAATGGGGAGTTCAACGGGAAGAGTTCAGTTTTGCAAGACGAAGAGAGGTCTGGAGCTGCCTAGTGGTGACAGCTGAATGACAGTATGACAGTATGAATGCCCTTAGGATCTCCGACCTGCCCCCTTTAAAACGAGTAAGGTGGTAAACGTCATGCTCCGCGTAGTTTACCAAAGTCAAAATAAAAACAAAGCACCAACTCAGTGACAACAGTCCCGCATGCAGGAGGGAAATGGAGGCCGAGAGGGGATGACAAAGCCAGGTTTACGAGCTGCTCGGTGGCCCACTTGCCCCAGCCCTGGCTCTTGACTCGCTGAGGTGGGCTGTGGTCATCCAAGCAGCACATGTGACAGAGAGAGCGGGAGGAAGGGGACGCGTGGGCAAGCCACCGAGGCGGCAGGCGAGACGCCGAAGTCGCCCGTCCTTGAGGCGTTCGTCAGGAAGGCCCAGGAAACCTCGCTCCTTTTAGGTGGATTTGCTACGTTTTTACCAGACGAGGTTTTTAATTGCTTGATTTACTTATCTCCTCTCGGATCTGCTGATCTACTCCGCTGCCTTTTAATTGCTTGAAAAGTTGAGCAGTTTTTCATGTTTTAAGGAGTGCTGAATTGTATAATTAAAACACTAACAGTGTAAATCAACAGCGCAGAAGAAAGACAGCAGAGAATTAAGCAAGTGTGTTGGCATAATAATAAAATCAAACTGGCATGAAAAGCCCCCATCACCGTGAAGAAGCCGAACCAAACGGTGCCCAGGCCTGGGGGATGGAGCTCACAGGACCTGGACCGGGTGCTTCTCTTTCTGGGAAGAGAGGGGGTTGGATAAAGGATGGCTGGTTGCGGAAGTTCCCTTGGCTGAGGCGCAGGGCAGAGGCGTAGCTTGACAGGGAGATGGCTTCTGGTTAGTGCGGGCTTCCAGGACGGGCTGGGCGTGGAGACCGGGCGGGGGGGGGGGCGCGGGAAGATGGAGTGGAGAAGATGAAAGAGGCATGAGGGAGGGCCATGTCCGCAGAATCACCTCTTCTTCCTGAGGTCTGCAGGTTTGCTTTCGCTTAAGAGGATGAGGCGATGAGGCGTAGGAGCTGGAAACGCTTCTTTCCTCCCTCTGTATCTTTTTCCTTCCCTTCCTTCTCACCAAACTAATTCAAGCAGTATAGAGGTATGTAATGCAAAACGCGACATCCACGCGAAGGCACACAGCGTGGGGCGGGGCCAGACTGCGCCTCCAGCGGTGACCACCGCGGAGGGATCTGCCCGCCCCCACTTCCCACGCCATTAATAACCGAGGGGGGTCCCGGAGACCAAGCGGGCTCGGGGTGGGAAGGAGAGATGGAATCATGCTCTCGAAGGACCTGGAGCCAGCTGGAAATGGGATGGGCGAGAGATGGAGGGGAGGGAAAATAATCCAGGAAAATACAGTCACCAGCAGGGCGGGAATTAGGGTGAGGCGGGTGAGGCATAACCCTCGGGCATACAATTTAAGGCTGTGCCCCAAACTCAGTAACCAAGATAATATGCAATATTTTTAAAAAAGCCAAAATTAATGCAAAAACAAATCCACAATGAGGAAGATATCAAAATTTAAATAAAGGTGGGCTCTGACCCTAACTCACCTCACTGACCTTCTCCCTAACCCTGGCCCTGAGAGCTCACCCTTCCTGCACACTGGTGCGTCCCCCAGGGGGCCCGCTCTGGGGACAGGCTCCCAGAAGAGGAGCAGACTGGGCCTCTGATCCCTGCGGTAAGCGCTGTGGGCTCAGAGGGGGCACTAGGTTCTCTTGGGTCTCAGGCTAGGTCACTCCTGGATCCCCTGAGGTGGCAGCATGGTTCTCACTCCCAGCTGCCGGGGCCACCAGGGCAGGGGACCTGCACTTCTCTGCCAGCTCCGGTCTGCAAGGGGGGCCCAGCCAGCGAGCTCATATCTGCTTTCGTTGCTCGTTCTCAGCTCATCTCTGGTAAGTCCCTCCTGACTCCCCCTGGACTGGACATGGCCTCACGCTCCCCTAAGCCCCCAGGGCACGGAGCCCGAAGGCACACACTTGTCAGGTGCTCGTTCATCTTCCTGCTTCTAGTTCGAAAACTCCTGAAGGCAGAGACCATGTCAGCATCACCGGTTTCCCCAGCCCCCTGCCCCGGGCCTGTGGACGTTCGCTGGGCTCGCTCTTGGGTGTGGTGATGGGGTACTCAGGCCTGGCGCTGTTCACGTGTTACTCTCTAAGTGGGGAGGGGTCTGATGGGGGAACCAAGAGACCCTGGCTGCTCTGCCACAGTAATAATAACCGCTATGAGTATCTACTTTATAGGCGCGGTCCTGTTTAATTTCCACCGCAGCCTTGTGGGTTGGGATCAACACTCCCGTTTTACAGATGAGTCGACCGGTGCTGAGAGCAGCCAATCTGTGATGTTGACAAAGCCACTAAACGGCGGAGGCAGGACTTGCCCGCAGGCTGGCCTGGCTCCAAGCCAGAGTCCATCACCTCTAGGCCGTGCGGCCTAGGGACCAGTGGAGATGGGCACCTTCCTCACACTTGGGTGGCTGCTTCTCCAGACTGGTAGCCCCGAGTAAGAGATTCCAGGGGCTCTGACGACTGCTCTTCCTGCCCACGGGGGAGAAAAGGGGAGGATTTTGCCCTAGAACATCCACGCACGCATCTCCCTTCCCTCTGGTGGTCCCTCTATATCCCCCCTTTCCCTCGTCGCCCCCCACACTGGGTGGGGCTGTTGGGATTTGCTCTCATTGGTAAAATGGCCTTGGGTTGGGTCCCTGCCCTAGCCCACCTGTATTGATGAGTCTTAGGCTGCAGACTGATGACTTGATATTTATAACACTCTCTTCCTCACCCTCATGATGGATGCTTCAAATGTCCGGATCAATATGGCCCTCAAAACGTTTACATATTTATGTCATTAATAAGCAATAAGTCATCCAGGCAGCCCTACTCTACTGTGTTTTCGGTGTGTTCCGTGCAGACAGCCAACCTTGTCCTCCGTCCCTTGCACCAGTCCTGATGGCTGGTACTGAGGGTCGGTTTGCTCAGTCAGAAGGGGACACAGCATGGAGCATACGGGGACTGAGAGACTGGGGATCACACCAATGCCGTTTGCACTCCTGCTCCTCCCTCTGCTGCCTGACGCTCTGGCTCCTTCTTACACTTCGCGGTGGAGGGGGACCCTTCCCATGTTGAGGTCCTTATAGACAGTGGTCACCAGGCTGGGGGATGGCTTCTCTCTGCATATCTGTTTATCCACCTTGGCTTCTACATGCTCACTGCCCTCACTGCCCAGGTCCTCGTCAGAGCATCCTGGGCACCGACCAACCTCCTGACTGACCTCCCAGCCATCTCTACTCTGTGTCCACTTCCTGTGCACGGAGCGTTTGCTTCCTGCCTTCCCGCTGCCTGTCTGCCTGGGATCACCCCTCCGGCCGGAAGTCCCCATTCTTTTTCACATCCTGACCCCGCTGTCTGGCGTCAAGACCTGCGGTAATCTGCCTGCTCTGCTGTCCCACTTTTCCCTAACCTGCTCCTCCGCTAGCCTGACCTTTGTCTCAACGCATGTGTGAGTGCACACACGCACACACACACATACGTTGTACCTACCCCTCCTATTCTGTATCATGCACTTAGCGTGCCTTTCTAGATGTTTCCGTCAACACGTAGTGTATTGATGCTCAAGTCCCACCTACTCCGTGAGATGCTGCCCGGCGTTTTGAATGCCCGCCAACCGTTTTGCCTCTCAGCGGCCTCGCCTCCGCTTCCGTTGTCCACTCAACACGTATCCGTTAAGTGCTCGCTCTCTGCCAGGGCACTGCGCTGGCTTCTCGGGTTGTAATGGGAACAAAACCCAGTCGCGTCTTTGAAAAGCTGGAAGCCTGGCGTGGAAGGAAGACATCCATCGAAGAGATGCCGAGAGGGATGCACAATTCCATGGAGATTCGTCCCATGAAGGAGAGAGACCGCTTGGTACCAGGGGCGCTGGGAAGAGAGGGGTTGGTTTGGTCAGAGTGTTGAAGGCGGGTGGGCGGGAGAGCCTCTCAGGCTGAGGGAACAGTATGTGCAAAGACCCCGTGTGCGGCAGGAGGGAACACGAAGAGTTGGAGAAACTGGCAGACGCCGGCGTGGCTGAAACACAGGACGCAGGGCAGGGGAGGGAGTGATTGAGGCAGGGAGGGCAGGTGGGACAGCGGTCGGTTGGGTTCTTTGTCCTGAGGGCACTAGGAAACCAGCAGAAACTTTTAAGCTGAGCGGTGACATGATTTGATTTGTATTTTGAAAGGCTTGCTCTTGCTGTGTGGGGGGCAGGGGGGGGAGGGAAGGAGGACGAGAAAGGCGGTGGGAGGACTGCTGAGGGACCACGGCAATGGTCCATGCCGGAGATAATGACGGCGAGGGGGCAACAGTGGGGACGGAGGGCAGCGGACCAGTTCGAATGGTATTTAGGAAGCAAAACTGTCACGTCCCGGTGACATTTAGGATGTGGAGGGACGCAGGGAGAGGCAGGGTGGCCAGTTTATGACTCATGGCCCTGGACAGAGCCACTCACAGGCTGGGGGCGGTAGAAGGTCAAGTTGATGGTGGGGAGTGGCTGGGGCGGGCACACATTTGGATTTGTTGCGACAAGGTGAGGGTCTTTGAAATGCGCAGGAGGCAATGTCGATGTACATACGCATAGGGGACTCGGGAGAGAGACTGCAGTTCTGCACTTCCTTCTGGTCCTTCTGGGCGCACACCGCACGGGCTCCCGCAGGAAGCGCTGAAGGAATGAAGGTTCACTTTGTGCTGTCGTGTCCTATCTGTTCTACCTTCCACCTGTATTGGAGGCGTGGCTGCGTTTTGGCTCTGTACTTTTGCAATAACACTAACGATACCTGCTGAAAGTGAAGTCTCTTCTCCACGCCAGGGACTCAGATGGGGCCTGTAAGGCCGACAATTCCGATAAGGAAACCGAGCCTTGGAGGTTAAGAAACGCAATCCGCATTTCCAGTTAACAAACCCTCAAAAACTTAGAGTCTTCAAAACCAACAAGTAGCATTTATTTGCTCCTGAGCCTGCACTTTGGGCAGGGCTTGGTGGGAGAGCCTGTCTCTGCTCCGTGAGTGTTAGTACGGGAGGTTCAACTGGGGCCAGAAGAGCACTTTGGAGAAAGTTTATTCACGGCAGGCGAGGTCTGGCGTTGGCCGACATCATCCATTAAAACACCTCCCTGTGAATGCAAAGTAGATGGCCTTCCCTCGGGAGAGTTTTGACCAGCCCGGGCTGCGTCTCTAATCTGTCTCTCCAGAAGGTCATCTGGGTGACCCCCACTGGTCTTGCCCGTGACCGGCTCACACAAGCCTGGTTTTGCATTCCCTAGGCCCCTGATGACTGGCTGTCCCAGGCAAATGTCCGCTTTCTCTGTGATGTCATCCCTACGGAGACTTACCTGGACAGCAGTTATTTATGTTGCTCTTGGGATCCTCCCTTCTTCTAGGAAAGATGTAGAACAGACACACAGAATGCATACAGCATAAGAAGACCGATGTAAAGTAAAAGTCCCGGTGAATGGAGAAAGGGCGGGGAATGGAGCAGAGACAGAGATGCAGGTTCCGGCGGGAGCAACGCTGAACCGAGTTGGTTCAGAGCTTCCCACACCCCGAGCGAAAGGGGCTGCAAGGTCAAGTACGGGCTCACGGTGTCTGGAAGATGAAAAGGCCCCGGGGGTGTCCCTGAGCTGGAGGAGGTCACATCACCTGGATCCAGAACTGAGAAAATAACGGCCAATAAGGCTGCTTTCGCCTCACTCTAATTCTGCCCTTCTCAGCGCGGGGGCGATTTTGCTCCGCGGGGACGGTGGCAATGTCTGGAGACGCTTTGGTTATCACGGCTGGGGACGAGATGGGCTTGCTACTTGAACCTAGAGAGTGAGAGGCAGGGGTGCTGCTAAAGGTTCTATAAGGCGCAGGACAGACAGCCCCCCCCCCCCAAGCAAGAATGACAGGACTGAAATGTCAATAGCGCCCGGCTGAGAAACTCTCGTCCCACCCTTTCTTTGGCATAGCTTTAAGGGGAAGTCTATCTGTAACGAAACCCTCCCGGAGAAGACTCAGAATGCTCTGGCCTGAGACTGAAGCCTCTTCCCTGGAGAATCCTGCTTTGGATTCCATTCGACAAACATGTTCGAGCATCTGTCACGTGTCGGTCACAATTCTAGAGGCTATGACTAGAACAGTGGAAAGAAAGGGAAAAAATGAGCACGCGCCCTCGCCCTCTTGGAGCTTGAGCTCTAAGGAGAGAGACAGACAAGGGCAGCAAGAGGAGCCATACGGAACGGTGGCAGAGAGGAGCAAAGCAGAGGAAGGAACGGGAAGTGTCGGGGGTGTGATTTTACAAACAGGGCGGCCCGCGGGCAGATGGCTTTGCGTAAAGACTTGACGGAAACGAGGGAGCCAGCCAGGTGGGTCCCTGGAGGAAGAGCTTTCCAAGGCAGAGGGATCAGCAAATGCAAAGGTCCTGAGGCAGGTGTGCGTACGGAGTGGGTGGGGACGTCCAGTGTGGCTGGAGGGAGCATGTGCTGGACAGCGGGAGGATATGAGTTCAGGGTGGTGATGGGCCGGATAGCATAGGGCCCTGTGGATCCCTGCAGGGACTTTTTACGCTCATGGGGTTTCCAACAGAGGAGGGACACATTTTAACAGGATCACTGTGGCTGCAGGGGGCTCAAAATGGAATCAGGGCGATCACGTAGGAGGCTGTTTGAACAATCCAGGTAAAAGATAAACCAGGTGCCTCAAGCCGGGAGGATAGTAGCGGTGGAGGCGATGAGTGGGGGTCAGAATCCTGATCCATTCTGAAGGCAGAGCCACCAGGATCTGCTGCAGGATCGGACACGGGTGGGGCGGAAAAATGGGAGTCAAAGGTGTCTCCTAGGGTTTGGCTCCAGCAGCTGGCAAGATGGATTTGCCGTTTTCTACAGTGCATGAGCGTGAAAGGAGCTTTCGCGGGTGAAGGGGAGAGATTTTGGAAGTTTTGTTTGGGGCAAGTTCGGTTTGGGAGCCTGTGGTTGACAGTTTCCAAGAGGACCCCAGCCTTCTCCACCTCTTGTATCACACCCTGTGTGTGACCCTCACTGGACCAGGTCAGTTTGTGTGGCCAACAGAAAATGGCAGAAGTGATAACAGGCCACCTCTGAGATCAGGTTGTGAAACACTGTGCCTCCCGTCTCTTCACTGTGCCTGTCTCTCCCTCTCGGATCACTTGCTCTGGGGGAAGCCAGCTGCCGTGTCACGAGCAGCCTTTTGGAGAGGCTCAGGTGGTGAGAAACTGAAGCCTCCAGCCAACGGCCACATGAGTGAGCTCAGAAGCAGATCATCCAGCCCCAGCCCACATGCTGACCGCAGCCTCGGGGAGGCGTGAGCTCAGCCGCTCCTGGACTCGACTCTCAGCTGTGGGGGATCATAAGTGCTGGATGTTTTAAATGGCTAGGCTTTGGGGTCATTCGTTACGTAGCAATAGATAATCAATAGCGATCCGTCTTCAACATCTACAGGAAATGCCCGCGAGGCTGCTGGATGGAGAGGTCTGGAGGTGAGGAACGTGGTTCAGGCTGGAGTGTACGTTTGGGAGCCATTGATGCAAAGATGGTCTTAAAGGCCACCCAGAGCAGAGAGGACGCCTTTCGTGGAAGCTTCCCAGCTTCCCCACTCCTGGGATGGCGCTTACGAGGGCCCCTTCTGTGCGGATGCTTAAACCCATCACCTAAATTCATCCCGTCCTCCTAACAGCGCTGGTCAAGGACTCGTTTTGGATTCACTCCATCTTTCCCCACCCGCTCTGAGGAGGACACGCATCTGTGTGCACCGCAGAAACTAGGCTCGCTCGCTCGCGCTCTTTTAAAATTAATTAATTAATTATTATTTTTACGGTGACATTGGGTAACGAACTCCAGCAAGTGTCAGCTGTGCATTTCAACAGTAGGTGTGTGTGTGTGTGTGTGTGTGTGTGTGTGTGTACGTATCTATATTTACATTGTGCGTTCACCTCCCATGGTTGGATTTCTTCCTGTCACCACATATTTGACCCCTTTTACCCCATCTCCTCCCCCCACCCTCTGGTAACCGCTAGTCGGCTGTCTGTGTCCATGAGTCTCTCTGTTCGTTTGTCCTGTTTGTTTAAAACTAGACTCTCTTGACAGGCTAACAGGTGGGTGGCACAGAGGGCGGGAGTTGTAGGGCCGGGGAAAGGGAGGGTGGGGCATTTCCTAGAGGGGGGTCCCACCCCCAGGTCACAGCCGGGTCGACCACCGGGGCTGATGCCTGCTCTTACGCAAGGCGACAGCCCTGGCTGTCTCTAGGCCACTCACGCCTGTTGCAGGTTGGGAGTTTCGCCACCCCTGCGGTTTCATGGGACCCTGGCCCACCCTGGCGGAAGGTCCCTTCCGGGGCCAGCTTCACGGACAGTGGCCCCGGGCTCCGCTCTTGGAAGGGCTCCGCTGTTGTCATCTCAAGTCTTACTACGTTTTGAAAGGGGCCTGCGTTTTCATTTCGTGCTGGGCCCGCAAATGGCCACTCCTGGTCAGCTGGAGGGGGCCATCCGCTTCCTGCCACGTCCACTTTGCATCAGGCCAACGGAGTTTGAAGGGAGCTCGAGAACTAGCCTGAGGCCACCCGGCTACTAAGTGGCAGAGCTGGGATTTGAACCCAGGGCCTCCGCCTCCACAGCCCCCACTCTTTCCAGCTCCAGGAGCCCGGTCGACTTGGCCGTGATGAATATCGGCATCACTTTGCATACACACTGATTGCTTCTCCCTTGACGGGGAAAGTCACGAGGCTTCCGGGGGCCTCTATTTCTCTGCTCATGATTCAGGTTGTTTTTTTTTTTCTGATTGTCTGGGCGCAGCCTGGTTCGAAGCCTCACTGCCGGGGGCTGAATCGCTAATGCAGCTGCCCCAGATTCCCTGGTGACAGAGAGGCCGGCCTCCCCCGGGTCCTGAGCTGGGCTCCATCCCAGCCCCAGCCCACCACCTGCTGCTCCCAGCAGAGACCCTCGCTCCTGGGCTACAGCCACGGAGCTCTGGCCCTGGCATGACAGATGCAGAAGGGAAATTTGGGAGGGGCTTAATGCTCTCGCCGGCTGCCTCTAATTTTATTTTGAAGGGAAGGAGAAGGAAAGGGGCACCAGCAGACGGAAGACATGTCCCCTGATGGAGACGGGCAGTGAAGCAAGATAAATGGAGGCTCCATTCCAACACTTCCTGGCGGACAAACCCCCGCCTGGGAGTCCTGGGGCAAGTTGCAGATACAGGACCCTCGGTGCCTGGCTAATCGGATACCCATAGGATGCTCGGGGTCTGGAGAGAGGGCTTCCTGTTCCCCCTCTGTCTTTGGTCTTGGCCTTTCTGGTCCCTAAGGAGGAGGGGCACCGACTCCGGAATCAGCCAGCTTCCCTTCGCTTGCCCATTCATTTCTCACAGTGCTCCCTGTAGGTACAATACCGAGTCAAACCGTAAGGGTCCTGCTTTCCCGAGCGAGCTGCCGTCTCTCTACCACTTCCTAGATGGGTGAACTTGAGCACTGCTTCTCAGCCTCTCAGACCTTCCCTGAACTCCTCGGGGACACAGGGGAAGTCACAGTGATTCTCAGCATGGAATGAGCCTCAGAGTTTGTGCAGAAAACACGCCTTGCTGGAGACCTGGCTATGATAAAGGCACCAAATACACTCACTGCTACTGTTACTTGGCTGCTGACCTTAGGAGCCGTGTGGCTTGGAGAGAGGAGGGTGTGAGGGAACGGCGTCCCAGGTTCACGCGAGACCCGGGGTGGTGGCCGGGGGAGGCGGGGTGCCCCACCCCGAGGAAATACAGTTCAAAGGAAAAGGCCCTGGAGTCTCAGAGTTCCAGCAGCTCCAGTGGGGACCCCAGAGTTCCTTCCTCCCTCGTTATTTAAAGTAGGAGGGGTGTGTAAATCAGCCAAAATAATTCACAGGCATCATTAGCGACTCCAAGGCAGCATCCTTTCCTGGGAGCATTAAATTAAAAACAACGCAAAAGTGCGGCTTTTTAAAACACATCAGTTCGGCTTCCTCCCTCCTGCCTGCTGCCATCGGAGGCTTCGGGGAGCGAATGAAAAGGAATTAGCATCTCTAGACCCCTCTGGCTACCAGTTACTCGAAAAAGGCATCTTTGCCATGGGGAGATGTCAGAGTCTCAGAGTCGCCAGGGGGTGTCTCCCTCCTGTCTCAGCGCCCTCCTTCCGGGTGTCCACCCGTCTGCCTGTCCTTCCAGAGCTGCCGAGCTGCTGGGGATGTGGCGGCCACATTCCAGGCGGGTCTGGGGGAGCAGTCGGTGCCTCCTGTTTGTCCGTTTTCCCTCTCAGCGCTGGCAGAGACCTGGCCCAGCTGGCGGCACCTGCACTGGCCCGTCTCATCAAGGTTCCCGTGACAACCGCACAGCAAGCCGGTCTCCATGCGGACCCGCTGCCCCCCAGTACCCTCAACCTGGTGTCCCGATCACATCTCTAAACATCGGCTGGCTGGGCACGCGGCCCAGGAGCTTTGTAGCTGCTGATGTCCTCTTTCTCTTAAAGGTTTACTAGGTCCTTCAGTCCCTGGGCTGCTACCAGGGCCCCTTTGGGGGGGTCTCCTGGGGTACTTTGGCATTTGAGAGGAGCTGTCTTATCTTTGGGGGCCATCTTGTGCACTGCAGGGTGCTTCACTGTGTCCAGGAGCGCCCTCCTCAGTCCACGCGAGAAGAAACGCACGACAGGTCTCGAGTGACCCAGGGTGTGGGGGGTCACTGCATGGGGAACCTCGGACACCCCTCCTTCCTCTGAGCTGTTCTTTCAACTCTGCTTTCTCCAGAACGGAAGCCGGTCACCTCGAGCCTCTCCTTAGACCCCTTCCCTGACTTCCGGGGAGAAAGAATTCTCAGTCTCACGGTCACGGTCCCCGCAGGAGGGTGACCCGCAGAAGGGTGACCCCAGGGGGTGGAGTGGGAGTGGAGAGTGGGCCTCGCCCCTCCTGGGCGGCGGTGGCCACCACCGGCAGCCTGTCTCCTCCCGGCCACAGACAACGCAGCTCCTGGCTTCGCTCGCGGGGCGGCCCCTGCGGCTGGTGGGGAAGGAACCCCCGACTCCTCAGGGGGCCCTTGCCGGCACGGCCGAGCTCCTGTCCAAGCCCTTTATTTCAGTCCCCGAGGCCGAGCCACACGCTCCGCTTCCCGTGTTGCTGTCACGGTTGCCGTGCCCCGGGAGTCCCTTTGCCCGTCAGATCCCACCTGTGGCCTGAGCTGCGGTGTCGGGAGGCATTCGTGGCACTAGGCGTGCCTGGATGTGCTCCGCGGCCTGGTGCGACCCCATTTCAGAGGCAAAGCTGAGGCTCACAGAGATCGGGTGGCTCGTCCCATCTCCCAGCCTAGGCTCTGGAACCTTCTTAAAGTCTCTCCTTTACCCTGCTCTCGTTCATTGTTGTCTGTGCTCTGAGTCGCCTCTCCGACACCCCGCCCTGCCAGTCTCTGCCTGGGGCTTTCTCCCCCAGGTCCCACCTCACAGTGGGGAAGGGACTCAGTGGAATGCATGCCCTAGTCCTGGCCCTAAGCAGGACATTTATAGGGGGCCGGGAGGGTTGACCCCAGGCGCCCACGGTGGGCACAGCCCAGGAATGAGCTCCCAGCTGCCTCTTCTTCCGCGTCTCTCTCTCCCTGCTTCCTCACGCCTGCTTACCTCCCAGATAAACTACCTGCACCCAGTCCTCATCTCAGACTCTGCTCCCGGGGGCACCCGGGGAGAGGCCAACACTTAAGCTTGTCTGGGATGTGGAGAGAGGCCCTGACGTTTGCTGGGACTGAGCGACTGAGCACCGTCTCTTCCAGCGTCCGATTCGTTCTCGTGCCCACCCTGCACCCCACGTGGACAGAGCATGCCGCCCAGCTGGGCCACGCACCTGCCCAGACGAGCCTCTCAGTGAGGACAGAGCAGGCGACCCGCTCCGCCCGGCCCTCGAGCCTTCTGCAAAAAAGGCTTCCCTGCAACGTGGAAAACGGTGGTTTGTGTGGGGAGGAGGGAATGATGGTGGGGAACAGAGCCTAGCGCTGAGGAGAGCAGCCCCCCCCCCGATGGTACAGCATGGGGTCACACAGGTCGGAACACTGCACGGACTCTCTACGTTGGCCTGGAGGAGCTGAGCACCAGTTTGGGGTAACTGCTCTGATCAGGAGCAGCCAGCAGCACAGGGACAGCTCAGATCCGCAGGCCGGACCCCTGGGGGCCTGAGCAAGGTGGGAGGAGTGCTCCCCCATCTGCTGGACAGAACAGATCGTAAGTACTCTCAACTTACCCACCTGTGCATTTCGGTGCAACCTCGTACGTGCTCTGCAGGTGACAGGTAGTCAAATGGACACGAGGCGATCAAAACCCCAAATCAAAACCAGAAAACATTCTGATGGACAGACCCAGGCTGCTCCCCACTCTCTGGGGAAGCGTGGTCAGCTTCCAACCATCTTTGGGAGTAGTCGAAAGACAGAGGGGAGGGGCAGAGAGGATGATGGCCTGTCTTGGGTTGGGGGCTTTGATTTCTATCTCAGATTATGTCTGGATTGTAAACGTCCTTAGCCCTGGCCGCCCGCTCTTGGCTCAGCCCCCTTCCCCAGCCAAGCAGCCATGGCCTGCACCGTCAGCCCTGCCTCCTCCCAACCCCACCCCAGTCCAGACCCGCCTGGAGGCCCGGATGGGAGCCATATGCTTAGGATGCTTGATTGCTGCTGCTGTGAGCCAGAAGGGCTGTTTGGGAAGGGCACTCAGTCAAAGCGGTGTTTATATACACAAGGGCCCGCGTCTTTTTATTATGCGTAATTACATGCTTCTTAATGTACAGGCAACATGAGCCGTTTTTCCCTTCCCTGGTGGAGTCGCAGCCCGGGCAGGGGTGTGTTTGGGGTGAGCAGGGGGCTGGGCGAAGGCTGCTCTCCTCTCCTCTTGGAGCTCTGAGCCTGGAGCGCCTCGGCTCTGTCTGATGGATGAGTTGCTCGCTCCCTCTAACTGAGAGAACTGTTTTTCCGAGGGGACCCGGGGAGATGAGGCGCAGCGGTGCCCACATGGAAATGGGGCAGATCATAATGTTAAGCCAAATCTTCTTCTCTGTGTCTTTGAACGCAGCCTCAGATTTGCCCTCCTGCCCTATCCTAAAAGGCAAACGTTAGATCCTTCCGCAAAGCATTTTCAGGAGTCTGTCCCCAGTGATGCTCATCTTCTTCCCTGTACTTTATAAATTTGACTCCAAAGCCTGACGCAATAATTTATTAGACCCCTATCACAGGAGTTCAGGTGAAGTTTCTGATGATGATGGTGATGATGGTGAGAAAAATAACAAAAGCTTTTTGGTTGTACAGTATAACAATGATGAATCATCAGGCAAGGTCTCTGGAGCCAGATGACCAGGGTGGAAATCCAGACTCCTCCATGTATTAGCTGTGCGGCCTTGAACTTGACATTTAATCTCTCCGAGTCATGGTTTCCCCGTTGATAAAATGGGAATAATATTAGTTCCTACACCAGGTAAAGAGCCTGGCACATGGGAAATGCCTTGTCAATGGAAATTTTGGCTCCATTCCTGATGCCCCGTGCTCAGTTCATGCACAGTGAACACTCAGCAAACAGTTGTTGTCACGAGGGTTGGAGAAGCACTGTGTTTGCGATCACATTGTTTTTCATTGACCAACGGCATGGCCAGCAGGAACTGGACCTCTGCGCTTCTGCGGCTGTGAAGTGAAGTCCTAGACTTGTCCCATAGGCTCGTGACAGGTAGATTAATTGACAGACACACTGAGGTAAAAAGCTCATAAGATGCCGAGTGTGCGATGCCTGCTCACGCCCAGTTTGATTGGTGGCTGATATTTTAGTGACTAGTTTGCTGTTTAAAAGTGTTTTTTATTTCCACCATCCCACGTGATTCTGAAAATAACCTGAGGCCTGGGCGGGCCCGTCCTCAGCCCCAGTTTCACAAATCGGACAATCGAGTCTCAGACCTGAGCTTGTACAGCAGGCCAGCCGCAGAGGCCAAATCTCAAATCCTCCACCCCCTTTAAAAAGCCATCTGTCACTTGAATTCCAGTGCTACTTGTTTGATCCTTCCAGAACATCCCTGAACTTTTACAAGGAGAGATGCTGGAGCTCTAGGGCATTATGGAAATTGTCCTTCTTTCCTTTTCCTCAAAGCCTGCTTCCACCAGGAAGCCCTCCTGGGTTGAAGTCATCAGTACACTCTTGAGAGCTTTTTTTTTTTTTTTCGGGGCCCCCTATCCCAGTGAGGAGGGTCCTGGGGACACTGAGGAAACACACCAAGACTGCCAGGTTGACACTGAGACGGAACTTGCCCTGGAAGACATGGACAGACCTCTGTGTTGGGGGCAGGACACATCCCCACACGCCCGCTTGGGACTCAGGATTGGGAGCGTGGCCAGGTGTCCTGCATGTACACGCCATGCCCTGTGTTAACGATTTTGTCCTCTGACCCGTATTGACCCTGCCAGAACACACTAAATGTTCTATATCCAACTTTCCCCGCACCCGAAAAAAACACATTACCAAAGTTAGGCAGTTAGAGCTATTTTTCAAACATACCTGGCCATCCTCTATTTTGATTGGCTACATCTGCCAGTGCCAACGTAGGGATCGGTGACTTCCGAGGTGGGGGTGGCATGGGGGCGGGGACCTCGGGCCCTCCACAGTGCCAGGGACCAGCCTTCCTTCTGGTCTCTCCACCTACCCCCACCGACTGGCGGCGAGCTGTGGGACCTGGGGTGGGGGGGCGGGGGGCAGGGCTCAGAAGCAAGGGAGACGCCAGACGCCTCGGATGGAGCCTGGGTGAGCCTGCGAGTTGACAGGAAAGCCACTGTCCTTGGTAAGGGGAGATTTAGCGTTGGAAGGGCACCCGCCTCCTGCTTGTAGATGTGATTAGTTCCCTAAGCACTTTTCTCTGGATTTGTGTCAGGGACACTGGAGGCCCCCATTACTTCTCTCCCCTTCCCACCGCCAGCTGTCCTCCTGAGATTTAGAGTCACGAGGCGTTCTTCCCTCTCACGTCCATTACTTTAGCGCCTGAATTACAGCGCCATTATCCCTTGAAGAGTTCTTCATTTGACCTCGGGCGGCCGCGGCTTCCTCCACTGTCCGGGCTGCCCCAGCCTGGACCTGGTCTCTCCATTCATTTAGTTCCTTTATGAGCTGGCGCTGCTGGTGGCCAGACGACCTTGGGCTTGACCTCGACCTCTTTGAAATTTATTTTCCTAATGTGTAAGTCAGGTAGTTGAAAATAGATACTCTCTAAAGCCCCTCAAAACCTGCAATTTCTTTCAGTTAATTTGGAGACCACTCCCACCACCCACACGTAACAGAGTCAACAGGTCATGGCCGAGCCCACGGGGCTGTCTGCCTCCTCTGGCTCACCTCCCAGACCGTGACCCCACCTCGTCACACCAAGCCAGCAGCTCACAAGACGGATGGAAGGGGAAGCTGACAAAATGAATGGAAGGCAGGAAAGGACCAACTTGGGCTGGGATTCTCTCGTTCACTGAACAAAGTGCGTTAGGAATCGATTCGCCCTCCTGTTTGCGATGCACCGCACCCCCCCTCCCCCCGCCCGGCTCTGGTGCAGGGAGGGAAGGCTTTGCATCAAGATTAGCTTTTCCACAGTGAAATTTGCCCGCCAAGCGCCAGTCACTGTAACTCGAGTCCCACACCCTGGCTTTTCTTCGTTCGTTTGTTTCCTTTCTCCTGTTTGGGGTCCCGGAGGGAGCGCCATCCTGCCCAGGTTGTGGGTTCGGTGCCCGGCTACGGTCTCGGGGAAGGGCCACATGTGTGGGCAGGTCTGCTCCCTTGGGAAAGCTGCTGATGCTTCTGTCTCTCCAGAGGGGCTCTTTGTGGACCAAAGGTGTGGGCCTCCTGGCCAGGTGTCTCGGTGGGCGAGGGGCATCAGCAGCCCCTCCCACGTCAGCTGGGGTGGGAGAAAGGAGAGCAGGCGGCTCTGATCAGGATGAAACAAAATAAATGTGTTTTCAAAGTCTCCCCCAGGCCCCAGCAGGATTCTGCAAAACTGTAATCCTATTTTATAAATAGATGGAATTGCCTTTTTTTTTTTTTTAACCCATTAGAGATGCAAAGCCAGCTGCTATCTTTCTCTTGCTCACTCTTTTTGTCTCTCTCAATATAGCTGACAAAACAGGAAGGTGAGCTGCCTGTTTGTCCCAATATGTATAGAGGCAGTGAGTGAGGTTACAGGGGGTGCTGTCCCCAGAGGCCTGTGCTGTTTGTCTGTGAGGCTCGGACGAGTCAACACTCACAGCGGCGGTCAGTCCGCTCGACTCCACAGACCAGCTGGCACAGGCCAGCGGGTGTGCAGGGGACAGGAGACCTGCTGGCTCCCCTGAACCCTTCCTGAGTCTTTCCTTTTCAAACCAAGGGTCCGGGCTGGTGTCCTTGGGACAGAGGTCGGGACCACCCACAGTCATTCCATTTCACAGTCACAAAGAACCTCAGGGAGCAGAGCCGTATGGAACCAACGAGGCAACTGGTATTATTCCCTGTCACTGGGGCCACTGAAGGATTTTAAGCAGGGCATGGCATGGTCACATGTGTTTCTTAGATACCGTGGGCGGCCTCAGAGGGGGTGAGGGTGGGTGGCCCAGACTGCAGGAAGGAGGACCAGGTAGAGGCACCGCAGAAACCGTGCTCAGAGTGGTGGTGGTGGCCTTAACCAGGGTAGCCAGGGAGGGGACATGGACTTCCGGCCTGTAAAGGAGGGTGAGCCACAGCTCGGCCGGAGTTTGGGGACCTTCGGGACTAACCGTGAAGAACAGTAGTATTTTTAAATCAGTACTCTTTAAAAAAAAACCAACATAATTCATAGAACAGTGATTGTCGTCCCACGGAAAGCGCCCTTGACCTGCCGAAGGATCAGAGGCGCTTCCTGGCTTGCCGCCTACCTCCTGCTGTTGGCCCTGGCAGCCCCACGTGCCCAGCAAGGCGGAAGGGCTGGTGACGGGCTGGTGCTTTCGCAGGGGGCTTCGCCGGGCAGAGGGGGTGTGACCGCAGAGCGGAGCGCCTGCCAGGGCAGGAAGGAGCAGGCTCCCTCTCAGGATTCTTTCTCCCGCTTCTCACTCTGCAGAGTTCCAGGAGTCTTTCTGATCGTCTCTGGTGCCCCTGAGGCTGGTATAATCTACGGCTGGAATGAAGAAGCAGCAGCTGGGAAACCAGTGACGGATGTGGGGGAGCCGCTGGGCTGAGGTGGGGGGGGGCGGCGGTGCACCCACAGGCAAAGCTCACGAGCCGCCGATGGCCCGGGGGGAGGGCGCAGCCCAAGTCCCTGAAACCCACTTCACCCTGCAGCCTGTCCGCCAAATGGTCCATTTGCTGAATTTATTCGCTGCCTCCGACTCTTCAGTTTTTGTTGCCTGGTTTCATTTTGTCTTCATAACGGCGTTTTAAGGAATTGACCTACAGCCCATAAGAGGTTCTTGAGGTTGTCAGGCCCAGAGGCTCGCTCAGGCTATTTCGTGTAATGGGGTTTATGGACCAATGAGGCAACGTGAAGGCAGGGACCTCGTGGGGCTCAGGAGCAGCCGGATTGTCAGCTGTCATGGAAAGACCAGGAAGAAAAATACAGCCTGCATCCGGAGACGAGGATGGGGGCCACTCTGGAGCGGCTTTCTCAGCTGAGCTGTTCCTAGTCCCAATGACAGCGTGAGCACGCACACCTGCAGCAGCTCAAAGGCTGTGCGCAAGGACGGGAGCCCACTCTCATCCTTACACGGCAGGTGCTTGAGGATGCAGGGGTGTAGGGGTGGATGAGCAGGAGTGATCAGCACAGGTGCTGGCCCAGGCGGGACTGAAGTCCCCGCCTCTACCCTGAGGCTTAGGCTCCCTCACAGCGGCCAAGCTCCCCGCCCGGCAAATTCGTACTGGCCCAGCTAGAGCGGGACGGGGGACTGTGCCCAGGACCTGACAGCAAGGTTTATCGTTCCCGCTTTGGCCCGGAGGCAGGGAAGGAAGCATGACCGTCGGCCATGGCCTGAGCCTCATACCTGGGGACATGGCCTCTGGGGGTCATGCTCAGCCTTTCCAGGTCCTTCTGCCTGTGGCCATCTCGCTCTGCTCTACCTGGTTTTTTTTTTCTCCTTTTCCTTGTTACCCTGTTCTGTCCCCCGCCATTTCCCTCCTTCTTCATCCTCCCTCCGCACTGATGCAGAAAGGGAAGAAGAGGCTCCTCCTGCGGGAAGCTTCGAGGCCCCCGAGACGAGGGGGCGTGGCCGCGTGGTGCGAGGCGGCTCGCCCGCATCAGAGCAGCCTCATTCACTCAGCGCCCTGTTGGAGTCAGGCACCCCACTAAGTGCTTTATAAACCCATGCGGAAGGTGCTATCCTTTCCCCATGTTACAGATTAGAAAATGAGGCGCAGAGTGGGTATGCGACTCTTCCAAGGGCACACAGCTGAGACGTGGGGGAGTCGGATGGGAACCCAGGTTCGTCTAACCAAAAGTTCCTGCCCCAAACCTGCTAGTTTATTCTCTGGCTGGGAGACAAGTGATTACTCTAACCTTCAGTGTGGTGGGCCCAGGGATGGGGGACTCTCCTCAGTGACATCCGCTAGCTTCCGCCAGGAAATATACATACAGCCTCTCTCTCCCCAAACGGACTGCCCCTCTGACAGCAGCTGGGATTGGTGCCTTTGCGGGGGCGGAAGAAGCCCCTGTGGACTCCTGGGCCCCTGGGTGTGGCCCTCTTGCCTTCCCTCCTTTCCTGTCCTGGTCCCTCCCTGTTACCATCGGCCACAGTCTCTGTGCGTAAAACAGGCCACCTCCCTGCTGGGCTTCCCCCGCGTTCCAAAGTTAGTCCGGAACCTGCCACATGAGTTCCGGGCAACTTGCCCAAATTCTTCTGCAAAGCCTCCCTGCATCTCAGGACGGGGACAGGCAAGGGCAGCCACGGCCAGGTACCCCGGAGGCCCCGTCCCCTCCCCGCGAGCCCAGGCCCCCAGAGTCAGGTGGGCACGTCCAGGATGCCGGGCTTCTTGGGAAGGGTGCCAAGAGAGTGCCAGCCTCTGCCCTAGACCTCCACTTCTGGGACATCTGTCTGAGACGGCACGGCCGGCTTTCATTCTTCACTCGGGAAGTGGAGGTGGCCTTGCCGCTCAGGAAGCTGGCACCGTCGGGGCCCCGATGTCCTCCCCAGTGGAACGTTGTTTCTGGGGGAGGGAAGAGGCGCAGGACTTTCTGTGTGCCGGAGCTGTTGCCGTGTAACTGTCACAAAAGGAAACGCAGGACAATGCGCTTCTGGCTCACGGCTCATGCTCCTGGGAAGAGCATCAGCCGGCGACACCGCTAATGGCCTTTCCCCCATCTCCTTCTAGATAATGATAAAGAATGTGTATTTTTAGTTTGCAATGGAATTTTATCTCTCCACGTCCCAGTATGTTTTCGGTGTGTTTCCCCCCCCTTCTCCCTTGGGGTCCGAAAACCAGACATTGGTGCATTTACGCGTGCATTTATTCCCTGCCAGAAATTGGACTCATGAACTCATGAATTTCTCCACACTGTTCTCAGCCCCTGGCTGGACAGGAGGGGGGCTGTGTCCAAGGGGGCTCTCCTGAAGGGGAGGGCTCCTGCAGACCTGGAGCAGGTGTGTCCTGCAGGCAGGACTGACCCCTGTCCGGTGATTGCTGCGCCCCACACTTAAGCGTGCCCCCGGGCCCCACCCCGAGTCTCTGGTTCAGTACATCTGGGATAAGACACAAGAAGTGGCATTTCTGATAAGTTCCCAGGGGATATTGATGCCGTGGTCCCTGGGACCACCCTGTGAGAACCATCGGCCTACATCCTTGCTGCTCAAAGCTTGGGACCAGCAGCATCGGCACCCCTGCGAGCTGGTTAGCGATGCAGACTCGTGGCCCCATCCCAGGTCTGATTGACGTTTTAACCAGATGATCCGAGACAAATTTATATGTGAATCTGGCGCCCCAACCGTTGTTCAAGGTCAACTGCATATTACGGACCGAGAAGCACCGGCCTAGAGGATTTCTCAGCGTTCCCTTCTGCACGGTGGCCTTGATTTGGGTTGCACACGAGAGTCGCCTGGGGAGCTTTTAAACCATCCCGAGCCCCAGGCTGTGCCCCAGACCAATTAAGCCAGCATCTCTGGGGCGGGGCCCGGGCATCTCTGTTTTTTAAAAGCTCCCCCCACGTGGTCCCAGCGTGTAGCCCATTTGAGAACTACTGTTCCAGCTGGAGGAATCAAATCAGCAAACTGCCTCACCTAGCTCTGACCTTGCAGGAGTCCGAATGGTTGTTCTTCTTTCTTCATGGTCACTCACCCATGCCCACTTTGCACGGCCCAGGGTCGTCCATCCTCCGAGTGTGCCTTCCACGGGCTACCGTGATGTGTCCTCTCTCATTTCAGTTCGGCTGACTGGGTGGAGAGCGGCAGAAGCAGCCGAAGCTGCCAGAATTGTCTGAGCCAGGCTCTGCCTACCTCACTGGTGAATTAGAGCAATGCCCACAAGGGCCCACACGTCTGAAATGCCACGACTTAAGTTCTTTTGAATTCCCTCCAGATTGGCGTTTGACATTCTAAGCAAACCCATATCACTTTCCCTGCAGCGGCCAAGGCAGACATCACTAATCTATCGGAGCATGCTTCCTCATCGAGTCCAGAGGTGGCTCGGAAGACTTTTTTTCTGCCATGATCCGGGCTGCCAGCACCGGCTGGACTTGGTGTGGGGGTGGAAGCCATCTGCCTCCCAGGGCTGAAAGCCTCATCTCCATCTCACAGGAAGACACTCCTGGGGCGCAAGTATCAGGTTGTATTGTTGGGGAAGTCACACTCTAGCGTGAATTACTTAGCAGCTTTTTCAGAGAGCAAGTTTCTGAGTGGGAGGCAGGGCAGCAGCAGAGAGAGGGGTCTGAAGAATGGGACACTGTGCTGGAGGCAGCTCTGGGGACCCCGATGTCGCCATGGGGCTTTTGGGGAGAAGAGAGTCCCTTCTTCTTGGCCTCCCCTTCGCTTGCCTCCCCTGTGCGAGGGGTTTCGCTGAGAGAGGCCAAGGGCAAACATCTTTACCTCAACAGTGTGCCTGGGCCTGGGTATGACAATTTGGGGGAAGGGTCCTTCCACCACAGCCAGTTCTCAGACTCAGCCAGGATGGTGAGGGTGAGCAGAGAACACCCCAGGGCCGTCAGTGGTGGGTTCGGTCCGGGGTGGAGCCCCTCAGTATGGGAATCTGGGGTCCTGGGTAGGGGCCAGCACTGGGGCTCGCACAGACGACAGTGGGTGAGTGTAAGGCAGGCCAGAGGCTCTCTTCTGTCCGGCATGAGGGGTGGCGGTGGCGGCGGGAGCCCTGTGTGGGGCAGAGGAGGAACTGGCAGGCCCTCCACCAACCAAACGGAGCCGGAGCCTGTTCTCCGGAGCAGCAGGTGCCTGCTCCGCAGGGAGCGTGGTGAGCAGGCAACACATGGCACCTGAGCAGGTGGGCCACAGGGAGGCGGTCTCACTTCCAGGTGGGGAGAGAAAAAAGAAAGGAGCCGAGCAAGAGGAAGTTCCTCTTTAAGGACGGCGCATTTTCTCATTTCTTCATCGACACGACGGCCCTTGTTGAACGCCTGCTCCCCAGTGGGCTGGAATTTGGTTAGTCCCTTCCTGTGTGGAGCAGGAAGAGTCCCCCTGTGGGGGAGGAGAGAAGTGGCTTCCAGGGTGTCCTAGCGGCTCAGAGCTGGGGGCAGGGGCGGTCTCACCAGCAACACACTACAGACGCTACTGTAGGTGCCTCAATGCGCCCTGGTGAGAATGAAGGAAACCGAGGGGCCCTGGCCCGCCTGCCTTTGGGCAGCCCGAAGAAGGAGAGGGCGCCTTGCTTGCAGCCCGTGACTGAGACAACGACCCCCCCCCCGGGCTCCCGGCTCAGCCCAGAACCTGGTCTCTAGCTCCCCCAGCACAGACAGGAGGCAGCTGATGGGTGTGTGTCCAGGTAGCAGACACTCAAGAAATGGGGAGCTGAGCGGTGTGCAGCACCCTTTAGAATTACCCGATTCGCAGGGCGCTGGAGGGGAGGGAAGACGCGGCGTGAGGGACTCCGATTGCTTGTTACGACACCTGGTGCTAGTCACACAGAGGCCACCTGCCTGCCCACCTGGCTGCCCGTGTCTCTCCTTTTCTCTCTCTTCTCCCCCTAACCCCCTGCCTCCCCTGCCAGACTGGCCCAGGGGACTCTAAATTGTTCCTTTGAAGCTGGGCCGATGAAAGGGAGAAGCTACCCGTGAGGTTTTTGGCTAAGGGCCTTTCTTCTGTATCCTGTTGGTGGGTTTTGTGGAGACAGCTGGCAGCCTCAGGCTCTCTGGGACTTTGGTCCATGGCCGCCCTCTGCAAAGGTGAAGGGCATCAGCACGCAAAGAACGGGCTTGTGGGTCCGTACCCCGCGAGGGAGTTTGGGTGGATGAGGACCCGCCCTCCTCTGCCTTGACGTCTGGTCTCCAGCGTCTGAAAGGTATCCTAGCCTTTACTGGCAACTAAGGGCATAAACTGTGAAATGCGGGGTGGTTTTGTTCTTCCGTGTGGCTGTGCAAGCGGAACTTGGTCTACGCGAGCCGTGTGAGCGTGTGTGAGTGTGTGTGCGCGTGCGCACGTGCGCGTGTATTCCGGGACATCTGCCATCGCCGTGCCGGAGATCATGTGTTTGGGGGAGGTTATCTGCACGGACCGGTGCACGTGGGTCTTTAGCAGAGAGAACTCACCTCTGGAAGTCGAAATAGGCTGAAATCCTCATGGGAGGGCACAGATGGAGCCGGAGTTATTTTTCCATTCCTCAGCCGTAGAGCTCAGTGGTGCGTCTCCCCTGCCCCCCGTACCCCCGCCCCCCTCTGCATGGCCACTTACCTGAGAGGAAACTGCCCTGGGAGAGGCTGCCAGACACTGGGGATGGGTTCGGCAAGGTGGCTGGGCAAGAGGCAGGGGGCTGTCCTGAGGACGAGAGGAGCCCCAGCTCACGTGGATAGCTCCAGCCTTGCCATGCTGCCCCCTGCAGTCCAACGCAGCCCAGCCCGAGCCCGCGCAGAAGGAGGCTTGGCTGACTTCCGGTGACCTTGACTCCTGCTCCCCGAGAAGCATCGGCTCTGTCCGTCTGTCTCTGCCACCCCAGAGCCAGGCTTCCAAATGACCTGCTTCGTCTCCGGCTGCGACTGGAGTCCGAGAGGCTGAGGAGCGATGTGGTCCATTTCTGCCTTTCACAGCAGCACCGAGCGGAGTGATGTGCCCCCACTCCCACCCCATCCCTCAACGTCCCAGGGGCTGGTGGACGCCCCCTCCTCTCCCACAGCTGCCGCCTGCACTCTCCTGGCTGCCAGCAAAGCTCGTGCTGCCTGGATGAATGGACTTGTTGGGGAGAATATTTATTTTCAGAGGCATTTCACCTCGGGTTTTGATGTGCTTGGCTTATTACCCATAAATATCCACTAACAGAACAGGGGTGGGCTCTGGGAGGAGGAGCAGGTGTTTTGGAGGGAGACCAAGAGCTGACATATCCCCAGGGAACATGAGGTAACAGTTCACATAAGTGGCCAGGACAGGGCAATGCCAACTTGTCCTGAACCCCTCTTGAGCTGAGACACCAGTCTTCCTGGGCTGCAAAAGGGCATCGCACACAGTCTGTGCCCACGAGGTTGTGGGTCTAGCTGAGCAGATGGGGTACAAGGGGACAGGCGACAATATGCAGAAGAGGTGTGATTAAGGACCGGGGTTTGCGGGGGCTTCACAGAGAAGTGACTCTAGAGAAGGCCTCGTCGCATGCGCAGATGAGGGGAAGGGCATTCCAGGAGGGGCAATGTGAGCCAAGGCATGGAGGTCCCCCCAGGAGCCCTCGCAGGAGCTGAGGGGTGCGGAGTTGGGCCGAGAGCACCCATGGCTGATGGGCGGCGAGGCGCTTGACCTCTGGGTCTTCCTAGGCTGCCACCATGCAGGAAAGGGGACAGACTCAGAGCGATGTGCAGACGGCCTCAGGGCTCTCCGCTCTTGGGGCAGTCTGGGGACTTAAAGGCCGTCAGCATGACATGGCCACTGAAGCCCGGTCCTTTCCATCACAGGCTGCTGCTTCTGATCTCCAGCGCAGGTTAGAGATCGCCTTTCCCTCTCACCTTGCCTTCCCTGAGAATGAAAATTTACTCTGGACGGCTCCGAAATGGGGTGACATCTTATCATACCAGGACAGCAAGGCTGATGGGATCCCATGCGCAGGGGAGGGTGTGGGGCGATGGTCTTCGCGACCTTTCCAGAAGGAGGAGTCTCCAGCCATGCAGCTCTTGTGTCCTGTGTGGAGCCTGGGATGCTCTCAGAAAGGCTGGTGACCTGGGCCTTCCAAAGGGACTGTGGGACAGGGGTGTGTGTCTGTGCAAATGATGCTGTGACGAGTGTGGCTGAGTGTGTGTGACAGCATGTGTCTGTGCGTGTCTGTCTGAGAATATAGGGGGCGGATCTTGAGAATGCCCCTGAATTCCACTCTCTGACACCAGGGCCAGCTCCAGACAGACCCTTCCATATATTTAAGGCAGGATCGCCTGTCCACTTCAGCAAGGCCCTTCTGAGGGAATGCCACACTGACTGTCAGCCCATGGGAACTTCCACTCCTGTCTGCTCCAGGCTCTCCTCTGCCACCCTCTACCACCCCCTCCCCCAAACTTAATGCCTTTCCCAACCCTCCTAGAGGTGAACCCAGACCCTCTTATACAGGTCCCCATTAATGACCCGTATTCTTCCCAGCCCCTGCGGACGGGCATGTGACCCAGGCCTGACCAATTGCAGGACCTTAACCCCTTGGCACAAGTGATTGGTCCAAGGCGTGACCAATCAAAGTCCTTCTTTGGGACTGGTCCATGGATCCTGAGTGGAGGCAACGTCCCTGTTTAGGAGGCTGTGGTGGGAAGTTGTGGATGCGGGGTGTTGGGTGGCCATCCTCACCGCCGCGGAAGAGACAGCCCACCTGCAACGGGACAGGTGAAGATGGAAATCATGTGGGGGCGGGGGGCGGGGAGACAGGTGACCCAGGTGTAGACGTAGAGTAGGCATGACAGGGAGACATATTCGTTCCAGTTTCGGTTTCTGCAGTCTTTCTTTTCATTCTGTGAGCGATCCTAGCACCTTCCGAGAGTCCGATAAATTCTCTCTTTGCTAAAGCTAATTGAGTTCAGTTTCTACCCTTGCGCATTAAGGGGTTCTGAGCAAGACATTGGGTTTCACGGGCCATGTCCCCGCCCAGCTGTGTGGCCCCATATACAACACAGTGGGGGCCGTGTTATAAACTCCTTGCCTCCCCCTCCCCTCCCTGCTGCGAGATTAGAATCCAACGACCCTTTTGCAAGCATTCTTTTTTCTCCGCCTTCCCCCGTGCTGCTTGCCGATATGGCCCACGGCTTTGCCTTTTCCCTGCTACGAAATAAAGTAGCATATTTAGACAAGCTCCTAGATGCCTGAGGTGAGTTGAGAAGCCCTGGGTGAAGATGTAACTAGGATATCTGGGTCACTCTGACATTTAGGGTCAAGGGGGGCAGGACCAAGAGAGAAAGAAGGAGTGTAGCATCTGGACCACCAGCCTCAGCCCCTCACCCACGGCCCCACCCCCACCTCTCTCACTCCCCACGTTTATGCCAGTGACGCGAATGGATATTGATAAGTTTGCTATCTTTATTATTTTTTTTCAACAGGGAGATATCTGGGGTTTTCCTGCTCTTTATGAAGCAATTCACAGGCACGATAACGTGGCAAAACGAAACCCAGATACGTACACAAAGTGAAAAGTTCCCTGACTTCAGTGACGTCCCGTGTCGTGATTATTCGGTTACTAGGCAGCCCTTTTCGTCTATGCTGAGTTTTGTTTGTCACGCGCAGCCTCCCAGCAGCTCTGTGCTCATCCCTCTCCTCCTGGCCACTCGGCCCCTCCTGTATGTGGCCTCTTTTGTCCCCAGATCACATTTGAGAATTACAGAACCTCGGCAAGGACAGGGCAGTTCATCCACCCTTCCGTCCAGTGTAACAGCCTGGGCCATGGTGACAGACTTGCGTTGGGCCGCTGGGGTGTGCCCGCTGCCGAGACAGGTGACTCGCTCCCTCCTGAGGCAGCCTTTCCACGTCGGGGCAGCGCTGGTTGCCGGAAGTTCTTCCCTCTGTTGAGCTAAGTTCTGGCACTGGGATGCGCTTGGTGGAAGCCTGCTCTCTGGAGCACGGCAGAGTCAATCTGTTCTTCTTCCGCTTGACAGCTTCTCGCACTGTCGAAGACGGTGAGCCTGTCCCTCGTCGAGTCTCTCTCTTTCTCTGTTAACTACCCCGATTTCTGAAAAACACCTCAGAGGAAGGGCAGCTTGAGTGCCCTCGCTGACCTGGGTTTCCTCCGTTCATGCCCTCCGTCGGCCTCCCTCAAGCGTGGCACCCAGCCACAGTGAAATTCTCCAGAGGGCCTCGAACCCAGTAACCAGCCAGGGGGACCCAGGGACCCCACGCTGCAAACTTGGCACCGCGCGCCCATCGGAATCCCTGGTAGGGTTATACAGATGCCGGGGCCTCTCGTAGGGACCGTGGGTCAGTAAGTACGGAACTAGGCCCAGGGCTCTGTACTGTCATGAAGAGCCCCGTGGCCAACTCTGTTGACAAGCTGTTTTCTGGAGGAAAATAGAGATGTACAGGTAAGAAGAGCCAGGCATGGTGCTGTGAAGCCAGCGTGTAAGTCAGGACCCATTCGTTTGCCAGAAATGGAAACTCAACGCGACCGCCCAGCGTAAGCGGATAGGAAATATGTCGGTCCAGGAGCTGCAAGGGATTCTGGGATGGCAGTAGGAGCCTGGCCTCTGGGAACTGGGTTGAAGCTCTCGCTCCTTCCGCCTCTCTTCTTCTGCTTGGCTTCGTTCTGGAGGAGGAGCCCTGTCCTCTGCTGGGTTTTCTCACCCCACTCCGTGAGTCAGCAGGCGAGGCACCCCGGCGTGGGCGGTGGCTGGTGCGACCCTCAGCGCACCGTCCTAGTTTAAAGTTGGAGGCCGCAAGGCGTGTGTGACAAGGCGAGATGACACAGCAGTCATCGCGGCAGGGCGCGTCTGACGGAAGGACCTGGTTAGAGGAGTTTCGGTCAACTGCGAAGGTTCTGCGATACTGGGGCTCACAGAGGTAGCGACTGCGGGTGCGGCCACCAACCCCAGTGTCGGGGGGCCAAGGCAAGAGGGTGAGGTTATCAGGATTTGGGAGTTTGGAGGTGAGGCCGCATGGAGCTGGGACTCAGAGCTCTGCGGGCGGGCCCAACACTGGGATCTGAGGGAAGAGGGCGAAAGGCCAGAGGCTGGTTCTTCCAACTGGGACGGACAACCAGTGACGAGGAAGGAGCTCCACCCCCAGGGTGAAGAACCGTTTCCGCTAGGGCCCTCTGCTGGCAGCAGCGAACTGGGCCCAAGGGCCATGGTCCACAGCGGACCAGCTCCCGCGTCTCACAGCCGAGCATGAGCAAGCACGGGTTTGGAGCTGAGTGACAGCACTTAAGACCTAGCACAGGCAGTTTGAGCTTGGATCTTCTGCTGTGGTCGTTTTTTGGGCTGGGGGTGGGGGCGGCCGGAAGTGTGCTTCCTGGAGCCTAAGAAGTCAGTCCTTGTCCACAACCTTCCAGCCAATATTAGAGTGGACACCTTGACAACGCCCCTGGTCCTTGAAAGACTCGTGAAGACAAGTTCCAGGCTGACCCACATGAGGTCTACACTGCAGACTCGACAGGAGGAAATTTGACCCACTCAAGGACAGGTGTGGATCGATGTGGCGTACGGAAGCGAGATAGCAGTGCGGGTCTCCCACCCAAAGGGCCTCCCTGGACCATCCCAGGAAGGCGGCCATTGCCCCTCAGCATCTCGGCTAAGATTGACAACGTAGCATGACAACACTTCCGTTGATTGGCATGTGACCTTGAGTGAGCAAATGACCATCTCCAAGTCTTGATTTCTTCCTCTGTACAATTCCCTGATGGCTGTCATGTGGATTAGGGACAATGTGGATAAAATCATGGTGCCCGACACATGCTAGACATGCTCAGTAAGTGGCAAGAATCGTGATTATTCATAAGAATGGGGGAGGGCAGAAGCCTGCCTTTGTCCTGGAGGCTGCTGGGCGGCCTCCCTTTATGAGGATGGAGAGGCCCCGGGGAGCAGAAGCAGAGGCGGAGAGAGGGTCTGAGGCTCCCGGGCCCTCCCAGTCATAAGCCCTTCCCAGGAAGTCCTTGGAGCTCCCACTGAGCTCACAGAGGAAAGGCTGTCCCACCTCAGGGGGGCTTGGAGCCCAAGGCCAAAGCAAACTGTCCTGTCCGCCGATCTGCCTCCCAGCCCGCAGTGGCCCAGTGGAGGAGGGCATGAACGTCGGATCCGTACGCATAATTTCTAGACTCCGCTGCAGTGGAAGTTTGCATCAGAGCGAGTGGGTGTAAAGAATGTCAAGCGAGATTCGATTACAATTTTTATTTTGGAAAAACCTTCATCAAAATATGTATATCTAATTAGGACAATTACAGCACAGGAACAAAAAACTGATTAAAAATCAGACACTCCATAAATTACAAGTGTTTTCCTCCAGCTGGGGCACGTCTCCGGCTGCCGAGCGGCAAGGGCAATCAGCAGAGCGGAGCTCAGGCAGCAGGGGCCGGGAGGCGGTGACTCCCAGGACAGGGCGGCGGGGGCTGGGTGCCGAGAGCAGGCTGCGGGGGTTTCGAGACCACCGGCCCATTGCCCTGCAGGCGGCTGGGTTTGCTTGGGAAAGGAAGAATCCACAGTGTGGTGGAGGGGCGTGGCTCTGCTGAGGTGTGGATGTGCCCGTACAGGTGTGTGTGTGTGCATGTGCGTGTGCGTGTGTGTGTGTGTGCGTGTGTGTGTACTTTACTGGGCTTGAGCAGCAGATCATGCATCTGCACACGTGTACGTCAGCATGTGAACATCTGTGCAAACATCTGTATCACGGCACGAGGATGCAACTGCCTGGGCATAAGCAAAATGCACGGCGGCATCTGGAGTCTTGTGCCGGAGGCGGGCGCTGTGGCGGAGCGAGGGCAGGCAGGCAGCCTGTCACACGTGCCGGCACCGACAGCATGCACGCAGTGCACAGGGGACGGGCCCGGCATGTCACCAGGCAGGCAGAGCTGCCCTTTTAAGATATCACGAGATGAGGCCATCCCACAAGGAGTTCCAAATCCTGGAACCTGTGAATATGTCACCTTCCCTGGCTTAAGGGACTTTGCCAAAGTGATTAAGTTAGGGATCTGGAGATGGGGAGGTTATGTAGGCCCAATGTAACCAGAGACATCTTTCAAAGTGCAAAGGGGTGGGGAGGGGGGGAGTAGAGAAAGAAATGTGACAGCAAAGAATGGCCAGCGAGTCGCCATTGGTTTTGGAGACGGGGCAAAGGGACCGTGAGCTAAGCAGTGGGTGGGTGAGGCCACTAGAAGGTGGAGAAACAGGGACAAGGATTCTCCCCGAGAGCCGCAGGACGGTCACGACCCTGCCGACATCTCGATTTTATCCCAGTGAGACCCGTGCTGGACTTCCAACCTGTGAAACTGTAAAATAATAACTTTGTGCTCTGTCAAGCCACTAAGTTGGTGATCGTCGATTACAGTAACAACAGAGAACGAATACAGTAGGTAGTGCTGTTTTGCCATTGTGTAGTGCGAGAAATTGGAGCTCAAGAGACCTAAAGTAGCAAAACTCAGGCTCACCGGCCATTATGGGGCAGAGCCACGGTTTCAGGCAGTCTGGCCCCAGAAGCTAAGCTGGCCCCCCCCGGCCAGTGAACCGAGCGATTGCAAGGGCCAGACTTCTGATTTCCGGCCGAGCTGCGAGATGCCTCTTCTTAGGTGCCGGCTTAGAGAGGATGGAATCGAGGGGTCTTTTCTGGGAAGAGAACATCGAAAAGCCTGGATATGTTCCATTTGAAGCTTCATCGTGGGCAGTTTGTGTGTTTTCCCTCCAAGGAGAGGAAGTGGCTCCTTGTCTAAGCCCGGAGCCGGCTTTGACCAGCAGAGGCCTCTGCGTCCCTGGCCAGTCCCCTTGGAATGTGACTCTGGGCCCCAGCTCCCTCCACTTGCTCACTTTTCCTTCTCGCTCAACCCAAGTCCCCTTTCATCTGCAGTCTTGGGGGGGATACAGCTTCAGCAGCTCCCTGACCCTAGGAAGCCCGGGGAATAGATCCTTGTGGGCTCAGGCCCTCCGCCCTGGGCAGAAGGGTGAGGATGGGTTGGACAGAAGAGGCTGCTGGCCCCTGACACTGCCCCGCCCAGCTCTGTGGTCACCAGCTGGCCATACTGCACCAAGATGCCCAGACCGCTGTCCAGGAGGGGGCGGAGAGGAGGAATGCAGAAGAGAGATGCTGGCTTAGGGCCAGGCCAGCTGGGCTCCAGCACTGATTCTCCTGGGGGGCTGGCTCCACTCCACCCCCCTGCTGGGCCTCAGTTTCCTTATCTATGATCTGGGACTTGGAGAACGTTCTAGCGGTTCCCTCCAGCGTGAACCCTCTGACCCTGACAGCTAGGCCTCTCCTGACGTAGCGGGTAGCAGTTCAGTGTCCAGGGCCCTGTGCTTGGTGCTGCTCTCCTTGCATATTCTTCAAAGAAAAGTAGGTGTTGGGGGAGGGGAGCAGGGTGCCCGATGTGGGTGTTAGGGTGTGTCCTGGCTTTCTGACTTGGGGTACAGGTGGCGAGTCCTGCTCTGCAGGAGGTCGTCCTGAACAGCTGGTGTGAGAGCCACCCCCCCAGATAGAGCACCACTTTGTGCACCCCTCCCTGCCCCAGAAGGATGCTCTCTTCCAGGGCTCCTCCTTGAGCCCCAGAGTTGAAGGGTGTTGGGTGGTGGGGGAGATGCTCGATGGGAGCCATGCCTACCTGCTGGCAGGTGAGGCCCTCGGAAAGCTTTGCCCACATGGTCTGTGGGTATGCTGGAAGGGGACATGCCCTGACTTGGGGATCCCTGGCCCTTCTCATTCTCCATCATCAGCAAGACAGTATTCCTTAAAGTACACATATCCCGGCATTATAGAATATTGGAGCTGGTGGAGTTTGGGGTGCCTCGTTAGTGAAGAAATAGAGTGAATGTGACCCAGCCAAGATCACACACTAAATAAGCAACAGGCTGGAGTGAGAACTCTAGGGTCTTAGCCTTCTGGAAGATACATAATCTGACTTTCCAGCCTGGCATGTAAGCAGATTACATCTCTCAGTTTCTTTTCAGTTATTTGCTAGAACCCTTGAAAGACTCAGGACCTCCCTCTCATGGCCCCCTCCGTAGACCCCGGGGACTTGCTCTGCCCTCACAGGTCCGGCCCTTTCCCATGAGCGGATGGTTGGCTCCACCGCCGTCTCCTCAGTCTATTACAGCCATTGCTTCCCACTGCCACATGGTGTCACTGTCGGAGGCTGGTCCCGCGCAGCCCGGTGAGGACCCTTGCTGATGGCAGGCCCTTCATGGCCTCGGTGTCCTCCGAGGGCACCGAGGCGCAGCTCCCTTCAGTTCCGACCCCACGCTCAGCCGGCAATTCCCAGAACGCAAACAATGTGCGAGGATGATGATCAGGGGGGAACATCCAACGGCAGCTCGCAGGACCTTCCAGTAAGATCTCTCCTTAGGTCATGGCGTTGAGCGGGTCCCAGGCCTAGGCTCCTTTTCGCAGGATAGGTCATAAAACCAAGGGCGGCTCACTTCGAGTCATTCTCCGACGCTCGGCTTTTGCAAGGCCACACTGCTCCGCCCTGCCCTACCCAGATGGATCTCGGTAACGTTTCACGTCAGGACCTGGAGCGGCAGCTCGTTCCTTCTGGCTCAGGTCTTGGGCTTGTATGCTCAAGTGTCAAGTGTCCATTCATTTGTTTTATTAGGACTTTTTTTTTTGTTTTTTTTGGTTGCAACAAACAGAAACCCAACTGGAGTCAGAGAATTCTTGGCCCATGTTCTGGAAAGAGCTGGAGCCTTGCTTCCAGAGGGTCAGGCAATGTTGTTGGGACTCTCTCTCCATCTCTCTCCTTTTTAAGCCTCTGATTGGACCTGTTCTTGTGACAGGTGCCTCCACAGCACTGACAAGGTGATCACGGCCCTGTAGGCTCTCACACTCCAGGTGCTGGCAGCCCCAGTGCAAAGCATCTTGTTTTTTCCTTTTTAAGAAATGTGTGCATTATATCCAAACTCAGTAAAGATGACTTCTAAGAGCATAGTCACAAATGGCCTTTCATAACATCTCGTACCCCATATACAAAAGAAGTTTAATAGAAGCTAAGTGATTTAAGTAATTCATGCACTCTAAATGCCTATTCATCTCTCCCCCAAATGAGGTATAATTTCATAAAAACAGCTTTTAATTTGCAAAGTAGAATCCCCAGCCCCTCTACGTCACACCCAGAAATAGTTTTATATAAATTGTGATTGTAGTTCTTCCTTTTATATATTTACATTTTTTCTGTCTTTCTCATATCTAAAGACCCTAGCCTTTAAAAAAAATAAGCTTAATTTTTTTTAGAGCGCTTTTAGGTTCACAGCAACATGGAGTGAAAAATACAGAGTTCCCATATATTTCTACCTTCTTTCCCCCTCCTTCTATATCCCGGACCGGAACTGCATATTTGTTACAACTAATGAACCCACCAAAGTATAATTTTCCCAACAGAATCAATAGTGTCCCAAGCAAGACTCTGATTGGCCGGCTTGAATCACATGACCATCTCTGAACCAATCACTCTGACCAGGGAATGCAGTATCATGACAGTTCAGTCACATGATCACAAGGGGATGTCACACAATCCTCCTCTGTAACCAGGATGAGGAAGCCACTACCGACTATGTTTGCAGCGCACCCCAGAATTACATGTAGTGCATGGTGAGTTCCCCAAAAGACCCAAAAGACGGGCAGCATCTCAGGAGATGAAAACGTTTCCTAAACGCCACCATGTGCCAGGCACTCACTGAGGCGCCACCTGGACCATCTATTCCAGGTGAACTTTTGCCATCCCAGGGCCCTCAGGGAGGCCTCACAGTTGATTCTCTTCACCTGCACAGGTGGAGACATCCCTGCTGCACACCTTGCCTGCCAGGGGCTCTGTCTTGAAGAAGGTCTCGCTCTTGGTGCCCGAGGCCTCCTCCATGAGATGTGGAGAGACTGGGGTCACTGCAAGGCGTCCCCTCAGTGGGCAGCTCACTCACTCTGCCTTAGCAGGCATTCTGCTACACCTTGGCACTTGGCCTGTAAACCTTCCCAGGCACCTTAACCCAGGAGCCCCTGGTGTGTGAGTGTGTGTGGCGTGTGTTGTGGGGGTGTGGGCGTCACAGGTTTGGGACTCTCAGTCTGAACAGACAAGGGAGAGGCTGGAAGTTGCGGGGGCGGGAGGGGGATCCTGGACAGCAGCCGGCAGCCGGTCTCTCTCCTCTGGCGTCTGCAGCTCCTGATTATTATTCTGGCCCCACCGACACGAGCGCAGCTGTGTGGTGCTGGGGGCGAGCTGACAGGCAGTGACAGGTAACACCAGCTGTTGGGGCTGGAAGCTGACCAGATCCCAGCGGGGAAGGGAGGAAAGGGCTGGGAGGAGGAGAGCCACTGGGGAGGGACAGAGCCACCGCCCCTCCCCAGCTCTCTTCCGTCTGTCAAACCCCAGCTCTGCTGTCTCCGTCACCCCCGCTGCTGGGACAGTCCCACGATGGCCCTCCTGCTGCCTCCTCCCGCTCTTCGCTGTCAAATCCCCCCTGAGGCCTGAGGGAGGGAGGGGGCTGCCCGGGGTGAAAACCCTCGTGCTGGTCCTGTCCCCATCTGCTCTCAGACCCCTTTTCCACGCATCTCCCGCTCCATCCGGCATCACAGGAGCCATCACGGCAGCGGGCTCCTGGCTGGTCTGAGCCGATGTTTTTGTCTCCCCCGAACTTTACGTGTTGCGACCTCACCCCCGATGTGATGGTATCAGGAGGTGGGGCCTTGGTAGTAGGTCACCAGGGGGGAGCCCTCGCGATGGGATGAGTGCCCTTCTAAAAGGGACCCCAGAGAGCTCTGTCGCCCTTTCCGCCTCAGGGGGACAGAGAGAAGGCAGCGTCTGTGGAACAGGAAGTAGGCCTCCACCGGCTCCTTGGACTTCCGGCCTCCAGAACGGTCAGAAAGACACGTCTGCTGCGTGAGCCCCCCAGTCCCCGGCCTTTCCGTGTGAGACGCCCGGATGGCCCTGGCAGGCGACGGGACAGGAAGGAGGGAGAAGCGGGTATTGCCTCCCTCCTCCAGCTGAGCTGTGTTTCTTCGTCATTCCTGCTTGCAGGTGAGTCCACCAGTGTGAGGGACTCGGCTTCTCCTCTCGTCCCTCCCGCCCGGGGTGGTGGCAGCCTCATTGCTGCTGCCAGTTCCGAGTGGCCTCGTCATCCCCTTTCACCTGTGGGACCAGGCCCCTGTGCGAACGCCTCCCTTTTCGATTCGCAGAGTGTCTGCTTCCTGCCTGACGCCGGGCCATCCCGTTGGGCCTCAGGCAAACGTGGGCTCAAACGTCCCTTCTAGGAAGCTGTGCGACCTCGGGCTAGTCGCTGTCCCTCTCCTGACTGCGCTTTTCCTGTCCGTGGAAGGGAGAGGGTGGAGCTCAGGTAGCGGCCCCCGCTGAGCCCTGGACCCCCTGCCCAGGGCCGTGGGGCTTTTCTAGGTGCTCTTCTGGGGCTCCGTGGAGCCTCTGGGGCCACTCTGTGATGTCACCCTTGGGCTCTCCTCAATCTGTCTCCAGCTCACGTGGCAGGGAGTGAGACCCGCCCGTGGGGCCTGGCCTCCCGTCCTGACGCCCATCCCCGTGCATGCAGGGATCACGCCAGCACCGTGGTGGAGAACTGTGGACGATTTCCAGAAGGGTCCTCCTCCACAAGGTTAGGGGAAGAGAGGTCTGGGTGGAGACCCCGAGGCCCCTCCCCAGGAGCCTGCGTCTCCCTGCTCAGGCCCAGACAGCTGTCACTGTGGGGCAGCGAAAGCAGCGGAAGAGATCAGAGCTGAGCTGAGACCTTGTTTGGGGTTGGAAATGCCCAAGCTGTTAATTTGAGAATAATCAATGCTAATTTGCACATATCCTGTTGCTATAGCGTGTTATCTATTTTCCCGTCAAGATGCCCCAGAAGCTCCATAGCTTCTTCTCCACTGCTGCCCACCCTCTCCCTGCCCACCCAAAGGTGCTGCGAGGCCAGCTCAGCCCTGGGAGACGGCTGGTCAGCCCCCGCCCACCGTCTGAGGTCTGAGTCCAGCCCCACCTGCCCAGCTGGGCTGGAGGAAGCCCAGGACGTGAGAGAGGAGGAGAGGAGGGCCGGGGGGCTGGCCAGCGGAGCTGGGAGGAGGAGAATCAAGCACCAGTGCAAATTACCCAAACCCGTGATTAACATTTCTTCCAATCTGCATGAATATTAAAGCGCAACCCAGCCCTGGTCCCCACACAATGAATTCTGCATGAATCTTAAGATAAATCGTTTGGATAACTCAGCAGCAGCTGTACTCCCCTGCTGCCAGCTGCCTCCCCAAATCATTCCAAAGCTGGTAAGAGGGGAGAAGGAGGGCTTTGTGGAGGTCCGGGAGGGAGCAGAAGGGGTGCTAGTCATTCCGGGCCCCTCTGCTCAGGCACCAGAGCTAAGCAGGGCACCGGCTTAGGATGAGGAGTAGGGTTCACAAAGCCCGGGTCCCGGCCAGTTAGTTGTTGGGGCCGGAGTGAGGGTTTTGAGGTTCGGAGTTCGGTCTGATCGTGACTACCACTGGACGGGTGGGGCCCAGTGGGGAGCAGACGGCAGCGGCCGAGGGTTCCGGGGCAGGCAGCGCAATCGAGGCCAGCCGCAGATTTGCGAGCGGAGCTCAGGGAACCAGCCCAGGCTGCTGTAGGGTCCAGGGACGGACCCGGAGTGGGGAGCTTTTACCACCGGGAGGTCCAAAGGGGCGACGGAAAGGATTGTGGTGACGGCGGGGCCCTGGAGAAGGGACTGACTCCAGAATAATAGCAGGTGGTGGGGCGGGGGATGGGATAAAACACCCCAACTGTTCCTCCCGCCCTCGGCCTGTGTCAGAGCCTTCCACTGGCCAAACTCAACTAGAAGGTAAGTGATAAAAGGGCCCAGGTGATCAGCCTGTATTGCCCCTTCTTTGAGGTGGTGGTGAGGGGGTAGGGGTGGAGTAGCAGGGAAGGTGGGGAAAGCCACCATTATCACTCCAAGGGAAGCCGCTCAGGGGACACCATGAGGACTGAGCCACAAACTCAAAGCACAGAGCTGTGGTTAAAGAAACCCCATGGAAAACGATGCCTCAGAAGCACGAGTGGTCAGTACCAATGCCTTTCGGAAAATTCTAGACGCTTTTCCAGTGGTAGAGCGAGGGTTAACAACCACGATTCACTGGAGAGGGAACCTCGGGGAGCTTCAGAAGGCCAGTGGCCTGCTGGGATTCAATTTACAAAAGTGCAGTTCAAGCACAAATTTGCAAGAGCGCATCCATTGAATAAAGGGAATTCCACTTAAAATACACTATCAAAGGAAGTGAAAACCAGCGGCATGTCGTCAGGTGGAACTGATTCTCCAGGGAGGGCTGGCTGGAGGCCACAGGACTTGCTGAGGATTGGAGGTGGGCCGAGGGAAGGAAGACTCAGGAGTGAACACTCCAGCTTTTAGCCTGACGTCTGGGCGGATAGTGGCAGTGTCTCCGGATACAGGAATGACTGGGATGGGTGGGGCTGGAAATCGGGTACCACTGGACCCCACAGCCCATGCTCAGGGGAGACGGCCACTTCCCAGGCCTGTGGGGCAGCGTCCCAGGCTGTGGCCGGCTCCCTTGCCGGCTCCAAAGGGGACACTTTGCGTTGCCTTCTCTCTCCCTGGCTGCAGGGGTGATGGTGCCGTTTGCAGGACTGCTGGGGTACCCGAAGGAGGGATTTGGCCCAGAGAGTGTGGCGGCCCCAGAGGTAAGTAGGCCAGAGGCGCTGCCTCCTGTCCCCATTTGCAGCAGCAGCCTAACGAGAACTAGACAAACAGGAGCGCTTTCCAGCTCAACGGGGTGATGGGGGGAGCGAATTAAAATCCCATTATAAAAACATTGCGGAGGCTGCCGGGGCTTTGCTGACGATCACTTACACCCATGCGCGCACACCAAAACCTTCCTCGCGGTGATGCCGGCCACAAGGGCGGCCTGGGAAAGAATTCTGGAGCCGAGTCAACCTGGCCCCGCTCTGTGCCGCCTCTGAGCCTGTGGCCTTGGGCAAGTTGATGAACTTCTCTGAGGCTCAGCATCTTACCTCTCCCGGGCTGGAAGCTCTGTTTGTCCTCCAGGTCACTCTCCGCCCTCTGCGCCCGCTCTGCTCTGAGGACCACGTCCAGGGACCAGCTCCTGCGCCTCAGGCTTGCTAGGCTGTGGTACCAGCAGAGCCTCGGAGGGTGGGCCAGAGCAGTCAGGACGTCGGGTCCCTGGCTCCCTCCCTGCTGGGGAGTGGCTTGGCAGTGGCTGCCAGTGGCCTTTCCCTATGGTCACCTGTGTCTCCAAGTTCTCCCTGTGCCCCTCAAGCCAGGGGGGAGCAACGACCTCCCCTCCTTCGCTAGGCTTGGCGCATCCCTCCCGTTACCTGGATGCCCTTAGCCGTGGCCCCCCTTCGTCCGTACGTCCTCCATTCCGCTCTGTGCCATCGCCGCTTTTGGCTGCGCCAGTGACTTCCTGCCAGGACCCCGACGGTCCGTCCCTCAGACAGGACGGGGCTGCTGAACGCGACACCTTAATCCAGTGGCCACGGGAAGCACTCGGGAGGCACGCTGCTCACGCTGGGAACCCAGCTGTCGTGCCGTGAGCAGGTTCCGGGCGTCCTCGCAGACAGCTTCGGTGAAGGCCTCAGACGTGAGGACGATGCCCGCGTCAGGCTGACACTAGCCACCGGCTGACTGAAACCACAGGAATAAACGATTCTTAGTGTTTTATGCCATTGCATCTGGGACGGTTTGACACATACGTCTAGACACCTTGAAGGAAACACAGATGCTGTAATTATGAAGAAAAGACATAGCTGATAGATACCGAACGGGCGGATAGAGGAATAGACAGTTGGCACGCTAATACGTGGATCCAGGGACGAATGAACAGATCAATGGATGGATAGAAGGGCAGACAGACAGACATCAAATGAGCGCTAAGGCCGTGCCAGACACCAGACCAAAGGTTACCCGGCCGGGATGGAGCAGAAGCTCCTGACTGCGCGTCCACGGCCTCACCACGCAGGGCGAGGAGCGCGGGTGAGGCCGCGGGAGCGGTGCCCTGGTGAGGATGCGGCCGGCACAGGAGAAGCCGTGTGCTGCTGTTTCTTTCAGTGTGCACGTGCGAGGCGGCGGGTGGATGGCGAGTTGAGCGTGGCTCTAAAAACATAGGTTCGTGTCGTTACCCCCCGAACCTGTCGATGTGGCCTGATTTGGAGAAATGAGTCTTCACAGTTGTAATCAGGGCTCTCGACGTAAGATCGTCCTAGGTGTTGCCGGGGGTGGGGGTGGGGTGGGCGGCCCAAGTCCCACGACGCATCACCTCCTTGTCAGAGAAAGGCAGGGGGAGACGTGGAACTCGGGTGCACGGGGCCCAGGCCACGTGCCGCTGGGGGCAGAGACTGCAGCGGAGCAGGCGCAAGTCAAGGGGCCATCAGGACCCGGAGACGGCAAGGAAAGACTCTCTTCTAGAACCTTCGTAAGGAGTGTGGCCCTGTCAACACCTCGGTTTCTAGCTGGCCTCCACAACGGTGATGGAATTAATTTATTGTCTCAAGCCACTGCGTGTGTGGTCATTTGTTACGACAGCCCCAGAAAGGTAATTCTTGGAGGGGAGGTGCTGGAAGGGGTGCAGGGTTTCTTGGCGGGGTGTAAAGTGCTCTAAAATTGATTGCGGACATGGCCGCCCGACTCACATATACTAAAAGCCCCTGAGTCGTACCTTTTAAATGAGTGCATTCTATGGCCTGCGAATCACATCTCCATAAAACCGGACACTCAGAAGACCCAGAGATAAAATGGGGAGGGGATTCCCCCCTCTTCCAGAGGAGGAGGATGGAGCGCTTTGCTCCTCAGCCCTGGGCTGGTCCACTGGCCAGCCGCACCCCTTGGACAGCATTTGTCTCCTCTGATCCGTGGCATCTGGGCGCTGTGTCCCCTGGGCCCTCGTGGCACCATTGGGTGGCGACGAGGACAGGCTCCCTAGCCATGCGATGTCCCCCTCTCCCTCTTCCTCACGTGTGTTATCACCACCGCCCCTCAGTTTGGCGTCCTCTGTCCCCCATGGCTCCCTGCTTTCCCCCGCACCGCCTCCCCCCCCCCCCCCGCACTGCCTTTTTGCTTGCAGGCTCCCTCCCCTCCCCACCTCCCATCACCCCTCCGAAGTGTAAACCTCCAAGGGCGGAATCCATTTCCAATCCCTCAGATGTCAGGGGAATTGAAAGCATAGCAAATATTTCCGAGCTCCAAATTACACAGACCCCGGAAGGCAGAACTTGCAGTGTAATCCAGGTTATGAATTGTAAATCAGACGCCATGCAAAGCACTTGCAAAAATTCAATAAAGCTTTCGCTCCAGCACAGCAAAGCCCGGCCTAAGGAGGCAGGAGGAGGCAAATGGGGAGAGGAAGAAGGAAAGGAGAAGTGTGACGAGGGGGGAGGGCAGGGATGGGGCTGGTCCTGCCACTGCTTGGCCAAAAGCCCTCGAGTTGTAGGAGTCAAGAGGGCTGCATGCCCTTCAGCATTTAATCCAGCCTTGCAAATAAGAATGCCGCTTAGCCGTTTACCAGCCCGTTCAACCTAGGGAGGCCGGGCAAGTGAAGGGGGCTTCTCGACCACTCATTAGCATAAACTGTCAGGCTGCCTACTACGCAGGGTTTTTCCCAGGTGCTTTTGCAGGTCCATAGGGGTGACAGTTACCAGTGTGTGTGTCGTGGGAGTGCCCTGCCTGATGGGAAATTTGTTTTCTTCTCTGCGGTAGCGAGAACGAAGTCAGTGAATCCACCGTGGACCCACTGATGTAGCCACGCCTTACAATGGTGAGGGGAACGCAGCGTCCACTGGGTCCGTTTAAGAGTTTCACTTAGAAAGGACATCGACGATCAAACGGGCCCACTCCGTGGCCGGAAGGGGGTGGCACACGAGCCTTCGTGTTGCAAAGGCTGGCAGTTCCGGGAGAAAGGACTGAGGCAGGGACAGGACAGGTGCTCGCCTCTGACCTGGCGGCCACGGCTGCAGGGACCACAGCACTTCTGGGGCGGGGGCGGGCGTCATGTACAGGTTCATCTCCGGGTCACCGAGAAGGCCGACAGTCCCACCGACGCAAGGATCGAAGGGAAGAACATAGGAGTGGACGCTGGGTTTCCCGGCTCACGCCTGGCCTCACAGCTGCCCCCCCCCCCCGTCTGCACGAATGACCCGTGTGGGCCACCCCTGATTCCTCTCCCCCCGCCTGCTGGCTACTGTGCTGGCTGCTAGGAATCCAAGGACAAAATGAGGTCCTTCTTTGAGCAGATCTGATGGGGACAGATCGGGGCCTTCCTCCCCGCCTCTCACATGCTCAGAAGACCCACGTCCTGAGCACACACTGTGCCGGCCTCTGCCACAGAGCAGGTGCTGCCCTTGGCCACACCAGGACTGTGGGGCCAGGATAAAGAAGACTTAGACTGCCTCTGTGAGGAGCGGGCTGGCCACCTGGGGCTTGAGGAGCCCGGACGTTCCCGGCTTATTAATAGTCACGATGGGGAGGATGTGGAAAGCCTCTTCTCCAGCTGCTCAGGGCTCTGCCAGCCCTGATGAGGACGTATTACTATCAGGGCAGCTGTGGCTCTGGGCTGTGTCCTGTGGACGCATCATCATCTGGCCAGGGAGAGCTCAGGGTGGCCTCTCTCCTGTAGAAAGATTCTCTCTCTCGCTCTCCCTCGCCTTCCTTGCTTCTTCCCGCCTCCCTGTCCACCCTCAAAGAACACGGAGAAAATGCAGTGTAACGCTCTGGAGCTGAGTCTGTTCTAAAAATCCAGGGCGTGTGTGATTCAGCCCTTTACTACCATGGGCCTTTGACAAGGGCGGCACCTCATGATGACCAGCTCCCAGTCTTCGCGTCCTTGTGTGACCTCTGCGGTCCTTCCTTGAGTGCGGGCTAGCTCAGTGACTCGCTTCTGACCGATGGAAAACAGCGAAGGTAACCGAATGTCACTTTGCGATCAGGCTTCGTCAGACCGCGGTCTGCCCTGTTAGCAGATTCTGTCGCCTCGTGGCTTGCGTGCTTGCGCCGTGTCGGAGAGGCTCACGCGGCAGGGAACCGAGGGCGGCCTCCAGCCGACGGTCAGCTAGGAACTGAGACTCTCAGTGCAAGAGGCCTCAGGGCTCTGAATCCTGTGGACAACCACATGAGCTGGAACTTGGCTCCTTCCCCAAATGCACCTTCGGATCAGACCCCAGCCCCGGCCGACAGCCTGATAACGACTCTAAGACAGAGAACCCAGCCGAGCCACAGTAACTGAGATAATGACTGTCGTCGGCCACTAAGATTTGGAATGATTCATTCCCCAGCCATAGGGAAGTAACGCAGCAGGTCATTTGACTTTTCAGTCTTTCATTTCTCGTCGGTAAAACAAGTCGAATCCTCCACCTCTCAGGGAGGCAGAGAGGATGAACTGATTCGGTGCACGTAGAGCGTGTTAGACAGTGTCGGGCACCCGGGAAGCAGGGAACAGCAGCTTCGTTATTAATTTACAGCTTCCTGAATGGTGAGGGCTGGTCCGAAGCCCCGTGTTTAAACCCCAGCCCGGGCTCGCCCTGACCGCACACACCTTAGTGCAGCTCTCCGTCTGCTGCCCCAGCCGCCTCGGGAGGACCCCAACGGGGCCGGGCCAGAGCCTCGGTGATGGCACCTGCTTCATGTTTGTCAAGAGCTTTATCCTTTACGCAACTCACGCACATCGCCCTCACTCCATCGGCGAAGCAGGACTCAGACAGAGCCTTTAAAAAAAAATTTTTTTTTTTTTTAATTTGAAGTATATTTTCAGGAAGGACAGAACCTGTTTTCTCACTTTCGGGCACCTTTTTGTTCTGTTAAGTTGCCGATTGGTTTTTCAGAATGAGATCAGTCGTTTTCAACCCCGGAGTGATTTTGCATCCCTCGTCCCCACCCCCGGGGACGTTTAAAGGTCTGACCACAGAAAGCCTGCCAGCTGACCATCAGACACTGGCCTGGCCTCTTCTCCCGTCGCTGAACTTGCCATTGAGGTCCATCTCAGCTCAGCGTCTCCCCACCACTCCGCGGCTGCTCTCTGCTGCTCCCATCCAGCACAGACTTCCTGGACTTTGTAGGGAGCGGACAGGTTCTAGAGCCTTCTGACGACATCACAGTCTCCTGGAGCCTCTTGGACCTGTCACCTTACCAGACGCCCCCCAATCCTGTTGCTTCCTTCCATGAGGGCCCCTCAAACTCGTAGCACTCTGGCTTCTCCTGGGCCCCACAGTGACAGAGTCTGCTGTATTTAGTCACCTCTGCTCCGGAAGGAAGCTGCCCAAGAAGCGTGTCAGTGAAGCTCCCGCTTCTATGCTACACCGACAACCACTGATCCAATTTTTCTTAATGAGCACAATTAATTATTAGTAACCTTTTACGTAAGTAGAATTAATTACCCCATCACCAGCTCTGGCCAGCTATGTCTCCTCATCATGGTTTCCTATTGATAGTCTTCTACCGAGGTCGTATCCCCGTCTCCCTTCGAGGGTAGGGGGCTCTTGGCACAGGCTCCTGGGAATAGAGACCCCACCTCGTGCACCTGTTGAGGACATCAGGCCAGGCATCGAATCAAACCAGAAACCGTGGGTGGGTGTGGCCGAGCCCCAGTGGGGCGATAGGGGGCAGCTGCCCAGCGTGGTTAGCATCTTTTTTTTGGGGGTTGAATCTAACCCCTGAAAAAGTCCTTTCTGCATGTGGCTGAGAGCTTCCAGAACTGGTGTAGAGCTGGGGTGGTGAGAAAAAAGACAGTGGAGTCCATTCTACTTTCCTCAGCCTCCGACTTCAAGGTGGTCTGGCAAGAGGGCCACGAGGTGAAAGCCCCGGCCCAGCCCAGCCAGCGGGTCTGTTTTTATGTCCCAGGAGCTCTTACTTTTCGGTTCCGGCCAGCTGCATCCCAAGGGATGTCTTGTGGACCAACACAAAGAGTAGGCTGCTCAGGCACCGTATCGACTTGCACTTGCTTCTGAGTGTGCAGTCGAAGGGGCTCTGAGAGCCACGGGGCCCGGCCAGTCAGGTCAACTGTTTGAACCAGAGTTCTCAAACGTTCCATAGAACCTGAGTCCCAGGAGAGGCTCTGTGATGAAGGGTCAGGGCAGGTTCAGAGCCGCTGAAGAAGTTTGGGAAGTGTTGCATTCTACGCCCACCTCTTAGAGTCATGCGATGAAGAGACCAAGCCTGTGGATTCAGCATCCTCATCTTGTCCCATCACGCAGTAATTCTTGACCTTGGGCAGGTCGCTTATTCTTTCTGTGTCTTGATTAACAGTAGCAGCAGCATGATGCATGAATAGTGCTGGGTGCAGTGGGCTATCGTCAACACGGGCTGTCATCATCATCATCATCACCACCACCACCACCACCACCATCATCATCATCATCATCATCATCATCATCAACAATCATCATCAGCAGCATCATCAAAATGATAAAGAATCTGAGAAGCCCTGACTCTAAATAATTTAATTTGATTTTAATGAACCCAAATCTCCCCAAACTTGTCTACAAAAACTTTTCAGACCTGCAGAACTCCCTGTTCCTTGGGACACACTTTAGGACATGCTGGTCTAAGTTCTCCAGGACCGTGTTTTCCTGGAAGGTCTCAGGAAGGACCCCGCCATTTACCTTCCAGGGCTTGGTTACGTGACCCCTCTCCGTGGTCAGTTCTTCAGCAATTGGGTCACAATGGGCTAAGATGTCCCCCGTGAGTTTTGTGCTGTGTTCTCAGGTTCTCCAGCTTGGTACTTGGTGCCGCTGTCAACCCGATGGACCGCTCCCCAGTGCAGGGGGTTCTGTCCTTACTGTGAGTTTCAACGATGTTAGTTTCCAAACGTTTCAGCTCCTTCTCCATGTCGACAGGGAGGTCTATTGTGAGTTATGGATCGTCTCCTCGACTCTGTGTCCAGGGCTGAGCCAGCGGTGGGTGCGTAATGCAGGGCCCTCCCTGACTGAGCAAGACAGCAGCTGAGAGGAGTCCACACGTGTCCCGTTCCAGTGGGATCCGTGCCACCGTCTGCAGCAAAGGGCGTGGCGGAGTGGACGGGGACCCGATTTCGGAGCTGGAAAACCAAGGTTCGGATCTTAGCCTGCTGGTGGCGTGACCTCAGACGAGCTGCTTAATCTTCCTGGTTCCATCTAGAAAATGGGAATATTCGCGTCCTCCAGGGCTCCCTCACAGGATCGTATCGAAGATCAGAGCAGATGCTAATGAAAAACTACTTGCCCTGGGTAAAACGCCGTGGCGTGGTGCCTTTCTTCCCTCTCTCCCCCTCCCTGCCGTTACCCCAACAGGGACGGGCACGGGGAGCAGGACCCAAGTCTGAGTAGTCACAACATCGGGGCGAGCGTTGTTATGGGCTGTGACAATATTTGATGCATTCGTATATGCCTAGGGAGCAGACTAAGTAGGTGAGTAAAGTGTGAATATTCTCTGTGACAATCGATATTCCTTCAAGTGAACCATCTCTGCAGATGTGACATTTTGATTTTTCTTTTTTGGACACATTAGCTGGATTTATGCTTCCGTACGGCGGAAGCGATGGGGAGAAGAGGTGGCGGCAGCACCCTCAGGCCAGGGATGGTGATGTAGCTGGGGCAGCTGGGTGGGCCGATGGGAGCAGGTCCACTTGAGTAAGACCCCAGCCAAGCGGGAGTCAGTGCCCCGCCACGCCACTCACCTGGCCGCTGCAGCTCAGTGCTGGACGCCCCACCTGGCCAGATTCTTTCAGCTCCAGCACGAGGGCTGGGGGAGGAGCCAGGTTGCACTCGGAGGCTGTCCTGCTTAGAGCCCTGGCCCAGGCTCCCAGGACAGTGGCCGGAGCAGCTCTGGATAGGGGGAGGCCCGGTGACTTCTCGAGGCCCCTCCCAGAGTCCAGGGGAAGCAAAGAGGCTCTGATCATCGACTGGGTTCAGTTGCTGGCTCTGCCGTTGGCTGATAGATGGTGGCAAATGCGTGACCTTGGGCAAAGTTGGTAACAGCTTTTGTCTTAGTTTATCCACATGCAAAATGGAGCTAATAATAAAACGGACTCGTGGAATGACGTACCTCATCCCTGCGCTAACCCAGCGGGGTATGTGCAAGGACGGTCCCGCCTGCGGGCGAGGACCCTGAAAGACACGACTATGAGTTTAAGGCTAATGAGGGTTTGAAACTCGGCTCTGTCAGGTACTAGCTCTCAAAGTCAAGATTCTTTATGGGGCAACGTACAACTCAAAGCTCAAAGGCACTTAAGCAAAAAAAAAAAAAAAAAAAAAAAAAAAAAAAAAGGATGTGGGAATATTGGCTTCGCTAACTGAAAAGGAGATAAGGGGGTTGCTCAAGGCATCTGTGACAGGGAGGGCTCTAGGCTCTTCCTAGAACATTCTAGAACTCCTTCCGGGCTCCCGTGTCGTGAGGCTTGAAGCCGGCTCTCAGTCCCGTCTGCCTCCTCGCTCTCTTGGTGTCCCTCATCGTTCCTTCCTTCCGCTCCCCTTTCCAGGTTGCTTTGCGAGGCTGGACAGCACAGAGCTTCAGGCGACGACTCTGGCATCTGCCTGCCTGTGTCTGGCGCCTGTGAAGCGGAGCCTGGCCCCTGGCGGACGCTCATCGTGGTCGTCTCCCTCAGACACCTCCCCTCCGCGTGGCCGGCAGCCTTGGCTGGACCACAGCAGCCGAGATCATTTTTTTTTTTCCTCCCTGAGCCCATGAACCGACCCCAGGCAGGATCCTGACGGCCTGCTCCCTATATTAACTACCGTTATCAGGTAGGGAGGGCGAGGTACTAAGGTCGTCTAGACCTGGTTTAAGTACCTCTTCCCATGAGGACATTTGGAAGCCAATAAGCAAAAAAAAAAGGTCATGGGGTGTCGCCCACGGAAAACCAGTCTGCGTAGCACACACCCTTGCAGGGCGCCTGATTCCAGCCTCTCGGTGACTCTGAGCTGTTTGACGGCCCTGTAAGCTGTAGATAACGGAGAGCAGTGCAAAATAATTATTGTCTCCAGACATGCAAATAAATTCTGTCCAGAGGTCCCATTGATTTCCCTCTTCCAGCTTCCGTCTACTTGTAAATTCACCTCCACTTTCCTTTACTCCGTAGAAATTTACGTTTTGCAGATTCTCCTTGGGCTTAAGAGTTACACCTGCCTGGCTCCCTCACCGACATTCAGCCAAACAAAATCATTAACGCGTGTTGAAGTGTCAGAGTCATGATCTTGCCTTCTGGGGAAAATTTCCTTTAACACTTTGGAGGATAGGAGAGTTTGCTAAGCAAACCAAAAATAGTCACTACGGCCCAGTCTCCCCAGGGTGACCCCTTAATCCAGTTATTTTTCCTCCGGCCCTCAGTTTTCTCATCTCTGAAGTGGGAGTAATAGTACAAACCCAAGAGGATGCTGTGAGAATTTCTAAGAAATGTACCAAAAGCATCCAGCCTGCACCTGGGCGCCTAGGGGCTCTTGTGGCAGGGGTGGGGCTCGGGTGCTTGCCGTCGTCACCGCTGGTCCTGGTCGTCTGTCACAGCGGCCAGGGGCATCGCAGGTGTAGGCGTCTGGGGAAAGGGGCGGCAGGCGGGAGGCACTGTCTGTGGCTCGCGTGGCTGGACTCAACCTTCCTGAGTAGAGCCGTGTGTCACCTACCGGTGCCCTCAGGGCCTCCGTGGATGACAATGAACACGTCCCGCCCAAAGCGCGCTCCACGTGAGTGAAAGCCGCGGACGTGGGCCCTTCAGCTGGCGAAGGCACAGAGGTGGAGACCGCGTGGTTTGCCCTTGTCAGGATGAAGGGGGGCGGCAGCCTAGGAGGGGGCGGGACAGAGGTGGGAACGCAAGTGTGTCTGTCTGCGTGTCTGTGTGTCCGCGTGTCTGTGTGTCCGTGTCTGCGTGTCTGTGTGTCCGCGTGTCTGCGTGTCTGTGTGTCCGCGTGTCTGTGTGTCCGTGTGTCCACGCGTCTGTGTGTCCGTGTGTCTGTGTGTCCGCGCGTCCGTGTGTCCGCGTGTCTGTGTGTCCGCGCGTCTGCGTGTCTGTGTGTCCGTGTGTCTGCGTGTCTGTGTGTCCGCGTGTCTGTGTGTCCGCGTGTCTGTGTGTCCGTGTGTCTGTGTGTCCGTGTGTCTGCATGTCTGTGTGTCCGTGTGTCTGCGTGTCTGTGTGTCCGCGCGTCCGGTTGTCCATGTGTCCGCGTGTCTGTGTGTCCGCGCGTCTGTGTGTCCGTGTGTCCGCGTGTCTGCAGGTATTTCGCCTGCAGGTGCAAACATCTGGCTGTCGGTGCAGCGTCCCCCATGCCGCACCTGGCAGCCTGTCCCTGGATCAGCGGTGAGCTGTGTGGCCTCCTGGATAGCGTGAATCCACTCCCTCGGCCTGGAGGAGTCTGGGGAGCGTGCGTAAGGAGGGTCTGTCCTGCTACAGGGAAGACCATGCTGTGTGTCGGGGTGGGGTCAGATCCTGCATGAAACAGCCTTCTGCGCTTAACACACGGTCCATTCCTCGCTCTCACGCTCCCTGGCTTCGCTGGAGGAAGAGCAGCATTAGTGATGACATGTAACGCCCCGCCCAGTACCAGCCTCACCAAGCCATCACCTTCATCCTCATGGAACAGACGAGAAAGGCAGCATGCTACTCGACTTGCCTGTGATCTCTCTTCTAGAAGGTCGCAGGAAGTGTTCAACCCAGGCGCACCTCACTCCAAAGTCTGCGTGTTCTTCACACCCCACCCTGCGGACTTCTTACTCTGGCTTCCTCTCTCAGGCACACGGGCATCAACCCCGGGCGAGGGAGCACCTATGCGAAGAATCTGGGTGGGTGCGTGTTTATCTGACTGTGGTCCATGGGCCAACAGCATCAGCATCTGTATCACCTGGGGGGTTGTTAGCAATCGCAGACCCCGGGCCTCAACCCAGACCCGCAGTCTCGGTCAGCGTGGGCCGCCGTAACCAAGTGGCATAGACGGTGAGGCTGAAACAGGAGTTCTGAGGCCGGAAGTCCAGCATCAGGGCGCCAGCGCGGACGGCTTCCGGCGAGGACCCTCCTCCCGACTTGCAGATGGCTGCCCTTCTGGGCTGTCTTCCCGTGGCGGAGAAAAAGAAACCTCTGGCCTCTTCCTTTGCTTATAAGGACACTAATCCCATCGCAAGGGCCTCATCCAACCCTGATGACCTCCAAAGGCCCCACCACTAAATAGCATCATCTCGGGCACCAGGGCTTCAACAAAGGAAGTTTTTTTGGGGGGGGGGCGGGGGTCACAAACATGCATTCCCTAACACGCACTGAGTCGGCAGCCGATTCGGATGTGCCTTAGGGTCTGAGTCCCTGGAGGTTCTATATGGCGGGGTGCAGCAATCAGGCCTTTCCAGCTGTGCCCACCCACACCCTTGGTCTCTTCCTGAGGAAAGCCCTGCAGGTTAGGAGAGACCTCAAGGTGTTTGCAGAACGCTCGGAGCCGCTGGGCATCCCAGACGCTGCTTCGGCACCTCCCAGAGCAGCCGGCCTTGAGATCAGGGTCCCAGCCAAGTAGAAGTCTGCCTGTGGCTAGCTGTTGCTGGCGGGCGGACTGTCTGCGAAAGTCTCGTGTATCGTTAACCTCTGCAGAGAGGATGGGGACTGGCTTGGCTCAAAAAGCCCGAGCTGCAGCAGGAGAGACTGAAGTCAGCCGTCTTGAAAGGCTTCCGGGCTGTTCGGCATCTCGCTAACTTTTTCCAGTGTCAACAGGAGATAGATGGAGGGCGATCAGCCCTGGCAGCGGGGGTCATACACACGGCCACTTCTAATCTTCTGGAGCAGCTGGACTTCGGTCTTCGGCGGGCTAACCTCACAGACACTCGTGACCCGTTGTCGCCGAGACACAGAGCGATCCATCATCAAATACCACTTTGCTCTCTGTCTTAGAAGGAGAGAAAACTAAAACAAACAGGCAACAGAAAGAGATTTCATGTTTTTCTAACAGAACAAGGTGAGGAGTGGGGAAAAACAATCTCGTCCCAGCCCTTCCGAGCTGCTGTCACAGCCGCGTCCCCCCTCAGAGCAACAACGGCTGCAAAGCCAAGTTCGATAAAGATGAAGAACAGCGTGTCTGGGTTTCTCTGGAAGGAGCCGGTCGTCCCTGGTGAGGCCTGGAGGGACGAGAGCGATGAAGGGCTTTTGGAACTCGGCCACCTTTTTTGGAGGCGGTGGCTGCTTCTGGAAATGGAAAAGCAGCAGCAACAACAGATGAAGGATGCCCGCAGGGCTGGGCCTCGGCGGTGCGATGAGCCAGCCAGGGTTGTGACAGGTGTCAATCAGTGTTGACAGCCTCCAGGTGCAGCTGCCACGGCTTTGCTGCCTCTCATGGTGTAGCCTCGACTGCGGTCGCCTGGGAGTGGCAGGTGGGAGGGAGAACTTTTGGGATTCAAGGGAGAGGGGCGGCAGGAGGGTGGGAGCCTGCTTTTCAGAGGCATTTGGCTCCTGGCCTCGCTCTGCCCTGAGCAGCTCTTTGACCCTGGCTGGTCACTGTCCCTCTGCCAGCCTCGGTTTCTTTCTCTGTAACAGGTGGTGGTGGTGGGGGGAAGGGGTGGGCCTCCATCCTGGTGGGCCTGGGCCCAGGCATCAGTGTTTTTTACAAGTTTCCCAGGAGATTCTCCCAAGTGGAGCCGAGAACCACAGGCCCGGAGTCTACACAGCTGGTCTTTGGCTCCAGACAAGCTCTAAAGTCTCTCCAGAGCCAGAAAATGGAAGTCCACTCACTGGGAGGCACCCTGGCCTGCTCCCAGGGCTCTCCACCAGGTACAGCCGAGGATACCCTGAGTCCTTGTCACATTAGGGCAACTTGCCAGCCACAGGGGAGGGAGGCCTGCATGGAACTCTGCAGCAGCCACGGGGGCCCGGGCGACTCGACGCCGGGCTCCAGCTCAGGGGCCCGAGCCCGGCTGTCACAGTGGCATGACTTCTCGAGGCTGTGAGATGCCCACGGCAGTCACGCCTGCCTCACAGGTGAGCGGCCAAGGAGGTGTGAGACATGGAACTCAGAGCAGCGCCTGGTGCCTGGAAGGGAAGTGTAGCGTCCTCGTCATTGGGCCCCCGGCTTAGACGGCTCGCATGCCGCCCGAGGGCACAGATTGTCGGAACTGAGCTGCACCTGGCAGCCTGACGCCCAACTGAAGGCCGGGCACGGGGCAGGCCGTCCACACACGTGGTGAATGTACAAATAAATGGGGGGGGGAAGAAGAAGAAGAAGAAGAAGAAGAAGAAGAAGAAGAGATGAAGAAGAAGAAGAAGAAGAAGAAGAAGAAGAGGAGAGAGAGGAGGAGGAGGAGGAGGAGAGGAGGAGGAAGAGAGAGGAGGAGGAGGGGAGGAGAGGAAGAAGAAGAGGAAGAAGAGGAGGAAGAAGAAGAAGGAGGAGGAGGAGAGGAGGAGGAGGAAGGAGGGAAGGAAGAAAGAGAAAGAGACAGAAGAGGGAGAACTTAACTCCTCTAGCACCTGACGCTGGTGGAAGGTGCCATTGTGCTGTGAGGCGGCCCGTCCAGGGGTCACGTGTCCAGATGGAGCGGGAGGGGAGACAGGGAGCCCGTGACTGGCATCTCCGAGAAACCAAATCTTTGCCCCCGATAAGTGAAATTCGGCACGGGACGCCGTTCGCACCCCCAGGGACGGGGCCGGAGCTGCGCCCCGTTTAGGGGCCGGACGACAACCTCACTTTCCGCGTTGCTTCGTTTCCTCCTTCCGCTGTCACGTCAAATCTATTTTATCGGCATTTGCTCGAGAAATGTTTTTTAATCTCCCCAATTATAGCTGCTCTGTATAGTCTTGTCATTGTACATTACATCGTGATTCCCTGCACATTTTTATTTTTTTTTTTGGCTATTGTCAGTTAAAACACGTTTCCCCAGGAGCCTCCGCGGGGGAGGTCCCCAAGCAGGCGCATACCTCTGTGGCTAAGTCTTCCTCCCGCCTCCGTTTCTCCCCACCTCTGGAACCTGCAGCAGCCAGCGCCGAGTCCCGCCGGTCAACCAGGCGCGGCCGTGGCATTTCTGCCAGGGCTGTGTGGGAGTTCGGCCGCTCTAAGCAACTTCTCAGGCTTCCCCGGGAGGAGTTTGACTCCCACAGGCCCCTCGTCCTCCTCAGGACCCAGGGGTCCCCCCGCTGAGGGGCACAGCTCTCGGCTCCGGGCCCCACTCTCGCACCTGTTGGCGGAGCTAACTGCCCGGCACGCAGGCAACTCCCGTCGCTTCGTTCGGCCTTCCCACTAATGACTCCTCCTTGCACGGCCATTTGTTTGTGCTGGTCTCAGGACAGACTGATGCTTTAATGGCACCTAATCATTTTTCAGAAGTCATTTGATGCCACTAATCATCTCAGTAATACTCCACGATGGAACGTCTAATGACATTCGGAACAGGACAAATGACAGTGTGAGTCCTGCCTTCCCGGCTCCAATCTATGTTTTACCACGTGCCCGGCGGCTAACGACCGAGCCCCGCTAATGAACAACCGCCTTAAGGATGTTTTTCCCCCTTGGGGGTTTGGAAGGGCAGTGGGGCACCCTTGCAAACGAATTCCTGAGGTGACGGGCCAGAGCGAGAGCGCAGAGGGTGCAGCCGGCAGGCGCGGCTCCGGGGAGCCTGCCCCTCCTCTGCAGGATCTCGGGCCTGGCTCAGGACTGTTTTCCCTGGTGGGATGCGTGGTCCAGGGAGAAGAGCAGGACGGAGCAGAGAGGACCTCGAGGCGCAAACGAAACTGAGGGTGGCGAGAATTCCTGACCAGGAGGTTGTCGCTGGGTCTCTAGGGCAGGAAAGTTCCAGAGAGAAACGGTCATCGCTGACAAAGGAGTGGGCCGAGTACCCTGTGGCAGGTGGCCACTGGCCTTCTTCTCTCCCACCAGGGGCCTGGGTCCGTGGGGGGGGGGGAGACCCTTCTGAGACCTTGTGGCTGAACCTTGTGGGCTGGAGAGAGACTGTCGGGTACACGGCTCGGGGCCCCAGAAGACGGCAGCCAGTCCGCCACTGCCTGGCTCTCTGTCCTGAGACCGTTCCATTCAGTTGCAAAGCAAATAAAATCAAGGGTCCGTACTGGCCCCTGAGTCTGCGGGGGCCCCAGCATGTGGTGCAACCACAACCCTCCGCTGATCCTGCTTTCCTTATGACCAGTCGTTGAGTCGCGATGGAAATAACAGTTTACCCGTGTCATGTGTCCCCGTGCACCCGACTAACACGCTCTCGGATCCGGGGTGCAAGCTGAAAGGGGCGGTGTGGGTTTCCGGGGCCCGCGGGCAGTGCCGGGGAGCGGCTGACAACAGAGGGACATTTAACAAGTGTGCCGCCCGGGGCCACGGAGAGCTCTGAGCCTCCTTTGCTCATCTATAAAAGGATATGACATGCGTCTCCCTTGCCGAGGATCACAGTGAAGATGAAATAAAACAGTGCACGGGCCACGCCGAGCCCCAAGCAAGCCCTCATGCAGCATTAATGACCACGGTGCGGCTGCGGTCTGGGGGCAGGTCTGGTGTGCCCTGTGGACTCAGAGGGCCCCCAGGCATGGGGACAGCTGGGGCTCGGACACGGGGGGGGGCGAGTCTGAGGAAGAGCTTGCAGGGACAAGGGGGCAGTCTCCGTGGGGGTCCGCTGTGGGCCTCCCTCTCCCGCGGTGCACCCCCTGGGCTGCGTTCGGTCCCCTGTTGATATCACATCCAGAAGATGCACAGAGATTCGGTTGAAAGCCATCTGTTAGCAAGAAGGGAAGCCCTGGCGTCCTTGTGATGTTCAATAATTCAGCAGAAGTTTCTGGACGAGGGCTGCCCGGAGCCCTGACATCCATTTTAATGAAGTCCTTCACCATCCTCTTGTAGTTCAGGCCTGAGGGGCTGTGGGCTCCAGCGAACCTGGCACATTCTCATCCACGGCAGCCTCCCATGCACAGGCAGGCGGGCGGTGGACACGGACCCACGGCGTCCGGTACCAGGAGAGCCGTTGCGAACAACGCATGTCACAGACACACTGCATCCATGCCACACGCGGGCCTTGGGCCGCCGGCCAGGATGGCTGTCCTGGAGGCACAGGGGTCCAGGCCAGCCTGCCCGAGCCCGCCGGAAGGGCTCTGTCTCATGCAGACCAGCGTGGCAGCTGCGATTGTCACATCTGGATGAGAAGTTGTTCCGTGCCACACGCTGGGCTGAGGTCTTACTTAGATGACCTCACACAATCCTCCCCAGATTTCGAGAGATGCGTTCTCCATGCGTTATGGACAGGGAGACCGGGTCACAGAAAAGTAGCGTGGGTAGCTAGTAACTGGTAGAGTGCGGGCCCGACTGGGTGTTTGAATAAAAAATTCCCGCTCCCACCGTATTGGCGAGATTCAGTTTTTTTTTTTCCTTTGGTAAACGTGAGACTGGATTGATGGATTCCTCTTTCGTTTCCCCTGTCCCTCCCTCTTTTTCTCTCTCCCTCCTCTCTTTTCTTCCCTTCTTCCTTTCTTTCATTAAATATTGCTCCAATGCTTCTTATTAAACCAAGCCCTGTGCTGGGGGCAGAGAGAACAAATATTTAAGTCAAGGGTCCCCACCCCCGGGGCCGTGGACCAGTGCCAGTCCCTGACCTGTTAGGAACCGGGCTGCACAGCAGGAGGTGAGCGGCGGGGAGCGTGTGAAGCTTCATCTGTGTTTGCAGCCCAGCCTCAACCGCCTCCGCTCCGCCTCAGATCCTCAGGCGTTAGGTTCTCCTAGGAACACCGGTCCCTGGGGCCACAAAGGTTGGGGACCACTGATTTAGGATACTTTCTGGGGCGCGAAGAAGCCCAGTGCAAGTGCTGCCTGGGACCCCAGGAGAAGATGATCCAGAGACCCCGCCCCAAATCTTCCCTTTCAGGGTACCCACTGATGGCTCAGGCTGAGAAGTAGGACATGAGGAAGGGAGTCTGTGCCCAAAGAAAGCTGGGAAATCCCAGAGCCCATGCCCCTAAGCAAAGCCTCAGGGTCACAGGCCGCTCCCGCTTCTCCCCGACCCTGGGCCGTAGAAATCGGCACAGTATTGCTTGGGTGGCATTGTCCAGAGGACTTGGGAGGCTGTGACGTGGGTGTTGTCTCTTCTGGCAGGATGGCCAGCTCCAGGCGGTGCTGCTGTCTGGAACGGGATGGGGTGGGAGCCCCGACAGTGCTGCCTGGACTATTGCCCCACCTCTGCGCCCTGCCGCCCCTTACGGCCTAAGTACAAATGACGGAGACCGGGCTTCAGGGGGCAGCAGGCAGCGAGGACAACTAATTTACTTGCAGACAGAGGCTGGCATGTCCACTGAGGGACACCTGCAATTCGCTGTTCCGACAGCACATACGTGCCAGAAAAACACACCTGTATTCGCCTCTCTTCCCACTTCTCCCTGCCGGTGACCCAGGGTCCTAGGCTGGCTGAGTCCTTTCCCCCTACACGCCTAGGAGGACCATTCTTCCAGGGTCACGTGCCGCAGGCATTTCAGCCCCAGGTGTAAGAAAGCTGGGGCAGGCCGAGGCGGATCCTAAACCCTGAGTCCCCTGGGCGCAGGGACTGTGCGTGCGTCTCCCCCGTATCCCAGCCGTAGAAGGGACTTCATGAATCGCTTGTTCAAGGAATGAATGAAAGATGGATCGACGGCCCCCTGGGAGGCGCTCGGCCGTCCTTGTCTCTTTTTAGCCCTGTGGTCCTACGTTCATATCTCTAACTGGAGGTCATCGTACGGGCCTCTGAGTTTTTTTTCTGAGGATTAAGGCTAACTTAAGGGTTTGGCTTAGGGTGGGGCAGGGCCCATTGAACACTCATGAACCCTACCAACAACCTGCGGCACGTCCATGCAGTGGGATGCTATTTGGGACCCAAACTATGTACGCACAACTTCCTGAGTACATCTTAAATGCAGTTTACCAAGTGAAAGACACCGGACTCGAAGGTTTCCCAGTGTATGGAATTTGCTGGGAAAGGCCAACTGCAGGGAAAGGAGACAGACCAGTGGTGGCCAGGGGCTGGGAGAGGGAGCAGAGGTTAGCGTTAGTGGGTGTGGGAGAACTTTCCGGGGCGACGGAACCACATCGTGTCTTGAATGGGGTGGTGTCTACACGACCATTTGCATTCGCTGGAGCTCCTAGAGCCTCCGCTTTTAAAAGGGGTCGATTTCACCACGTGGAAATGGCATCTTAATTACAGGAAAGGAAACCGAAAATCCCAGAAGAGCCTCTTCGGCCTTCGCGGGACTCGCGTGGTCTGCCATGTCCTGATTTCTCTCGTTGCCTTCTTCTCGGAAGGCCACGGGTGGCCCGCATCCTATGCCGCGGGGGGAGAGGAGTCACCCATTTGGCTCGGAGACACGCTTCTCTGGGGAAACGTCGCTGAGGTGAAAATTCACGCCTGGATGCCTGAGCATCGGCTCGTGGGGGCCCAGTGGTTCCCGTCCAGGGATAACGAATGGACCATTGGATTAAGACAGTCGGAGCCCATGAAGGAAGAGGGGGGAGTGGGCTCATGTGAGGTGCATGGCGGGATGGATGGCTTCAATCAAGTGGCAAACCCACAGGCATAAAATTGCCTCCTTGTGATAGGTCAGTGTTGCTTCCGCAGGCAGCAAAGGTCCTGTTAGTGTCTCCTTCATTTAGCAATAGAGACACAGGTAATTTGCTTCACGTTTTCCGTGCACGGTTAAATGACTCATCATTATCTTTTCAATGGGATCAGGAGCTCAAAGGCAGGTCGGCTGGCATTTGGCCTCGGCGGCACTTTCTGGAGGGGTCAGATGTTCGTCTCCCCTTTGGCCCACTTTCTGGACACTTTCCCTCCCTTCCCAAGACCTCACGCTTTGTTGCCCCGCCTCCCTGGGCACTGGGCAGGTGGTCAGTGGGGTCAGCGAGGCTCCTTCTACATCCCAGCTTCTGGGTGACACGTGGGTGGCCCCCGGGCACCCGGGCTGGGTTCTGGGGAGATGGGGGCTGCTCGTTTGCAGCCTTAAGGAAATGGTTGGGGTTTGGCGAAGAAGAAGAGGGGGGCCTCCTTCTGTGGACAACCTCGTGTGGCACACGATGGTGCCATTTCACGCTTCCCTCTGGAGCTGTGCACGTCGGTGCTGGGCGTGCATTCTGCTGCAAGTGATGGGAGGCGGCCAGAGGGACTTGAAGCTCGGGGTCTTCTGTTTCTGCATACGGGAATGGAGTGGAGGTGACCGAAGGCCAGGGCTCCGGGTCACCCCCGGGAGGTTTCCTCAGCTTTCCGCTTTTAGCAGAAGATGGTGGCAGCTCTCACCCACTCAGGTTCAAAGGTCTCCGGGAGTATCCAGCCAGGGTTTCCCTCACCTCCTCCTTCTCTGTCTTACAAAACAAGGCAGGAGCATCTTTCACGGAGAATCTGCACAGATTCCCTTGAGTCTCACTGACTAGACCTGGCCACACGTCTACGTCCGGGCTGTCAGGTAGCAGGACATGGGTGAGAGAGAGATGGCCGTGGAGCAGAGGGCGGACGGTGCCACAGACGTCTTGACTGAGACCATCAGCTAAGCAGCGGCTCGCTGGGGTCCGTGTTTGCCTTCAGAACTCGTTCTCTGGACCCTTAAACTAAACTACAGAGTCCGCCAGGCCATGGGGTGAGGGGTGTGGAGCAGGAAGAGTGACAGTCAACCTCCCCACGGAGGCCAAAAGGCTCCTGGGAGAGACTGTCGTGCACATACTAAGGAACGACGAGAAACGCTCCGTGCGCTTCCGAACGCTCCGGTCAGCCCAGCCTCACAGGAGCCTGCTCGGCGCCCAATGCCCTTCCATTACGATTCGCAGAGAATCAGGTGCGCTGGGTGGGAGGCCATTCTGGCATCAGGGGCTTTCTCCCTCCAGGGGGAACACGCCTTGCGTTCGCGTCTGCTGAATGAAATCTTTCTCACCTGCGCCCGGAGCCCTTGCTCCCCACCCCGCTCCGAGTCCGGGCTTCGGAGTGGAGTCAGCCTCCCTCCCTCACGCATATCTTGCCATCGATTTGCCAGTTTCAAAACAAACTGAACGACGCAACACACGTGAAACCAGAGACAGCACATTTTCACGCTGTATTACATCGGAAGCCCTGGACCGGAGACCTAAACAAACACTTTTTTTTTTTTCTCTTCTCTAAAGTTATTGAATCCGGAAAGATAGGGTCCCAGGAGACAGCCTTCCACGTCCAGAGAAGATTGCCTCTTGCATTTTCTGGTCTGGCCTCCCTGACAGGTGAGGGGACACCCCACCTCTCTGCTGGTGAGGGCTGGGAACCCTAGAACCTGCTGTGGACAGCACCCCAGGCCTCTGGGACTCTCCCAGCATCACCCGCTTGTCAGCCTGGCGCCTGTCCCCACACCTGCCGAGTGCTGCCTTCGGCTTCTGGTACCCATGGCAGGCTCTCCCGCTCGGTTAACCTAAGTGGAGGTCATCGCTCCCCAGGATGTGGGACCCTCGTTAGCCAGGCTCGCCCCATCTTCTGGGTGACTGAGGGGCGCGGAGCATCAACCCCTTGTTCGTGCTGCAGCAGGCGCGCCTCAGAGGGCCCCGTGGGGCGCCCCCTCCCTAAGAGCTCCCAGCTTCTGTGCGTTTCTGAGCCGGGTGTCGCCTTTGCTCCTTCCTTTGTTTCTCCCTGCACGCGTCAGATTGCTTTGGTTCCTCTAAGCTATGCCTGATTTGGAAGGCAAAAAGCTAGAAACAAAGCTTGTGAAACCAGAAACATTAATTTTTCACGCCGTACGACATCAGACACTCCGGACGGGGTTGGGGTGGTGAGGGGGGGCAGCCTGCAGGTCATCTCTCATTTCTCTTAAAAAAGGGAGCCCCGGGCTTTCCTTAGGATTCAGAGGATGTTTCCTCGCGTACCCCCCAACCCCGGCCCGATGAAATTGCCGCGGGCCTCGCTGTCAGCGGTGGACGGGGTGTGGCTGTGCATGTCTGAAGGATGAGCGGTCACAGAAGTCCAGGGGTCACTGAGCTTTAAGCGGCTTTGAAGAAGGAAAGACAAAGAAAGGGGACAAGAAGAGAAGCCAGGAAAAAAAAGGAAAAGGAAAAAAAGGCAAGAGAGCGAATGCTGATTTATTTAGCACCTGCTCCGCCAGGCCAGGCTCTTACACCCCCATTCTGGCCGATGTGCAGGTGCCGAAACAGGCCAAGAGAGGTTAAGCAACTTTCACAAAGGAGGAAGAGGCAACGCTGAGGCACCGGAAGCCACCTGCATGTGACCGTGGGATCCAGGCGGGTGGTGTGGTCCAGTGGTCTGGGTCAAAACAAGGCTGGGAGTGCTGGAGTCCCGCTGTGCCGCAGCCCTCTGCCTCAGTTTCCCCACCTGTGCCGAGTTGGCCCGAGCTGGCTTCTACCTGCTGCTTTTGGTGGAAAGGGGTTCTCCCCTGACTTCTCCCTGGGAATAGGGGGGCTGAATTCTTCTGGTCACGTGATGCAGGACTGTCGGCCTCGGGGATGAGGGCTGGGCTGTACCCGGCGGGCAGGCTGCAGGTACGTGTAGGAAAGCACTGACCAGCGCTCCGAGCAGCGCGGCCGCTCTGGGGGCTGTGCAGCAGCCGTGAGCTATCTGGGGGCGTGAACCTGCCTGTACCACTTACGCCTGCATTTCAGCTTCTTTCTTTTCTTTTCATCCACTGGTTCCCGATAACCCTCCTGCCTCCCGCTCCTCTCATCCTGGGGAGAGAGTGGGCTGCTCAGGAAGAGGCCAGAGTGAGTGCCTTTGTCACACGCAGTCCGGCCACGTTCTATCTAGAGGAGGCCAGCTGGAGTTGTATGGCCGGGGCTCAGCCCCGGCTCTGGGCCTCCTCCTTCCTCTCCCATCTGAAAAGGAGCAGGGAGGAGTCCCTAGAAGTCTCAGGAGGATTCCAGCTCTGCTTAGGAAGATGAGCTAGTAAGTCATGTGACAGGTGTGGTCACGTGACTCGCCCCAGCCTTAGCCATGAGTCACCTACATGAAGCCTCCAGCTCTCCATGGAGAAGGCTGTTGTCAGGCTGCCAGAGATGATGTCACTGAGTCATCTCGCACTGCAAGGCGGGTTTGTTATGACATTCTGGTTTCCACATAGCTCCGAAGCGCAGAGGGCCCAGCCGGCAAGCTGAGTGGGGCTAGTGGAGACTATTTTGGTGGGTCGAGGGAGAGGGCTGAAGACAATAAGACTAGCTCACGTGCAGTGAGTGCCGCTTGGGTGGCAGAGGCTAGGGTCTCCACAGGCACCTCATTTCATCCTGAGGCTCTTGCATGGGAGGTTCTGTTATTATTTATTCTTTTATTTAGCCCATTTTACAGATGAGGGAGCTGAGGCACAGAGAGGCTCAGTAACCGCCCGAGCTCACACAGGTAGCACAAAGGGACGGTGGGGTTCGAGCCTGTGTCTTCCGGTTTCTCCGACACGGCCTTTTCATGACACCATGATTTTCTGTTGAAAACTCACTCTTTCAGCATTCAAAGTTGGCTGTCTATTTTCAGGATGGAATAGTTCCCGGGGCCCTGGCGCTTCCGTTGGCAGCAGAAGAGCCAAACTAGGACGCAGCACATGGATCCAATTTTGCCTGAGCCTCAGCCCCTCAGGTGCTGGGGCAGGGGGTGCGCCTGGGGGAAAGAGTCAAACTGGGCCCGAGGCATCTTTGCTTTCTCTGCCTTCACCCCACTTGCTGAGCTGTGCAGTGTTAGAGTCGGACTTGGCTCCACGGTGCCGTTTTAAAAAGGCGTCTCACTCACAGCTATTCAGATTTCAGAAATAAACGCTCTGCACCACTGATCAGAACGCCAGAGTCAACAGAGCCGGTGACATCTTAAGAAATGCACCCGGTACTTAAGGCTTTCATCTTAATTATACATGTTCAATCATAGACAGATTTTCTCCTTCTGGTCCTGAATGTCGGAGCTGCCAAATCCAATTGAATCATCTTCTTTTAAATGCATTTTGCAATATGCGTTTCGCCGTTTCCCCAATTTCCATTGTAAACGAGCACCAGAATTGTGCTGAGGGCCCTTTTTTTTTTTTTTTTTTTCATTCTTCAACCAGCAAATGAAGAAAGGAAAATGCTGATTGCAAACGAATTCACAAATGGTTCTGGGCAGCCTCCTGGATTTGGCTAAGACTGGATGTGGCCAGAGCAGAACCATCTTTGTCAGAGATGTTTGGTCTCTTTACCTCCGTCTGGGACAGGGAGGTGTTCCTCCAAGGGACAGTGTCTGCTGCAAGTGAGCCGGCTGTCAGGCCGGCTTCCTGGGCTGACTGGGAAGGAGGGCGGTGGACGTCGGCTGGCCTGTCAGCATCGTGTCTCCACCGTCATCGGCCTAGAGGCCACATGCCTTCATTTCTGCCGTTGCCCGGCTCCGGCAGGCCAGGAGGTGCAGCTCCGGGCCACTCCCAGGAAATGCTCTGACTGTCACAAGCAGCGTGGACAGCCAATGCCCTTGTCCACCCGCTGTGCCCCCTGGTTCTGCCTTCCTCAGGAATGGGGTGAGGCGGGGTGATGGGTTCCCAGACTTAGGACGGTGACAGCCTCGGGTGGGGGCGGGGCGAGCAAGGAGCCCCGTGCCTGGAATGCTTCGAGGTCCGTCTCCCATCTCCTTGCATCTCACCCTCTCCCTGATCCCACGGGTGCCCCACAAGTGTGGTACTTCCGCTTGCTTTTTCTCCCCAATCACTTTTACGTTTGTCCACTTCACTTCCAGACCGGAATCCGGGGGGTGTCGGCAGAGCGTGTCGGACCCATTTCACAGAGGGGGAGAACGTGCCTTGGCTCAGACTGGACTCTGAAGCCCGGGTGTCTGCGGTTGCAGCCCCACGCTGGGCAAGTTACGTAACATCTGGATTCCTCACGAGACGGTCAAGCCGGAGAGTGGAGTGGAGCCCTTGCGAATAGGATCAGTGTCCTTCGAAGAGGGACCCGAGAGAGTCCCCTTGCCCTCCGCCCGCCAGGTGTGGCTGGCACAGAGCAGGCCCTCTGCCACCTGGGAGACACCCTGCCCAGAGCCCAGCCAGGCCGGCGCTGGCCTTGGCCCTCCAGCCTGCAGAACCCTGGGCAATCGACTTACGTGGCTCAGAAGCCGCCCCGTCTATGACACTTGATGAGAACGGTCTGAACGGACTAGCACAGTCAGCGAGCACCTACTAGTGCTGGGCATCCTACGTCGTTTAATCCGCACTTTTGTCGTTTGAGTCGAGGGCACCCATTGTGCAGGCGAGAAAAGTGAGGCTCCGAGGCTTCCGTGGACGGATACGAAAGTCCCACGGCAAGTAGCAGAACGAGGACTTGAAGCAGCGCTGACGCGCGCTCCTCTGCCCTTCACCCCTGCAGGGCGACGCCACCCGGCTCGTCCGCCTTACGGAACTGGCCGATTCTGCTCCGCTTGAACGGCTCTCGGCTGTCGGACGACGGTCTCTACTCTGTGGCTCTCCCCCCACCTCCTCGGCGAAGCAAATTCCAGCCAGGGCCCAGGGCCAGGAGCACAGCGAGGATCTCTTTGCTGCTGTATTTTCAAACTCACAAGCAGTTCTGGGTTTCCGGAGGTGCACGCTGAGTTAGTCGCACAGAAGGGGCGGCCGAGCCCAGGGTCATCGTGTTTTGAGGACGCTGTGACTTCCGTCTTCCCCTCCATGGGACCCTTGCACAGAGCAGGGTCTCAGGGTGTTCTTTCAAGGGTCGAATGTAGTCACAGCTGCCCAGATGGCTGGGGGAGCCCTCCGAAACACCCCCAATCCTGCCCCAGGCGCAGCAAGCAAGCCCAGGACATAATTTGAAGAGTTCAGTTCAAAACAAAAATGTAAGGCTCCTCGCTCAAAGGGCAGAAAAAAGCTTTTTCCTTTTTTTCTCATTCTCTCTCTCTCTCTCTCTGTGTCTCTCTCTCTCTCTCTCTCCCTCCCTGTCAGGATGTTTGTATTTGCTGTTGCGCGTTGTCCCTGGTTACGGGAAAACTCACAGGGCGAGTGCAGGCACTCAGAGGCTGGGGCCTCACCTTACCATCCAACGCACAGGTGCACAAACCAGGCCCTGGCCCCGGACACTTAGGCCCCCGCAAGGGATGGAAGGGCAGCAGCACTTGCCGAAGGGGGTGGGCGCGCGGACAGCTGAGAACCACCCCTGGGAGGTGGGGAAGCAAGTGAGGCCCCCGGCACATTGTCCCATCAGACTCCGCTCGCAAACGGCAAAGGCCAAGATGCGCGTGTGAGCGTGGAGCCGGAGCCACGTGCGGCTGCACTGGTCCCACGGCCCCGGGGCTGGTCTCCAGAGTCTGTCCTGGAGCTCGTGGGTTTCTGGAGATGCAAGCGCGTCGCCCGTTCTCCCTGGCCACTTGCGGGCGCTTGGCATTGCTCTGCGTGGGCGAGGCTCCCGGGTTACCGCCACTGGCTCGGCGGCTGGGGCTTTGGTTTCCTGCTCTGCTGGAGGCTCAGCTGTCCCCAGGCAATGCGCCCCCCACTCCCCCCTGCCTGCATGGGCACCCTCCCCTCCAGATCGCAGTGGGGTGCCCGGGAAAGCCTCTCCCCAGTTCTGATGCTGCGTTGGGTCGGTCGCAGCCGCCAGGGCAGGAGGGCTGCCCGAGGCAACATCACGTGTGCCTGTCCTGTGAGGACAAGCAGGCAAAGGCGCTAATAAGACAGAGCGCTAATTAATTGGGGTAAGCTCTGCAGCTTTGCTGTTCTAACGCTGAAAGGAAGAGGCATTCGTGGCTTTCTCCTTCCGCCCGCTCTCCTCTACGGTTATTTCCTCCGCTGCAGAAAATGTGCAGTCACTAATAATTATTAAATCTGGTCATCATGAGCCTCCAGGCTCCAAGCAGCGGGCTCAGCGCATTCCAGGCTCCTGACCGAGCCAGCCATCGAGGGCAGGGAGAGGAGGGCAGGCCAGGCACGGGGGAGGGCGATGACCCCGCTTTCTCAAGCGATGGGGGTGCAGAGGGCAGGATATGCACCCACAACACAGCCCCTCGCCGCTGCTTCCCCCGGCGTCACGGCCCCCACACCTGCCTCTGTGTCCTCTCGGGAGCGGGAATCACCTTTGAAAACGACTGGTCCACAGGTGTCTTTCTAAAGAGGCTCCGGTTCTGTTGCAGGGTTGGATAATGGCCGAAGGGTCCAGGTGAAGGATCCGGGTGTCCTCAGGGTTGGGTCGGGGCCCTGTTGGCAGCCCCCGGCACGTTCAAAGGGTTAAGGGAAGAGACTTGCGTGAAGGACTGTTTCGGAGGTGGAGGTAGGTGTGCCGGCCATGTCTCTGGCTGCTGTAAACGTGATGCTTTAATACCTGCCCTGTGGGCAGAGTCTGGACACATCATGCTTCAGACTCAATAGGCCTGAGTCACCTGCGCTTGACCTCCTGTCCCACCCCCTCTCTTGGGGGAAGAGTCCTCTGCCCTGGGTATACGATTTTCAAACACAGACTAACCAAGCCAGAGAGCCCTCTCTTCTTGGGCTCTCGCCCTCCTGGCCACTCCACACCGGCTCCACCCACTTTGGGGCTAGGGACTAGAAGACTGGAGACAGGCCCAGAGCCCACTGAAACGCTTCAAACTAGCCACCCTGGCCCACAGCTCTCCCTTCTTCCTCTGCCTGTGACCAGCCCTGGTGCTTCTCCGTGTGGCCCGCTGTGATGCTCTCTCCTGGAATCTGTGAGTATCTGTGAGTATAACGCACACGGACTATCTTGCCATTGGCAGTCATCCCCTGATCTGTGGGCCTTACCATACCTGAATAATAATTAAAAAAAAAATTAAAGCAATAGCGTTAGGGGAACACACAAGGAATGGAGAGACATCCAGGGAGGAGCCAGGAAGCCATACCTGGAGGCCTGGAGGGCTGGCAAGAGCAGGGAGCATCCTTAATAGATGCCGGCAAAAGCTGTAGCTTTGGGAGTGGGTGCCTGACAGGTGTCCCCACTGTGCAGAGGAACACAGTCATTGCTAAACTGCAGCCCTGGAGAGGGAGAGGGAGAGAGAGAGAGAGCCAGTGTGCAGGGAATCGACACCCCTACTTTCCTTTCTTCCTGCCCTACTTCTCCAGCCGAGGCCTCCAATTGGCTGAATCCAAGCAGATACCTGAGGACAGGTGCTGGGGACCCCAGCAGGGCAGGGCCAGTGGAGAACTGACCTGGAGGGGAACGGAACTGAATCAGAGATGGTGGAATCCCGGGGGACTTTCTTAGTGAATGGCCGGGGGCTTTGGAAATGGGTGGGGTGACTCAGAGAAGCCGCCACACCATCAGGAGCCTCTGTGTGGGGGCTGGGCAGCCGGATGCAGGGTGGGTGGATCTCGGGGTGGTTTAGAGCAGCGGGCGCCTCTCAGACTGTGCTGTACGGACAAACCCCCAGGGGGGTTGTTCGCATGCAGATTCTGACTGGGCAGGTCTCACATGGGGCCCCAGATGCTGCATTTCTAACGAGCTCCCAGGTGACGCCCACCCAGCTGGCCCTGGACCACACACGGAGCAGCCAGCTGAGGTGGCCTAGGTCTTCCCCCCCCCCCCCCGAGTTCACGTGCCCCTTACGGGCGCTGGGTTTTCAGACCGTCATGGTCATCCTTTTCCACCCGGCTTGTCCTCCCTGGCCCTTCGTCCCTCCGTTCACCGTTTTTGAGTGCCTTTGAAGTTCACGTTGCTCCCTTCGCCTCACGTGAGGGTAGATAAAGGCATTTCTTACCATGTGGCCAGGAAGCAACTTCCCTAGGATAACCTGACCTGGGATAACTTTAAAAAAAAAAAAAAAAAAGAAGAGCTTAACTGGTTGCTGTGGACACACACAGATGGTTTAGCATCGCCACAATGATCCGTTTTCCCTTTTTTTTTACACCGAATCTGCACTTCGTTTCTCACCTTGCTAAAGAAAGCTCTGGAAGGGACTTCGGAAAGGGGGCTGGCCCCTGACCAGTGTTGGTGGCCTCGGTGGGCCCATGGCTCCCAGCCACTCTGAGTCCAGGGCCTGGGCTGGGGGACAGGTGCTGTGGGAGGTGCCATTTCTTGGACCCCTGCCGTGTGCTGGACACTGTGCTAATGGTGACCAGGTCACCTTGCCTCACCCTCGCTCTGCAGAGGCATCAGGAGCCCCTGTTTGTGGAGGAGGGGTTTGAGGCTTGGCTGGTTGCGGTGGGAAACCCAGACTCGGCTTTGCGTCTGACTCCAAAATCTGTGCCCTTCGGTCATGTGCAGCTTCCGAGCAGGACTTAGACATGAGAGAGAAGGGTGGTGGCATCCCCCTTGGGGCCGGATTTGAAGGAGGGGGCGGAAACTCAGCAATTGAGAGAGAGAGAGAGAGAGAGAGAGAGAGAGAGAGAGAGAGAGAGAGAGAGAGAGAATATTGTAATGCATTATTTAAAGACATGAAAATGCCGTCAAAATATCGGTGAACAAAATTATCCAAATTTCAAATAAAGACAGGGCCCAAGAGGGCCGGGAGCAGAGCAGGGAAGGCAAGGCCAAGTGTCGGGCGGCATCGGGTCTCCGTTGGACCCGGATATGGCGTTGGCCGTGAATCTTCCGCGCAGGCCGTTCCTCGCAGGTGGGGATGCTGAGTCTGCCTGCTTCAGCGCCTGCAAAAGGCGCATTGAGGCTTTTCTTCTGTGCCAAGGGCCTGACCTGGCAGAGGAGGTGCTCAGTGGAATTAAGCGAGTTCTCTTTCCTTTCCCTTTCCCGACTTCGCTGCTTATCTCGCTGCTTCTCTTTCTTCCTCGAAGCTGCTGAAAACTTGGTGACCCCGCCCCTCCCCCCCCACCCCAGCCCAATAGCTGTGAGGTCACGTGTCCTTTATTTAGCATCCTACATGTGCGGTGATGCTTGTGTCTGAGTGAGGCCCTCTGTGATGTCCCCTCTCAGGGTGACAGGGCCAGAAAAATGTGCCGAGTGTTTTTGGGTGCCCCCTGAAATTTCCTGCTTGAGGCCAGTGCCTGCCTTGCCTCACCCATCCCTTCTTCAAAGGCTTGAGAAAATGATCCCCCCTTGCCTTCCCACCTCTCTCCCTTCCTCCCTCCCTCCCCAGCTTGCTCATCTTGGCTGAAATACAGGAAAGGGGAGCGCTCCCCCTGCAACTGACCTTGGAGGCTGGGGGTGGGGTGGGGGAAGGGATGTGTAGGGTAAGGGGAGGGGCGGGGGACGAGTCAGGGCTGCTTCTACCTGCCAAGCAGTGTTCCTGTTGTGACAACCTGCTGCTGCCTCCTCGTCAAGCTGAGAAGCCGGAATGCTTAGTGGTCCCCCATTCTCATCTCTGGGCGATGTTATTCCTTCCAGAAGCAGTGGGTGGAGGGGGGGGGACACCCAGAAGGGTCTCGCTTCCTGGTTTAGTTCACTGATAGGTGGGGGCAAGGCGCAGGGAGGGGTCTCCTATGCTCAGGGTACCTGGTGAGAGAGAAGCTGCAGCACGGGGTGATCCGCCTGGACCCCTCTGTCCTCCTGCTGGCCACTGGCCGTTAGAATGGGTCTCTTGGCCTCTCTCCTTCTCCCAGCCTGGACCTGTGATGGCCTTTGGGAAGGGTGTCCCCACCAAGAGGCAGCAGCCTCAGCTTTGCTCCTGCTGAGCACCGGACTCCCCCACCCCCACCCCCCACCGGAAGCGTGTAGAGATTAATTGGGTCAGCCTGCAAAGGGTGTGCAAGTGACAAGGTGGGCCTTTTCTCTCCAGGTCCCTTCCTTAGGGATGAGACACTTCTAAGGGGTGTAGAGAAACCCCAGGTTCTGCTCTGGGAGGAGGCTCTCCCTGCTTCTTGCCTTACCCTCCTCTGTCCCCCAGACCCTGGGTGCCCCCTTCCCCCAGCAAACCAGTTTCAGCAGGGACAGGAACAAGGCTATTGCGGTTAACACCACTCCCCCCGGAGTCACCGGGGACTTCGCTATTCATCAGTCCTAATTAATTAAAAAGTAATTACTTATGGATCCGACTTTCATTATTTACACCCCCCGGGCTGTGAGGATATTACTTCCCTCAGTCCCTCTGGTCCCCAAACTGCTCTGGAGCCAGCGATGTGGGGGCTGAGCAGGGTGAGGACCGATTGTATGCGGCTATCTGAGCGGGTGGGGTCGGGTGGGCGGGGGCGGGACCAAGTCCCCATGAGAGGCCACGGGGGCCTCAGGGACGTGCAGCCCCTTCTGAGCCCGGAGTCTGAACTCTGAGGACCTGGAGCTGTCCAGCTCTGCTCGGCGTGGTAGTGTGACCTTCTCAAGACGGGAACAACCCCCAGACCCTGGCGGTCACCGTCTGGTCATAGGTCGGCAGTATCAGCATCGCCTGAGAGCGTCTTAGAAATGCAGACCCCCGGTCCCCACCCTACACCTGCCAGGCTGGAATCGGCATCTCGACATCTTCAGAGCCTGTGCCAGCTCTTCCAGGTGCAGCCTGCGCTGTGCAGGTCACATGCACCCCTCCTGGGGGCCCGTGACTGCTGAGCCCTTCCCCGACCCCCGCCAGGCTGGTGGGTGTGATCTGTGCACCAAGGCCCCCACCCCGAGCCCAGGGCCCTCAGTGTGCTAATTCCCGCCCTGTTTACCCCACGAGGTGCCAGGATTAATCAGGCTGACACATATGAAAGTGCTTTGGAAACTCGAAGCGGAGCTTCCAGAGGCATCCTAATAAATTTTCACCTGGCCCATCACCGCTCGCCAGCTTCCCAGGCTGCTCCCCATGGTTTAGTCCTCTTCAATTGCTTTCTTGCCCTCAAAATTTATTGGTTCAGAGTTCTATCTGCTGCTTCCTGTCTGAGAGGGCGTAATCTGGTGAATGAATCCAGCCTAATCACTCATGGATATGGGGTGATGTCTCCCTCCTCCCGATCCCATAACACAGTTGGAATATAAAAGGGCATTTGACACATGAGGCTCCCTCTCCTCCGAGGCTTATGAAGTGTGCGAACGTGGGTAAGTGATTTCCCTGTGCGGCTGTTTGCTCGGGTCACACCGGGCTGCTCCGGCTCCTGGGACGGCTGTGGAGAACCGGTGAGCTCCTGAGCGCACAGTCAGTCCGCTGCAGTTATCGTGATAATCATTGCCTCAGTCTGAGGCTCGGACCAGCATCTCTGGGCCTGACCAGAGCACATCGGGCCTGGGAAGATGCTTCGAGAAGGCTGATAATTTCCCACATTTCTGGCCAGCACTGTCTCGGCATAAATGGGGACCCTAGGGACTCAGGCATGGCGGCCCTGGGGTGGAGGTTGTGGGGAGCGGGGGCGGGGGGCCAAGCCTGATCTAAGCACAGACACCACGTTGCTGCTGGATTTGCAGGGACCAGCGTAGAGCACAGACTCCCCTGGTGCGTCACTTTGCAAGGGCCGCCCTGTTGGGAGATTCGAATTGGTGCTCTGGGTAAAAAGAGAAATTGCAGCTAAGGAAGCTATAGAAACAAGACGTCCTTGTTTGTGTATATTCTGCGTGTGTGCGCGTGCCCATGCGTGTGTCCATCGTGATGATGTGCAGTTTTACCTGAGCCCTGTGCTCCTGCAGCCCAGTAAAGAACAAGGAATCCCCTCACCCTTTTGTTCCGGGAAACAGCTTACTGCAAAGAGTCTTCCTTCCCCATACGACTTAGGTGAGACTCATGGACCTGAGCGAAGGCCAGACACGGACCTTCCAAATTCTCATCTTTGCCTCATAGATGATTCGCCGAACTGCTTATTCCCACTGACCCATCGGGACAAAAACGCATCTCGGCCAGACTCTGGTTTCGCTTCTCCTCTTCCCCCAGCCCCTGGACTTGGGCTCGCCCTTGCCTGAGCCTGCACACAGCCCCTCGTGGGACAGGCTGGCCTCAGGAACATTTTTTGATCCCCTATTCCGTCGTGCTACCCTCTCGTCCCACCTCCCCACACCTGGTTCTTTCCAGCATTGTTTACTCCTCTCCATAAAAGAAAACTCTTTTTGCCTAACTCTAGAGGGCTCGCAGATCTCATGGAGAAAGCAACCGGTCTGTAGTAATGGCCCCGCCTCTCCTGCCACAGGACCTCCCTACCCTACAACCCCGATCCTTTGAAATAAAGTCTCTCCTTACTGAGTCCTGACTTTTTTTCATTTGACACCAGCCTCCACTAGGGCACCCAGTATGCTGAGAGGGACTGGACAGTCCCTGGAAATAAGCCTAGGCTGATGGCGGAGGCAAGGCTTGGGCAAAAGCAAACACAGGTCCAGTTAGAAGAGCCAACGATGGGGAAGAAGGAGAGGAGGAAGATCCGGGGTGGGGGGCTTGCTGTCTGTGGACACAGATGGATGGTGCACGTCCCCTGTGCGCTCAGGAACCTACTAAGGAAATGAGAAATACATGCTTTGACCTTGCAATGTTTAACTCCGTTGGGAAAGAACGTTTTTCTTCTGCAACCCAGGTCTGGTTGATCAGGGGCCTGCGAATTAACTGGCAATAGATCAACAGGAAAAAGACGAGGTTTATCTCACGCACGTGCAGGAGTTCTCTATAAGGAACTGCTCTCCAAACAGCCGGATGGAGTGGGCGGGCGGCAGTGCTTAGGGCTTCAGTGGGAAAGTGTGGAAGGGTCCAACCGGGCTTGTGTTACAGGCTGAATGTGTGTCCCCCACATTCACATACTGAAGCCTTAGCCAGCAGCGCGAGATGGTATTTGGAGGCTCAGCTTTGTGAGGCGACTAGGGGTCAGATGAGTCACATGGGTGGGGCCCTTGTGGTGGGATTAGCGCCCTTCCAAGGAGAGACGCCAGAGAGCTTGCTCTCTCTGGGTCGTGTGGAGACGCAGTGAGAAGGTGGCCATGTGCAAGCCAGGAATGGAGCTCGCCCCAGAAACCAGCCCTGATGGCACCGCGACCTCGGCCTTCCGGCCTCCAGAACTGCGAGAAAATGAATTTCTGTCGTTTGAGCCGCGGGTCTGCGGTGTTTTGCTGTGGCAGCCGGAGCTGGCTGAGACAGCTCGTTTGCCAGCCATCTTGGGATGTCACGGTGTGGAAGGTCCCCGTCTGGATGCTCGTTCTCAGATGGGGGCGGGGAGCTGCATTCAGTCAGATAAAGTTGGCTCAGAAAAGGCTTCTCGCTGCATCTGCGGAGAGCAAGCGTGATGCCGTTCAGGTGGGTCATTGGTCCCTTCAGCTCCGATTGTCTCCTGTCTTGTTTCGGCGAGTGACCAGGGGGAGTGCAGGAAGAGGGATGCAGGTGGGGGGTGTTTGGCGAACTGTGCCAGGTCGCATGTGACTTGGGCTTGGCCCTTAAGAAGAGATGGACCCCCTCACGTGGGCTAGGCGTCTCTCGAAAGCCTTCCGCACGCCTCATCTCGGTTCTCACGAGCTCTCCTTGCGATGTCGCTGGGCAGAGGCTGTCCTGGTCGCTGCTGGGGAACGGGGTCCCATGAGGCCGAGACTGGCTGGCGCATGGATGCTCAGCTAGTGCAGCATCAGGATGCCAGCACTCTCGTCGCCTCCTCTTCCAGGGCTCTCTCCCCGGGATTCGGTGGGCAGAGAGAAGGCGGGGCCCCTAGGAAGGGGGCTGCAGAACGGGGGTGCAGAGGTGAGAGGGAGCTAGCCGGGGGCAGGCCACCATCTGTAGAGAGCAGAAGGGGTGGCAGGGGTGAGGTCACCAAGAGCTTCGAATGTCAGGCAGAGGCATTGGAGGTTAGGGAGTTTTAAAACTTCCCACTTTCTGTGGATTTATCCATTTCTGCAATGAGTGAGTATCACATTTACAATCAGAATGGGAGTTTATATATATATATTAAAGGAGAGGAAAAGGGGAATAGCATGGAGGTTTGTTTGTTTGTTTGTGTTGAAAGGAGGCGAAAAAGGGACTAGCAGGAACGAAGTGCAGAGATGGGAGAAGGAGTGAAGGAAAATGCCCAGACGGTTCAGAGGCGAGACCTTTCGTCGAGTGGAACCAGACTGTGAACGTCCCAGCTCACCTGCACCGAAGGAGTGTTTACCTGAAGGAGGGAGGGGCCAGGCAGCCTGGGGAGAAGCCCATGGCTCCAGAGGCGGATTCTGGCCACCCCCAGCTCGCCCTCCCCGGCTTCTCACTCCAGGGGGTGCCCACAGGGGCCTGTCGTTTATAGCATCTTGACTTTGCTGAGGAGGGAAACTGAGGCAGGCACGCCAGGAGCCCCTGGGCTGGGGCGGGAGCCGCTTCTTACTCAGCGTTGGCGCCCTGAGGCAGCTCTGGTCAGCTCCATGCCCCCTGGTATGGGGGCTCAGGCGGAAAGTCTTTATTTCCTATGCAAAGTGGCCTTCCAGTGAGAGATGAAACTTTAGAGAGAGCTCAAAAAGCAATTAACTTCACTCAAAGTGAATGATATTGTTTTGTGCCACTAGACGATTTTTTTTCCCCCAGAAAAATTACGCCCTCAAAATCAACATTTGATTTAGTCTTTGTTCATTTTAAGAATGATGTGAGGATATGAACAGGCAGCAGGGGACTTTATAAAAAAAAAATATATGATGCAGCTGAAATAATTTTAAGGCTGGATATAGCTTTGCATTTTCTCTCTGGAAAGGCTGGACTAATTTTCACTTCACCAGCTGTGTATGAGGAGGGCCTGGCTCTTCATAACCTTAGCAGCGTTGAGAATTATAATTTAAAAAACGTTCATTTGATGGTGAAATATTGCTCTGTTGTGTGTTTCTTTGTTTACAGTGAAGCGGAATATTTTTTCCTATGGTTATTGGCCTCTTGCATTTCTTTATTGGTTTTCGTAATAGGTTTTTGTCTCTGTTCATTTTTTTTCTCATTGCTCTTTACATATTATAGTTGATGTCCCTTCATCACATACAGGGGTCCTTGTTTTGCACATCCTCGTGACCTTGATCCCTGAAGTTATAAGGTTGCATGGGAGAACGAAACTTGCCATAACACAAAAATACCCACGCCCGGGGCCGCTTTCTTGATCAACTCTGCCCCTACGCCCACATCCGTCACATCTAACACGCATATTTTTCCGCCCTCCCTTATCAGATCTGCGGGTTGTTCTGTTCCTGTTAGCCATATGTCATAAACTTCTCGAGTCTCATGCAAAACAAGTTCAAATTTTGCCAAAGATGCAAAATTTCCTGAGGTTGATCAAAGTGATTATGGAGAATTATTTGAGTCACACGCGAGGCAACTGGCAAGTGAGAATATAGCAGAGTCCAGGCGGTTAACAATTATGGAAGAGAAAATCTACGAGGCTGATGAAATGACAGGCACTTCAAAAGGGAGAGATTTGAATTTGAGAGGATTAAGACAGGCCATTGGGAAAACTGATGACGCCTTCAAATATACATATATATTTTTTGCAAAAATGTCCTCTTATGACTGTGCTGTGAAAGTCAAATGTGAAATCGAAGATGTTGTATCACCCTATCAGACAATCTTGTCAGAAAAATCATGCCCCTCAATCAACGCTTGATTTATTCTTTGTTCGTTTGAAGAATTAAAAAAGAGTTGCGTTCACAGCCTACTTTTATTAAACGGAAGCTAAAACAAACTATTTCATAATTTGTAGTTTCTTCTTAAATATAAAGTCACCAACATTTATTTTTTTCCCCACCTTTTAAAAGGATTTGCTTTCTGGCCTCTTTCCCCTCTAATCCCAAGTTTCTTTAAATAATGAGGACCTTCGATATCACATTTATTTTTTCTTTTGTGACAAGGATGTCTGCTTCTCTCTGTCCAAAATTCGGGCCACCGCAGTGTCTCCGAGTCCAGTCCCAAAGTTCCGAGGTGAGGGTTTTCCCTCATTAGTGGCCCTGGTACCTGGTGGTCTCCTTTGGGCACATGTGGGACAGAAAAGCCTCTTTCCTAGAGAGCAGGCTGTTTGACAAGTGAAGGCTCATAGCTCCGGCCACGCCGGTTCCCATGAAACCAGGCTGAGCAAGGCTCTGAGGCAAAGGAAATGGCTCTTTCTTCTCCCATGCAGGCCTGGCCCAAAGTGCTGGAAACAGTTCTGTGTCAGACAGATCTCGGACGCACAAATGGTGTCCCTGCCATAGTTCTAGGTGGGGACTGCACAGCACACTGCGTGTCAGGATGGGATCGGGTGTCTGAACCTCGCATGAAACCTTCTTTCTCTTTTTCTCTCCCTGGGGCTCTGCTTTCTCTCTCCTTGATCTTAGCCTCCCCATCCTGGTGGCTATCTAAACTAGTCTCCTCTGCCAAGGCTGGCTGCCCTAAGCCCCTATACACACCCTTCCACAGGGTGTTAGCTTTAGTGTCTTAAAGAAACAGGACAAAAATTCAATATAATCTTCAGCAGGGACTATGTTACATCTTCAATATACTTATAATGCTTTATGACATAGCGATGTTTAATAGTTTTTCTGGATACCTTTCCATTGCACTAAAGCTTTGAGAGTCTTATAAAAATTTATTTATGCTTCGGTTTTTTTTTTTGTTGTTGTCTGTTTGTTTGTTTAGTTTTCAATACCTCTAGAATGTACTTCTGTAGACAGGGCGAGGTCCGCTGTATCAGTTATTCATGGCCATGGCAGAGTCACGTAGAACAGCCATACATTCTCCACAGGATACAGCTGGAAGCCTCCATTCGCATACTCACGTCTCTGCAGGTTGACGGGGGCCCAGCTGGTCCGGGCTGGGCTCCGCTGAGCCCACCTGCAGGCTGGGCTGGAATCAGATCTGCACCATGATCTCTCATCTCCCTGGACCAGCAGGCAGTGGGCTGTGTTGTCTATTTGGGAGGTTGTCCAGACCTATGAGGGCCGGCTGGTCGTGCAAGCTCATTTCAAACTTTTGCTTACTTTGCATGTGTGCATATCCCTCTGGCCAAAGCAAGTGATATGGGCCAGCCTGAAGCCAGGGGCAGGGAAGGTCCCTCTACCTTTCCGGAGGCTATGGCGAGGAGAAGTGAAGGACCGAGACAGAATTTCAGTCTACCACATTGGCCAATTTCATCATGGTCATCTTGAACGAATCACCACTTTTCTTTAAATGATGGGCCTAGGGAAGCAAGGGGAAAGGATAATGCTTCTCTAACCCTCTTATCATAGATTAAGCAGGATAGAGAGGGATGGCCAAAGCCCAAGGCGACTCAGCTGCTGGAGCCCTGGACCCCATGAGGCCATCTTCCATCCAAACAGGAGCAAAGGCAGCACATCTGGGCCACTGAGCTCCTGGGTCCTTTGGGCAGCAGCAGGTCACCCCAGGCCACAGGTGATCTGGGTATGAATGCACGGGATGTATGCACGCGCACACACACACACACACACACACACACACACACACACGCTTCTATAGGTATGTGGCTGAGATTACAACCCTCTTCAAGGTCAGTAATGATAAGAATAGTCATAAAGGTAGCTAAGCCTTTTATGCTCTTCCTAAACCTGGCCCTATTTGAGCCCAGACAGAGTGGGGTGTGGGGGGCCGGGGAGGCTGAGCATTGATTACTTTCTACAAAGAGGCCATTATCCTAACCTTCCCTTTCCCTGTACGTTGATCAAAGTCTCCTCTCCGCTCTTTGCTGCCATTTAATAAGAACGGGGCAGGCAAGAGGAGATGCCATAAAATCCAATTAACTCAGGCTTCCAGAGGCGCGGTCTCCATGTGGTGCCAGCTCCCACCACCGCGAACAACAGCCAGGCCTGTTGCCGCTTCCTGGGGACAAGCCAGCTGGGGTGGAGGGCCGCCACGTGCATCCCGATTCCCAGGCGGTGAGGCCTCGGGTTAAGGTCGCTCCCTCCTCCTCACAGCAGCGCAGGGGTATGGAAAAGAATGGGGGGCGGGGCGCAATGCACTATCCGGGCTGCAGGCCTCCGACCCCACAGCGCCTCCCCTCCCCTCTGCTTTGACAAAACTCTCTGCTCTCTGTAAGTCACCACGCGTAGCTCCTGGCCTCACAGGGAGGCCATTTAGAAGGTTGTGGAGTTGGTCCCAGGCCCAGTGCTGGCAGCCAAGCAAGACCCGTCTTGGGCAGAGGTGGGCGAGGGGTGCGTTGTCGCAGGCAGATGTTTCTGTTCTCACGTGCAGATGGGGCGCGCAGAGCCTCGGCGAGCGCAGATGGGCGGGAGTGGAGAGGGAGCCCGCGAGGCTGTGAGCGCGGCGATGCAGATGGTGTCAGTCGAGTGCAATTTTGCTGGCAGACGCTTGTGATCAAGTGCGGTGCAAACCCTCCGCGGCACGCGAGCATTTCCGGTGCTTTCCGGTGCCTCCCACCCCGCGCCGCTGTCCCTCTGCCCTTTCGGCAATGGCTTCTTCGGGACGCCACCCCTGCCACCCGCTGCCACCCCCTGTGACGTCAGCCCAGCGCGCATGCTCCTTCTAACACCCAGGTCTTGGGTTCCTGGTTCCCGGATCCCCGACCTCTCCAAGCTCCCCCCACTCCTGCCACCTTCCTCTGGCGAGACCTCCTGGGAGCCCCTCCCTCGTTGCCGGAACTTTCACGCCTCCGCCAACACCCCCTAAGCGCCTGGGTCTCTATTTACTGGCTTCTCCCCTCTGCCCCTGCGCTTTACAAACATGCGCACAGATTCTCTGACCTCCAGCCACTGAGAGGCTGGGTCCTTTCTCCTCCCCTTAAATCCGGACGGATGTCTGACTGCCTCAGTGGGTGATGGCAGAAGTCGCACTAGGTCCAAAAGGCCAGGCAACTTCTTCTTGGGTCTCTTGGGACACCCACCTGGGCGGCCTAGGCTACCGTGTAAGAGGTCCAGCTGCTGGGATGTGGGAATGCCCAGGTCACGTGCTCGTGCTCCTGCAGAGCCCGGGAGAGGCCCCTGCCTACAGTCAGCATCCTCACCTGACAGGTGATTCCAGGCTCCATCAGGTGAGTTTCCCCAGCCCCTGAGTCGTCTCAGCTGAAGCCCAGAGACCACAGAGCAGAGACAGCCAAGCCTGCCATGCCCCGTCCAAATGCCCACTGTCACCTGAACGTAATAAAACGGGTGACTTAAGCCACCGACCTTTGGGACGGTTTCGTCCTGCGGCAACAGGAAGTGGGATGTCACTCACTGCCGTTCCTGCCGTTCTCACAGACCCACAGCCTACACCTTTGTGCCTCTCCAGGCGACGCAGAACCTCAACGGCGTTGTTCCCACCTGTGGTTGTAGGGAGCGGGAGAGGATGGGAAGGGTGGGCTGTGGAGGGGGATCGCCATAGGATTGCCAAGTGAAACACAGGCTGCTGAGTTAGCTTAGAATTCCGAATACACAGTGAAGAGTTTTTAGTATACGTATCCCATGGCAGTTGGGATCTACTTATACTAAGGTACATGAGTCACCATTTATCTAAAACCCAATTTTACTGGGTATCCTTGTGTTTATTTATAAAATCTGTAAACCCTAAAAAGTAGGGGCCTGAGGCCCTGGACACTCTTCCCCGTGATGCTCGGCGAAGCCATGTTGCTTCCACAGTGAGCTGCAGGGGCCCCTAACTGTGTCTGTGCCCAGCACATCCACCTCATAGCACAGGCTACGGGGTCTGTGGTCAGCAAAAGTCCCCCAGACCTCAGGAAGTTGTCTGCAAGGCCCAAGTGATGGCTGCAGCCAGAGGGGAAAGATGGCGCTGCCCAAATCTTGACCACCCTGTTCCCAAGGCGAAGGTGTGTTCATTTTTTTTTTTCTGGAATAAAATAGAGAGATGCTCATGCGGATGCTTCTCCTCGTCCTGGCCAGGCACACCTCTCTTGTGGTACCCGGAGCTTCTCTGCTCTTGCCTGACAAAGGAGAGTGGGAAAGGGCCTCTTCTTCTTTCTCTGGCCAGTCACCCCTTTCTTCAATCATTTGGGTTCCTTCTCCAGTAATGAAAATCAGCTTATTCTCAACCTGCCGCCCTGTCTTCTAAATAACAGTGGCCGGAAAAGTCTGTCTCACGCTCCATCCAACAGCTCCCTCTGTTCTCAATGCAGAGGGGATGTGGGGGCCAGTCTCCGCCCTGACTTTGTGCACATGTGTGCGTGTGCACGTGTGTGCACACGTGTGTGTGCTTGCTCTTTCAAGAGAAGGCACGTTTCTCCTTCCTCTCTCCTGGTCACCCATCTCACTAAGGCTCAGACGTGCTGCTGGAGCCGGAAGCACTTCTGGAGCTGCCTCTGGGAATTCTTGGAACGAGAAGCCCGAGCGGACTTTGTCCAACATTCTCAGAGGTCGCAAATCTGCTTCGAGGCGCCAGGTTAATTTTTTAGGGGAGAGGGTTGGTCAGTGCATCATGGTTTGGAAACTGCTCTTGTGCCAACTGATTTGGAATTCTACCTCCGGTAAACACCCCCTCCTCCAACCAAACCCCTCCACACACGGCACACGCACACGCACGATGAAAGTTATGGCTATTAGGCTGTAAAATGTTTCTGACGAACTGACTTGTAAAGTCATTGCCAAAAGGTGAATTTCAAAATAAGATGTTTTGAAGAACGGCCACATCCTGGAAATAGATGCGCAGCCTCCCAGAGGGACACTTCGAATGAGATGCTCCTTCCGATGGAGGAGTTCTGGAATGTTCTTTCCAAAACCTTTTGTTCCTTTCTACTCAGGCCTTACGAGTCTCAAGAGTCTACCTTTGCTTTTCCTTTCTTCTCTATTTGGGGGGGGGTCGTATCTGGTTGGGGGGACATCTTTCACGTTGAGCACGGCAGGGCAGGGACGACGGATGCTCATGCCATCACCACCTCGGTGGGGGAGGCGGACACTCTGGCTCGCGTCTCCCCGGAAGCGGGTAGCCCTGGCTTGGCTTCTGGTCCCAGAGTGCAGCTGTCCTTCTTGATGAGCCTCTTGCCACCATCATCTCCAGGGGGGCAAGCGGATGGAAACCCACAGACTTGGCGGACTCCGTCTGGCACGTGGCCAACATCTTCCTCTTTTTTTTTTTCCCCACGATGCCACTTCAGGGTGCCTTTGTAGCTTGGGCAACAATCGCTCCGTGTGATCTGCGTTCAGTCTGCCGTCCCTTCCTGCCAGCACACACGATTTGGCAACATAAATCCTGTCATCGGTGATCGTTTGTAAGCTCCACTCCATCAAGTGCGCTTTATTTATTTTATTTTATTTTTTCAAAACTAAAGAAATATAAATAAATCAATCAATCAAAAGGAGGAGGAGGAGGAGGAAAGAAACTCTGGAAGATATCAGAGTGGGTTATGTTTCTTTCTTCTGTCTGGAGGGTTTCAGGAGATTTGATGAAAGTTCTGACAGCTGGCAAGCCGAGGCTGCTTTTAAGTGAGAGCTAATAAATATCCTCTCAGATCCAGAGCGGATTCGGGGCTGGCATCTCAGAAAGGAGTCGCCCTCTCTCCACGCTGTGGTTATGTGCCACGTGCGGAGCCCTGCTCCGCTCTGCACACTAGAGTGACATTGAAACGGATCCAGTCCTTCGCCATCTGGCCCTGATTGTAAACATGTGTATACAAAGTGAGTGTCACTTCAGCTAATTCACGAGGGCCTGGCTGCGCTGGCAGTGTGCTGCAGCTGTCCCTGGGGTGGGCGGGGGGCCGCGCGGTGGGCCCAGAGGACAGTGGGGGCCCACGGGCGGGAGGCCTTTCTTCTGGTGGGGTCTGCAGGCCAGCCAGAGGGAGGCGAGGTGGCCACCCTTCAGATATCCAGCCTGGACACCACATGTCCACACATCCTTCGTGCTGCCAGTGAGTGGCTTTATATCTCGCTCCCTGGCCATCACGGCCTTGATAGTGAGTCACTTTCCTTTTGGGCCGTACGTGCCCTTGAGACATGCCGTGCTCTCCCGTTTCTCACGCTCACACGTGCGCTCGGGCAGCTATCGCTGAAGGAGCGTAGACCCCTACCAGCGGCTTCTTCCTCACGTCTGTCTCTTCGACAGGCTTTCTGCTCTTCCTTGCCTGAGTTTCCGGTATTTCTGCCTTTGCTGGACAGAAGGAAGAGCTGAATCTTCACCCCTCTGGGTGGAGGAAGCTATAAACGAGTTTTCTGTCTCTCCAGCAAGGAGCGGCTAGACCTTGGATAACTTCTCCTAATCTCCCTGGGCCTCACTTTGATCATCTTTCAGATGGGATCATTATCGCCACACCTTACCTACACCCTGTAGGCCTCCCAGGCCGGCTCCCCGCGTGAAGATCAGGGGAGGGTCCAGACGAATAAATGCTGCAGACGCTGCATCCAATTAAGAGTGACGGCCGTCACCGTGAACACAGACAGAAGTCGCCCCTTTCCAGGCCCCTGGGCGGGTCAGGCTGCGCTTTCGGCTCCCCTGACGCCCCTCTTCACGCCACCTGGCAGGCGTAGCTGTCCCTTTGTTCCAGGAAACAAAGGAAGTGAACCAAGAGTCTGGGCACAGTCCGGGGGGGGTTTGGCACCTCCCTGCACCCCTTTATCCCCACAGGTGTCCCCTGCCCTGCTCCCCACCCCCAGCTCTGACTAAGTGAGCGAGCAACACCTTCTCTCAATCCTCCCTCCCATGCTCCTCAAAAACACAACAGATTTCATTTTCTACACATATAAAAAAATGTTCTTTTTCAAACAGCCCCAGGGACTTGAAAAGAAGGGGCAAGCTAATTATCTCCTGCATTTTCTTCCAGCTGGGAGGGCGCAGCAGTACGCACGGGAGAGCCACACCGGCAGGGCCAAGAGCAACCCCAAGATGGCACTGGGGTGCAGGGAGGCGGCACTGTGGGCACTTCGGGGAGTGGGGAGTGAGGCAGGAGCACAGGGGTCCTGTGCACCCGGTCCCCGGAGCTGTCATCTGGAGTGCGTTGGTAGGACCCAGAAGCCACCAGGCAATCCCACAGGTGCGGCTCTGCCAAGGTCGAGTACACAATAGCTGCCCCCCCCCCCCCGCTCCGTGGGCTGGGGCCACAGGGAGGCCCCTGAAATGTGGCAACTCGGGAGACAAGGCCCTTCCTGTTCTTCCCAGAGCCCAGAGGGCCGGCAAGAGATGCGGGTAATGAGGGGAGCACCTTCGAGGACACCATGCTGGGATTCCTGGGCAAAGGGGACACTGTGGGGCCCCAACAAACCCCTGACCCGAGCCCAAACCTAGAGAATCAAAACGAGACAATTCCACCGTGTGGCACGCTCCCCGTGACAAATGCCTAATGAAAGCTGGATGGGGACAGGCAAGACAACTGCTTAATCTAGAAGATATTTGCCTTGCTAATTTAGGGGGTGCGTGCGCTGTGTGTGCGTGTGTGCGTGTGTGCATGTGCGTGTGTGAGTGTGTGCATGTGTGTGCGTGTGTGTGTATGTTTTCCTGTTGGGTGAGTGTTGATAAAATCTTAATTAGGTTGTGCGTATTGGAACAGAGATGGAAATGTGTCTTTTTTTTTTTTTTTGTCTGTAATAGTCTCACTTCCTCGAAGGACGTTAAAGCTCCGTCCACGAGGTTCTCCGAGCAGGCGAAGCAGTAACGGCCTCTGACGATGGGCTTCCGGAGACGAGGGAGAAGAGTGGGTCCCGTGCGATCGCAGATGGAGGCCTGACAGCTGCCGTTTTTGTAAAAGAAAATCAAAACCAAACTGGACTCAAAGCAGGTGATTATAAGCTGTCTGGAGAAGCTGGCATTTCAGTATCAATCTCCTATTGAATGCATTTTTAATGACCTTTCATGTCGAGCTAAGCGGGGGCAGCAGGGTTGCCCCCTGCTGTGCATGTGGTGGGCACTCGAGGGTCGTGGAAATGGAATGAAGGGGACAGTGGGCGATGAGTCACGGGGGAGCCCGTGACACCTCTCGTTTCCTTCGCCGTCTCTGCCCAGCCTGGCTCTGAGGTCTGATACGTTACTCCCCAGTGCATTTAAGGAAAGCAAGCCTGGGGGACATCAACAGGGACAAGATTGCGGAGAGCAAGAGGCTTGGCTTGGTTTTGATAATCTTGGGGCGATCAGACTGTCACTCCACAGCAAGCCGCCCACCTGGGAGATGGCAAGAGGATCCTGCTCAGGGAAACAGTTTCAGGAATGTGGATGGCCAGGATGCTCCGACCAGATACACAAACAACCTGGAGTCTTCCTCAGGGATGGAGCTAGGCGATTTGGGGTTTTAGATAACCTTTCTCGAACCTCTCCATGGGCCCCAGCACCTACCTGCAGCTTGTGGTAAGACTGGGACCTCCTGAAGCAGGGCTGAGGGGCAGGGTCCTCCTGAGAAGGGGATGCTGTTGCTCCCCAGCCCTCACCTTTTCAACGAGCCACCTAGACGCTGCCCACGCCTCTCGCGCTTTACCGTGCACACGCGTCCCCCTTGTGCGTCTTGTGCAGATGCAGGTTCTGATTCGGCGTGTCCGGCGTGGGGGCCTGAGACGCTTCCTTTCTCACGAGTTCCCAGGTGATGATGACGGCGTCAGGAGATGGCACGCCGCGTGTCACTGGTCTCTCTGTGACTGCCACCTGCCCCGGGAGCTCAGGGTTGAGCAGGGGTGAGGAGACAGTGGCGGAAGCACGATGCAGGTTTCCTGACGAGCAGGTACGCGCCTGAGCAGTGGAAGAGGAACGGAAATCTGGGTTCGAAGGGTCGGTCAGGTACAGATGAGTGGGGGCGGGGGGCATGCCAGGTGGACGGGCTTCTTGTGCAAGGCTGCAGAGGTAGAAACACGCAAGAACGTTCTGTGTGGAACCCCCTTCGTCCTCCGGGACGTTTCTCTCCTCGTGAGGATGACCCGGGGAAGGGCAGCCCACCTCTGCTGGACCAGGAGCTGCGCACCTGTGACCGCACACACCTGGGCAGCTTTTCAACATTGCTGATGCTTCGGCTCTTCCCAGGGCTTGCAAATTAATTGGTCTTGGGTGCCCCCTCCTTTTTTTTTTCTTCTGTAAATAAAGCTCCTCCAGAGATTCTCACACGCAGACAGAATTGAGAACCATGGCTTAGACCCAGGTATATTCACATTTGCCCAGCGGCTTTGTTGGGGGAGTTAGGTAGAGGATTGCCCACTCCTTTATTCATCATGCCCTCCCTGCATCCCCGCCCCCTGCCAAAGGCAGGCATCTGAGCATCTGGTAAACATCTGCTCTGTTCCATCCAGAGTGGGGTGACCTACTTCGTTGCCTGTGGCTTCTCTTGCACAGAGTCCCTGGGGACACAGGCGCAGATGGAAGTGTCAGCATGTTGGTGTTGTGCTGGATCTGGGTGTCACCCAAGCGCTCGCTTCTCTGTCAGATTCCCGACGTGGTATTTAGACAGTGAACCACTGCCTCCGGGCCCTTGCTGGGGAGATCAAAGCATCCGGCAACATCCAGAGACATCCCTGGCTTCTGGCTGCCAAGCGCCGGCAGCTCCCGGCTTTGGGAGGACCGAGGCCAGTGTGTGGGTCCTATCGGCCTGAATCCAGACCCTGCACGGACCACAGCGCACCAGGGACAAGCTGAGCTCACCGCGGGTGTCCCTCGCCCGTCAGTGCTGGCTGTCCCGGCTCCTAGCGGGGGACCCAGACCAGGGTGCCGTTCACTCTGAGGGCTGTCTGTACATTTTTCATTGTAAGGGGAGACGGGGCCACCTACGATGAGGCAGTCTTCTCTAGAAGGTTCCATCTCCATGTTTCCAGTGGGAATCAGAAAACGGGAAGGAAGCTCGGGGCTCAGCACACCACTCTCCCCTCTTTCCTCTTCTTTCCTTTAAAGAAAAGCAAACAGGGGCCGGATTCCACCCCTTGGGAGGGAAATTGCCCGGCCTTCTGATTTAGAGGGTCTTGGATGTCCCTTTGTGTCCCTGGGAGCCTCACGCGCGACTTCTGGAGCCAGCAGACTGGGGAAGGGAAATGAGGGGAACTTTGCCAAAAGATGCTCCTGGCCTTGGGCATGCACCGGAGCACAGGTGTCCTGGGTGGTGGCCCTGTGCGTGCACTGTGAGTCCTCAGACGCTGCCCAGTGTTTACGAACCTTTCCTACACACAGCAGGGAACATTGCGTCTCTCCATCCGAGCTCCCAAAGAACTTTGGTTATTTAGTGTGGGCTCCCCCTCCCCGTTTTCAGTCGGTGCTGTTATTAGCTCCCTTGGCTGGCTTTCCTGATGAGAATCCCAGGCGAGCTGGGGAATGGGATACACTTGGGCTCAGATGGCTGTCCCAGCATCTCCTTCTCCCAGCCTTGGATACTCCCAGAGATGAGGAGAGTGTGAGTCCCAGCCCACGTGGACACAGCTACCAGTTCCCAAACTTTGAGAGGCTCTGGCCCTCCCAATAGGACCAAGCCCCTGACCCTGGGTGTTTGGGACATTTTCTGACCCACCAGCCACCTCTTTCCCCAGTTGGACAGGCAGGGTGGGAGGGAAGGTACCAGGAGGCGGGGCTGTCCTGGGCCCCCTCCAGCGTACACTGGTGGAAACGGTGGCCGAGAGATCCCCTTCCTCAGCAAACAGACACGATGCCGCCTCACCCTCTCCGGCCTTCTCTCTCCCTTCACTTTGTCCCCAGAGAGGGGGTGACCCGGAGCATCCGGGGCTTGGCTCAAGAGGGCGGACGGATTTGTGACGTGGTGGAGATGCTCCATCTCAGCCCCGCAGACTCGGGCGCTGGGGGTGACCCCTGCTCTCGGCAGCGCAGGTACCGAACCAGAGCGTGGGCGGGCAGCTGGGTGGGCCGGGTGCGCCGCCCCCTCCCAGCCCGCTCACCCGCGCGCGCTCCACCCGCGCGCTTCTCCTCTGACCTCTTTCCGGGTTCCGCTCCAACGCCACACGCCCCGCCCGTGTCGTGTCGCCTTAATGTCGTCCCTCCTGCCTCCTCTTCGCCCCCTCCCGCCCGCCGAAGCGGGAAGTAATCTTCCTCCTTGGAATGCTCCGCACACGGTCTCTGTGCTTCGTCGTGGTACACATCAATTTCTCTCTCTCTCTTTTTTTTTTTTGCCCGAGTTATCCACCTGCATACCTTATATCATCTCCGAGTCGGAAAGATTCCTCATGACAGGAGTCATACCTTATCCGCCTTTATGGCCACACTGCACCCGGCCCTGCCCATGCTGACGGAATGAGCAGCAACCCAACCCAGTGACATTCTGGGATGCGTGTCGTCGTGAGAGGTCGTTCATCTCCGCTTTGCTATTGCAGTGGGGGGCCTGCCCGGCTCTAGGGAAGGTGGTGGCCTGAGACTCATTCCTCTGGGCCGTCAATCAATCAACAGGCATGTCCTGTTACACGTCACGTGACCCGTGGTAGTGCTAGGTGCTGCGGGCCACACACGTGGACGAGATGCAGGTGGATGTCACTCTCCACCTCCAGGCCCTCCCCATGAGTCCAGCATAGATGGTATTGGAACCCCGCTGTGGAGCCTTTGTGATTCCCAAGACACCTCCCCAAACTCCACCCCCGACGCTCCTCCATCTGCCCTTTTTCTTTGCTTCTCTTAATCGGACTCTTTTCTTTTTCCTCTTAGTCACTTCGTGTTCCCTCACTCTGTCTGCCATCTGCATATTGTTTCACATCCTGGTGTCTGTCACACTTGTGAACTTTAGCGATCAAAGCCATATGCCTCTTCCAAGCAATCTCTCGTGATTTACTTGGTAACACTCGCTACTTTTTCCTCTGAGATGTCCCACATCCACCGGTCCATTTGCCTCGTTGTATCGTTTTTGTCTGATTTATAGGATAAAAGCGCAAGCTGCCATAGCGGGGTGAGGAGTGGGGGGCAAACAATGCAGTGGCTTCAAGAACCAAGTGCATTTTTCTCTCACCGAACAGTGGTGGGGCGTCTCTGCTCCTTGTGGTCGTTCAGGGACCAGGTCCCTCCGTCGTGTTGCTCTGCCCTCCCCACGATATGTTGTCATAACACAGCTAACACTGGGCTGACGCAGGTTCAGCTATAGAGGAAGGAAAAAGCTCGGGAAAAGTCTTTGCTTGGGGATGACCTTCTCGATGAGGACCATCCTGGCCATTCAAAGTCAGGCTTCTGCCGGGACAGTGCTGCGTAACGAGCAGTCCCAATCTACAGGTCGCAGTAGGCAGCGCTCTGAAAGTGTTCCCCCGGTCTCCCCTCCCGCGATTACCCAATCCGCTATCAGTCTAGGTACTGCTGTGAAGGGACTTTGCAGATGCAATTAAGATAGCAATCGGGCGACCTTCAGAGAGGGAGAGTGTCCTGGAATAACGGGGGCCCCGATGGAATCAACACAGGTCCTCAAAATCAGACGGAAGGGCAGAAGAGTCAGAACACGCAATGGAAAAGGGGGAGAGAAAGATGTGGCAGAGAAATGACAAGTGTGAGCAGCTTCAGCACGCCGCTGCTGGTTCCAAGATGTAAGGACCAGGTGTAAGGACCAGAGAGAAGCCTCTAGGAGCTGGGAAACCCCCCACTGACACCCACGAGGAAATGATGACCTCAGTCTTACGACCTTAAGGAACCCAGTTCAGCTGACGAGGACACGAACGAGCTTGGAGGCGGATCTGCCCCCGAGCCTCCCGGGAAGAACCAGCTGGCGGACGCCTCGACTTTGTCCTTCTGAAAGCGGAGGCTGCTGGACTCCTGACCTCCAGGATCGTGAGTCACACACTCACGTTGCTTGAAGCCACCGAGGTGGTGGCGTCTGCTTTGGCAGCCAGAGAAAACAGAAACGGAGGAGCTCATGCGACATCGTACATGCGTCGGCTGCGATTGGCGTGGCCAGGCTTCCGGGCAGATTCAGGTCTACTCCTGGCATCCTTTACCTGGGTGTGCGCTTCCCCGGGCAGAAACACGGGAGGCAAACCAGAGCCGGGAACACTTGTAAAACCTCTGTGCAGCGTGGCAGCTGACATCCTAATGGTCCCCCAAAGTCACATAACAAGCCAAGAATCAGTGGGGCGGAAAAATTGTACTCTACCTGCTGTGGGTGGGTGGGCAGGGCTGTCACCTGCACAGAGCCAGGAGAGAGGATTCTATTAGCAGGAGGAAGCAGGCAACTGGGATGACAGTCCCTTCCGTACATATTTCCTGTTAAGAATTCAGCCTGGTCCTCGAGAGCACTTTTTTCCCTCCACCTTCTGAGATATAATTTACTTCGCCTGCTTCCTGTGTTTATTGTTTGTATGTGCATGCGCGTCTTTACGAAGGTGGCAAAAGTCTGTTTTTTTCCCTAATATGTCTTAAGCGCTTAGATCAGATCTAGAACAGAAGAGGAGGTTAATATATATGTGTGGAATGAATGAATGAATGAATGAATGATCTCAGCTGGGGCACCACCCCCAAAGTCCTCATCATGGCCTCTAATTCATTGTGTGTAGGGATAGTGGCCCCTCCTATATACCCGGCGAGGTGGATAAAGACCTCATCACAATGCAAAATCAACCCAATCCTCGGCTCTAGTTTGGAAACCCCAATGGTCTCAGGAGGTTGTGTGAAATTCTAAAAATATCCCTCAAAAAATCTGCGGTGATAACAACCCTTTTCATGGGCCGCTGGAGGGCCTACGTCCTTAAATTCAAATAATAGGGCACGCCAAGTCCCCAGAGGCCTCAACTCTTGGAACTGAAATAATAATAAGCCTTGGTTTTTGGCAGGATTTTCTGGATACACTCGGCGTTTCTTGTGCATGAAAAGGACGGCCCCTCCCTGCCAAATGTAACCGCCACGCCAAAAACCTGGCCGAGGGTGTTAGCACCTCTAATTGGTGATGCGGCGGGTGCCAGCCATGGGCATCTGTTAACCGTTCCAGCCCATCAGCGGTAGAGGGTTATCCCCGCTTTGCAGGCAGGGAAGGGGACTCGCTTTTCCAGAGTGACTCAGCTGGAGGTGACGGAGCAGAGCTCCAAGGCCAAGCCCGTGACTCCGAGGCCGGGGGTCCCCCGCCATGCCGCACAGGGAGGTGGTTCCAGAATTCCTGACCCTGGGCTTGCCTGGGGTGTGGCCAGTGCGGTATAGCCTCCGTGCTGGGGGTACCGCGTGACCTGGTTTCTCGGTCCCCTCGCTGCGGACCCGTTCGAGGACTCCTGGACTCTGACTCGGGAGGCGGAGCTGTGGCCTGGGGAGCCGGTGCTGAAGGCGGTGTTGCGGGGCAGAGTCCGCTCGGTAACTCCAACCTCGGCCAGGAAATCATTGTCCTAAGAACCCAGGTGTCATCCTCGAACCTGTTATCATCATCTCCACCACAGTGGTATCATTAATATTTCTGAGCATGAAAAAAAACTATAGTGTCGATGGTAGAATTATCTTCCTTTTGCAGAAAAGGAAACTGAGGCACAATGCAGGATCGCGCCCCCAAACTGACACCCATTGGGTAAGGAAGTGGCGGACGCAGGGTGCGCTGATTCAATCAATCTCTTTGTTACAAATATCCAGAAAAAGCAGAATGCTGCATTTATCGATCGCTCCAGACTCGCTCCCTCAAGAGCGAGGGAAGGAAGCCAGGCGGGCGTGACACTTGGGGACCCCGGTTCAGAGGGGCCCTGACCTCCGGGCCTTGGGGGAGGGGAATGATACAGGCGGTTGTGCTAAAATGCAAATTTCTGCCTCGCTTGCTGCTTTATCATCTGACTAGTTATACAATTTGCCAGTTATAGAAGAAAAATTACCATAATGGGACCCTAGGGAATGGTTGTAAAAAGGAGACCAAACGTTACTTATCGGCCGTTCCACTACAATTATCTACTGCGTTTGTTCTTTTGCTCCCCGGAAAAATGAAACCATCAATGCCCACGACAGGGTGCTGACCGGGCAGGAAGCAGCGCGGGAGCGGACGGCGGTGTCTTCGATTGGCTTCCTGCGTAGGAATCTTTCTTTGCCTGGTGATTTTCTGAGCAGGAAGAGAGACAGAGGTTGGACACACAGAGTGTGGCTATCTCTTCAGGCGCACTGGCTCGGGGCTGCCCCCATCCTGGGGACAGTCTTGACGGGGAGGTGCGATGACGCTGTAGGACCCATCGAGCCTCGTTCCTCAGCCTCACCAGGTGTCCGCTGGACACCCAGACTCAGGAAGGCTGCAGGTAGCTGCGTTCCAGCAAGGGGGCAGTTGCTACGTGGGCTACACCCCTGGAACACCCCCGCCCTGATGCCTTGACAGCAATTCCTGTTCCGAAGACGCCAGTCCACCCCGTCCCTGCCAGCCCAACCCTGCTGCGAGCTCCTCGAACCAGGCACCGCGTCTTATTCAACTTCACTCTCTTAGTACGTAGCTCAGCACTTGGAATAGAATACACAGGAGATAAATATGTGACGAGCGAATGAAAGCGTCTATCTGTGAACACGCATCTGTGTATTCTCAGGTTGTTATAAAGCTTTCTTCTCCGTGGTTTGGCTTCTTGTAGGTCCAGCCAAGGCTTTGCCAAGTCCTCAGGCCTCTGATGATCTCTCAGGCTTCGATAACCAGCCCAGCAACACGGTCAGGGGAGCAGGTGACGCGTTTTCCAGGCTGCCACGTATGCTGCTCAGATAGTTTTATTCTTTGCAAGCCGTAGGCTTCCCTGTCATCCTTTTTCACTCCACCGTGGACTCAGGACTTCCTTTGTCTTCGTTTCTGGAGTTCCGGCTCCTCATTCATTCCTGCCACAATATGAAGGATAAACCTTCAGGGCCCCTTGAGTTCAGTTTACGAAGGACAAATTCAAAGTGAGGAACCCACAGACTCTGAAACTCTGTCTAGCAAGGAGTCCTCTGACTTTGGATTGTGCAGCGCTGCTTGAAGACTTGGACGAAGACCGTAGGGTCTGCAAAGTCAAAAATGTGGACCATCTGGCCCTTTACAGAAAACATTTGCTGACCCCTTCTATACTGCCCAGGTGGTCCCTCGGTCCCCACTCCCGGCTCTTAATGTGTTCCCCAGGCAATCTGAACCTCACAGGAGTAGATTTTCTCCTACTTTATTTGCACTTTTTTAAAATGAAGAGAGAGAAGTATGGGAAGATGGGTCTGAGAGGTCGTAATTCTTGGAATATAATGTATATATTTTTTGTGACCTGGCTCAAGTCGTTTAATTGCGCTCTGGGCCTCATCCCTCTCCCCCTGAAAAACAGAGCTGCCGAGCAGGACGACCAAAGCCTGACGTGCGGGTCGGTGGGGTCTCATTTCGTGGCCCAAAGGGGCCCAACCTCTGAGGACCAACCTCGGTGAAAATGTCCCATCTGTGCCTGCTTGGGAAACACCTGCCCTGTGAGGCACATCGCAATGTCTCATTTTGACAAGACGGTTCTCAAAACAGGCAGGTGGTATTAAACAGTCAACCGACGGACACTCGTTCAGCACCTACGTGGGCGGATGCTGCGCCGCGCGCTAGGGAGACGTGAGGAAAGCAATGGCACGAGAGCCCGGGCTCCACAGGCTTCGGCACGCGCCGAGCTGCCGGCCTATGCACGGCCCGTTGCAGGATGGACGGTGTACGGGTGCCCACCCTCGTGTGTGTGCGCCCAAGATCCTTACGACCGCCCCGCGTAGGAGGACAAAGTTAGCTCCCTTTCCAAAGGAGGTGACCAAGGCTCGGCGGTACCCAAGATCCCCCATCCAGTGGGTGGTCTCCGGCGCGGACCCCCGAGCCCACGCCTGTCCCGCTGACAGCAGCGAGGGCAGCCTCAAGGGAGAACACAGCAGGAGACCACGCTCCTGTCATTCTATCAGCTCGCCTCCGGAAAGGGGGAGCTGGTGCCTCTTGGGAAAATTCTCCTGACGAATTCTCGGGGCCACTCGAGGAGGCAATTTTTCGAAGCTCTTTGGGCCCCAGGAAGCTCTGATTCATTTTCGTCTGAGCAGGTAGATACAGAAGGAGGCAAGGTGAGGTACTTATTTCATTCTGCCTTGAATTACTAGCTGGCATGTCTGTCTTCCTCACTGGCTCATAAACTTCTTAGTCTCAAGGACAATCTCTTAGTGGCCCTTATATGTCCCAAACAAACCATTTTTAAGCACCTACTATATGCAGGCACTGTGCTAGCTGTGAGATATGATGCTTTGCATACAGTAGGTATTCAGAAAATGCTTATTATACAAATAGGTCTCGCTGTTATTGTCCACACCAATGCCAGGCCTTTTCTAGGAGCTTCCAGAAGGTGCTAGAACCCTTGAAAAAAGAGGGAGAAGACACAGATATTCAAGTTATCCATATTTCCCCATTCTCCTACTCCATCCTACATCTCTTCTATAAAAAGGATGCTCCCTCTATTGCTATGGGGTCAGAGGTTGCCTTTCAGATTTGCTCTTTCTTTCTAAGTCCAGTTCTGATCATCCACGAAAACAAGTAAAATTTCTTCTCTGATCTCTTTCTCTGTATCTCAAACCTCCTTCCTGTATTCAGTTCCCACGGGCTGTTATTTGCCGTTAAATATCAAACAGTCCCAACTAGAAAAGACTTCAGTGATTACCAGGCAAGGAATCACACTTTTCCTTAATAAAACCAGGAAACCCAGGACCGCACGTGCTGGCAGTAGAGGAAGCATCTCACATGGGGAGAGAGAACAGGTATCCCTCCTGCCGGCCTCCAAGATCCACCTGGGGATTGGATCTGCTTGGGATAAAGTCTCCAGGCTGGCTGTCCCCTTCTAAACCCTCTAGGCCATGCTTGGACCCTTGGTTAAGGTGGCCCTGAGTGTCAGGAATAACAAAAAGAAATAAAAACAGGGGGTGGAACGTGGCGACCTGGCACACAAGCTCTCAGGGCCTCGTCATTCTTGGTTTACAGGACGAGCCAGGTGGCGGCATCGCCTCGGCATCCACCACCTGGGGCCATCGTCACCTGGACAGCTGCCCTCCGGAGGTTAGGCCAGGAGATGGAAGCCAGAGGTTCATGTCTAACTCCCAGTCTCCAGCCTGAGGACGCATGCCCTCCTCGGACCATTGACGATAGATGACCTTGACTCTCTGTGCAGGGGTGTGGCCTTGGCAGGACAGCTTTTCCCAAACGCCGTCGAGTCCCCAACATCATTCAAGAGGACACACGAACGAGCCAATGGCCATTTTGCCATCTCAAGAGTTTGGGGCGGTGGACAGAACCCCAAGAAGAACCAACCTTTTCATGCTCAAAGAATGCACCTTTCAAGGCCCTGTCACCTACGTTCTTTCCTCTTTCCAGCCCACAAAATTGTCAAAGTACAACTTGCTCCCCAGACAATGCCCTACCCTTTCGCAAAGAAGGGCAGCTAGACGTTTGTGGTTCCCAAGATCGCTCTCCAAAGGCTCTCAAGAGCTTTGGGAGAGTCTGCAAGTCAGTAACACCAAGTTTGCATAGCTCCACCGTGTGCCCTTCCCTTCCAGGCCCCGCCCCCTTTTTTAAAATTCAGGTGCTCTAGTCTCAGCCACCTTGTGCTTATCCTTGGGATTCATGGGAATCTGTGGCTGTGAATCTGGAAGGGTCTAAGTGTATGTTAAGGGAACAGAAGGAGAGAAGAGAAAGTGGGGTTCCTCAATCCCCGCACTCCTGCCTTCCGGAGCCAGCTCCTTCTGTGCGGTGGGGCCTGTCCTCCTCCCACCAGACACCAGCAGCACCTCCCTCCTCCGGCCGTGACAACCAAAGATGTCTCCAGACATTCTGAATGTTCCTTAGGGGACGCGCGAGCCTGTGGCTGAGAACCGCTGAAGAAAAAGGAACACAGAAATAAATGGTTAGAGAGAGCTGTTGCGTTTATTTTGAACTTGTGCCTGTGCCCCAAAGCTCCCCGCTGGCCCCCCGCCCTTGACCTTGGTCTGCTCCATTGCCCGGCAGCCTCCCAGCTCTCACCTCCTACTGTGAGCACCCCGAACGGCTCCTACACCCCGCCGCCCCCCTCGAGCACCTCCTTCGAAGTGCGGGAAAGAGCGCGGATCCACGACTGATTCATGAATTATATGGTCCAGAGCGAAGGCATCTGCCGTGCAGGCGTGAGCAGACCTGGCTGGGGGCCACGCTGGTCGGAATTTTAGCTTGACGTAGCCCTGAGCGAGCTGGGACTACTGAGTAGGACAGAGGGGTCACTTCCCTTGGTAAACATTTAAAGTTGCACATGGAAGTGGTTGCTTCCTCTCCTTCCACCTGCTGACCAACCGACTCTTTGGTTAACGGCGAACCTCTTTGCCTTTTAGATGGTTAGCTTTATAAGTTGGTGACTTGATTAATGCATGTCGTTGTCAGCCCTCTCCCGCTGGGCTGCACATCCTCTCCTGGCCAGTGATGGGGCAACCAGATCTTTGCCCCATGAACGACCAAAACACAGTAAAAGAGGTGAGGTGGCCTTTTGGGAGATGTGAAAGCTATTCTGTCACCTGGGTAAAGGGTCACAGTGCCGAGCTCATTGGAAGGGGCACATAGCATGATCCTGACTGTGTTTTATAATATGGATATAGATAGACAGATGATAGATAGATAGATAGATAGATAGATAGATAGGTAGATAGATAGATAGAGGATATGGATGCACGCACACTCTGGGAAAGTCTTGATAAGGATGTATCAAAAGATTAACAGTATTTACCTCTAGCAGGAGATTACACGGTTTTAGTTTTCTTTCTTATACTGCCTGCCACAAGTGTTGGAAGAAGGTCACTGCCAGGTGGTCTGGGAGGAGCAAGTGAAGAGAAAGAGAGGGGAGGGGGGGGCGGTCCCTTCTCCACCCAGTTGCTTTGTGATTGGCATCGGGCCCACCTGGGGTAGGAGTAAGGCCAGAACAGTGATTCACTAAAGGTGACACGGATTCCCGTGGTGACGGACCACTGCCCGAAGCTCCTTGTGTGACCTCATGAGGAATCAGATGTGTGGTGGGCCTCCAGCCTTGCCCCCTTTTCCAGGGACCTCACTGGACATCATTGAGAGGCGCCAGCATGGGGTCTGTATCTTCCTACTCTGGTTGAGTCCCTGAAGCTTGCTCCGGGTCCCTTCTCGAGCCCCGGCAGCCTCTTCCTGAGTTCACCAGCCGTACTCGCTCTGCTGTTCTGTGAACAGTGGGATCGATTCGCTTGGAATCTGTGAGGACTTAATCTAGGTGGGGGTGATATTCGACTGTGCGCTAAAAAGCTCATTCACAAGGCAATGATTTCAGTAAATAACAACTTCAAGGCCAACTGCTTATCCTACTCCCGCAAGCCCTTGCTTCGGGCAAGAGCACCCTGGACAGGAGGACGGTGACAGACAGAAGAGGGAAAGCACTGGGCTGGATGCTTGCAGCTGCCTGGACAGACCTCGGGGAGCGAGCCTTCATGTCATTTGGGAAGAGTCAGCGGGTCCCAAAAGCACGGTTCCTGCCTGGGCTTCCGGGGTGCAGGTGTGTGGGGAGGTCCAGCCAAAGCCCACGATCCCATGCCCCGCCTCCTCAGTGCTTGCGCTCGGACCTTAAAGGCAGATGACACGAGAGAGGCCTGGTCTGAGTGTCAGTGGACGGCAGGCCACCTTCAGCGTCTGCGCACCTGACTTTGAATCTGAGTCTAACTGCTTTCTCGCTATTTGACCTTGAGCAAGCAATTCACCCTTTTGTCGCCTCACTGATATCCAATTTTGAGTGTTTACTAAGTCCTAGGGCACTGTGCATGTAACCGTTTTTATCTCTACCCTGCAGATGAGGAAACTGAGGCAGGGAGCGGGAGACGGGGGATACGCATTGGCGGCAGGTGGCACGGATGATTGGAAGACGAGCTGAGTGCTCCTTATCTCATGTGCTCGCTGGGAGGGGCGAGTTACGAGAGAGAAAGCTCTCAGCCTCCGGCACATGATAAGTGCGTGATAAATGGTCGTTATCACTGTTACGAAATTGCCTCTCTGCTCCCTGCCCCCTCCCGCTTCCTGCCAGGCAGAGATGCCCCCAACAGAGCCTCCGTGGAGGGTGGGAGCTCCGAGCCATCCAGCCACGCCGCCAGGAGGCTGCTCGGGAGGCTGGAGCCCACATGACCAGATGGTGTGGAGGGAAGTGCCTTCTCCCAGCAACGCCCTGATTGGATCCCATTTACATCTTAAAATTCAACTTAGGAAACCACAATCCATCAGCCAGGGATGGTGTAAATTGCTCTGCTAAATATATTTCTGGGTACATGGTAAATAAAAATATCATGAATTTAATAAGCCTTGGAATTCACATTTTTCCAATCCCAATGAAGTTTCTGCTCTGCTTTGGACCTGCTCTTCTTTTCGGCAGGGCTGGGGAGGGAAGGCGCTTCTGTTCGTTGTGTGCCAGGCTGGGCCCGACTGGGCGCTTCACATCAGCAGGGCATTTCGTCCTCCCGGAAGCTCGGTGCTTCTGGGTTCATTCCCGCTTCGTCGAGCCCGGGCCAACTCTCAGGGAGTCTCCCTGCTCCATGTAGGGTCAGGGTCACGGCCAGGGGCCAGGACTTGCACCCTGTCCTGGCTGCCTCCTGCTCTGCCCTCCCCCCTCCCATTGCGTTCTCTTTGGTCAATGAAATGAAATGGCTCACTGTGGTCCCAGAGCCTGGGCTTACCCCCTTGGGGGTCTCCTCTGCCTTCACAGCTGTGTCCATGCCCACGTGTTCTCTCACTCCTGCCCCCACATTCCCACGCGTGCCCCCTCACGCGTAGGAGCACCAGCCACGGTAACACACCCATGACGCCAACTTACACAGATGCTGACTGCAGGGGGCAGTGTCTCCGCCCCGAACGGCTGCCACGGTGGACGTGGTCACCGGTGTGATGGCTGATTCTATGTGCCGTCTTGGCTGGGCCTCAGGGCCCTGATATGTCGTCAAACGTTTTTTTTTTTTTTTTCTGGCATCTGTGAGGGTGTTTTTGGTGAGATTCACATTTAAATCAGTGAACCTGGAGGAAAGTGGGTCGCTCCCCGTCCGTGGACGCGCATCATCTGATCAGTTGACGGCCTGAGTAGAACGAACACTGACCTCACCGAACAAGAGGGAATTCTGCCAGCGGACAGCCTTTGGACTCAACTGGCAACTCTCCCCTGAGTCTGCTCCAGTCTTCCGGCCTTACCCATCAGGGGTTGGACTTGCTAAGCCTCCACGATCCTGTGAGCCAACTCCATAAAATAAATCTCCGTGCGTGCGTGTGTGTGTGTGTGTGTGTGTGTGTGTGTGTGTACGTGCACGTGCATGCTGTTGGTTCTGTTTCTCTGGAGAGCCCCAAACTATACAGCCACATTCAAGCACTGTGTCGGGCCTCTGTCAATATTGAGGCCTCTCAGACTCTGGGAAGTGGGATCAACTGTTTGTCATTTTACAGCTGAGGAAAATGGGGGTGCAGAGAGCGTGAGGGACTTGCCTCTGTCCGGAGGGGTCACGAGCGGTTTGAATTTCAGTTCTGATGTGGGTAGGCCTCTATTTCTTCGATCACGTCGTGGGGGAGAACACCTTTCCCGTGGGGCTCTTCTGAAAGTTAGGGTGACGTCGGCAAAGCAGTTGGGAAGTGGGAGCCGTGGGGGGGGCGGAGTCAGAACGAAGCCCAGGCGTGTGGGCTGCGGCAGCCTGCTGCCCCTGTGCTCTCCGACTGAGAGACATGGGGTCCCCGGGTCCCTATACTCATGCCCCAGGGGAGGACCGGCTCCTCCGGCTGCCCCAGGACCGATGCCTGGGCCCCTTTCTCGTTTCCTTGGACGCTCAGATGCTGTGGGAGGGGTGGCGATCTGTCCTGTGCCACTCTGTAATGCTGCCGCTGTGTAACCGTCCACAGAACGTTGGGGGCACGTTACAGGGTTATTTTCCGTACCGAGATGTGTTCCCCAGACAGGCCGGTTCCAGAGAGCTGGGTGCAGGCCTCAGGGGACACGCTCTTCTTTTCAGTGGGAAGGCTGGGCAGCCCTCCCCTTTGCTGGACCCTGAGCTGCTGCGTGGGCCCCCAAACACTGTGAGGCCCACCTGTCCCAGCTGCTCTCCCCAACTTCCCCCTATTACTTAAAAAATTAGGTCGGGTGGCCTGCAGGAAACCAGGTGAGGGCTCAAGGTGGTCATTAGCGTGTGAGTATCCGAGTAGCCTGGCCGCCTACTACTTCACCTTTCTCTTAGGTGAAATCTGTCCCCCCAGGGGGGGAAGTTCTCAGGACGCCCCCTCTTATGTTCAGAGAAGTGTCCCCAGCCCCTGCTCAGACTCGGGAGACGCTGCAGCCGCCGCCAAGGGTGTGGCTACAGAATCGGCCTGGGAGGATCTGAATCCAGCACTTCCTGTGACCCCGGACGGGCGGTGTCCCCTCCCCGTGCCTCAGTTTCCTCAGCTCTAAAATGCAGATGTCAAAGTAACGCATCACAGGTTGTGAGGATTAAGTGAGTTAACACACGAGCCTGGAAAACAGGTGCCACGTCACAAATGTTCACCCATGCTTTGATTAGCACACACCTGCCCCAAATCAGAAGACGGGGAAGCTGGCCCCGCCCCAGTGCGGAGTGTGAGGGCAGGTCAGTCTCTCCCTCCCCAGGGGCTCAGTGGGGCGACTTTCCCTACGTCAAGGCAGCTCCCCCGTTTGGCTGTTAGTGCAGCCGACAGGTTTTCTGGCTGCTTCTTGCTCCTGAGCAGGATGGGGACAGGGTGGGCTAGACAAGATAAGTCCTGGGACATCGTCTGCTCCCTCACTGCCGGGGTAAGGTCGTGTGCCCTTTGTGGAGTGGACCCTGAGGAAGGACGCTGAGCTTCAGCCATTTTGCAGGTACCCCCCAAGTATTCCCGGCTGGGTGAGGGGGGAAGAGATGGGGGAGGGCAAAGGAGAAACGAGGGAGGGGAAGAGGCAGGAGCTGAGCCTCCCAGATGAAAGGGTGGTGCTGTGGGCAGGGTCCCTGTGCCTCCTACCAATAGTGTGGCAGGGATGATGGCCCGTCAGACTTAGAGAGGCCACCGGCAAAGAGGTGGCCTGGGCAGGAAGGTAGGGTGAAGAGCAAGGAGCCGCTCTTGGGTCCGGCCACAGCCCGCTGAAACGGTGACTGGGAGAGAGCAACAGAGCTCTGAATGTCACCGAGACTGAAGGTTTAAAACGAGCCGGACTAAATGCTGAGATGAGACAGCTCTAATAACTGGGTATGGCTGGAAATGTATGTAATTTGGCCAATGTCTTAAGGGAGCAGGCAAGCGCGGTCGACAGATGTAGTTAGGGGAGTTATAGGGACACATAAGCCATTTCGTATGTGTTCCTAACAAGTCGAGACTCCTCAATAATGGGTTAAGTGTATTTATTTGTTTAATATCTGGCTCCCTATGTGAGCTGAGCTGATGTGCTTCCCACTGGCAGTGAGATCCCAGGTCGGGCACATCGCAGGCCTTTGATGAAGGCTGCTCGTCAGCACAATGAAGGGGACTTGATTTCCTGACCTGGAAGCGTGGGGGAGAGCAGTTCAGAGGAGGGGTCTCCTCTTCTGCCTCCAGTTTTGTGGCTACACTTGCCCCGTCTTCCGCTGTGGGGGGGTCCAGGTCGAGGTGACGAGGTGGGGGAAGGAGCCTGGCCTCAGCTTCTGACACGCGAGCCTCTGCTAAGGGCGTTCTTGAAACAGGAGAAGTGCGTTGTGCTGACAAAGTCAGAGTTGCCTGGGAGAAAGCGTCAGTGGGTGGGGGGTGGGGGAGAGCCGGCAACCCCGAGGAAGGCACCGCCCGCCCCGCAGACCCGGGCCCTCCGAGGAGCTGCTCTGGGTAGAATGTGGGTGGGGGCAGAGCACAGGCTCCTTCCTTCACCTCCACCTCTCTCCTTCCCTTCTCCATTTTCTTCGTTTTCCTGGAAACCGGGGGCTGCAGAGAAAAGGGCGTCATGAGCACAGAGACCCATGGCCAGCCCGCAGCACGGGGGGGGGGGCGGGGGTTCCTTGCTCAGCTTCCCAGACTCATAGGACCTTCCTCCCTTATGAACAGTTCGCAAGGCTGCCAGCCCCGAGGACTTCCCTTCTTGGAAGTCGAATTCCATTCTGGCTTTCATGCAGGCACGCACGAGCCCTCAAGCCTTTGGTCCTTGGGAGCTGCTGCAGCCTCCAGGGGTCTTTGTCCGGTTCCTTCAGCTGGAGGAAAACACACCCCCACTCTGGTAACGCCCGGTGGGCGGGGCAGGACTGGGGGCCCACGTGGCCGGGGCCCACGTGGCCGGGACCCACGTGGCGGGCCCACGTGGCCCAGGTCCCATCCCCGCAGCCCTTGAGATTCCATCATGGTGACACTGGAGAGCGTCGTCGCCGTTTTCTGCTCCGCACTAACCCGCGCCCAGGATGACCTGCCCAGTGCCATCCGCCCCGCTGCGGAGCGGATGCTGGTCCTTCGCACTCCGGGCGGCTTTTCCCTCCCGAAGGGGCTCCGCGCTCCGAGAGGCTGGAGCTGCCGAGGCCGGGACTGAGGCATGTGATCCGGCAAGAGGTATTTTTAGCTTTCTCATTAACCAAGTGCTTTCAAATTAGCCTTCTATTAACCTCAAGGAAAATGAAAGTGGTTTTTTTTTTTTTTCCCTTCCCAGAGTAAGTCTCTCATGCAGAATATCAAGGTTTCCATGATTAGCGTTTCGTGCGCCTCGAAGCTCTAATGAAGTTGAGTCTCCAATATCTGACTTGACGGAATGAATCGCTGGTCTGCGGTGCGGTCTCTGCAAAGGCGAGAGAGACGCTGCGGAGAAGGGGAGGTGGCTCTTCCTTCCAATCGCAAGTTTCTGTCTCCGCGAGCGGCCTCCCACCCGCTTCCTCCGTGAGGGGCCACGTGCCCAGCGCTCCTTCTGGTCCCAACCTGGGAAGGCATCGCCCATTCTGCATTGGTGGGCCAGGCTGACACGTAGCCCTGTTCCTCTGTGAAGCCCTGTCTGGGCCTTGAGCCTTGCAACCAGGGTCACAGAGGTGTTGACCCTTAAAGTGGGCTCCGCATCCGGGGTTCGGGCTGGAGAGGGGAATACGGAGCTGAGAGATTTCCCAGCATGACAGGTGCAGTCCCGTGGGGCTAATCCAGTTTCCACTCCCTGGAAGGGGGGGAGGGGTGTCTCGGGAATGGTGAAGATGGGCCTGCCGGAGGGGCCTGCGGTCCAGCCACTGGGAGGAGACTGGCGGGAGGAGGTGTCCAACAGACAGGTGGGAGCTGCCCATTGCTCACGCTCCCTGGGTCACTGAAGGAAATGATGGGGTCGCTTCCTAAGGACTCAGGTCAAGGTCTGGACGGTTTGTCGGTGGCCTCCCCACACCTGCCGGCCTCTCCTTCCCCTGAGCTCTCACCACTGATTGCTTCTCCACCGCCCCATCTTGGGCTCTACCCTCTCTCCCTTCATTCATGGGTCTGAGCTTTTCAAAGTCATCACATCCCAGAAGGGCTCTAGGCTTCTCAACCAGGGGCCCTTAGGGAGACAATTTGCTTCTCATGGGTGTTTTGCCCCACATATGAGCAGCTGCTCAGCCAATGGGACCAGGAGCAGCTGTGATGAAGAACTTTCTGTTTTGCATGTGGGGTGCTGCTCGGTCGTAAAAACGCCATGTCACGAGGAGCAGGGTCCTCCGTGGGGACTCCTGCTCAACCTCGCTCACCATCCAGGCGGCCAGTCTGTCCTCCCCGTGGCTCACCCTTCTCCCCTGCATGTGACCGCAGGCCTGGAGGCCTAAGAAAATAGAAAGGCCCATGATTTAAATGACCAGGGTCACATGTACATGGATACCCCCCTCCCCCACCACTTTGAAACTGAAACGTCAAAAAGCAAACTCACACAGTCAGACTTCTTCTTCCCTACCTGGTTAATGGTGTCCCCATCAGCCCTGCCACCAAGCCAGAAATGTGGGAGTCATCGTAGACTCCTGCATGTGCTGGAGTTTTGTCAACACCCCTCTGGCGTCCTTCCTACCTCCATCTCCATCCCTATTTTTCTTCGGTCACTCAGGGTCTCAGAGCATGGCGGGAGTCCCGGCTGGTCTCCCTGCTGCAAATCTTCCCCTAAGTCCATTTCCCTTTTTGTATTCAGAGTGCTTATTCTAGAATGTGCTTCTGATTAGGCTGCTCTCTTGCTAACACCTTACGATGGCTCCTGGCTACCTCTGGCTAAAGCCCCGCATTCCTGGATGGCTGGTCCTTTTCCCAGGAGTGGTACCTGCCTCCCGATTCGGCTTTATCCCCAGTCGCCCTGCCCTACACATCCGCATTCAGCCAGGTCCGACCCGCTGCACTTCCCAAACATCCCTGCCCGTTTCACACCTGTGATGTCGCCTCCGACTGACTGGAATGCTCTTTTCTCCTTGTCCATCCAGCGAACTCCTAATCATCCCACAAGACCCCATCAAATATGTCCTCTTCCGGGAAGATTTGCAGCTGAGAAGTCCCTGCCTGCTACTGCCTGGTTCCTCCCAGATCTCCCTGTTGGTCTACACTAAGGCTCCACAGGAAAATGTGAGCTCAGGAAGAATGTCCCTGAGACTTGTCGATACTGGGCTGCAGGAGTAACATTTTTTAGTTTCGGTCAAGAGCCTGTCGCTCCCCCTGCCCGGGCTCTGTAGACATAGCCAAACCGCCTACAGTCAGGTTAGTGTCTTCATTTGAGCCTCTTTATTCTCAGTCCCCTTCCCTCCTGCCTTCTTTCTCTTTGCTGCTCCTTCTCAGCGGAACGAAGCCCTATGTCGGGGCTGGTCTTGGAGTCTCATTGCCTTTCTAACCAGAGCCTCGTGTGGTTTTTCCTCCTCTGCTTCTCCTCCTCCGCTTTCCCCTTCCTGATCACCTTCCTCCAGTGACATTTCCTTCTCTTCTCACGTCTGCAGACCCCTGTGCCTGGAGGAAGGAGCCTCATCCTGTTATTCCAGAACTGCTCTGAGTCCCACTAATCACCGGTAGTTGCTTCTCCCAGCCCTGGTCCCTCCAGCACTCATTAACTCTTCCAACGGAGCCACGGAGCCGAGCCCGGGTGGGGAAGGCAGGGGGCTGGCACTTCAGCAATTCAGGCCAGAGGCTTGGAGGGGAGGAGGCTGGGCCTGCTGGGCCTGGAGAGGTGGGCAGATTTTCTAATTTGCTAGTCGGGCCCCAGTCCCTCCCACTCCCTGGCCCCAACAGGTCCACACCATTAATCCACTTGGGCAGACAGCAGCACAGGTGAGGCTTAAAGGCAGGTAGGGGGTAATTAGTTACATTTCAAAAGAATTCTTATGTTTCAAAAGGCTCTGAGGCAGGGAGCCTATAATTAGTCTGCTCCCCTGGAATAGTCACACCAGAGAGGGACAGCCAGGCCACGCTGCATTCCCGTGTGTGCCTGCCACACTTCCAGCCTACTTGCCTTCCTGTGAGGTAAAGACTACCTTCCTTCCTTCCTTCTCCCTTCCTTCCAGTTTTAATTAATCTCTTTGTTACTGTGCCTTCTCTTTGAGGTAGGTGAGGATACAGGTTTACTTCCCTCACCTCACAGATGTAGAAAACGAAGGTTATAATTGCACGACCAGCTCACAGAGAAACAGGACCCAAAGGGAAGCAGATACTTCTGATTCCATTCAATAGCTGTAACCCCTCCTTCCCGTGAGAGAATCCCTGTTATATTTGGGGGAGGTAATGAAACCAGTTAAAAAAACCCCTGGTTTTCTGGCTTTCCAAGAAGTTAGGCATGGCTATGAAGCCAAATTCTGTTCATGAGGTATGAGTGGCTATGTTCAGGGGACTTCCAGGCAGGTGGCTCAAATGAGCTGACTCAGCTTGGAGGGTATGGTGCCCTTGGATGCCCTTCCATGCCATCTGCCTCTCTCCTGCCCGGAAGGTGATGGCTGGAGCCCCAGCAGCCATTCTGGATCAAGTGGGAGACTTGAAGTTGTAGCTCTGCACTAGGCTGGCAGAAAGCAGAAAACAGAGAGCATCTGAGTTCTGATAACCATGGAGGGCCTTACCAGCCCTGGATCACTTACCTCTGTATTTCTCCTACGCCTGGGAAGAAGGAAGCTGCCCCCTTGGATTCTGTGTTACGTGCAGCTGAGCCTAATCCTAGCTGATAAATGAAGGTTCATGACCCTTATCTTCAGGACTGCACCCCCCGCCCGGAGGCAGATGGAATAGAATGAGTCCGCCCGCTGTCTGTATTTATGTTCCGATGGTGACTATCCCCAAATCTGATGTCTTTCACCCTCTCCCTTACATTTTCTTTATGGGTCCATGGGTGTGAACAACCTGGGTAGCATCGAGGGAGGACTCTTAAAAAAGAGGGGTCCAGGTCTCTTCTGGGGCCCATCGCTCAGCCGGAAGCACTGAGATACCAACCCCATGCTGGGGTGCGTGCTGATGCCATCCGGGGATGAAGACCACCCCGTTTTGTGCCCACTCAGGCTCCGCCCATCTCCTCCTCCGTTCCCACGCTTTTCCAGGTTTTGCTCTTCACCAGCAGATGAACAGCTGGGAGTGGGTCAGCTGGCTCCCCGGGGGTCTGTGGCCTCTGCACGGAATGGGCTCAGGCTGCGGGTGCGTTTTAGCCCGTGCAGACTCCGCTTCTCATTCTCACGCTCCTCCCCACAGTGCGACTTTGGGTCTCTTCTTCCCGTTTCTGAACCTCTATTTGCCCTCCATGAATGAAATAAATTGGAGGGGTCTCTCAGATGGAATGAGGTCAGGTAGAGAAAGCTTCCAACGCCTAATAGCCTTCAGCTGGGGTTCGACCTGCTCGGCTGCCCTGTCAGTCTGGCAGCTGCAAGGGAGGCAAGGGGGTGGCGATCTCTCCACTCGAAAGGCTTCTTCCTGATCCACTGCCAGGTGACCTCTCTCTTGGGAGCCCAAGCGGAGAGGAGGAGGGTGACGGGCCAGCTGGCTCTCTTGCTCACCTCCCATCCCGAAGGCTTCCGGGGCAGGGAAGCCGTGGAAGTGTTGGTTTTAACACTCACGATGTCTTCCTGAGCTCTTTCGCTGGCAAATGGTGTTAATGGGTATCCGTAGGGCCCGGAAAGCGGGCTTCGAAAGGCCACGTCCGTTAGAAAAAGCCGCATTAGCGGAGATGGTCACCTCGGCTGTGGCTCCGAGCAGCACTCGGGTCAGGCTGCGCGCTTCCTGATTTCCTGGCCTTCCCGGACGGGCTCCTGAATGTGTTTCAGCGTCGATATCTGTGGGCTGGACTTGCCCCCCGGGCCCCTGCGATGCAGCGCGTGGTTTTTAATCTATTCGTTCTTCAGCTATCCAGGCGCGCCCTCTCGCCTGCCGCCAGCACCCTTCAGCCTGCGGTTACTCCTGCCAGCAGGATGGGCACCTTCTGTCCGCCCCCCCCCCACTCTGAGAGCAGCAAAGCATAGGCTGGGAAACCGTCCCTGGGCCCCCATTTTGGGACATTAGCGCAAGCAGTGGACCGAGTCCCCGGGTCCCTGAAGGCCTCCCAGTGGCCTGTTTAGTAGAAAATGTCTGATCTTAGTTCAAAGATCCAGGTGTATCTGGCCTTGGCACAAGTCCAGCTCGAGGCCTGGCTGGAGGGCCCAGCAAGGGCATCACACCTGCTTACCAAATACCTCAGGGCTCTAATCAGATCAAATCCCTTACAATCACTAGATGTCATGGCTCTAAGTATCCTCTGAGCTTCCATCTAGAACTTTCCACCCAAGTACAGGACCCTGATGGGAGGAATAACAGATCACATGTCCTGGGAGAAGCACAGTCCGATGTCCAGCCCGGTTCTCAGACACAGGTTTCGGTCTGAAGGGCAGGATCCCTTTAGAGTAGCGGAGAGCACGTCTCACCTTGCTAACCCTCTCTACCTCTTCGCTGGGAGCACGGGGGTGGGAGCTCCAGATGGACCCAGGAACCACCGGTTGTCCCAGGAACCCCTGTAGGGCACGAGGACGTGACCGCAGAAGCTCGTGTTTCTCTGCGACCCCTGTAACAGCATGGGAGGCAGGTCGGAGGGGCGTGCCTGGTGTCTGAGATCCACAGGGCAGAATTCCAGAGCAGGTAGGGCACCTAGGCGTTAAGGCAGGGTGGCTGGAGCTGGAACAAATGAGCCTTAGGAGAGGACACCCCATAGGGGCTGGAGCCGGAGGCAGTCACGGGGGGGGGTGGCCTTCCCTGTGCAGCTGGGAGAGCTGGATGAGGATGGAGCGCCCATAATTCCATCTGTGTGGCATGAAGCCAGGAAGTTACTGGATTAACTCTCCCTGCTCCCCTTCCCTTCCCTTCTTTTTCCTTGCTTCCCCTTCCTATCTCGACCAATGTTGTGACCCTATTTTCACACCTACATGGGTGTGACATGGGGAATAAATACATGAGCAAGCTTTCAAACAGCTGATGGGAAACTAAGTGGAACATAGGAGCTCGAGGAGCAGAGAGGGTTTGTGGTTGTGGCTGCGCTGATTGAGGCGGACCCAGGAGCCGCTCCAAAGGCTCCGAGGAAGGGAAAGGTGTGGTGGCCATCACTGGTGGGACGCACTCCCCAACCCCCAGATGTAGGCATGGCCATGTCCACTTCATGAGCCATTGTGAGCCGCTTCCCGCCCCTGGCTGAGACGAGGTCTCCCATCACCTATGTCTCTGAGTCGTGAGAATGAGCAGAGCATCCAGCTAGACCCGAGCTGGACCTGTCGCACCAACCAGATAATAATGGCTTTCACGCAGCTTTTGAGATTTGGGTATCATCTATTTCCACAGCATGGGGAGCACAGAAGGGCAGGACTCCAACACTACTGTGACATTCATCAGTAGTGTCACCATCCGGATGGGTGTGCAATGCTGCCATTGAGGATTTTGGTTGCCAACCTTGGGCGTGAATGCTGGGGATGATGGTCACATTGGGCATGAATGCAATCACCTCCAAGCAGAGACACAAAATCGCCACCCAGAAGTGGATCACCGGCTTACCCTCATATCCAGCTTCATGCTCAGCTAAAAGAGAAAAGAGCGTAATTAGTCTTTCTTGAGTTCTTGCAATACAATGACAAAAAGAATTCTGAAAAATAAATCTCTGGGACTGGAGAGGCAAAAAAACCCAAGCTGCATTGTTTGTCTCCTTCAATGCACGACAACTAATAATAACAACAAAGAATACGAATGACTTAGACATTCTTTGTGGTCCTTTAATACCATTGAAATATACGCCTGTGAAAATGATGGGGAGGCTGCGGGTACCCACGCATGCGGGAGCTCGCCTGCACACCTATTGTGTACGCTCAGGAGTCCTGTGGTGCCTCGGCAATGGCAAAGACAATACACAAAGCCCCTCAAAACCAGCTCGATGAAACTTGCAGGGGGAGTAGAGAATGAGAGCTCACTATCTAGGTGCCCAGACCATAGCTGTTGTCTCTTTCAGTGTGGAAATGTGATACTAATCGATAGCGGAGCCTCGACTTGAAACGTCTCCATTTGCAAGTCCCTGGATTAAGGTTGGAGTAGACGCTCGTCAGAAACATACTTAGGATTCTGGAGTTCGAAGGCCCCCTCTCTGGGTGCCTGAGCCCGCCATGGATCGAGAGGTGGAGTTGGGGTATGGAAACATTTGTTCTTAGGGTTGTTTCATAGACTTAACAGTAATGGCAGGGAGTGTGGCAAGATTCACGAACAGATAGAGGGCTGAAGAGATCCGAATGTTCGAGAGAGAAGAAAATTCAGAATACCAAAAAATCAGACAGATAGGGATGGAAACAGCGATATAGAGTGTTTAAAAAAAAAAATTAAGGGGGTGATAAAGCAGAACACACTGATGGTGGCTGCAAAGCATCAGGGGCACGAAGAGCAAGGAGGAGGTGGCTGGAGGCAGGTCAGTCAGCCCATCAGGAGCTGGTTAGGAAGGAGAGGAACCCTCCCCTGGAACCACGAGGTGAGATTGGAAAGGAGGCGACTTCCGCCTTCCGTGCAAGGACCATAATGAGGTGTGTTCGCTGAGGTGGGGGCGGTGGCTGGTGGAGACAGTGAGCTCACTAGGCAGCCGTAGGACACGCACAGTAGGCACCTGAGAAATGCTTGTAGGCATTTATGGATGCATTGCGGTAGACACAACAGTGCCAGCCTTGCACTAGTAGCTCGAAGTGACAGCAGCTATCCCAGAGAATCAGGACTGTAATAAAATCAACCTTGCAAACCAAAGGGCATTGTAAGAGTCAGGGCTCTACATTTAGGGGCTTATGCTGTGATGGAGCAAACACACCCAACCAGAGAGACAACCCCGGTGGTTAAGGAGCCGAATGTTAAAAGCAGCAGAAAAGGAAGCATGCGAGGAAGAGAGGCTGCTTACAAAAAGGATGCTCGGGGCTGCAAACTCCCCAGGAAATACCTCTCTATGCAAATACGAAATAAAGGCCAATCCTGATAAATAATGAGCCCTGGGCTCGCTGGCAAACAGGTCAATTTTTGTCCTCTGTGTAATGCTCTTGGACCAGCAAGGTCCACTGGAGGGGGATCTTTGTGCAACCTTGATATGCCTCGCACGCATAGCTAACGTTTATTGATTGAGCTCTTAATATGCCCTGTTCTGGACTGAAGGATCGTATCCCTTCCAAACCTCATTTGTTGAAACTTGAGCCCCCAGCGTGATGGTATTTGGTGGTGGGGGTCTTTGGAAGGTCATTAAGTTTAGATGAGATCGTGGGGGTGGGGCCCTCGTGATGGATTAGTATCTTACAAAAAGAAAAAGAGTCCAGGCTTCCTCTCTGCTCAACACGTGAGGACACGGACAGGGGCTGCCATCTGTAAGCCAGGAAGAGGGCTCCCCCAGCGCCCGTGCTGGTACCCGGGGCTCAGACTTCCAGCCTCCAGAACTGGGTGAAATAAATGTCTGCTGTTTAAGCCACCCGGTGGTGGCTTAGTCACGGAGAGGCCGTGAGCTAACCTGTGTGGTTCCGGGAACTAAATGCAGGCAGGCTGGCCCCGTTCTCTTCGCCCTTTCCCTTGACTGCCTCTTTACGTGGGTGCGCGCGTGCGCGGTGGCTCCACCCAGCAGGTGAGACGGCCGCTGCGCCTCTCAGCCTGTTGATGTCACGTCCCGGTTCTGGAAGGCGTGAGGCAGGAGCGTGTGAGCTACGAGGACAGATATGCTGGGTTTGGATCTCAGCTCTGCTTCTCCAGATCCTGCAGCCTCAGTTTCCTCTCTGTGTCATGCGTGTGGGGTGCGCTAGAGAAACGTAGACGAAGAACGCTCTGCGTTGTGGGACACGCGGTGGGTCTTCTACGAAAAGCATTCACGCAACCGACGCTGCCTCCCATCCTGAGCGAGGTTACCTGGTAGATCCAAGCCATTCCTGCAGCCTGAGCGCCTGCTTCCTCTTGCCGCAGTTTCCAATCTTTATAGCATCCTTCAAACTGATACTTGGTTACGCCTCTTATTAATTCCGGGGGTAGATTTCTCTGTGTTCATTTGGTACAGCCCAGCGGTTGACCTCAAATGGACGCCATGGTCTTGACTCTTGAGTCACGGACAGAATCACCTGGTGTCTGGTTTCCAGGCAGAGGAGGCCCCATGAGCAATGCTTGGAGGAAAAGGAGCACCGTGTAAGCAGGGTAAGGTCCAGGCAGTTTGGTTTTGCCGGGGCCTAACTGCACAGTGGAGAGGGACGCAGAGCCAGATCAAGGAGGCCCTGTGGTCCACGTAGAGGAACTTGAGCCTGATGCTGCAGGAGATGAAATACTTTGAGGCTGCTGTCTAGGTAGGTGGCCTGGTCACGTTAGGGAGCTCACGCCAGTAACTGTGGGGCATGACTGGAGAGGCCAGAAGGCTGTTTGGAAGCTGCCACCGTGGTCTGGAGTGTAGCTTGAGAGGGGCCTACAAGATACGGCCCCCTCCTGCCTCCTGGGCTCATCTCCTACCTCTCTGCCCCCGACTCGCTTCCCGCTTGTCATTCCTTAGACTCCCCGAGGATGCTCCTGCTTCCAGATGTTTGTCCTTATTTCCACATCTACCAGACCCTCTTCCCTCAGGTGTCTGCACGGCCTGCCGGTCTCTGCGCAAATCTCATCTCATCGCAAGGGGCTTCTCCAAGCACTCTGCAGCAAATACAACCCTGACCCATCATCCTCCCTCCTCTGACGCTGCTTTATTATTTTCTTCCTTACTATTTATTGCTGCATGATGTTCCGTTTATCCATTCGTTGATCACCTGCTGCACCCCATGGGAATGTGAGCCTCGGAGGCTGGGCCAGTGTCTCCTTTGTTCTCTGCTGTCCTCCCAGAGCTAGACACTCACAAACGCATTGCATGAATGAGTGAACCAGGGAGGTGGCCCGACCTGCCCTTCAGTGAGCGGGAAGGCATTCTGGGGCACGGTTCAGTCCTGCTGGCCTACGTGCACTGGCAAACAGTTGATTTTGGGTTCTAAGCACCGAACGCCAGTCTCCTTCCTAAGCGGGGAGCGGGAGCTCACCTTTAGAAATAAGTCCCCGGGGAGTCTTATGGCAGTGACACGGTTTGTAGAGCTGACCCCCCCCCGCCCCCCCAGATAGCTATGGAGCAACTTGACTCTTGCCAAGACAGATCCAGGGCTCTTAGTCGGTTTGCGCGCATTGTTCCTCCCTGTGATGACAATGTGCTTGAGTGGTGAGTAATTGGAGCCTCAGGGCCACCTTGCGCCTTGTGGATCAGCGTGGCTCTGACACTCCAGGTGAAGTGCCGGTTTAGGAAACAAAACATCCCCAGGTGCTCGCAGGAAGCAAGGTGTCAATTAGCGCTTGACATCCCTCTAGCAGAAGCTCGCTGGTGGATCCGCCACCTTGGAGGGCTTCCCCCAGTAGGCCTGAGGTGCTTGGAAATGGTTGCCTTTCATGAAAGATATACTTGAAGGAAAGGAAAGCCCCCAGAAAAGCTGGAAGTTTCCGTCCAGTTTTTAGGAGCCATGCAGATGGGTTTGCCTGAGTTTCACCGTAAGAAGGATGAATACCGGCAGCCTTGACACTGTGGCCTAAGAAGGTGACATTGGAAGTTCTGCCATCATAGTTTTCCTCTCTCGTTTAGATGCCGGATGGTTCAAAGGGACTTAGTCCTCAGACGCTCCCATCAATTGGAAGATTCACTCAAATGTCCCACACGGGAAGTGTAGGAAATAGAATTCCCATGAAACGTCAGGGAATCGCAGGCACCCTCGGAAATGCCATGTCAGGGCCTCCGCAGGTGAGTTCCAAGCATTTAGAGAAGACTCACTCGTGATTAGCTCGGGGTGAATTTGGGGAAACCCTGTGCGGTGAGATATTTCCCTCCAGGGATTCCAAGCGGCTGATGGTACAGAGCCCAGTGCACGAGAAACAGGAGACAGGAGCGGGGTGACAGATAGTGTTCTCAGGTCTTCTGTTGACGGCGTTATGGCAGGCACTTTTCACGCTTTAACGTTCGTAACACCTCTACAAGATAGATAGTCTTATTCCCGAGAAAACTGTGGCTCAGAGGGGTTAACACAATTTCCCAAGGCCGCACAGCTGAAAAACGGCGGGATTGGACTCAGGCCATGCTTTCCCTCTGTACAGTGTGACTTCCCGCACCCACACGTATGTCGACTGTCAGATTCTCACTGGACCGCGAGGCTTCTGTATGAGCATAACCTATAGGTATGCGTAGGTGGTCAACTGAGAACTTTTTTTAGTGGGTGATGATAATGATGTTGATTAGATGTTCAAGTTCCATCAGTTCTTTCTCTGGGGGGGGGAATAACATTTGATTTTAGTTTTCATGAGGATTGAAGGAAAGGTTGGGTCCAGATGGGATTGTGCTGGTTTCCTATTGGATAGTCTTGGATAGTTCTCCCTGGGGACATGGAAACCCCGAACCCGGAGGTACTGATCACTTTGGACTCTGATGGCTAATAGTATGAGGCTAGCCTTTTAGTTTCCCCTGTGCAACACAAACGGGGTGAACATCATCCTGGGGGAAAAGCATGGCGAGAGCGTCTGGCTTCTGGTAAAGGTGTAGTAACTCGGTCAGAGTAACCACTCCATGGACAACATGAAACCTGGAGAAAACGTAAGGTAGCACCAAAGAGCAATCAAAAATAGGCAGAAACCAGAGAGGAACCTACCTTCGAAAGACTAACTACATGGGTGATATTTGTGAGGCTTTGTGTTGGGTGGGGGCCGTAGCTGGTATATAAATTAAGAATATGCAAATTCTTACCTGCTGGATGAGAAGGCACAAGCCACCCACCCACCCACTCAGTAGCTTCTTCGACTCCCACTTTGGGGCAGTTTCAGCACATCCACACAAAGGAAGTAAAGTCACAAGATTTATTACTTACAGATCCCGGAATGGAGGGGAGGCGGGAGGAGCATGCGATCATCCAGGGGGAGGGCAGTCCTCCGTCCAAGGTCACCATCAATCGGAGGGTAGCAAGCGCTTTTTACTTATAAGGTGGTTGAGGTGAAGGCCACCAACTTCTCAAGGGCTCAACTCTAAGTGGTTCTTTACCTTATTTTTATTTTTATTTTTCTTACGCCTACAGAACCTGGTCTTCCTAGGTGGTCTCCCACCCAAGTACTAACCAGGCCCGACCCTGCTTAGCTTCTGAGATCAGACGGGATGGGCGTTCAGGGTGGCATGGCCGTAGACCTGAAGGGTTATTTTAAAAGCTGCCTGGGAAAAGCAAAGTGGAAACCTGTGGTGGGAATCCTAAGCTCAGGTTCCTTCCTACATGTCGGACTCTGGGTGTGAGCAGGGTTGTCACACTGAACAAGGTCCGGGCAGCACCTCAAATAGTGGTTTTCTCATCACAGGCTTTTTACCTGCAACTCTTAAAACTGTGCATAAAAGTGAAGTGGGCAGATGGCCCTGGGTGTCAGAGGACAGAGTTCAGGGCTGGAAGAAAGCCAGACTGTTTAGGGAGGAATTCTTGAAGGAAGGGCACTGCAGAGAAGGCGAACCCCAAAATCTATATACAAGATCCACCCAAATTCTCGGCACGTCTAAGGTATGTATATTCGGATTTTGGTTGCTGCTGTTCGAAGGGGAGATGAACTTTGGAGATGGAGTCCAGTCAACTGAATTACTAGCTAGAATAAATTAACAGGGAACAAAATAGACTCAAGACCCTCCACATGTATCACTCAAATATTTCAGTAATCCAATCAAAAATCACTGGACAGGTGAAGAAAGAGAAAATATTACTCATACTCAAGAAAAAAAGGTATCCATAAAAACTGACCCCAAGATGTACAATTAGTACAAAGGAATTTAAATACCTGTTAGAAATATGTTCAAAGATTTAAAGGAAAACATATACATTATGAAACATAGGCAATCTCAGTAAAGAAAGATAAACTATAAAAAAGAGTCAAGTGGAAATTCTGCACAACGTCATCCAATAGAACTTTTTCAGGGATGATAACATTTTGTATCTTCACTGTAGCCACTAGCCAACTTGGCTATTGAGCAGTAGAAATGTGTCTACTGTGATGAAGGAATTGAATTTTAATTTTATTTCATTTTAATTAATTTGAATTTAAATAGACAAATGGTGACTACTGTATTAGGCTGTGCATCCCAAAATGTGCATACCAAAATGAAAGAAGTCCTTGAATCATTTAGCAGCACATTGGAGCTGCAAGAAGAGTCAGTGAATTCGAAGATAGATCAATAGAAATTATTCAACGAGAAGAGTAGAGAGAACGAAAATGGAAGAAAAACAAACACGAAGTGGTAAACCCGTGGAACAATATCAAGTTAAAATACGTGTAATTGGAATACCAGGAGCGGAGACAGACATGAGTCAGAAACATATTTGTAGAAAAAATGGTTGAAAACTCCCCCAGTTTAGTAAAGACATTGACTTACAGATCCAACAAGCTCATTGAACCCCAGCAGGACATGTACGAAGAGAACCATACCTAGGCACATCGTAAGCAAATAGCTGAAATCCGAAGGAAAAGAAAATCTTAAACACAGAGAAAACCACACATTCTGTAAGAGGAACGTCTCATAAGGTCGAAAGGGTCCAAGCATGAGGAAGACAATAATTTAAAGTGTGCATGACTGTGGCAACGGGCTCCAGATCACACAACAAAGCTGACAGAACTAAGGGGGACTAGACAAATCCACAATCGCAGTTGCAGATCTTCATACCCTTGCCTCGCTGTATGGTAAAACAATGAATTCAAAATAAATCAGTAAGAAAATAAAATACTGGGAAGTACCAAGTACCTCGACCTAATGATATTTCTAGAACTCTCCGCCCAACAACTGCAGACTGTCCATTTTGTCCGAGTGTATGTAGAACAATTGAAAGACATATGGTAGGCCATTAAGGCGACGTTCAATAATTTTAAAAGATTAAACTCTTCCAGAATATAGTTTCAGGCACAATGGAATTAAATTAGACATCGAGAACGATAAAGAGCCAGCAGATTTGGAAATTAGACAACACTCCTAAATAACCCATGGGTTGGGGAAGACTAACAAAGGAAATTAGGAAACGTTTTAAGCTGAAAGAAAATGAAAGGATAACATATCAAAATTTTGGGAAAAGCAGCTAAATCAGTGCTTACAAAAATTTTATAGCTTTAGGTGGTTGTATTATAAAGAAAGAAAAGCTTAAAATAAATGTTCTAAGTTTCTACGTTAAGAAGCTAAAAGAAGGCAAGCAAGGATAAGGGAGGCGATAATAGGAGCAGAAACCACAGAAATAGAAAATAGACAAATAATAAAGTCAAAAGTCGGTCCTTTAAAAAGATGAATGAAAATGGTACACCTCTAGCAAAACTGATCAAGAAAAAAGAGCAAATAACATAAATTACCAATATTTGGAATGAAAAAAGAGCTATTACTCTAGGGATAATAAGGGCTATCGGAAGCAACTTTATTCTAAAATATTTGACAAATTAGATGAAATGCACTAACTCCTTGAGAAACATAACTGAATAAAAACTGACACAAGGTGAAAGAGGACATTTGAATTTCCAAGCAATTGAATTTTTTTCAAAAACCAAACCTGCACACAAAGGCATTCCAGATCCGGTGGTTTCACTGGCTAATTCCATCAAACACCAGTACCAATTTTACTTATCGCTATTTTTTTATAAAGAGAGGAAGTCGATAAATTTCTTCTTCCTAATAGAGGAAGTGGAAAAAATGTTCCAACTGTTTCATGAGGCCAAAATCACCCTGAATCCAAAAACTTGACAGAGGTAATACAAGAAAAGAAAAAAACATAGACCAATATTCTTTATAAAAATAGATGCAAAAATCCTTAACAAAATATCAGCCAATTGAATCCAGCGTAAATAAAAAGACTAATCCATCAGAACCAAGCCTAGTTTATCCCAGGAATGCAAGACTGGTTTAACATTAAAAAATAATGTAATTCACCATATAAACAGAATAAAGGACATATAAAGCCTTGGAAAAAGTGTAATGCCATTCAAAAATTTAAATTTATATTGAAAGTAGCTCTATACATAAAACTATAACATATTGCTGAGAGAAAGGACAGATTCTGTAATTGTAATAATAAATGTCTGTGACATCTTTTTGTAATTTCTTTAGCAAAAATAAAAAATTCTGCAGTGAGTAACAGGAGTGCTATACCACGTTTAAGGGTTAGACGAGTCCATGTTGTTAAGATGTTAATTCTCCCCAAATAAAAGTAGAGTTTTAATTCAATCCCAATCCCCAGATTTTTTTTTTTTTACAGATAGAAGTTGATACTATGCTTTCTACATTCATATGGAAAAAAGGACCTTAAAAGAAACAGCCAGTCTTGAGAGTCAAGAGTCACTACAAAGTAATCAAATCGGGGTAGTATTGCCATAATAATAGACTAACTGGTGAATGAAATAGAATAGTGAAGCCAAAAATAGACACACTTGCACGAGCAATTGATTTTTGACAAGGTGCGAAATATTTCAATGGAGAAAGGAGAATATTTTGAACAAACGCCACTGGAACAACATGATATCCACATGGAAAAAAAACCCCAAACCAAAATGCACCCCAACCCCTATCGCACAATACATGCATCATTAATTAAAGAACTAATATGAGAGGAATGAGAGAAGCTAAACTTAAAAACTAATAAACAACTTTTAAGAAAAAAAAACCACAAAATGTCTTCGCAAGGTAGGGTAGGTAAGGAATTTTTAGACAGGACACAGAAAATAATAACGGCAAAAGAAACAAGGATAAATTTCCCTTTTTCTGAATTCAAAATTTCCCCTCATCAAAAGATATAGTTAACAAAATTAGAAACAAGCCCCAAACTGGGAGAAAATGTTCACAAGATACATGTCAAGGATGCGTACTTAGGATACATAATGAACGTCTGCACCTTCATGATGCAAAGACAAACAACGCCATACGAAACGGTCAAAGATTTTAACAGACAGTTTACAAAGGAGGATTTATGAATGGCCGATAAACACATATAGAAGTGTTCAGTATTATTAGTCGTCAGTTAAATGCCATTGAAGACACAGTGAGACATCCTACATGCCTACGTCCGCCGGACAGGATCCCATTGAAGGACCGTCGACAGCACAAGTGGCAAGGGCTGGAGTGACCAGAAGTCCCGAGAATTGCTCATGGGAGCGTACATGCATGGCCCCTTTGGAGAAAGAGCTGACAACTTGACAAGGTCTCATAAAATTAATCGTGCACCTATCCTGTGATTCTAGGTGTTTATCCCAGAAAAATGAAGCGTATGTCCACGCAGGTCTTGCACGTACTTATTTTATTGCATTTCTCTTAATAACAACCCAAACTGGGAAAATGCAAGTGCCTATTAACAGGAAAATGGATACACAAGAGCAGAATAGCCACGTGATTGTACGCTACTGGGCAATAAAAAGAAAGTGAACGAGAGATGCATGTAATGTCATGGGAGAATGGCACCCAAGTTAGGCGGATGGGCTCCAGACATAGGGGAGTACATACTGTATGGTTTTACTCACATGAATATCTAGAACAGGTGAAGCAAGTCTATGGTGGGAACAATTTAGGATACCGGTTGCTGGACGGGGGTGGGATACTGGCTGGGAGAAGACACTACAGATCATCCTAAGGACCGAAAATGTTCTACATCGTAATAAGGGGTTGGGTTTGATGGGATTCAGGACATGGTGCCCCAAAATCTGGTACCTTGGTATATTAGGTATTTTAAGCTTAAGGAACTTTTTTAAACACTGCAGAAGCAGAAGGTCACTCTGATCTCCCTCATCTTGCCCTTCCTTCTTCCCCAACAGGTCATAAAACTCTCTCCTGAAAGGACCCCTTCCTATACCAAGAGGAGGGACAACATTCTTATCCCCTGAGACAGGGGATTTGGGGACAAGGCCCTGTACAAACAGACCTTGCTAAACTCACCCTTATTGTCCCAGTTGCTTCCTTACCATTGACAAACCCCTTTGTCTTGTCAATGTGCCACAGATTTGTTGTTTTTGTTCTAAAAGTACAAAAGCTTTCTGCTCTGGTCACTTCTTCAGGTCTTTGTTCTCTGAAGGCTCCCAGGTACCTGTAAAAATTCAGTGAAATGTGAACACTTTCCCCCTGTTAATCTATCTTTGTCGGTTTAATTTTCAGACCCAGCCAGGGATCCTTAGAAGGCTGAGGCAAACTTTTTCCTCCCCTACACTTCATATTAATGTATCCATTTGTCAACATCAAAGAGTGAAGATGGGTGCATTTCAATGCATATAAATTTTATCTAGAAAACTGCAAAAAGGAATCAAGAGGAGGAGGTGTCAAGGGGAGGGAGGACCAGATGACGTAAGAACGGCAGGATGCGGATCATCGTAGAAGCTGCATGATGGGTACCCGGGGGCCTGTGACACCATTCTGTTTGTGTGTATATATTGTCATTTAAAAAAATATATATATATATAATAAAAACATGAAAGAAAAAATACGTGGGGACTCACATACTTCGGCTCAGGGCCTTGCTGCAAACGATCAGAGAAGCATTTTGCCTGAAAGAAGACCTCAACCTCCAGCCTCGGCTTCCTCCCTGCCCGCTTGGCCGTCTGCGGACGCCTCCTGCAAGGTCTGTAATATCTGCAGGCATCGCGCCAACAACTGTCTGAAACTGGCACTCCCGAGCTTTGCTGTCATGCCAGGAGGCAGCACCCCTGGTCTCAGGGAGACAAGAGCCTCTGACAGCTTCCAGGCTCTTTCTGACAGTTCTGAGCTGATACGTCCTCAAGGTGACCCAAGTTCCGCAGAGCCGATCTCTCCATCCTTAGCTCCAAAGCAGCCAGGGTGGGGGCTGGTCACCCGGGCTGGCTTCGACGCTGAGACACTGGGCACTTCCTCTGCCCTGTCATCCCTGCTCTCGACAGATGTGAGCTGATCACGTTAGAAGCAGCTTCTTCCGTCTCTGTGGTGTGCAGCTGTCCTGTTTCCTCGGCTGGGACCTTGTCTTGCCTCATTCATTACGGGCGTCAGTTTCGGTTCACGCGAGAGCCGCTGTTAAAAAGTTGTCTCATTTCTCCGCCATGACAGAGGAACCCCCAAGCGCGCCATCGCAGCAACTCCACGATGTCTGACGAGGGAGGGAGACAGCTCAGCGATGGGAGTGATGCCTTCCCGGGCTCTAAGTTCCTCTGGTGAAATTTAAATCTGTGCACAGTGACGAAAGGGCGGGAGGCAGCAAACCCCTCCCAGGAGCAGAACAAGATCACAAGCAAAGGAGGAAACAAAGGAAGGCTAGGTGCTGGTGAGAAGTGTCCTTTATCTAATCCCACGAAGCTGATAACACATCAGGTCTTCCTCGATACTGGGGGCGGCGTGAGTGACCATCTTATTCTTTCAAGGGCCTGTCCTTGCTTTCCACCCCCACCCCGTCCCCACCGAATCCCACAGCCGTCTGGGGCTCAGCAGTAGACTCTGCTTTCTCCCCTTCTCCTTAGATGGAGTCAGATGAAGTGAAGGCATTTCAACATATGCATTCCCTCCCTGGGGGAAGTGCTCGCTTCTTGTTGACGTGACAATAGAAAAACAAAACATTTAAAACATATGTACGATATATTATAAAAACACGCAGAATATATGTTCCGTAGGAAGGGAACACTCTCATCTCTAATCTGATCCCACCCAACTTCTCCTTATCCCCCCTCCCAGGAAATAACCCTGAAAACAGTTTAGTACATTTACCTCCTGGGTTTTTTTTTTTTTTCTATTTGCACACTTTTGGGATCGCTGGGGGCGGGGGAGGGGTGGCAAACACAGACATAACCCCCAGGACGTAAGTTGGTGGACGCAGCTCTCCAGCACTATTTGAATCACCTCCTAGAGCGGGTGAGCAGCCGCCCGGGAGGGCGAATTTATCCTGCGTCTTATCGGCATCATTGAGAATATAGCAGAAGGAAGCCGCTGGCGAGGGTGAGCAGGCCACCGAGCAGACAGTCCTTTATTGTGGCAAGCTGCTCCTTAATTTCTGTGACAGACGCCCAGGTGACGACCTTTTCTCAGGCCATTATGGAAGTCGGCTTCGCTCCCGTCGGCGCACATCACCGGGAGGCTCCGTCATAAACTCCGCACATGAGGTGACCCCGCTAAGCGCCAGGTAGAAATGGGTGGGCCAATCCTTCGGTATCTGCGGCACGTGCAGGAGCCCGGACAGATGGCAGTGCTCACTGGGATGAGGGGGATGGCCTGGGGGGCTGAGCAGAGACAGCAGTGGCCAGGGCTGGCCGGGCTGGGGGGACTGAGCCAGGAGGGGGTGCACGTGACATCCGACTCTTTGGAGAAGGTGGCAGGGTCCCAGATCTCCTGCCTTGTCGCAAGGACGCATCTTGAATTCCTTCGAGCAGAGGCTGGCGGAGCTCGGGGCATCCCCGAGTTTGGCAGGTGTCTGGGGCTTTGCTCATTTCTAAGAGTGAAGCCCCGGGAGGTCAAAGGTCTCGTCTGAAGCTCGGCTGAGCTGTCTTTGAACCCAGGCCTCCTGTCCCTGCGACCCAGTGTTTGTGCTACGTCCAGCGTGCCAGAGGAAGCTTGGGACGGGGAGGACGGGAGGAGAGGGACGAGGAGAGGCAGCTGTGCCTTCCAGGGGTGCCATCGTTGGGGAGGGAACCCCGGAGTTCCAGCAGAACTCCAAGGAACCCTCTCTGAGTAGGGGAACGTCCCCCAGGCGTTTGACTCCTCCGCTCCCGGAGGCGACCAGCCACCGTTGGACAGTCCCTGGAGGCCAGGACCTGCAGGGGCACTGCTGGTTCTGTCGACGCTTTGCTGGCTTGAGCAGCGCCTGGGCAGAGGCGATCGAGTGGCCTAAGTCAGCTCTGCCACCGATGCACTCCGTGGCCCAGGGCAAGGCACAGCGACCCCACCGTCAGCATCAGCTGTTATGAAGCACAGGCCACCTGGAGGGAACGATGCCAAACGCTTCACGTGGTCCCTGTCCCTTACTCCCTCAGCAACCTGAGATGTCAGGGCGGGTGCCACTCCGTTCTGCAGATCAGGAAGCCCCTGTGGGGTTGGTCCCCGGAGGCTCTGACCCTGGAGGATTCCGCGCTGCTTTGTTGACTTGGTTTAATTTAGTCAGAGTTTGAGGCCACAGGACTATGACTGTTCACATCCAGGTAATTGGAGCGTCATAGCAGCCTTCACCATTGTGTTGATAGATGAGCCCGGAGATTTCTGGCAATTTCTGGGAGCTTCTAGATCTTTTGGAAAATGTCTGCATTTTCCTTCTTTCCTTTGCTTCGGGAACAGGGGTAAGGGGAGCCAGGGCATGGCAGGCATGGCCGTGGTGCAGGGAAAGGCCTGCCTGCCAGGGCAATTCTAGCTGCTTCCGGTTGAGGGCCCTCTCTGGGCCTCTTGTTTCTTCTCTCCCTGGGGTGAAACCTGGGTTGGGGACCCTGCACCAGGCGGGGATGCCATATCATCTTCCCTGTGGGTGGGGTCCCCAGGAAGGCCAGCACACACTTCCCTGGGGCCTAAAAAGCGACAGCAGCTTGGCCACTTTTTCATAAAGGGGAAGTAATTGTGGCTTAGGGGGCATGTTGTCCTGACTCTAGAGAAGTCCTGTTACCTGTCCCCACCCTGCAGGACACCAGCCAGCATACATGCTCCGGGAAACACCTGCAAGGGGGCGCCCCAGCCAGAGCTCCCGCAGACACCCCCACCCAGGGGTGACCGCGCCCTGCAGTAGCTTCAAAGACGGCACATGGAAACAGCCCACCCAAGGGGTGGTGGCGGGGTGGTCGTCATGGTGACAGGTTTACCCGCACTCATCCACCCATGCAACGGTTAAGCCCGTAGAGGAATATAACTCGAGCTGGCTTTCTTACATACCAAGAAAATGCCCAAATAAAGAGGGAGATCGGAATGGAATGGAAATGTTCCAGAAAGAGTCTTAGAAGGAAGAATGAGTTTCAAGCCAGATTTTAAAGGTCATTCCCATTCATCCATCTAGCCACCCACCCACTCCTCCATCTGACTGATGCCATTCCGGTACTCAGGCCTGTGCTAAGTAAGGCCCGGGGAAAAATGGTGCTAACTGATTCATTCACTTACTTATTCACGCCGCAGCCAACAGCTGAGGGTCTGGTGGTGCCAGAAAACGCGAGTGCTCGCAGCGAGGCAGGCAGGTTTCCCAGGAGAGGGGCGCTCGTGGACCCAGGCTCTGAGTCAGGGGGTCCGCGGCCCCCAGGCAGGCAGTTAAGGACCTGGGCATGCTTTCTCCACTTTTTCCTTGGTTTTTGGAGAATGAGCCGGGGGTATTAATGAGGCCGACTGGAAGACCCGGGTCGCAGAGGGGCAGTCGCTAGGCGTTCTCTTGTAGGCTTCGGCGTGGGCGGTGCAAGGTTGCTCATTTGAGAGCCTCCCCGCGAAGAACCTACTGTGCGCTTTGCACTGTGCTAGGTGAGTTGGGGAGTCAGAGAGGGAAAGAGACAGACAGGGAGGCAGCGATGAACGTCCCCGCCACCATGCAGCCCACGGGCTTGATGACGACCCGGCGCAGACCCCACCCGCCCGCCCCGCAGCACCTCTCCCTCAGCGAGGCGTCAGCTGCACCTGTGCGGCTGGGAAGCCCCGCCCCGGTGCTCGGCGTGTGTGCGTGTGCATGCGGGCGTGTGTGAGAATGTGCGTGAGAGGGTTGTGTGCGTGTCTGTGAGTCCGTTGCGGTGCCTGTGTGTGGGCGCACGTGTGCGGGAAGGAAGCACGAGGGCGGGCGTTGCCCGAGGACGCGTTTGCGAGCTGGTCTGGAAGCAGCAGGTGGCTTGGGGGATGGCGCGGGACGGCTTGAAATCCACATCACCTGAGGCTGGGCTGGAGCAGTGGGAACTGACAGGCCGCGAATGCCGAGGGACATTGGGGAGGAAAGTGTGCAGAACCTGCCCCTTGACAGACTGTGGGGCTGGAGGAGAGAGGAAGGAACTGAGCTGTCTGTCTGGCCATTCCGCGGCCTGGGTGAGGAGGGGACGGGAGGCCAGAGGGGGCGCTGTCTGCAGCAGAAGCTGGGGAGGTTGGTCTCTGGGCGAAAAGCCCCGGGCTCTGCGTGCCAGTCCAGGAGGCACTGGGAGGTATGAGCAAGATGGAATGCTGTCCTGGGGACGGCCCCACGGATGCGCTCCCCTGGGAGCTGAAGGGCGTGTCAGGGACAGAGGGCGTGTCAGGGACAGGGGGCGTGTCAGGGACAGGGGGCGTGCACGTGTCGGGGACAGGGGGCGTGTCGGGGACAGTGGGCGTGTCCGCCCAGAGCTGAGCTCAGGAGGACAGGGAGCAGGCAGAGCACCATTCAGGCCACCATCGGGGGTCCGCGGGGCTGCCCGCCCCTGGGCACCTGTGTGTTTCTGAGCAGGCGAAACAGAGTGGGCCCCTTGGGGAGGGCGCCTGTCGGACGGAAGCAGGGAGGGGGCTCTGTGTGTCCCCACGCTGGGGCTAGATCCTGGGCCCTGGAGCGCGGCCACTGCTGGCACGCACGCTCCTCACAGCCTTTTTTGCTTTTATGCCTACAGATTATTCATCCGGTTAAGGGGAACTTTCCACCGTGCTTTGTTTTCATAAAAAGCAGCTAATAGAAACCCCAGTGGGCCTGTTACTCAGCATTGCCTTCTGTCCGCTGTTTGTTTTCTCCGCAGACCCCCCCCACCTGGAAGCTGTCTCTGGCTGATCCAGTGTCGTAATCCTGGGTTCTGGCATCAGAGCCGTTGCCATGGGGACCTCGCAGGATTCGGCATTTTGATGATGGGTTCGGAGGGGATGACTGTGAGGAGAGGGGGAAGGTGGGGAGGGAGGTGGAATTCTCTGGTTCCCTCATGGGGGACAGGGACTGGGGGCGGGAATGGAGAGGAGGAAGTGGGAAAAGGGGCATATTAGGGTCCCGTGGCTGCCGTAGCAGGGGACCACAAACCGGGTGGCTTAAAACACCAGAGATCGATTCTGTCACAACTCTCGAGGCGAGATGTCGAAAATCGAGGAGTTGGCAGAGGGGGTTCCTTCTGGAGGCCGCAAGACGAGCGTGCAGGCCTCTCGTCCTGGCTCCGGGCGTTGCCAGGGACCTCGGCGTCCCTCGGCTTGTGGGCAGACGCGTCGCCCCAGGCTCCACGTTCACTCGGCGTCTCGCCGTGGGGCCCTGCGTGTTCTCCTTCTCTGCCTCTCAGAAGGACCCTTGGACATGTCTCTTTGGAACTCGCCATCCAGCCCGCCACAGCGGGGGGCTCGTGCGGGGATGTAGCGCTTCTCCCTCGCACCCAGCTCGCTGGCATCTGAACATTTGTGGGGTGGGCGGTTCTGGAAGTGTGCCTCTTTGCACCAGCCGATCGCCCTGTTTCTCTGTCTCTGTTGCTATCTCTGTCTCTGTCTCTGTCTCTCTCTCTCTCAGCACCCTGGCTCTGCTACTTATTACCTGTGAGAGTCAAAGGAGTGACTGAACTTCACCGTGCCTCAGTTTCCCCAGCTGCGAACCGGGCACGATAATGGTTCCTTCGTCACTGTTGTGAGCAACAAAAAGCTTAAGTTTCAGGAGGCTCTGAGGACAGTGGCCAGCACACAGTAGGATCACGTGCCCGTTTGCCGCGGCTGCTGTGACCGCCGGCAAGGTCCTGCCTGTGCCTTCGCCGGGTCACTCACTGCTCCCCGGGAGAGAGGCTCCCTACGCGGCTCTCCCACGGGGAGCTAGCTGCGTGTAGAAAGCGTCCCTCCGGGGTGCCTCAGTGGGCAGCATGTGGGTTGAGACTTGGACCCTCAGCCTCTGGGGACCCCGAAGTTCTGGGCCTGCCCCTCCAGCTGGCCGTGGGCGGCTTGCTTTTCACCATCACAGCAGCCCAATGTTCTCACAGGAAAACTTCCCTCGTCTTTGGCAAAATGAGAAAAACAAGGACAAGCCAGTGAGTTTTTCCTGTAAGTCAATTTTTCCCCCATGAGATTTTATTTTATTTTATTTTATTTATTTATTTATTTATTTTTAGAGAACTGTCTTTCATTGGGAGTTGTTGGCCTTCCTTCATTTTTGGCATAAGTGTGTTCCCCTTCGATTATGTAGCAGCGACAATGACCATGGCTAGCAACTCGTTTGCTTGTTTGTGTTACAATGTCTTTAAGTGGAAATCCTGCGTCGGCCCCAGATTTCCGGAAATTTCCCTGACATGAAATCTCAAAGTCCGGGAAGCACTGCTTTGGGCTGACAAAGCATTTTCAGACGTCATCTTGGCCCAGCTTTTTATTTCACAGAGAAAGGCACTGAGCTTCCAGGAGGTTTTGTAATTGGCCGAGGCCCTGCAGTTGGGAGACAGCGGAGTGGAGACGTCCCTGTGCCTCGGGACCACGAGGAACGACCGAAGCCTTCTTGTTGTCTGTCCAGCCTGTGCCAACCTTTCACTCAAGTCTGAAATCTTGCCTCCTCCTCCAGGAAGCCCTCTGTGCTGAAGCCCACCTAACTCCTCACACTTAGGGCTCCTGTGGTGCTGAGCCAGCTAAGTCTGCGATGGTTTTCCGGCTCCCTGGTGTTCATGTTCTCTGAAAGATCAGCTCCCCCAGGTAGGGACCACCTGCTCTTTTCGGGGGGGGGATCCTCACCTGTTGAGTCCTTGTGCTCCTCATCAGGGCAGTGATCTGTGGACACTGGGTTTGTCTTGTTCTCCTCCTGTGGGGGTTCGGTGGGGACCTCCCTGAGAGAATCCTTTTTTTTCAGCACCTCCAGCAGCAGGCTGGACCGTGGGTGCCATTAGCCAGGTCAGCCTCGGGGCATCTTCCAGGAAGGCTCCCGGGTGACGCCTTGGGACCCTCTCATGCAGTAGCTCTCGCCGGCGTCCCCCCTTACAGACATAAGGCCGCTCTCAGACTCCAGATCCAGCCCAGCGTCAAGTCAGCGCACCCATGCTGCCTCTGTGCCCAGAGAGCGTGTGAGTTTCCTGTTTCTCGCCAAAACCCCCAGCAGGTTCTGGAGGGGGTAGCGCGCCCCCAGCCCCATGCGGTCCGTATCCTTTATCACGGTGGAGGAGGCCCCCCGACTGTGGCTGGAGTCCAGGCCTCAGGCGATTCTACTAGGAGCCTGGAAGTGGGTGGGGTTGGCCCTTTTGAGGTGTCCTGAACCGCAGCAAGGATTCTGGGCCAATGCGCACCCCTGCATTGGCCCGCCCCTGGGGAGGGGCTATCACTCAGGCATCAGTGCAGGTGAGAAGTCCAGCTGAGTGAGGCCACGCCCTTGCAGGATGCTGAGTAAATGTTGACCGTGGGTGTTCCGGAAGGCTGGGCTCCCCCCTCCTCGAAACATTTTCTTCCCTGGACCTTCAGGACTCCACGGGCTCGGATTCCCCCTCTGCTTCCTGGCAGCCATCGTTGGGTCTCCCTCATCCCGCAGTCCTTACCGGCAGGTGTGCTCCGGGACTTGGCGCTTGGACGGCTCCCCTCTGCCGGGGCCCACACCCTCGCCCGTTCTTCTGCTTGAAAGACCCCTTAGAGGCTGAAGCCTTACACTGTTATTTATCTTCAGCTGGGACCTCATGTTGAACTCCAGACTCATGTATCCCGCTGCCTATTCGCCGTCTCCCCTTCTAGGTCGAACAGGCTGTGGGGGGCCATGGGAACTCTCCACTCACACCTCTGGGTATGGGAGCGTGGTGACGGACACCCCCGGGAACCCAGGGACGTGTCATGCTGAGGCCCTTCCCCTGTGGGCTCTTCCCTGCCAATTCTTCTGCGTGGGACATCTCTGCCTTTCCCTGATGATGGGAGCCATGCCTTCTGGGACTGGGTTCGTAGGCCTGTCTCCTATCTGGGGGTGTCGTTGGGGGTCCCCAGAAAGGCAGAGAAGACCCCCTGGGAGAGCGGAGCATCCCGCCGACAAAGCAGGGAAGACGGATGCCTTCTCCGCCGCCGCCTCTCAGGTAACGGCGATCAAGACAGGGTTGAGGGGCCCGTGAGCTGGTTTATTTCCATTACGTGCAAAACCGAAAATAACAAGAAGACTAAAGCCAAGCCGAACAGACAGGGACAGGAAACTAAAAGGCGTGTAGGGGAGAGCGCAGAGGCGGACGGGGAGAGGCAGGGAAAGAACACGCGGGGCGTCCACTCGGGAGATGGGCTCTCCCCTGCCCAGGTGTCCCTGGGCTACCTGCCAAATCCGTTGATTACATCTGTAGGCAGAGTTGCCTTTTTATTTCACACCAATTTTCACGGGCAGCGTAAGATAAAAATGGAAGCGACCACGTGAATGGGAAAAGATGATTGACTGTCCTGCGGAAGCCGGAGGTGTGAGGAGGGGTGGCGAGGGGTGGCGGCCGGCCACACAGCCGCGAGGGGGCGCTGGCGGGCGCGGTTTGGATCACGGGGGTCTCTGCAGCCGGTGTCCTTTTCTTTATTTCTTTGTGTATTTCTGCGACCACTTCGTCTGCTCTTTCCGGTGAGCTGCTGGTTATGATCCACCGTGGCAAAAATAACAGGAATGCCCAGGTCCCCAAGGGAGCACTCCTCCGCCTTCCCGCCACGCCCCTGCTCCCCCAGGGCTACCCCTGACTCAGAAACGGAGGGCTTGGTGCGGACCGGAGGGCTCGGTGCGGACCGGAGGCACGAGCCGGCTGACGGCTCGCTGCCTGAACCTGACGCGGTCTCTTCCTCTCCCGAGCCTTGGTCTCTGCGCCTGGGGTTCGGCGATAATCACTCACTTGGCCGTGACGCTGGGGAAGAGTAACAGGTGAGGAGTCTGAGATGCGCTTCGCCAAAGAGAGAACTAAAGGCAAGTTTCGTCACCTGAGCCAATAAGAACCGAATACCACAAACACAGAGGACCGGTACCCCTCCCTAGTGGAGGGGTACATCCTGTGGGGGGTTGTCCTGGTTGGGCTCTTTGGGGCTCAGCTCACTGTTGTTTCCTTGGAAGTGTCTTCTACCCAGCTGGACATCTGGGCTCTGCCTTTAAGGCCCAGGTGGCCAGGCTTTTGGGGTCTGCATCTTAGAAGCCCTTCGCTTTATGCCTACCGTCTGGGGCAGTTGGGGAGCGCGGCCTTGTCGAAAAGCCCTTCTGCACAGCACCGGCCTCCAAGTCCTGAGACACCGTTCCCCACAGGATCACAGGCAAAGGGGGAGCCAGGCCACCACCCTGCCGGTTTCCCCAAAGCCTCCGGAACACGTGGTGACCCTCCTGCCGCCGTGAGCAGAGCCGCAAGGCGGGAGTAGAGGCTGGCGGGGCGGCTGCGGCATCTCCGTGAGGGCTGGACGCTCTGCCTATGGCGGGCCACGCAGGTGGCTCTGCTCAAAGACTGCGGTCCGTGTTGCAGGAAGGGCGAAGCAGGATGCCACCGGCCACCCGGACAGCGCCAGCTTCCTTTCTGCCTGCGGGCCGGCTGGGTCAACGTGGCAGCAGCGTCCTGCGGTAGGGACTGCATCTCCTCGAAGAAGGATGCAGAGGGGAGAGGGCACCGAGGTGCCTGCTGTCCATTCTCGGGTCTGTGGCTCCTCTGGACAGGAGGCTGAGCATCCCCGGGGGCCCTTCACAAGCTTCGAGGCACAGAAAGCCAGGACGAAAGAGGGATTTTGCGACGGGCGCACCCAGCATTCCCATCTCACAGATGAGAAAAATAAGGCTCGAGAGGAGCATCTTGCGGGGCTCCCAGCTACTTAGATGCAGAGAGGAGGCTGGGATCTGGGTTTGCTAGCTCCTGTTCTGGGGCTTTCTGTGTGTGTGTGGCGGAGGAGGGGTGGGCGGGCCTGGGACACCTTATAGGAAGGCAATTCAAATAGAGAGTTCCGTATTTCCAGGCCAAAGTGAGAGCTTGGCACCTCAGACAACAGGCAAAAATGACGTGCGTTTGCCTCGTACTCAGAGCATGGCCTGCCTGGGGAGGCGTGTGAGGTGTGTAAACACGAGATGAAGCCGTAGCTCCTGCTTCCTCTTCGCGGCCCTCTGCGCTGGGCTATCGCGGGCATCCCGTGCACAGAGCCTGTCACTCGCCTGCTAGGCTTGACAGCTCCCCGCTGCCCTCATCTGCACCCCGCCAGGGGTGCAGGAGGTTGGGATGGGGTCTGCTTAACCCTGAGAGGGGACCTAGAGAGGTGGGTCCTGCAGGGGGAGGCCAGGCAAACATGCCAGTCGGGGAGCGGGCAACTGAGAGGCCAGGCATCCCCCAAATGTCACGGGACACTGCACTTTCTCCAAGTCCCCATGACAATGGGTATCGCTCAGGGGTGGGGTGGAGGTGGGAGTCATACCTTTTCACTGATATCTGGAAGCACAGGCTGGTCCCCAGCAAACAGAGAAGGGACACAGATAGGAGGAGTGAGGCATTGATTGATTGTACTTCCACTGATTGGCAAGGGTTGCCGACGGTGGCAGACCCTGCCAACGGCCTGTCCCTCTGTCTTCGGCCCACCCAGAGGTCGTCACCATGGCCGTGTGGGTGGTTCACATGTATGCAGAAGGCTCCCCACCCCAACAGTTGCCTTTGTCTCCCCTAGTTTGTTCTTTGGCTGTAGACGGGCGGGGGGGGGGGGCGGCTCAGCCCCACAGGGCAAGCAGGAGCGTGGGAGTGAAATCCCTAAGCGGGCTTTCTACCCCGAGGGACAGGAGCGAAGGGAGAAACGCTCAGCTTCCTGTGCGTTCTGCAGCCTCGCAGAGACCCCCAGACGGCTGAGCCCCATTGCCCGCAGCGGTGACCTGTCCATCAACGTCCCTTAATTAGCTTTCCTCTCCTCCTTTTTTCTCTTCTCTGCTCCCTCCCTGGGCTTCCTGGAACCATCTCCCCCCAAAACGACTCAAATCCTTGCCCAAAGGTCTGCTTTTAGGAGAGCTCGGACTCAGCCACCAGCTCCCGGCATTGTAATGGAGGGGGCGTGGGGGGTCTGAGCCCCGGCTGGCCTGGCCATGTGACACCAGGCACGTCTCATAACTCCTCAAAGCCTCTGTTTCACATTTGTAAAATGAGAGTCAATGTTCAACAGTTCTATGTGAGTCTGTGTCTTAATCATTGAAAAATTAAATTAATTCAGGGTCGCCGCGGGGCAAACCAGAGGCTATATGCTGTGTAACTGGATGGCAAGATTAAAGATCAATACTGCACTGTACAGAAGCAAGTGTTCAATTGGGTGACAAATTCGAAATAGAGCTGGGAATCAAAGGAAAGAAAGATACAGTCAGAGAAACCTTCCTGGGAGAGGGGTTTGAGCTGGGTCTCAAAGGGTGGATGAATGAGGGTAGGTGGGGGCCCATGGGAGGGGAGCAGAGCATGGGAACCACAGTCTGAGGGCACAGGTACTGGTACCTGTGTCTCCCCCTTTCCCCCAAATCTGTATGTTGGAGCCCTAAGCCCCTATGTGATGGTATTTGGAGGTCATTAGGTTAGATGAGGCCATGAGGGTCGGGTTTCTCATGACATGAGATCGTGTCCTTATAAGAAGAGGAAGAGAGATCTGAGCTCCTTCTCTGTCCACCACGTGAGGACACGGTGAGGAGGCGGCTGTCTGCAAGCCAGGGAGAGAGCCCTCACCGGGGACCCATCTGCCAGCACCTTGCGCTTGAACTTCCAGCCTCCAGAATTGAGAGAAATAAATGTGTGTTGTTTAAACCCCCCCAGTCAATGGTATTCTGTTCCAGTAACCTAAGCTGAGGGGAGGAAAGCTAAGACACCTGTAATGGGACTTTTTAAATCCTGGGTAAATAGCGGTGGGTCACCAGCTGTTGAAAGGATACATCATTCATCTACTTCCCATCCCATCCCATCCCCAATCTCTTGTGCATGAAGGGATTCTGGCACATGAGGGGACTTTGGAGACCAGTCCCTTCGGCATGGCTAGTTGACCCATTGAGAGAAGCTGCGGCTAAGGCTCTGGCCACTAAGAACCTCAGAGGTGAAAGATCTTGGACCTAAAAACACAAGTGCTCTAAGGGGCTTCCATTAAGGAAGCAGCTCAGACATTGCTGTTTCTAGAAGCTTCTACTCCTTCTGAAAATAGAAGAGGTCATTTTTGGCCACTGTGGCCGGAGCGGGGACTCTCTGGGGAGACTGCTTTGTTTTGCTTGGTGGTCTGGGGGCCGGTCTTACCAGTGCCGTGGCAGTCAACTGGTGACACGTGACTGCTCTGCCAGCTTCGCGCTAGACCGTCTCCAGTGTGTTTGGACTCTGGCCTCCTGGCCCCTTTGAGAGACAGTCGCTGTAACAGCTGAGGGCACAGACCTTGCAGCCAGGCAGCCTGGGGAAAACTGCGGTGCGACCACTTGCCGGCCGTGTGGCCTGGGAAAGCTAACAGTTCCAGGCCTCAGCTTCCCCATCGGTATAGCGCGTATGAAATAACGTCGCCTCCTAGGCTGTCGGGACGGTAGACAGAGTGTAGGTGAAGCAGCTTGATGTGTAGTCAGCCACCGCTAGCCATCGTCATCGCCGCCACATCTATTCCTACAGGGAACGGGGGATCTGGTCATCGGGTCTGGGCTCCCTAGCACGTGAGCTCTGGAGGGGAATTCGGACTTGGTGTTAGGGACCAAAGGCCGACGCCTGAGGACGGCCCCGCCCTCCCTGGCCTCGTGCCTTCCAGGAGGCGCCTCGGTGAGAGCAGAGCTGTGGTTTGCGGCCTTTGGGTTCTAAACTGCTGCCCTGGATCCTAATCTGCAGCGGTGGCCCTGCCCGCCCAGGCTGGCTTTCTGTCCTACCTGTCTGGGCAAGCGTGCGTGATTCTGGGCTCCCGATGGGCTTAGGGAAGGGTCAGCAGCTGTGCCCATGCCGGTGCCCTCCACACCCTTCCCAGCCACTGTACCTCACCTCTCTCCCTCTCCCCCGCTTGCCCTCCGCCTGAGTTTGCACAGAGGAGGCCCAGTCGGGAGGTCGAACGCCGCCTGGTTAATGGTTTATAGATCGTTGGTGCATAAGGCCCGATGGGAGTGTCTGCTCGGCTCGCACTGGAAGATGTATCAAGTGGCCCGAGACAGATTTATGGCTGTCTTCCAGGCCAAGCCGGGAGGACGCTTCCTGACAGAACTCCACCACTCTCGTGGGCTCAGAAAACCTGGGGTGAAGAAGGGAGCCTTCTGGGGAGGCTGCAGTCCCCCAACACTTACTGCTCTGGAGCCCCAAGGCCTCCCGTGCCAAGTGAGAACGGAACTGCCTGAACACGAACTGGAGTCGGAGGAAGGACAGATGTTTAGATTCGCCTAGAAACAAGTCCAGGAAGACCAACCAATTAGGCCTAATTAGGAAGGAGGCCAGGCTGGTCTGATAACAGATTCAAAATTACGGAATTTGAAAACACAGTTTTATCACTCTCCAGTAAATAAGCTGCAGTAGACCCCTGCGGAAAGCACCCGATATGCCTCAGTGTGTCTCTCTGGTGTGTGCGTGTGTGTGTTAAGAGAAGAGAGAGAGACAGAGACAGAGAGACCTTATTCCAGTCCGGAAGGAGTCCACAACATGCCAGGGAAATGGGTGATAACAATGGTATTACTTGGCATTTAGTAAAATTAAATTACCAAAATGGCGAAACAGAGGTTCTCGGGGACCCACTAGAATGAACAGATGAATGATGTGCAATGGCCCGTCAACACGTGTGTATGCAGACTGGCCCTGCCACTGGGCTGTGTGCATTCGCTCTTCTTCTGCGGGTGAGACACCTCCCCAGCCTGCTGGTCTACCCCTTCCTGTCATCCCTCTTCTAACTTGCCCAAGGGCATTTCCAGCTCACCAGCGCTGCTCGTCTTGGCTGGAAACCCGCTCACCAATGACCAGAACACAAAGGCGCTCTTGGCTGAGTGCATGTGGGACCTTGGAGTTTCCATTGTCTCCTTGCCCTTGGAGGCTGCGTTTTCCCGACATTGCTCGAAGACCAGCTGGATGTCTTTCAAGAGCGCTCAGAGCTGGGGTCCGCCCCTCTCTTGGGCCCTTTAAGAGCCTCCCAGCATCCCCCGCCAAGGAGGAGGTTGGGCATTCCCTACTCCTTGGCTGGTAAATTGTAAATCTGGATATGAGCAGAAAACATGGTGACATCCAGGTCATGTGGTCTGCGCTGACAAGATGGATAACCCTCAGCAAGTTGGCATTTCCCGGCTCCTCTTGGTCTCCTCTCTTTCTTTGAGTTTCTTTCTTTCTTTTTTTTTTTAAACCAACATTTTTAGAGACTTTAATAACTGTGGAAGGATGCTGTAAGGCGGGCAGGGAATCGATCATTTTTATTTGGTTGTGTGCGAAAAAATGTAAGTTTGGGCAACAAATCTTCCTACCTTGAGGGGAAAGGAGAGTGGGCCTGGCCATTCGCCTGACTCTGGCTTTGGGGATTTTAATGAGTGAAGCCCTGGTCTGAGTAATTGGTAGCAATGGCTCTCCCTCCCTGGTGGGACTCTGGATTGCAGGCTTCAGCTGAGGATGAGGCTTCACGTTTTCCTCCAATTCAGGCAACCACTGGCTTCCAATCTCCCTCTCCCTCTGCTGTTATCGACCATCTATTATTTCTAATAAATGACTCATCAAATACTTATAAAGCATTCACTGTGGGCAAGGTACCATGCTCAGTATCAAGGGATGCAAACGAATGTCTCAGGGTCAAGGGCGAGTTGTTCCTAAGAAAGGCTTCTCATCAGGGTCTGGGGCGATGCTGAAGGTGGGGGAGGGGTAGTGAATGATCTAGGATGCTGGGGGGAGGGGCGTTTGGAGCTGTGACCCTGAGGAGGCTGCCTGGAGGAAGGGAATTAGAATTCTTATAAATTCTCAGGAGCTTTGGGTAGTTTCGTGCGTGGGCTAGTTTTAGAGCAAAAATCTGACCCATAGTAATGGAAATTTGGGGGCGGGGTGTGGGGACTTTTTGGCTTTCCAGCCCTCAGCATCACCCGCTCCCAAAATTTCCACGGACATTAAGAATTTTTCATAGTCGCCTCTCCATCCCTGGCTACAGTCCCCTCAAAACATGGCAGTGGAGGTAAGTGTCTTGGTGTTGGCTATGGGATACAATTTTGGGGTTCAAGATATGCTGACAACACTCTCTTAGAGATCTTTATACCTAGTACCCTAAAAAGAAAAGGCAAGGATGCTGTCTGAATCAGTTCAGGCTGCCGTAGCAAAATACTAGCTGTGGGGAGGGGGACTAAACAACACATTTATTTCTCACGATTCTGGAGGCTGGAAGTCCAAGCTCAAGGTGCTGGCAGATGGGTTCCTGCTGAGGGCTCTCTCCCTGGCTCGCAGACGGCCGCCTCCTCACCCTGTCCTCACGTGGTAGACAGAGAAAGAGCTCGGATATCTCTTCTCTCCTGATGAGTCCACTAACCTTGTATCATGAGGCCCCTTCCCTCATGGCCTCATTTCACCGTAATGACCTCCAGAGGCACCACCTCTACCTACCATCGCATGGGGGTTAGGGCTTCAACTTGTGGGTTTGGTGGGGGCGCACACGTATTCTGTCCATACAGATGCTGTGGCACTGAGCCCCCCGTTTCTGCTTCCTCCTTGGGCAGGTCAGCTGAGCGGGTAACTGAAAGTGTGGGTGTGGTGTGGGGAGAGGACAGAGTGGCCTCTGCTGTCAGGTGGGGATGCCCACCCCCTGTATGTGTCACGCCGAGCCTGTGGCCAGAATACAGAGGGTTTCGGCCATTGCTACCCCCGGCACCCCACCCAGGAAACCTCTTTCAAATCTTCAAATCTCCATCAGCTCCTCTCCTCTCCAGACCCCTCCTAGCAGATGCACACGGGCTCGTGGCACCCCCAGCCTTTCTTCTGTGGAGAAGGCAAGACACCCTCAGCACTCTGGATTCAGCTGGCCACGCACACTTCCACATCCTCAGTGCACACACGGCTCTGTCAACAAAAACAGCACATCCAATTATTCTGAAAACAACCTGCTCCTGTTTGCTTATCGGACCGCCGGTGTTTGTCCTGGGCATCGATATTGATTGATCTGAAGTGTTCTTCTCTTCAAGCCCCAACGTAATTCATGATTCGTGCGTGGGGTAGGGCCACCTGGGTGTGGGCCAGGACCTGAGCCGTATAATCCCATTTAACTTGCTGTGTGGTTGGTACCACGACTCCTGTTGTGAAGGCAAGAAACTGTTTATTCCCATAATTTAAGGGCAGGTGTGTCCGTTCCAAAGTCTGAGCCCTTCCTCATACATCCAGGTGGCTCCTGTGTAGGGGCCCAGCTTTGGCTGGTCACCAGACTTACACCCAAACAGAAAACGTGTGAGAACAGATGAGGCTGATTGTGACCGCATTTATATGAAACTAAAGACATCAAGCTATGTCTATGTTTTGACTGATGGATCAATTCGACATCTTGGGGGGAAAAAAAATGGCAGCTGATTACATTCTTCAAATTGACACACTTAAAAAAATTTTGAATCATGTATGAGTCAGGGGTATTGGGGCCAAAGTGAAATACATTTATATTTTGGTTACTATGGGAAATTTTCCTGTGGAAATAAAGTAAATATCTAACGCTAGAGGTTTGGGTGAATAAATTAGAGAACATTTACACCGCACAATGTTACACACAATTGAAAACAATTAATTAGAGCTATACCAGAGGATTTAGAGAGATTTCCCCAAGGTATTGAGTAAGAAAAGCAAGATGCGACAAACCGAATATCATATAATTCAATAAAACAAACAATTACACCGGCTATCTGTACATGCATAATAAATCTCCGTGTGTGCAGAAGTGTATGTGTGTATAAGAAGTGACAGAAGCGTGGTATGCATGTATAGGTTAATGTGTGCAATTATGAAGAGAGATGTGGAAGGGCTCCTGCCGGAATATTAGCACGCGTCTCTGGTTTTGCGGCTAAAAGAAAGAGAGGTGGAAAGTCAAATTAACAGGGAAAAGAAACATAAGAACACACACACACACACACACACACACACACACATGCCTATGATCAGACTGGTGCATTTACACAAAGGTATAGGCATGCGTATAATAAATCTGAGGGATATTTTTAAAAGTCCTCTTTCCAGATCAACTGAGCTATTGCCCCACAGGTCTGGGTGAAGGAACGAGAGAGAACAGGGCCCTAGCAGACTCAGAAGTCACTGTGCAAAGGCTGAGGGGCAGCTGGAGACCGCAAGGCTAAGAGAGGGCCCACGTGACAGGCTCTCCGCACCCCATAACTTAACAGGAAGGGTGTTCATCCCGGGCTTTGCAGCAGGCACAAAAGAATCGGGAAACTGTGGGATTCGCGGGTCTTGCCAAGCTGCTGCCTTGGAAGCCTCTCCAGGGGACAACGAAGCCTTTCGTATTTCTGCTCCCACTAGGGTGACCACAACATTGTCACTTCAACAGGCATCTTTTGACAGTGATGGGGAGAGCTATTAATAATTATATCAGGCCAACAGGTAGAAACCAGGATGTCCCTGGCAAATCTGGAAGTAAGGTCGCCCCAGCCATAGGTCCCAAAATGGGTGTCTCTAGTCTAAATTCCATAAGCTTTATGCAGATTTGAGTATTAATATCTGGAACTTGAGTATTAATATATCAGTAACAATCTGAAATTGTTACTGAAACTCAGCAAGGCTGAAATGACTCTTAATTATGGTATTGCTCCAGGAGAGGTTTTTTTTGGTTTTCTTTTTGTTTGTTTGTTTTGTTTTGTTTTGTTTTTGGTTTTGCCTCAAGGTCATGGGGACATGTGGTGAGGCCACAGGGGCTTTCTGGCTCCCCCCGGGCTCTGCTTAGCTGCTGCTGTCAATGCCCCGGGGCTGAGTGGGACTGGATCTATGCCCAGAGCCCCAGTTAGGCTGCTAGGGTCATAGGTGAATGACCCCCTTATGCACTTTGTAGCTGATGCGTCCGACGTCACCAGCTTAGATAACAAAATGGTGCCCGCCTGAAATACAAGTGGTTAGCCACCAACCCGGCCATCTCACGGATGCTTTACTCCCTTCCCAAGGTCCGTCTTCCCAGGCGCCCCTTAATTCAAGGGGCCTACATAGAAACTGGCGATTGGACAAGGAGGGAGAAAGGAAAGGGCGGGGTGACATACACTTTTCCAAACCATCTATTAACCTGGGAAACAACGATTCAGGGTTCTGGGCCGCATTTTCCTTGGTTACAGGAAAAAGACTGTTTGAAATGGCACAGAGAATTACACTAACACGAGAGGAAGCAAAGCACAGAGGTAGCGATGAAGGAAAAGACCCGGTGATTCTGCTTGAGCCCCCGGATCTATCCGTGCCCGAAGTCCGCTCCTCAGAGTGGCAGATGAAATAATCATCCCCCCAAATTGCCTAGGTCCTCATCCCTAGCACCTACGAATATGTTATCCTGCACGGCAGAAAGGACATTACAGATATGATTCAGCTGAGAATCTTGAGCTGGGGAGATGATCCAGTGGGCTCAATGTGATCACGAGGGGTCCTTCTGCGGGGGAGAGTCAGAGAAGGCTGTGACGACAGAAGCGAAGGTTTGCAGTTCCGCCTTTGTGGGAAGGGGGCCGTGAGCCAAGGAATGTGGGCATTCTTTAAGAGAGACGAAGAACGAATTCTTTCCCGGCCTTGCTGCCATCCTCACGGTAGCCATGAAAATGCGTTTTCAGACTTCCAGAACGGTAAGACAACACATTCGTGTTGTCACGAGCCACTAAATTTGTTGTAGAAAACGCACCCGCCCAGCTTCCTGGTTGCTTGGGCCAAGTCGGCTCGTGTTAAGAGTTGTTTTCTGCGCTTTGCATCGAAGAACCTGACTAGTCCCCGGCCCCAGGGGGACTGGCACGCCTTCTCAGCACGACCCCCTGCTGAAATGCTCACGATGTGCTTTCACAACCTCTGAAGACCTAAAACTAGAGACCCGGCAGGCACGTTGGCACAGATCCATCCCATCTGCTCCTTCTGCGACAGAATCCCAGCGAGGCCCAGACGGGTTGAGTGACGTGCGTGGGGCAGGTCGTAGGTTTTCTGCCCACCGTGGGTTCGGCATCCCGAGTCCTCGATCAGCCTGCGGTAGGCCGGTGGGCAAGTCCCAGAGAAGGACATAAGATCGCATGAGGACACGCCTGTGTGCCTCTCTCCCGTCAGGTCCTTGTGTGGTCCAGCCGCTCTCCCCGGCCTGTCCTTGCGGAGGAGCCTGGAGGGCCAGCCAGTTCGGGCCCTGCCTCTGCCCTGTGCGCCACGCCGCCGTCACCACCTGTCACACACGTCTGAGTGCAGACGTCTGGAGCTGCCCTTGACAGCCATCTCCCGGTGGTGCAACGCAGACACCATCCGGCCTCCCAGATCTGATTGTTTTGACAGCTTCACCAAATCACAAAGCGAAGGCCCCCTTCGGTGATGAGAAAAGCAATATTGTGGCAGGGACGTCTCATTTCTTTGAAAATCAGCGGTAAGTGAATTTGCATCCACTTAGTAGTAAGTATGTCTGGCCGGCCCCCTCTCCAGCTCCTGGAAGGGGTTTAGACAGTGCTCCAGCTCGCCTTATTATGTTATGAGGGGGAGAAGGGGAAGAGGGAAAGGGAGGGGAGGGCAAGGGGAGAGAGGCTGAGAACGATTTCTTGGTGAGGAAAGATTCCGGATGAGACATTTCGTGGTGTTAGCTCACGGTTCAGGTGCCAAAAATCAGGGTGGGCAAATAGTTGTCAGGGGAAGAGACGGCCCATTCCGGTTCTGTGTGTTATGATTTAGGAGACTCTGAAGAACCCTCGTTATGACACGCTCTCTAAAACCCTCTTTAAAATTCAGCTGGAAAGATCCAGGAAAAAGATATACAGGCCTTTGCAGGGAGCCGGCGGGCTGGAGGCATTCACCGGACGCAGCTGAAGAGAGCGCTCCATGCAAATTTGTTTGAAGTCCCAGGTCAGTAGCTGCTGGGAAGAAAAACGCTTTAACCTTTTTAAGAATAAAGAGGACGCCATCTCTTTCCGATTGAAGAGAAGCCGGTCACCCGGGGGACTCTCGTCGTTTTTTCCTTTGCTCCCTGGGTGGGGAGGCAGGGAGCAAGATTGCCTGGCAGCAAGGTGTGAAAGAGGCCACGTCTCCCCTCAGTCTCTGTGAGAAGCGGAACTGCCATTGGAATGGAGACCACGCCTCTTACCGTGGCCTTCAAGGCCCCTTCGGCGCTGTCCCCAGCATGCCACTCCAGTGAGGGGCGCTCCAATAAAGTCGTCTTTTTTTTTTTTTTCCCCATCACCTCCATGTTTTCATCAGGGGATGTTCTTAACTGCTTCCTCGCTCTAGGTTCGCGGGTGGGCTCAGGTTAATTCTTTTTATACAACTCGTTGGAACAGTCTGCCCCTTAGACCGCTGTTCTGGGACGTTTTCATGGTTAAGAGCAGCTAATATGCAGGTATCGCTTGTCACACGGCACATGGAAGCAAGCGGCTTGCTCCACAGGGACAGGACTGGGGAGGCAAGTGAGGCGAGTCCCTAAATTTTACACTCGAGGCGCCTCACTTGCCTCTGGTCCCACATCTGTCATCCCAGGTCACCCAACTTTATACAACTAGGAAAGGACCCAGCCAGGAATCAAACCCAGGGAGCCTGGCTCTCATCCGCTCCCCCATATTGCCTCCTAATATCATAGATAATAACAAGCTTATTAAACAGTGATAAGATAGGAATGTGCTTACGAAGCATCTCCATGTGCCTGACACGGTGCTGCCTTATTTGTCACTGATCCTCTGTGGTGGCCCTCATAACTACACTATCAGGCAAGAGCTACTATTATCTCCCTTTTACAAGTGACCGAAGTGAGGCACAGAATGGTCGAGTAACTTACCCAAAGTCACACAGCCAACAAGGGGAAGAAAAGGCCTTTGACTCCAGATTTGCATTTGAAGGGGTTCAGCACATGCCACCCCAAAATATCTCACTTTGTCATATTGATTATTTGGTGCCGAAGGCACCTGAGAAACTGCACACACAGGCAGGGCTCCCCGACCTCCCCTCTTCTACCTGAAAGGAGGTCATAACATCTCCCTTCGAGAAAGGCACCCTCCTTGTACCAGGAAGAGAAAAGCATTCTTATCACCGAGACTAGAAGTCGATGCTAAAATGGACCTGTACAAACAAACCTGCTAAGATAACCCTTAGTTTCCATTAGTTTCCCCTATATATTTCCTAGTCACGGTCTCATAATTTACTGCCCCTGGCCCAAGCCTCTTCGTCTTTGTTTAAAAAGATAAAAGCTTTTGGTCTAACAGCTTCTTCAGGTCTTTATTTTCCTCTGAAGACTCCATGTCCATGTAAAAAATGTTAAATACATTCGTATGCTTTTCTCCTGTTAATCTGTCTTCTGTCACTTTAACTCTTAGGCCAGCCACAGAGCCTAAGAGGGGTGGGAAGGGGTTGTTCTTCCTTTACACATTCTTAGCCACTGAAGGATCTGACTTTCCAAACAGCCAGGACCCAACTCGGATTTTGTAGCTCTGCCCTCACTGTCATGGGCACTAGGCGTTCCTGGTCCACGTCCTCAGAGAGGTCAGAGTCCAATGCAATGACAGATGTGGCGACAGATAATGACGAGGCAGTGAGATGCGCTAGAAAGAAGTCAGGAGGGGGTCTGCGGAGCTGGGCTATCCTCTCCGCCCTGAGTCTGCAGGTGTCTCACCTGTAAATAGCGCCAACGGCCCTCCATCTCTTCCGCGATGGCACAGTTATCACTCTGGATGCATTAGGACCTGGGGAGGCAGGGGCAGCCACACGTGGAGCAGAACACTCACTGTCAGCAGCCAGCCAGCTGTGCGGGGTCCCCACAGCGCTCACCTGGTGGCAGCTCCAGGCTTGTTTACTGTCACTTTTATTGAATCTGACTAGTATGGAAATAATTGCGCTAATATTATTGATATTAATAGTACACCAGGATGTATTTATATCTTGCTTCTCCCTAAGCCACAATTCAATCTCGTCATCATTCTTGCATGAGTAGTCAGAGGCAGGCTAGGCAGCTCTGCGAAGGGAGGTCTTAGCATGGAGGTGGAGAAGGGTGGCCCGAGGGCCAGGCCTGTCTAGGAGACAGAGAAACAGAGGCTCGAGAGAGCTGTCTGGCTGTGGCTCTTGCAGCCAGCTGGTGGGACATTCCTTTGAAAGTGGGAGAAGGGAGTGTTGATGAGCTTATCAGAAAGGAAAGGTGGGCTTCCCCAGAGAACTTGCCAGACTGATGGAGTGGGTGATGACGGCTCCCCAGCCTGTTCTCCAGGACCTCGATCTCCCCGCTGATCCTTCTCTGTTCACTGGCCACGCTAGGAAGTCACCCGTCCCCACCTCCCACAGTCAACCATGCTGACCCATGTCAACACTTGGATGAGAAGTTACCTCCCTGGGCGCATCTTGCCCAGCCTGCTCCCCTTGCCCCTTTGTCTGCAGCCAATGAAGAGTCATATTCCCCAGGTTCTCCTGCTGGTGGCCCACGTTCCACGACTTGTGAAATGGGGTGTGCGTGGTGTGTGTTTTGTTTCGGAGCTGTGAGTAACCTCGATTCTCAAAATTTAGACTTTTTATAAGTCCCTGGGTTTATGTCACTCGTCACTTGGGACTTCCATACGAGAAGCTGTCCTGCTACCTTCTTATTCGAAAGGGAACATAAAACGGAGATATACGGTTTAAGAAGAAGAATACAATAAAGCACCCATGCGTTCACCATTCATCCTTGAGAAACGGAGCACTGCCATCCCCCGAGCGTTTATCTTGTCTTCTCTCTCCCTCTCCACCAGAGGTAGCTGTTAGTCTCGGTGTTGTGCTAATCACAAATTCCTCCTTGTTTTTTTGTTTTTGTTTTTTTTCCAGAAAGTTTTACCAGGTGCATATGCACGCCTATGTATTATTTTAGCTCTGCCTGAATTTGGAACTTAATACGATGGAATCGTACTGTTCCCCCCACTGCACCCCCCCACCCCGTACCTTGATTCTTTTGCTCAACAGTATATTTGTTGAATTCATTCATTTTAATGTGAGTCGTCTGGTTTATTCATTTTCGCTCTAAATAGAATTCCAGCTCATGAATATGCTGCACTGTATCCAGCGCGGTAGAAATTTGGATTTGGGCTGTTGCGAATGTGGCCGTACATATCGATTTATGTGACTCCCGTTTGCTGCTCCGAGTGTGGTCCTCAGGCTGCAGCATCGACGTCTTCTGGGAACGTGTTAAACGCGAAGAATGTGGGGGTCCTGTCCCCGACCCAGCGAATGAGGGTCCGCACGTTAGCACCATCGCGTGCACGTGAGAGTTTGCGAAGCACTCGCCCTGGATGCGCAGGTCTGTTACCGATGGAATTGAATGGTCGCGTAGGCACATCTTCGACTTTCGAAATGAAGCTGTTCTCCAAAACCGATTGCACCAAAAAGCGTCCAAACGGGGACGAGCGCGGCACTCTGCGTCGTCATCGGTCCTAGGTACTGACTCCTAAGCTTCGCCCGTCTGGTAGGCGCGAGGCGGTGTCTCAGCACGGATTTCCCCTTCGTTTTCCTGCTGCGCCGCTTCCTCTTCAGCGTTTATATTTATTGTATAGAGTCAGGTGTCTGCCTGGTATCACATTTCCTTTGCCTCAAGAACTTCCTTGAGCAATCTTGCAGCACAGGTCTGTGAGCAGGAAATTCTTTCATTTTCGGTGTCTGAAAAAGTCTTTATATTCTCTTTGAGTTTTTGAAAATTATTTTCCGGGGGCCTCCAGTTAGATGTACTTTACACCGTTTGATAGCGTCGGAGCTTATTAGTCTAATCTGGTCCCCACCCACTTCTTTTTTTTTTTTTTCTTTTTGCGTTCCGTCGTTTGGATATAATTTCTATAGCCTCTGTATTTCGCTTGTGCTGAGTTTACCGATGAGTCTAGCACGGGAAATCTTCATCTGTGATATTGTCTTTTCTATTTTTAACATTCCCAACGGACTCTTTCTTGTTGTTTCTCTCTCAACTAAAATTTTCCATCCGTTCGTGCATGTTGCCTGCCTTCTCACCGGATCCTCTAACGTTTTAATCGGTCGTTCTGAAGTTATAACATCTAGGTCATACTTGCATCTTATTCTCTTGGTTGTTTTGTCTCTTTTCAAGAATTCGTGCTTCCTTGCTTTTGTGTGTTGTGTGTGTGTGTGTGTGTGTGTGTGTGTGTGTCTCATCATTTTTTTCTTGAATATCAGACATCATATTCGAACAGAGTAGCATGGGGAAAATAATATTTATGTCTGGAAAGGAGCATGCATCTGGGTGTTGGTGTTGCTGTCCCTATGGTAACCGTCAATGAACCATCGACCTCACAGTCTAGCGGTAGGCTGTTTGTCATCCACGCTTAGGACGGGTGCTAGGTGCTGGGGTGTTTTCCTCCCTGTTCCGCCCTTAGCTTTCATCGACCTTTTTCTGCCTGGGCCACAGAGCAGGACTGTCTGTGTTCTTGCCTCTTCTCCAGCGGCAGACTGGTTTTGGTGCCCCTACGAGGTTTGTGTTGGGGGAGGGCAGGAAAGTGATCTGTAGTCTAGCCTAGCCAGTATGCTGGGTACCCGTACGTCAGGGGTGAAGTTTTTTAGCATTTTTGCCTTCTTTGTCCTCTTCCCTCGACGTCCAAACTGCCTCGTCTATGAGGCTGGTTTTGACCAGGAGTTTCCAGCTTCTTCCCCACGATAGGAGACCCATCTTCTTGGTATCAGTATGGGCTCTTGAGCCCAAGACCGATAACGTATGGCCTGGGGCTACGAATATAGTAACACATTCTGAGATTTGCCAAGACCTAAACTTTATTATTATTATTATTATTTTTTTATGGAAACCCACGCCGAGCACCCCTCCCCCGGCACTGGAGCGTTTTTCTTTCATCTCTTGCTCGACCACGTTCTGTCTCTGCCTGTGGGCGAGCGTGGGCTTCGGCACTCTGTTTTCACTTTGTTTCTGCTTCCGCTTCCTTTGGGGGCTCTGTGGGTTCCCCCCTTTTGTCCCATCCAAGCGTTTCAGAAGAAGTGTTTGTTTTAAAAAATATTTTCTTCCAGTAGTTTCAGGTGCTTCAGAAGGAAGGTCATTCGAAGCGTCTAATTCGCCATCTTGCTGAAAGGAAGCCTGTGTGTGAGTGGTCCGTGGCGTGTGGAATGGTGTGGTCACCGCACATTTTTTGTCTCCATAAGCTTTGCCCTGAGCATCGGCACAGTCTGAGGGCGGCAGTTTGATGAGAGGGGTCTATTCTGAGCTGTTGTATTAGAGGCGGAGGGTGGAGCATGAGTGTTTATGGGTAGAAGATGTTTCAATAATCTGCATTTCATGTTTGCATTATGTGTGTTTGGATGTGGTACGGAGCACGGTAGAGAGCATCAGGGGTTATCGAAGACATCTAGTCAATGGGAATCATGACTGAATGATCATTCACATATTGAGCATCTGCTGTGTACCAGATGCTCTTCTGGGCCTTGGGGATACAGTGGGGGGTCAAGACAAGCAAGATCCACACTGGGGCTAATGGCGGCTCACATTCCTGTGACCCCTGAATTAGATACTCACCTTTGGAAGTAGTAAAATATATCCTTTGCTTAATGATTCCGTACTACCCTATAAGGACTATACCATCTCATGCTAATTCGATAGATGTGAAGTTTAGGAAAGTGCCCAGGATCAAGCAATAATGGGAGGAGCCAAGACACCCAGGAAGTGTGACATTATCAGACACAACGGCGTGAGGCACTCTGGGACACTCTTAACTGATTTTCTCCTACAAGCGACATTTCGTTGGCTTAGATCAGTTTCTTATGGGCCAGGTGGATTCGCTGCCAGGCTTCTCAAAGGTGCTGTTTGGCACTTGGCAATCCGGTGATGCCAACCTTGCTGAGTAACGATGGTGCCTAGCACCTCGAACAAACAGCCACTGGGCCTGGTTTCAGAGAGGTACGAATATAGTAACACATTCTGATTATTTGCCAAGACCTAAACTTTTTTTTTTTTATGGAGTTCTTATTTTAGAATGCTTTTATGTTGACGGATATCACAACAATAGCTCACAGCCTTTCCATGTACCCCATGCTCAGCTTCCCCTGTGATTGATATTTTACATGACTGTCGTACATCTGTCACAATTAACGAGGCAATATTAATACATTAGTTTTAACTAGAGGCCGTACATTATTCAGATTCCCTTAGTTTTCTCCTAATCCCATTTTTTTTTTTCCTGATCCAGGACCCCATGTTACCCTTGGGCGCCTCTTGGTTGTTACTTAGACTTGTCTTGGTTTTGGTGACTTTGGGGTCAGTTGTTTTGTCGGATGTTCCTTAACTGGAACCTGCCTCACGTTTTCCTCGTGTTTAGATTGGGGGAGTTGGGTTTCTCCACTGTAAAGTTACCCTCTTCTTGCTCCATTTTCACGCAGTCTTCCTTGGAAGAAAGTCAGGATGTGCAGCCCACTTCGGGAGTGGAAGGCATTCTCGTCCCCTAGGGTGGAGCGGCCACGTACATTTTGTTGGAAATCTACAGCATGCGGGATTTCTCCCCACTTATTTATACCCTTCGGACAGATCGGCAGCAGAGCTCACTGTCTCCCGTCTCCCCTGCCCTCTCACACCTTCTGGTGATTCCTACTGCCACCGTTCCTCGATCCCCAGTGAAGCAGCTGGCGCCTAAAAGCACTGGCTTAACTCCACCTCACTGTGACTGTCATTTCCGCGGAGGTTCTCAGTGGTGACAACAGAGATGCACCGTCAGGAAGTACAGGAAGCTAGATTTCTGGCCGTCAAGTCAGCGGTGGACAAGTAGGGAGCTGGATATGCTGCGTAGGCAGACAGGGAAACAGGCCGATGCCCCACTGCTGAGGTGATGTAATCGTGTTGACAGAAATGGTGGGCAAGTTTGTAACGCGCAGTCCCAACTGCCTTCCCAGGATGGGGAGTCTGATTAACTAGGGGACCTTCCGTTAGGTGAGCACCCTGATGGATCGGGGTGAGCAAATATGGGCGTAGGGGCCAAGCAGAGACGGATCGTTCAGCTCGTAAGAGGTGCTAAAATGGGAATTTCCAGAGGCAATCTGGATACTCTGAGAGCAGACACAGTGGGGATGGGCGCTGGACATGGAGCAGGACCGGAGACGTAGAATTCGGAGAGCGGAAGCACCCTGCCTGGATTTTCTAGTTGTCGTGGGGTTTCCATGAACCCTCTGTCTCCCCTCCCCAGAGAAGTCTAGATTGTTCATTCGAGGTGCGTGGGGAGCAGAGGGGACGTGAAGACATGTTGGGTTCTGTGTCTGGGTGGAGAGGCAGGGACAAGTAGCGGATGTGGACACCGATGGCAAGCACGAGCCAATGGCTCATGCTTGGGTTGCAGAAATGATCACGGTGGCTGTTACTGCAGAGCCTTATGCAGTCCTACTGACCCTAAAGATTACCTTCCCGTGAGCTCAGCGTAGGGTGCTGGTGCCAGCCCAAGGCTACCAGTCGCTGTCGGCCAAGCAGCAGGGGACCCTGATGTCCTGCCACTCAGTGTCCTTTTCCTTCCTCCACACACATCTTCCACCTCTCATCAGACCCCTGGAAAGGCTCCATCGTCTATCGCACAAGGACCGACAACACTAAAGATGGAAAATTCCTTTCGAGTCCAGGGCTCTGAAAAAAAAAACATGCCCACCAAACCAATCCACTTAAAATGCAAATTCCACTGACACTAATAAGCAATATATATACACACGCATTTACACATGCAAATGAGCAGTGGCGCGCAGGGCCTTCCTCGCTACGGCCTTCCGCAGCGATGACGATGTTGGAGGCGCTTCATCAAAGTGGAGTCGAGAGGCCGTCTCTCACCCCTGCTTGCCAGGCTTTGTCCTTCCCAGGCCCTTCGGAGCTTCCGGCAGCCCACGTGGTCCTTCAGAAGCCAGAGCATCGTCCACGGTCCAGGCTCCCTCTTCAGCTGCGTGATATGTCAGAAGCCACACCACCTCGCGGAGCCTCAGTTGCTAGCCCTGTAGCTCTCGATCCTGTCAGTCTCCCCCATGTGTCTGTTGAAACCTTCCTCGACCTTCAGGGCCAGAGGTGTTGCAGGAAGCTGTTGGGGACCACACCCACCTCCCCTACCCAGGTGACCAGAGCCCACGTCCTCGTTCCTTCATCCGGGACTTGTCATTTAAGCCCTGCACCCACAGCTGCCACGCAGACCCTCCCTGGAGGATCTCTGAGTCCCTGCCACCATTATGCCTTCCCTTCAAAGTGTTGGGATGCCTGGCAGGCGATCGTATTTGGGGATTTTCCCAATGGTGCCTGCAGCCAGGGATGAAGGTCAAAAAAAAAAAAAAAAAAAAAAAAAAAAAAAAAAAAAAGAAGCTTCTCATAGGAAGGTGAAAGACACGTGGATCACACTCACTCAGGGCTCACCGGCAATCACAGGTGTTCATCCACAGCAACAGACGAGGTTTTCCACATACTTCAAGTTTCAATAATGAGTGTCCCATTCTCTAGCAAAACTTTTTTTTTTGAGTGGAATTTTTTTTTTCAAAATTATTTTACATACTTGGCTGTCTTCTTCAAATGCCAATGAGCTCTAAGGGTCTCCATGATGAACGTCATTTATTAGAGGTCTACGTGACAACATGGATTCTCGGCGGACTGTCGGCGTCCACAGCTCCCTCAGCCCCGACTCTTGATGGTCCCACTTGGGTCCTCTGTAGACTAAACTTCCCTGAAGCTTTCGGGGAAGGGGGGTGTGGCAAGGCGGCAAGATGGCGTGTCACTGTTTCATCTGGGGGAAAATGTGTGTGCGTACAAATGGCCAGAACCACATCCACCAGCACAGTGGAAATCAGCGCTTGATAATAATTCCTAGGCTTTTCAATACCTCGGTAACTATTTTGCCCCCGCTGGCGCGTGCATGCTTGCATGGCATTTCGTTAGCTGACTGCACCACACGTTACCAACCGTGTCTGTCATGAGGTCGCAGTCTAGTTATTTCTCTGCTATGAAGAACGTGGTGGTAAACCTCGCACACACATCTCTGCTCACACTTACTCACTTAGGAAAATGTCTAGAGCTGGAACTACCGGATCAAAGGGCATGCGCACATCAATTTCCATTTCTAATTCCCGGGTTGCACTATTTTGCCAACTCCTGCTTGCACCAGGGGTGTATGAGGCTCCGGCTTCTAAAAGCTCAGCTCCCACCTCCCTTGCCACCCCCCCCCCGCCCATCCTGAGTCGGGTGGGGGTGGCAGTGTCCCCCATCCCCGTGGCCCCATTTCTCGGCTCTTCTTCCAGGACCTGCAGTTCTGTGCACCCAGCTGACTCTCCATAAATATTCGTGGCTTATTAAGTGAGAGCTCCGTCTCCCCAGCCCCAGCCCACCCCCTGGCAGTCCAGGTGCAGGTCTGTCCTCCTCCTCCAGCAGAGGCAGGTAATAGATGGCCAGGAGCCCGCCCCAGCCTTGCTGTCTGTGCGGTGATGAGGGGCAGGACAAATGCAAAGTGAGCAATATTTTCCAAAAGCAGGAACCAGCAGAATCTGTCACCCCGCCCCTGAGTCCCCCACAGACCAGGAAAGAAGCTGTTTGCGTGAGAGTGTGCTGGGCAAGGTCTGCGGCTGGGGCTCGGGGCCAGGGACGAGGGAGGAGGTGGCCATGGGACAAGGACACCGAGGCGGTAAGGGGGTACTCGAAGCCAGCTCGGTTCCCTCGCTCTGAGCAGGAAGTAGCCTTGCAGCCACCCAGAGTGAAAATAAAAAGTGGAAGTTTCCAGACAATGGATTCCCAGCTCAACACACTCACCAGTCAGGGGCGCAGGTCGGGGAGAAATGAAGAAGGCAGCCAGGGGCGGCCAGGCAGCAGCTGTCTGATGAGCACTCAGACACTTCCGGGTTGTTCCAGGTACTTGGACTCCTCCCTCCCTACCCTCCTGTCTTCCCTGTCCCCGATCTTTCATCCTCAGGCTCGCTCGGAGACCCCAGCCGAGGCCGGAAGGCCTGCCTGCTCATCACCAACGGCTACTCTCCAACGAATCACAGCTGGAGATGCTTCCTCTGCCCCTTTATTTTGAGCTCCCACAGCAGAAAACCGCATCCCCAGGTGAGCCCATTGCAGATGGCTCTGTGAACGGCCTCCCTGTCTCCAGGCTCTTTGGTCACGACCTTCCACACTCCCTGAGTCTCACCTCGGACACGTGACTTGCTTTGGCCGATGGGACAGAAGCAACCTCTAGTGGAGCAGAGCTTAAAAAGGTGCTTGTGCATTTTCACCAGGCACCTGTGCTTTCACCGGAAGAACACACCTGGGCTAGCTTGCTGGAAAGATGTGAGAGGTACATGAAGAGAGGCCAAGTTGTCATAGCCCAGGTCATTCGGGACCAGCCGGCCACTGGCCAACCATGATCACAGATGAATGAGCACACCCAGCCAAGATCAGCCAAGTCCAGCCCAGTCGACCTGTTGGCTCATGAGAAATGGTTGTTATTTTAAGCCGTTAGGATTCGGGATGCCTGGTCCACAGCAGTAGTTAACTGATACATCTCCCTTATCTGTCCTTTACAGCCATTCCAGAGATAAGCCTGCAGGAAGCCAGGCTTGGCCCTAGAAGATTTGAAACCCTGGGAAGCTCAGACTGTATCTCTGATGCCCAAGTTTCCATTCATGAGTTTCTATGATGAACAACAACAACAAAAAAATCAAATTTAGGCACTGAGAGTTGCTGGGATCCTCTTAAATTCTTATTCCGATTTTTAAATTCTATCAGTTTTCATCAACTTGTATGAATAACACATGTTCATTAGAAAGATAACAAAATAAGAGTATATAAAGTCAAAAACTCCACCTTACTGTGTCACGAACTCCTACCCTCACTTGTCCTCACTCTGATTGCATTCCCTAAAGGGATCCATTTTTAACAATTTGATGTACATCCTTCCAGATATTTTTTAATTCACGCACACAATAAAGAGTTTTTTTGTTTTGTTTTACAGAAATGGAATAACAATAAAATATTGTTCCGAGATCCACTTTAACTTAGTGAACCTGCATTAAATCTATCTCATTATTTTTAGTCGCTGTATAGTATTTCAGGCCACAGATATGCCATAACTTAATATATCCCTGTTTATGTTTAGATTGGTTCAGATTTTGTTACTATAACTGAAATGAACTTCTTTGTATATGACATCTTTGTGCATTGATGGGAATATTTCTATGGGATAAATACTAAAATGGGTCTGCTGGTCAAGGCTAATCTACTTTCTATTTTTAATACACGGTCTGTCCACAACTCTGGCTGCCATTGATCCTGTAAACTTTTTGCCGATCTGATGGGGAAAAAATAATACCTTGTTTTAAATTATTTTTATTATGAACGAGATTGAAATAGTTTCAGATATTTATTAGCGACTTCGCATGTCATTTTTGTTGAATTCCTGTTTGCTGCCCGTATGATTTGACTATTTTCCCATCAGCTTGTGATTGTTTTCTTATTGAATATGGCGGGTATTTATATATTATGGCTATAAACTCTTTGTTATACATGTTCCCAATTTTCCTGAATTTATCACGTCTCTGCCTCTCAGACAACCCCATTAAAAAACCCAGAACCGGAGGTCTTAATTCATCCTCTAGGCATTTAGTTTCTTTTTAAAAATAAAATACCGCGGTAGGAGAATCTGGAGAAGCAGAGCCCGAGAACATGTCCCCCAAGCCACTGCACATCCGCTGGCCTGCTGGAGGGAGGACTTAAGCTCTGGCAACGTTAGGGGTTTACAGCAAATGTTTCTGGCATCCCCTCCTCTAACCTGTTAGCCCACCTGAAGCTTCACCTGCAGCCTCCGACTGCGACGCCTGCCCCTCTCTGCTTTCTGCCTGAGACCGGTCCCCAGGGCCTTGGGAGCTCGTGCGATCTACGTAGCTTGCGCACAGGGCGGCCCAGAAGTGTCAGTGCGTTTAATGACCCCAGAGGAGCAAACCCCGACCCACGCAGGGCAGGGGTCAGAGGGGAAAGGCTTCGCTTCTCCATCCCTTGGCATGAGGGCCAGCCGAAGCACATTTCCCACGGGTCCTCAGCGGGTCCGAGTCAGACTGAGAGTTGGTTGCGGTATTAGTCGGGGAAAGGGGGGCAGGGGGAGGTATTTACTATGAGGAATTGGCTCACACGATTATGGAGGCCGACAAGTTCCAAGATCTGCAGTTGGCAAGCTGGAGGCCTAGGAGAGCCGCACTGTGGTTCCAACCCCGTCGCTGGCAGGCGTGAGACCCGGGAAGAGCCAATGTTTCTGTCTGAAGCGGGAACAGACCGAAGTCCCGGCGCCAGGCAGCCAGGCGGGCGGCCCTCCCTCTCGCTCGGCCTTTTTCATTCGTATCAGAGCAGTGACGGCTTGGGCGAGGCCCACCCGTGTCGGCGAGGGCCACCTGCTTGATCAGTCGGCCACTCGAATGCTGATCTCGTCCAAAACCCCCCTCACAGACACACCCAGAATAACTTTCCACGGGATGTCTGGACACCCCACGGTCCAGTCACGGCGACACACAGAAGTAACCCTCCCAGGCCCATACGCTTTACACCTTTTAAACGAAGGCTGGTACGCTGTGGGGACGTGACAAGACAAGGGACCAGGGCTTGGCGCAGTCAATTGTGGGACAGCGACTAGGAAGCACGTGGGGGAAGCTAATGGAAGAGGGGCTGTTTAAGCAGGTGCGTTTGCACAGGGGACAAGACTGTCCCTCTTCCTGGGGCAGAGCGGGCGCCTTCCCCTGGGAGACGTGACGACTTGCTTTGGGGTAGAAGGAGGCGGCTCAGGGGCGCTTCCTGCACGTGCAGCGTCTCGAGTGCCTGCTGCTTGAAGTAATGACTATGACACAGCGGCATCGTTTGGGGTGGCTTGTTCTGAACCCCTTCACGGGCCTTGTGCTGACGAGAAGACCCTGGAAACCTGGATCCTTTCCTGGTTAGCCAGAGAGGGGACAGTGCTAAGGTCAACAGGCCCCAACAGGTGTCCAGAGAGAGACTGTCTCCTCCTGGAAGGGCCGACCTCGAGAGCCTGATGCCCACTGAGGATGCAGAGTTGGCGGGGGGCGGAGGTTGGTTGCAGCTGGCATCGCCCCACAGCCTGGGTCCGGCACTCCTCAGGCCAAACGCCCGCCAGTGCACCCCAATCACGTTGCCAGAGCCGTGCGCACAACACAGCACAAGGAAAGCGGCCGTCTGTGGCCTCAACGTGACTGGTCATCGTCAATCAGCACTAAGTAGCCGGTTCGCCAAGGCCCAGGGACCAAGAATGTCTTATCCCCAAGTGGCATCTGCTGAGGAAGCCCTAGCCTCACAGCGGTTTCTTGCAGGACCTTGTTTTCAAGACACCAACTATGGGTTACAATTATCTAGCCAACGCCTGCCCCCCGCCAGCGTCTCCCCATGGACTCTGCAGAATGGTGGAGTCTTGCTGTCTAAGGCAGCGGGCCCCAACCTTTGTGGCACCAGGGACTGGTGCTCCCTACGAGCATCTGATGCCTGATGATCCGAGGTGGAGCTGAGGCGGTGATGCTAGCACTGGGGAGCGGCAGCAGACACAGGTGAAAGCTTCATCCTCTCACCTGCCGCTCACCCCTCCTGTGCCGCCCTGGTCTAATGGGCCACAGACAGTACCAGTCCGTGGCCTGGGGTTGGCGACCCCTGGTCTCAGGTGTTCCTGCCCCAGGCTGTAACCAGCCCTTTCCTTTCCCCCAGGCACCACCCTCTCCTAAGACTCCCTCCCAGTCTCCCCCACCCCACCCCATCTGGGTAGCTTAGGAAACCTAAACTTCCTTTTGCTTACGATGCAGAGCAAGTCAATATTTCTTTGTCTCAATCCTCTCTCCATCCAGACTGCACCCAGGGGCCAACAGGGCCATTAAGGTGTTTTCTCCAACAAAAAGAAGAGAGTAAATCTTTCTTGCCTGCGAGTAAAAGGCTCCTAATGTAACCCGCTTTTAAAAATAACTGGTTCTGGTCTCCTTGCTAGCTGCACCTGCAAAGCACTTACGAGCTGCCTGGCCCAGCGCGAGCCCGACCCGGGGGCTCTCGGTTAGAAAAGCAGTCAGGGTTGCCGCAGACAAGACCCTGGCTGGCTGCAGGAATGGCGAGATGGTGGCCAGGGCACTGGCCGGGGAGGAGGCCCTGACACCAGCCACGGAAGACCCAGCGTCCAGCCCGGTTCCTCTTTTCTTTTTCTTGGGGGGAATGCAGCTGCCTGGAGAGAATGTCCTCACAGCTTTGCCAGGAAACAGACATCTGTGAAGTCAAAGGCGGGTCCCAGAGACCACCACCCCAGGCCAGAGCACGTCAGGACGTTGCAGTAAGGAGTAGGTGGAGGCCTGGGTGACCTTGGGCAAGTCACCTCGCTTCTCCTGTCCTCCCAGCTGGCCCGGGGCTCCCAGACCGTAGAGCTGAACCTCTGGGAAGGTGAGAAGCAGAGTTGGGAACCACCCAGGAGAGAAGCAGGCAGCTTCCCCCGGGCCCCTGCAGGACTCCGCCCCCCTGGTGCCCAAAGCGTCTATGCCTAATTTGCAGCCGGTGTGGGTGGGGGAGCAGGAAGGGGCAGGGCGGGGAGGGCAGAGCATGCAGGGCCCCCCGGAATCGGCCTGCCTCTCTGACAGGGAAGTAATTCGGTTAGTCTGGATGTCCCTGTCAGCAGCCTTCATTAAATGCAGGAGCAGCCGCACTGTCAGGGGCTCGAAGAGAAGCTGGGGACTGTGGGGAGGGCGGAGGGGGAAGCGAGAAGAGCCAGGCAAGTTGTTGAGCAGATTAGGAGCGGGGAGAGCGAGAAAAATAAAGAAGCGAGAACAAGCCGAACAGGGCCGCCGCCGCAGAGAAGGGGATCAAGCACAAAGCAGGCCAGACGAGGCGAAGGCAGGGGGCTGCGTCCTGGCCCGGCGCCTCTATTGTGTCTCCCGCAGACGTAATCAGAGACGAACGCAAGCCTGTCTCGTTCGAAAGGCCTGCGCGGTGAGGAATGGGCCCGCGCGATAGCCACGCTGGCGTAAACGAAAACACAGGCCTCCCGAGGTTTGCAGGCTCCCACGCGACAGGTCTGCGTGACGGGCTCGGAGGCAGTGCCCACGGAGGCACCGCTGGGGCCTGCCGGGAGCCCAGGGGTGGCTGCTCTGCGCTGGGGTGCAGCGGGGGGTGGGGGCGGTTGCTGTTAAAAAAAAAGAAAGAAAGAAAGAAAGAAAACGAAAATAACATTTATCGGCCAGTTTGAAGTACTTCCATCTGTACCAGCTCTCAGTGAGCCTATTAAGGTATTAATATCTCTATTTTGCAGGTGAGTAGGCTGAGTCTCAGGTTAATTCAGGGGTGGAGTTAATAAACTATGGCTTATGGGCTAAACCTGGCCCCTTTCCTATTCGTGTAAATAAAGTTTTATTGGAATGCAGCCATACTCATTCATTTACATATTGCCTGTGGCTGCTTTTGGAGCTACAGGGAAGCGTTGAGTTAGAAGAGCTAGATATCCCGTGGCCCACAAAGGCTAAAATTTTCTCTCCAGCCCTTTATAGAAAATGTTTACTGACCCCTGGGTTAAATGGCTTGTTCAGAGTTACAGAACCGGAAAGAGACAGAGCTGGCATTTCAATCCAGCTTTGTTTCTGACGCTTTGCAACAAAGGGGTGGGGGTGGGGGCCTTAAGAGGCCCCTGAGGGGAGAAGGTGGGGTGATGCAGGGAGCCAGTGTGACGGGGACTCGGGAAGGTAGAACTAGCCAGTCTGTTGCAGCTGGACCCTGGGGGGTGAGCTGCAGGGCAGAGGACCCAGGCAACTGGAGCCTCAGGAAGTGTGGGTCTTTATACCCTGTTCAGCAATAGGACTCTGACTTCCTTGGCTGGAGAAAGACCAACCAAGATCTCGGCTTCTGCCGCACCTGCCCCCGAGCCTGGCATGGGTCCAGTGAGCCTTGGGCCAGCTTGGCCAAGATGGTTCTGACCCAGGCCTGCAGGTTTCGCTTTGTCCTTGTCTCCCCCTCGGTTAGACCCATCAGTGTCCTCCGGACTGCAGTTGGCCTTGGGCTTTCCTGCCCAGGCCAGCTTGGCTGCGTAATTAACGCTCAGCTGACGCTGGAGGGGGCCTTGTGTGACGAAGGACGGACAGCAGGCTGCGCTGCTCCCAGCCTTGAATGGCAGGCAGGGGTCTGGGTTTGTGTCCCTGCTCCCACGAATGGTCATTTCCTCAGAGGAGCTCGAAACCCAGGACATAAATGAGTCCATCTGGAACGCCTCGGGCCGAGGCACCGCCCAGGTGGAGAGCACCGGCCCTCCTGGAACGCGCAGTCTGGCATCAGGGATGGGGCCGGGGCTCAGCTCCGGAAACAGCTCCGACGTGCTGGGATGGCCCGGCCCGGCCGCCCTGTGCGCAGATGCTCATGCGGAGAGTGCGCACCGTGGAGCACTCAGCCGCAGCACGTCCTGCCATTCCATTCATTCGCGAAGCAGGCATCATGCTCCTGCTACACGCAAGCACGGTTCCAGGCCCACAGGAAACAGCGAGAGCAAATGCGTCCTCCGACACTTACCTGTCGGAGAGGGAGACCGGACACCCTACCCAAACCAATTCGTTGACACGCGATCTGATTTCCGGGTGCGGAAGTGTTATTTACGAAAACGAGGTCGGGGAGGGGCGAGAGCCGAGACCCGAGTGAAGCATGGCAGGCGGAGCACGCGGTGGTGATCCGGGAGCCGGCCCCCGAGCCTGTTGCCCGGGTCTTTAAGCACAGCTGGGGGGACAGCACTGGCGTTCATCCCGGTTGGGGATCTTCCCCAAACCCTGATTGGTCAGAGGGCAAGGCCTCTGCATTCTCATTTTACTGCGATGACCCCGAGACCTCGAGAGGTGACTTGGCCCAGGTCAGACGGCTGGTAAATGGCGGCGTTGGACCCCGGGGGCCTGACTCCTGGTCCAGTGCTGTTCACCGCCCACGCCCAGAGGCAGGGCTCTCTGCGGACTGTCCGTTGAAGGCTTTACCCTTCCGACTCCCCACCAGCGCTCCAACTCCAGGCAGCTCCACTCACCTCTGATGACAGGGGAGAGGGACTGGACAGATTATTGTCTTCGTGATGAAATGATTCATACGTGGGAGAAGAATGGCAGTGTGTATGTAAATTACGAAAAAAGACAAAGAAATGAATTCCCATGAACCTTGCTTATGAAACAAAGTATGACAATAGCTTGGAGGCCCCCCCGCTCGTGTCTGACCCCTTTGGGGTTCTCCCTCAGGGGAGGCCCTGTGCTGACTTCTGAGCACATCATTCTCTCCCTCTTCTGCATAGTTCTACTGTACATTTGCTTACCTACGGATGCATTGTTTACCTAAAGATGCATTGTTTAGTTTTCCATGTTTTTGAGCTCGGTATAAATGGAATCCTAGCTTCTGCGGGCTTACCATGTGTTCATGTAAGCCTCCCCTCTTACCTGCCGTGTGAGGTAGGCATTATAATGACGTCCGTTTTTCAGATGAAGCCACCGAGACACAAGAAATGTGGTGGACGCACCCACAGTCGCACCGCAGAACCAGGATTTGCACCTGAGCAGCCAGGCTCCGTGTCTGTGCGTTGGAGATGCTGCTGGCTGTTGTGCGTTCATTTTCGTTCTGCACGGTGGCGAGCCTGAGAGGCTGGTGGGCTGAGACGCGGAGGGACGGCACCCAGGGGGCTTTCTGAGGCAGGCTGTCATCGGATGCCTCCCCGGCTGCTATAGAGTCCTCTTCCCCTGCCCCACCGGTTACCCCATTCTTACTAGCTGACACTTGTTTTTGAGCAAGTGTTTTCAGGGACGGTGACTGCAGTCCACTTGCCTAAAGCCCCTGGGTGTGATTTGTGATGGGTGAAGCCCTTCCACTAGTGCTCGGTTAGGACAGGGACATGGGGCCGAGGGGACATGAGCTCGGGGACATGGGGAAGGCTTTCCTCATGAATACAAAGATGCCGGGTGATGGGGGAGAGTGAGGAAGCATAACTTTACAAAGGAGAGGACCGGCAGATGTTACCTTGCCCGGTGACCCAGGTTCACACCTAAACCATGTGGCTACCAGGTCCCCCGACACGATGGGACAGAAGGTCGTTTCACCTCTGTGGTCTTCTTCCCAAACCCCTACTTTCAGTCTAATCATGAAACAAACATCGAACAGACCCAAATTACGGTTCATTCTACAACCCCCCTACCAGCATTTCTCCAAACTATCTCGCTCGTCGGAAACAAGGAAAGACCGAGAAGTTGTTCCAGACCCGAGGAGACCGAGCCATGTGACGGCTCAAGGCAATGCAGTATCTCACGTGGGACCCTGGGTCAGAAAAACTAGTGAGGCCGCATCCAACCTGCAGTGTGTTAGCAACAGGGGCAACTGGAGAGCATGTGGACACTGTGGGGGCCCTCTGCCCCTACGTAGCAAATCTGAATTTATGCTCAACTAAAATACTTATTTTTTAAAAAAAGGAATGAGGGACCAAATGATGCGCAGAAGGAAGGATTTTCCTCTTTGTAAGACCTTCTCCTGTGTGTGCGATAGAACGGCAGGCCACCTCGACGCCATGAAGGGCGACCTCACACCCAGTGCGGGCAGCAGGGCAATGGGAGAAGAGAGTGTCTGAGTGTCTGACAGCATCGTGAAGCCTCTGAGTCATCCACGTTCTCAACCCCGCTTCCGGCCCCCAGGCCTTTCTCGGCGGGCGGTAGCACACCCTTCCGGTGAAGTATTTTCAGGTGGAATTTCTTTTCCTGTTACTTGCCGCTGAAAGCACCATTTCGCAGCCCAGCCTTGACCCCTTGGCCCAGGTGGGCCTGGACCACCCTGTCACCTGTTACCCACCCACAGGATATGTTGTTGCCCAAGGCCAAGGCACCTTCGATCCAGTCGTCCTGTGTGGGGCTCCAGCTTAATTAGTCTTGCATTGAGGCCCAGGACCGGAGCGATGCTGGCAGGGCCCGGGAGATGATTGTGCCCGAGCAAACAAGAGGGAACCGCTAGACTGTGACAGCTGATATTAAAATGACTACAACTCACATCCTATCCAGAGTCAATGCATTATATTCCTAATAAATAATGGGTTACTGCAGGTTAAGTGTCTGTTGCCGCATTCCAATTGTTGATATTTAATTAGCTCTGAAATTAAAGCGATCTTTTATTGCCACGCTGCTAGGACTACTTTATCCCTAATTGATTGAGATTAAAGTGTCGTCTAAAGATCCTGGCGTCGCTTTGTCAGCCCGGAGTGTGAGAGGATTTTAATGAAAACGTTTGACATTTCAAAGTGCGACATAAATATCTGTAAATTAAGCAAAAGACGGTGTTTTGTTATATTTCGCAAGCAGGGTGCCGCCGGGGGAAGACACACTTTTTAATAGGGATGGGGTTTTATGGGTGGGATGGCGGCCGAGGGATGATTCGAGCTGGCTACGGCGGTGATGGGAAGGGGTCCACCGCCTCGTGCCGGGAGGTGGTAGGCGTGGAGCTGTGTTCCAGGTTTGGGGCGCGGAAGGGAGGCGGCCAGGAGTGGCGCTTTCTCGAGGGTGGGGAAGGGTTGTAGAAAGGGGACTGGCTTTGGGCCAATGTGGGTTTGAACCCAGCTCTGTCACTTGGAAGTTGAGTGACCTTCAGCGAGTGACTTGGTCCTCTGCATTTCAGTTCCCTAATCCTCAAACACGGATGATGGCATCCGCTTCTCTGGGCCATCGTGAGGACGACTCGAGATCATGTTGGCAATAGAGCAGAGCCGGGGCCAGAGCAGCTGCCCACTGCCTGGCAGCTGTTATCAGTCCCTTTCATAAAGTTCTGAATTTATATCTCAAGAGGCCTTGACTGACCACTGTGAGCAAGGCGGAGTGAAGCTCTCAGCTGGCCTTTAAGAGTTAAGTTTACTGCTCCATCCAACGGCAAACCTCTTTGATTCGGTGAGATCTTGGGAAGGAATCAGGGACCCCTAGCCTGGCTTGGCAGGTGGTCTGACAACCCCTTGCCTAGGCCCCCGTTTGCCGACCTTTCCCTAAGGTGGCCCCACGTCGCCTCTCTGACTTAGGTCCAGCCTGAATGTCAGACACTAATGCACGGGCCACCTCTCTTCCTGTGAACCCCTTGCGGAAACAAATTGCCATAAAACTTAGTGGTTTAGACAATACACACTCATTATCTCATAGTCTCTGGGGATCAGGAACCCGGGCAGGGCTTACCTGGGTCCTCTGCTTCAAGCTCTCTTACAGACTGAAATCAGGTGTTGGCCAGGGCCACGGTCTCACCTGAAGGCTCAGCTGATCGAGATCATGTGACCACAGACAGGCAACTAAAACTTTAACCTCGGCCTCGGGCCTACTCTGGTATAAACACGGAGCTAAGGGGTAACTAAGGCCAGAGTTCGCGTGTTACACTCTGTCTCCACCTGTCTCCTGATGTCAGCATTTACTCCAGACCGCTTAGTCCTGCGGGAATCTGAATGACCAAATCCTTGTGACAAGGATTGTTTGGAACCAGGTGAGTAATGAAGGCTGATTTCATCCATTCGGAAGGGATCTTAAAGACTTAATTCTACTCCCAGCTACGGCTGGAGCCACCGCTACAAATGGCTGTGCCACCTCCTTTCGTAGCTCATTCTGCCCCAAAAGTTTCTGGTCGTTTGAAAGGCTCTTCCTTATAGAAACAGATCTATCTCCTTATTGCTTTCACCGAGCCTCTTCAGGCCACTGTAACTAACCCTGTGAGTCCTAAGTGCCATTTGTCTAGTATTCTGCTTGGCCCTACTCCACACCACGGTCGAGCTGCACTAACTGGCCCCATGCAGTTGGATGGCACCATGTGACCACTTCTGACCAATGAGTCGAGTCACTTCGGGGCCGAGCATTTAATGGCTAATGTGAGACCCGTGAGGGCCCCCGTTCCCCCGTGCAGTGGGCATCGGCAAAGTTCCTGGTGGCGGCTGCTGCATCGCCTGGCTTGCAGAGCAAGGACAATGACATGCAGGGGCAGGGTCCCTGAGGAAAGAGGGCAGGAATTAACAATTGCCTTAAGTGTCTGTTAGCCGGCCTATCTCATACGCCCCCTTGTCATTGTCACCCTGGCCATCGAGGGAAGGGCAAGTTGGGTCGACAGCGCGGAAGTTGGGATGTTTGCTGGCGAGAGCACCCCAGTGGCTGCATCGGCGGCTCCTTGGCTGTGGTGCACGGTGCCAAGGCTGTGGGAAGCTGAGGGTCAACGCTGCAGCCCTGTGTCACCCCATTTCCCACTGAACGTGGCATGAGACCCACCGAGATCCTCGCCACGAAGAACACGGCCTCCTGGCGCCCTGACGCGGGCCCGCCAGGGCTGAGGCGCCCCGGCCGCAGCTCGCTTTGCCCCCTCCAGCATGCGCCGTGTTCTCAGGAGGGGAATTCTCTGCCTGTGCATGTCACGGCGTTCTCGCTCACACCAGCCTCGGCCCGTCCCCGTGTTGAAACGGCTCCCGGCTCTGGTGCCAGGGGGCTGACCTGGAGGTGTGCGCATCCGACTTCTGTTGACCAACCTTTCCTGAACGTTGCCATTGGGTCGAGAGGAGATATTGGACCAGATAGGATACCAAACGCATTATTATTTGGGGGGGCGGGGTTTGGGACTACCTGCTAAAACAAGTCACCTGACTTGGGAAGTTCAAGTGCGCTCATGAAAACTAGCAGAGGCTTGTGAAATTCGACAATTAGCGTTCGGACTAAAGAGCTGATCAGACACATAGTTCTGACAGCAATTATTTGCTCCTGTCTTCCTGGGATATTACTGACGTCCGTTAGCCATGAGACACACGCTCGCTCACGCACATGCTCACGCACACACACTCACTCACACGCTCCGACAGGCACTCACAGCCTCATTCGTCATCATCACCTTGACAGAATGAGAGAACAAAGACACAGAGCCTCTCCTTCCGGGGTGGAAATACCAACCCCCACAGGCGTCTGCACCCCCCGCAAGCAATTCAAAAACAGTAAATGGGGCTCGAACTCTGCCAGGGGAAGCCAGTGGCAGAATCTGCACGGCCCAGGACAATAGTCGTGTGCAGACTCTCGCTCCCAAGAACGCTTTCTTCCTTTCTGTCCTGCCTGCAGGATTTTCATCTTCTCCCTAATGCAAAGCCCAGCACCCCTAGGTGGCCTGCCAGACAGTCTCACCAGTTGCATTCACTTTGCATGTAGCTTGGCCCAGGTGGGAACCAACTTCCCATGCAAATTCGGAAAGTCCCCAAGGTAACCATCCTTAGGTCCTTGCAGAAGAGGGAGGGAAACTTGTCAGGTCCCCTCCCCCCCCCCCCCCCACCGATTCGTCACCACCCCAAAGGCATCTGCGCTCTGAGAACAACACAGCTTTGAGGTGTGCCAGGCTGCACCCAGGACTCTGGTGACAGCCATAGGTGGACCCATGCTGACTCCAGAGCAAACTCGTGTGCCCGAGTCTGTCCCAAACCAGCACGGAGATGACCCCTACGAGGTCCTGCGCCTGCACAGGGTGGCCCTGCTGCTGAGAGCAAGTGTGGAGCCCTCCGGGCTGGAGGGACCCCTCCGCGGTGCGCTCTGACGGCAGCCAGAGCCACGGCTCTCCTCTGCGTCGTTGGCGTCTTCCTGCTGAGGACTGCTTTATGTTCTGAGCGTCCGTAATGGGATTTAATTGTAATGATTTGGTATTGAATTCCCCTTAACAATCAGGCGGGATGGATCCTGACTGTTCGTAAATGTGTTTGCAAACAGTGCACCGATCAGACCGGTGCGTGCAACCCTGCTCTTGCTGTGCCGGAAGTGGGGGTGGCAGGACGCCGAGCAGTGGGCAGGAGGCGGGCTTCGAGGATGGGAGGCCAGACCTGGCCCTGCGGGCTGTGCGTGTTGGGGGGGGGCGGCGCAGATGCTGCTCCCTGCCCTGGGGCTTTCTCCCCACTGCTCGTGGTCAGGCTGGGTTATACAGGTGGCACGAGATAAATTTTACGTGCTCATGGAGGTGGGAACTTAAGCCGCGATGGTTTAGAATAACAAATATTGATATTTCTGTGATATAATGGATAGTCATAAATATTATAAATACGACCACTGCTCTAAGCATTTTACACGTGTGATCTAATCCTCTGAATAATCCTAGGCGGTAGTGTTATGCCCTTGATGAGGGAGCTGATGCTGAGTAAATTGTCCAAGGTCACACGGGCTCACCGCAGAAGCCCTGGGATTGCATCTAAGCCATCTACCCCCAGGGGTCATGACTTAACTAGTAAACTGAACTGCGCACTCTTAGAGTTTGATGTGAATTAGTATTGGTCAGAGACTGGGAGGGAATGTTAGTTCTCTGTTGCTGTGAAACAAATCACCCCAAAGCAGAGCAGCTTAAGACAACACCCAGTTATTTTCTCACAGTTTCTGGGATCAGGACTCTGATCAGCTAGGTCCTATGCTTCGGGGTCTCTTACAGGCTGCAGTCAAATTGCCAGCCAGGGCTCAGGTTCTAGCCGAAGGCTTGCCTGGGGAAGGATTCATTCCAAGTTTATGTCTGCGGTTGTTAGCTGGATTCCGTTCCCTGATGATGGTGGGGCTGAGAGCTTCGGTTCCCAGACAGTTGTTGGCCAGCGGTCGCCCTCAGGTCTTTGTCATACAAAGAGATGCTGCGTGGTTGACCTTAGTCTCCAGTCCCTAAGAAGTCAAACTGACACCTTGTGGCTCATGGCACCCCCACCCCCATTATAAATCACACTGACGCATAGACTCTCTGACTGGCCCAAGGTTCCAGGTGAAGAAAGACACTCTTATTAGGCAGGACATTCTGAGGGCTTAGAGGTGGCCTCCCAGGAGCTGAGGGAAAAGGCCGAACCTCTCTTTGGTCACGGTTCCTCTCTTGCTGCACAAATGCAGACGAGGCTCCTGACCTTGAGGAGTATGCATCCCTCAAGGTCAGGAGCCTAGTGGGGAAGACAGATCGACGCCTGCACACGCGCCCATCACCACCACCACCAGCAGTAATCAACCAACGTCACGACCACAGATGGTCCGAGGTGCTGGGAAAGAGCATCGGCAACATCCCAGGCTGCTGAGACGGGAGAGCGGAGAGAGAGCTCGCTAATGGGATGCAGAAGGAAGACTCTGGGGGAAGAGCGGACGCGTGAGAGTGAAGCATCACGCACGGTAGGATCTGGAGTGGAGGCTTACGTCTGAAAGCCGGCGGGGCAACAAGGACACACACACACACACACACACACACACACACACAACACGGAGGAGACAGAGGGCTTGGAGTGATCGAGGGGCAGAACGAAAGCTGACGTGGCTGGAAGAGTGAGCCGGAGGGAGAGGGGTGGGTGGCGGAGCCGGACGGGGTCATCATGCACAGCGCGGCGAGGCACTGCAAGGGCGGGAAGTGCGTGCTGGGAGCGGTGGAAATAACACTCGTGAATCCGTCGGGTCGAGTGCATTGGGTCTCCAAGGCCAACGCCAAGGGCCACGAGGCGGAAGCGCACCGAGCCTCTAAAAACAAACCCGAACGCAACTGGTTACAATTAGGCCCTGGGGGAAGGGTCTCGCCGTGCGCCAGCTTGGACGATGCTCTTGGGAGACAGCGGGGAGGGGAGCAGACGGCGCCCCCGCCAGCGAGAGAAAGGACCGACGACCTGCTGTCCTTTGCTGGCGAGCACTCTGAGTGTCCTGCCGGTTTCAAAGAGCCTCGAGGGGCAGGTCCTGCTGGTGGCTTCCGTGTGGCCTCCGGTAGCAGGAGGAGCAAAGGGGTGACATTTCAGGGCCCATCCCTTGTCCTCGGGAACCCTGAGAGAGCTGGTTGTGCTCTGCACGAAGTTGGAAGCCTGAGTGTAAATCGGGGTGTGTGTGTGTGTGTGTGTGCGTGTGTGTGTGCGCGTGCGTGCGTGCGTGCGTATGGGTAGTAAAAATCTATTTTTTTGACCCGGTCTCTGAGATTATGTGACATTTTGTAGTCTCTTTGACGCGACATTGTTAGATAAGTCTGTGTCAGATGTACCTGGCATCTGACACGGACTTATCTCAAAACGCGTGTGGGACATCCCCAGGGTCACCGAGGGGCCGCTGGAGAAGCCGCGTCTGGGAGCCGCTGTGCCGCCCGGGACTCCCCACCAAGGAGGAAGCAGGGACCGCAGTGGCCTCAACTTGGCGTCTCCGGGTGGTTCTCCCCTTTCCCCAGGGGGTTAGTGGCAACTGCTTGGGGATTGGGGGATGGTTCTCAAGCCCTACAGAAACTCCCACCGTCCCAGAGGGCACTCGTGTCTAAGAGCCGGGACGCCCCACAAAGCCAGACCCCCACGCCTGTCCCATCCCCGTCGTAGCCGGGTCTTGCAGGAAGGTCGTTCTGGTCCCTTGTTCCTTCAGTGGCACAGGCAGGGACTCTGGCTGGTCACAGTGGAAAGAGAAAAAATAGAACAGAGCGATGGGGGCAGAGTGCCCGTGCAGGTGGGACTGGGTGGCTCAGGCCGTCCCTGAACAGCTCGTCCCGTCCTTACGCCCTGCTCTGTGCCACAGGAAGGATGGAGATGACCACATGAACCAGGCCCCTCGTCTTCCACCTCCCAGCTGGGCTCGGCCGGCGGAGGGCACTGGCAGGAGACTGGGAGGCAGGAGGAGACATGGGGTTCTCTCCAGCAGACGGCAGGCGAGCTGAGGTCCAGGTGATGCTCTAGGTGTTGGTGACTGCTCTCTTGCCCGGGCCGGTGCAGGCCTAGGAGGGGTGCCAGCTGGCCTCTCCCTTGACCCTGCCCACACCTTCACCCCTTTATGAAATCCCCCCCATTATGGCGGTTGAGGACCTGCCTGCTTCCTGCCTCATCCCAGACTGATGCCTTCTCCTGCCCGCAATCGTTACCCCCTCCCCCTGCTTTGTTTTGCTGTGAAGCACAGGTCACCACCACCTGACGTTGTGTTAATACACTTTCTGGTCTATTTCTTCCGTCGGTCTCCCACTAAAACACAGGCTGGGAGGGCAGGAACTCTGCTTTGCCCACCGCAGAATCCCTGGGGCCCAGGACAGAGCCCGCACGAGCTGAGCAGCTGTTGCATGAATCGCCAGCGGAAGCACACACCCCGCACCTTGTCACCCTCTGTCCCACTGGCCTTTTAAGAACGTCTCTGGGGAGCTGGAGTTCGTGGTGAGGTGAGACTGTCAGGAACGCAGGCCCTGGGGAGCGGTGGGGGTGGGGTGGGGGCTCCAAGGAGGCGGGGAGAGCAAGGGGTGCACGAGAGGAGAGTGAGGTGTTTCTTGCCGTCTGAACAACACTCACGGCAGGAAATAAAATGCTTTCACCTTTATTAGCACTGATAAGAATACTAGTCCGCCCTCCAGGCTTTTAAATCTTACTTGATCGTCATTTTCCAAGCAGAGCTGCTGAGCGCAGCAGAAACAACAGGCCCGATGAGGTTAAATCATCCTCAGTGGCTGGAGCTTCTGCCAACGCAAGACCCTACGTGGGGCTGAACCTTCCCTCCTCTCCTCGGAGGCCACCTGGAGGAAGGAAAAGAGTCCAAAGGGCAAGGGCTGGACCAGCCCTCTTTGGACATTGCATCCCTGCCCCGAACGTGGCCCAGCACAAAAAATAATAATATCGGCAGCAGTGAAGTTCCCAGGTACTAGGCCCAGCCTGCCTGGCGTGGCGCTCAGCTGTGCAACCTCGGGCACATTGTGCCCCCTCTCTGGGCGTCTGTGTCCTCATTTCTGAAATGGGGGAGGTGATGATGGGACGTGATCCCGAGACGGTTGCAGGGGTTCAGCGGCTTAGTGCAGACGAAGCGCCGCGAGGCGCGTCTGGCCCCTGGCGAGCCCCTGTTCGTTTCCACGTCGGCTACTCCCCTTCCTTGGGAGCTCGCTCTGCGTCGTCGCGCAGGACGGAGGGAGGATCTCATCGTCCCTGATGAGGAGAGGAGGACGCTGAAGCTTGATGGGGTGGGTCACCCACGTCCAAGGTCACACAGGCCTCGTCGTCGAGGGCAGAGCCGTGACCTAAGGCGGGTGGCGGGCTTCCTGGTCGCTCCCCAAGGTGCGTCACTCCGTGCGACTTCAGCCCGGGGCTCGGTGGGGCTGTCGAATCCGCTAAAGCCCTGGGCAAGGCAGAGGAGGAGCGGGGCTGGGGGTCCGCAGGGCGGGGGGCCTCTTCCCGGGAGTATCTCAGTGTCCCCTATGCCCACAGTGTCCACACAGTCACTTCCCTCGGATTTAGGTCCCTGATGGAATGACAAAATGGGGTAAACAAGAAAACGGGGAGCAGTGGGGGTGTGGGCAGGAGGGGAGGGGAGGAAGGAAGGGAGGGCGGGGCACCCACCCCCCACCCCCACCGGAGTGTGGACGAGCAGGGCACACACATCCCTCTGCAGATAGCACTATTTATATTGATCTACCTTATTTTCAGAAGCAAATTGATCTTGGCTTTTAACAACTTATCTAGGACAGAGAAGTGTCTCAGAAGCCTTTTCACGTGGCAGGCAGCCCAGGGCACCCGTGTTGGTGAGAGCGTCACCGCAAGACCTCTCCCAAGTGCCAAGGTCAGTGGCAAAGTCTGCACTCCCGCAGGGGCCTCCACGCCGGGCAGCCACAGTCCTGGAAGAGCTGTCTTTGCTTGTGACAAAGCGATTTTCCCTGGAGAGCCTTAGACCTCCCGGCTGGGGAGAGGAGGAAAGTCATCCAGGACAGGCAAGATGCAGAGATGTGGAGGAGGGTTAGGGAACCAAAGACCCCCGCCTGCCCCGTGGGGAGGGCGGCAGGAAGGACAAGTGCCCAGGAGGCACGTTTGACCGGACAGCCCTGCCAAACGGCCTGGCCTCCTGTCTCCGGAAGCCAGGCCCCGTGGGAACGTCTGCCCCCGCGAGAAGAGCCTGTTGCGGAAAACGTCAGGACTGTTTACTTACGGAGCAGGTGACAAGAGCACCTTCGCCCGGTAATTAGACAGGAGGCCATGCGATGTCCCCATGTCCCTGGGCAGAATGACCCGGGCACCCACCACCGGGGGCCATCGGAGTCCTCCCACCCCCTCCGGCGGTGGCCACGGCAGAGACGTCTCGGCACGTTGACGGGAGGGTGGAGGTGGGGGGCCCCTCCAGCTGGGAGACCTGGGGCGGGCGCGGGCTTCCCCCGCCCCGTGCCCTCCACACGCAGATGGCGGGGACGAGCCCCGGTCTGCACCACGGCAGGGAGGTGAGAGTTATCGCCCGTCACCGGAGCCCGAGATGAGATTTAGCAGCCCGAGGTGGGATCTCCGTCTCTCTGCCGCTTAAAGTGCCGCTTAAAAAGCGCATGTATAATTTAAACCGTGCGGGTCGGGCACGGGCTTCCACGGCAGCCAGGAGGAGAGGCTCACCGTGGGCAACAAGGCCCGGGGGACCAACTGCGGGAGGGGGAGGGGCAGCCAGGTGCTGGGTTTTTTAAGAGCAGGTGACCAGGCGTGGAGGGGCTCGGCCGCGTCCCCTCCGGGCAGGGAGCTGGAGCCTTCTCGGTGCAGCTTGCCTGGGAAGGCCCATGTCTGTGAGTTGAGTGGGGTGACATCCCTGGCCTCTGCGCCCTGGGACAGAATATCAGGAGTGTCCCCTGGAGGGAGTGCTGACCGGAGGGAAGCTGCAGGTGACGGGAGGGGAGCCCTGTCGAAAGCGTCGGACAGAGTCAGCCCCTCTCTGTCCCCGCAGTGGGCTGAAGAGTGTCCCCCCCCCCACCACGGCCACCAAATCCATGCCCGCCTGGAAGCTCAGAACGCAGTCTTCGTTGGGAAATAGGGTCTCTGCAGATTAGTCAGGACGAGGTGACACGGGACCAGGGTGGCCCCTAAGTCCAATGGCTGGTGTCCTCCCAAGAAGAGCAGACGTGGAAAGCAGGCCAGGTGAAGAAAGGCAGAGGCAGAGGTCGGGCTGCTGCGTCTACAAGCCCGGCAGCGCCAAGGGGTCGCGTCTGACCGCGGTGCCCGCAGACGGCGCCCACGCCACCGCACCTTGACCTCAGACTTTCAGCCTCCAGAGCCGAGAGAGAATAAATATGTCTTCAGCCCCACCCAGTTTGTGGTGATTTGGTGCCGCAGCCACAGGAAACAAGCACGTCCCGAGGCTGTCCAGTCCTGCCGACCGGCCGACATTCGGGTTTCTTTGTCCAGACCGTCCTGGGGGTGCTCTGGGCACGTGGGCCCGCCTCGGACATCTATACGGCTTTGTAGTGTTCGCGCCATGTAGCCCTGTCCCCCAACGGCTCCGTGGAAACAGGGGGACCAGTGTCACAAACCTCCTTTTGCAGCGGGAGAAACAAAGGCGGGGACTCAGCTCTGGCTTTTTGTAGAACGTGGAAGAAGGTGAGATGCGTGGTGACTCCCAGAGTCCCACGGGCCCAGCGTCTCGGCAGGCCAGGACAGGTGCCACTCATGTGCTTCCCCCCCCCTTTTCCCGGTCGGCCCCCAACACTCTGGTCTCTTCTGTATGACAGGGGCCGAGATCCCCTACCCCTTCCCTCACCGTCAGGCCCAGCTGCCCTGAGTTAGGGGCCCTTACTCGCCTTTGTCTCCCCGACACCAGCCCCAACGTGGGGACGAAGAGCTGCTTATGACCTGCGGGAGGTCTTCCTTATGGCAGCTCGGACGGCCTTCGGCTTGTCGCTGGAGGTGCAACAGCATGGGCACCCCATAAGCCCGTCGATAATCATAAAAGGAGGTAAAGTTTAGTGTCTGGGCCACTTTGGGTCCTGGAGGAAAAAGAAAACCCTAAACAACGTATGAATTGCAAAGATGAACGATTTACCACCTCTGTCAGCATGGATAGAGGGGTTGGCTGGGATTACTGCAGCCGGGAAGAATTGTGTCTTAGGATCTGCCCCAGGTGTTAATTTGTGGCAGGCTTATCCTGTCAGGAACATACAATGCTCATGGTGTCGAGAAGTAATACTTTAAAGGGTCTGAACGCCAATTGGCTGGGAGCTGGGAGTCGGAGCCAGGAGGCGGCTGATCCCCTTAGCAAGGTTTTTCCAATAAGTTCCAGATGAAAAGCGTGAGGCTGCTGAGCAATATCATCTTCAGAGGCTCCCAAACTAGATCCTTTCGCACCCACCGTAGCAGCTCATCATGCATCCTCCTCCTCCCGGTGCTCAGAGCGATGCCGTCCTCCCGCTTACCGGGGCCTGGCAGGCTCCAGGGGTCTGGCGCAGACTCCTGGGTCCCGTGTGCAGGTCGGGCACGGTGGGCTCTGCCTGGTCCCCTGAGACCCCGAGTCCTGCAGCCCTCCTCCCTCGAGTTCAAAGAGAAGGGCAAAGGGCAGAGACGGGGCTGAGGCCCCTGCAGTCTGCAGATGATTCTAGAAGGGCAGCCTTCGACCCCCCAGCCGCCCACCCCTCTTTTCTAGAAGCCCGAGGATGAACTCTGTCCTGCTACTTGCTGCCAAAGAGCCAGGTACCCCGACCCCACTGGCCTCCTCCTCGGTCTCGGCGATGTCCGGTCTGATCTGCTTTCTGCCAAAAGCCACACCCCCAGACGGAAACAGTTCAGGGGAGCACGCGGCTTGCACGCTCTCCTTTTTAACCCCATTCGGGTGTGCATTTCTCACATGCAGAAAGCTTTCACACTCATGACATGCTTCCGTCACTCACCCCCTTCCTTGGGTCTGAGACCCCCCTAGAGCGGACGTATGTGGAGGAGATCGGCACAGGGTGAGCGGAGAGGTGGACGAGAAGACCGGAGTCCCTGGAGGTCGCCCGCCCAGCAGACCCCGCGGGCCACGGCAGCTGCCGTGGGGAGAACACGCCCCAGGAGAGACCTCTTGGGAAAGATGGAGTTAGTGCCCCTGGGCCCTTCCGGCTTCGTCAAAGGCTCCGCGGAGCAGCCTGGTGCCTCAGGAGCCATGCAGAGACCTGGGTGGCACCGGGCAGTGGTGTCCTGGTTACTGAGGAAGAGGCACGCGGGGAAGCCCTGTGCCGCTGAGTCGGGCTAGAGTCCTGCCCAGGGACAGCCGGACCGGCTCCCGTGCCTCAGGGTCGGCTCTGGAAGTCCGGCTGTCCATCTGCCCTGCTCCTCCCGTGAGTCTCTCTGCTCCACCAGCACAGGCACTGGGAGGAGTGGAGAAGCAGGTCTCCGTCCCTGGGTCACACCAGCTCCTGGCCAGTGCCCGGTGCCTGAGCTGCCTGGCCCAGGGGCCGAACCTGAAATGACCTGTCAGCTTCCTTCCCACCTGGGGATGGTGCCCCCGGTGAGCCGGGCCGGAGGGAGGCGAGTGGAGAGCGGGAGAGGCCGGAGCTTCGTCTCCGAGGCCTGCTGTTCCACACGCACAGCGGGCACTCGCATTGCAGAAGCCGCTGACGGCAGAGGCTGGATCAGCTTCCCTGAGCTGCAGGCCTGAGCCCGGCTCCCTGTGCAGGGGAGGTGGGCGAGGGTCATTTGCATTCCTGACGAAGCCAGGGCCACTTTCGAATGGTGACCTCAGCCACAGCGCAGGTGGGGAGGCCTCACCCCCGCACCAGCCAGCTCGTGAGCAGCTGTGATGGGCCGGCGACTCACGCTTCCTGCCGCCTTGAGGCCTCCCGCTCCGCCCACGGGCCCCTGGCAGGCCTCGCTTCCTCTCAGGAGTCTTCTGGAAGCCCGTCCTCGCTGCTGTCCAGGGGGTGCAGAAAGGGCTGCGGGGGAGGCGGGGCAGGCTGGCTCCACCTTGGTCCTTGCCCAAGGTCAGGGGTGGCACGTGTCTCTCTTCCTTTGGTGTCGAGCCCGGAGCAGAACAGCTTAAAGGGTCCGTGGGTGCCGGCGTCCTCACGGCCGAGAGCACTTTGACAAGAACAGTTTTCTCACGTTGATCGGATGTATCAAACGCGGTGTTTAGTGCCCCCTCTCCCCTCCCACCCCTTGCCCTTAGACACAAGGAAAAGGAAGCTGTTTCCAGTGCCCTGCTGGGGCTTCAAGGCATGTCCCCTGCACTCTGGCCCCAAGGCTGCCCCGAGTGGCCCTCGGTCTCTGCAGGACTCTGACCCCTGGTGCACTAGGAGGGAGGGTTGGGCAGGGCAGGGGGGAACGGCCCTCCCTGGAAATCCAGGGTGCTGGTGGGGTGTTGCTTGGGTTTGCAGGCTCTGGGCCCAGGACCTGTGCTGGATGTGAGGAGTGATGGCTGGTCCCGACCTCGGTCCCATCTTGCTGCCCACGCCCCAGGCCGCCTAGAGCTCCACCCCTTTACGCCCCAGGTTGCTGGAGACGCTGGTCCTTCTTCGCTTCCTTCCGCCCCTGGTCTCCATGTTTTGGCTTCTCCTGGAAACGGCTGCCCCAGAGCCATCCTCCCTGCAAACCCCCCTGAGCCCCCACCCCCGGCCTCCGTCCACCCCTAGGAATGCTGATGGCTTCATGTGAACTTCCTCCTGGCCTTTCTCCTGGCCTTTCCCCTCATCGCATCTGCTCTGGAGCAAACCGCCCAGCTACCCCGTGACCTCCACTTCCTGTCTGAAATCGCCACTCCCTAAACGGCTCCCCGCAGATCTCCACGATCCCCCCTTCCCTTCCCTTGCCCACCCATCGGCTAGACTTACCCTTGAGCAGCCGGCCCCCTTCCTCCTCAGGGGTTCACAGCGCACATTGGTTTCATTAAAACCACCTTCATCTCTCAGTGGGTGGTCCCGCCATCACCCGCCACTGCAAATTAACTTTCATAAAGGCTCCCTATTTATATACAAACGCGCCTTCTCACTCTTCCCTTGGGGAGCCCGAAGGCAAACTCATGGCAACTCATGGAAGCCGGAGAGGTGCCCCAGGCAGAAGCAGAGAGAAGCCCCTCAGAAGCAGCCCGCCTCCGTACAGACTGGCCCTGCCTGGGGATACCCCTTAATCCACACTCGTTTTGGTGGGTCTAGGGAGAAAGGCACTTTTTGTCACAGGAGGATCTAATGATGAGTTCAGGGTTGTTTCGAATGGGATCACGGAACTTCCTGAGGGGCACAGCTGTCTGCAAATGAGGATGGGGGTGGGAGAGAGCTGCCCACACCTGGCTGCATCTCAGGTGGCCTCTGAGAGGCTTCGAGAATAAGGAGGGGGGCATCGAAAGTAAAGATGGCAATTGCAGGTCAGAAATCTTTGGGGAGGGGGACAAACCAGGCACCTTCTCCCCCATGTTTCAGCCCACTGCAGGAGGGGAGGGGCGGGGAGGAGAGGGGGTGCGGGGCCCGGGAGGGCCTTGGCGCAGCTTTCCCGAGTGCCAAGTGCCGAGGGAGCCGCAGAGAGGCCTGGCTCCGCAGGGGACCTGGAAGAGGAGGGCAAGTCAGGGTGTTTGGCTCGTGCTCAGCGGGAGGAGTGACTGGGGGACCTGAGGCCCTGCTCTGCGGGGGGCTGCGGACACAGAATTTCTCTTTCTCTCAGTGGACTCATGGACTAGGGACGGCTCACCCCACGTGGCAGGACCACAGGCTCAGCTAGCCCCTGGGTCCTGGGGGCGAAGCTCCGTGGCCGTCCCCCTGCCTTTGCCGGGGGCGGGAGAGGGGGCTGCTTCCGCGGGGAAGACCAGGGGCCGGGCGCTCTCCCAGCCTCTCTCTGCTTCTCCCGGTGGCACCTCCCCACCTGCCGTGAGCTTGCCTTCGGGCCCCCCGAGGGAAGAGTGAGAAGAGCCTCTAGTGCAGTGCCCGCCACACTCCAGACGCTCGGCAAATCTGTTTTTACAGGAATGACTGGGATTAGATTGCCCGGGCCCTGTTTATGGCTCAGATCGCATTTGGCAACGACGGCCCCGATAACAGCTCTCATTCCACGGGCTCCTCTCCCTACCTGACCCCGACACCCCCGGCCGGGACCTGGAAGGCCTCTGTGGCTGCCCTGACCGCTAGCGTGCACGCCAACGACGCTAAGTGTCTTCCGAGCCGACGCTGTGAAAACGCCAAGCTCTTCCACCTCGCTCCCCTGCAGACACTTCATCCTGGAGCACCGTCCACACTGTTCAGAAGCCCGGACTCGGCCACGCGGTGAGACCCCACGTGGGCGTGCTCGCTGGCCGCCCAGCCGAGGAACCAACCGACTGCAGCCACCAGCCACGAATTTTGTGAGTGAAGACGCCTCCGGAGGAGACACCGCGTTGCCTCAGCCTTCTAGGCTCCCCTGCTGAGCCCCCGACCTTGAGGAGCAGACGCACGTCCCCACAGCGACCCGTCCAGATTCCTGACCCGCGGAAACCATGAGAGATCAAATAGAGCGATGGCAGGTTTAACCCACTAAGCTTGGAGGGTGACGTTACCCAGTGGCACATCACCAGTCCGGTCAGCGTCCATGGGGCGCTCGTGCTGGCCTCCCTTCCGTCGGGCTTTCCCTTAACGGCCCTTGGCTAGAATACAGCCTCCCTTGCTAGTCAGTAGTTGCCAGGGTAACGGGTCCCCTGTACCAGGTGTGGGAGTCCTTTCCAGGAAGCACCCATAGCCACTTTTCTCAGAAGAGAACACTTGCGTTTTCAAGACTGACCAGCACACAAGAATCTAAGGTGTTTCCTCCTCATTCTTCTTCCAACACCAATTCTGACCATTTTAGACACATCTGATAAGGACTGAGTGTTTGTGTTTCTCCCACATTCATCCACGGAAACCCTAATCCTTCAGGGTGGTGGTATTTGGAGGTTAGGCCACTGGGAGGCGATTAGGTCCTGAGGGTGAGGCGCCCCTGAATGGGGTTAGTGCCCTGGTAAGAGAGGCCCCCAGGGCACTCCCAGGCCCCCTCCCCCACGTGAGATGTCGGCCTCCAGAACCATGAGAGGTAAATGCTTGCCGTTTAAGCCCTGGTCGATGGCATTTTGCTGTAACGGCCTGAACGGAGGACGACGTCCTTTCCTGTCCCCAGTCCTCGGCGCCCCCTCTACGTTAGGAGAAGGTTGGACAAGGCGAACTCTCAGTCAGGTTCCTCTCGGCCCGAGGCTTCTACGAGTTGATTGGTTGCCTCCACTTCGCCCGTGGCCTCTGACTCTGACCCTGAGGGTCTAAGTACTTGGTCTGAGAGTCAGGCAGAGGCTGGCCAGTCCACAGAGGGGGGGAGTCTCCCCGCCTTCAGCTACTTATAGAACGTTAATGTGGTAGATCCCAGATCTGAGGAATTAATTACACTCTGACCGCATTGGCTTTCTTTATTATTTTCTTGTCTCCGCCGAGGGTCATTTGTAGATGATTAATCTAAATCATTTAAATTCTGTCTGATCATGTTTTCTGACCAGCCCGAAAAACCCACAGTTGTCTAATTGGTCTGAGAGGTGATCATTTTCCATGGAAGGGCCTGGCTCATTGATGTTCACCCCTCCTGACAGGGTGACCCCAGAGTCAGGAGAACTGGGTTGCTCATGGCTTCAGTTTTCCCACCTGTAAAATTTCCCATCAGGGGACCCCAAAAGGCAGGCTGGTTAAAGAAACCAGTCTCATGCTTGCTTCCTCGTTATGTGACTTGGGAAAGTCTCACCCTCTCTGAGTTTCAGTTCCTTGGAAAACACTCTCCCTTTTGCAGAAAAACATTCTGCCATTGTACATCTACCTTTCTTAATCCCAGCCCGGCCAACTCCTATTCATATCTTAGGCCCCACCTCCCAGAGCACTTCCTCCAGGAAGTCTGCCTGAATTCCTCCCATCTGCTTCTCCTAAGGCTGGTAAATCAGCCCACCTATGGGCTGACGCCTGGCAGGTACCAGGCAATCCACGTGTCTCCATCCCCACCAGAATATAGGTACCCTCAGGTGCAGAGATCAAGTCCTTTGTGCTTCTTGATCTGTCCCCAGCCCCTAGCACAGCCCCCGGCCCGAAATAAGTGCTCAAGAAATATTCATTGAGCAAACGGATAGGGATCACGCCCGCGCCCCTGTCTCCTCACGGTCCAGCAGCATGATGCATGAGCGTGCTCTCCTGCAGAACAGGACACCAGGTGAAGACTTATTAGTCCCATTAATGATGATAAGCAGCCAGATGCTCCAACTCCTCGTCTGGAGAAGGAGCCAGCATCTAAAGGCAATCGGATCTCACCCACATCTGCCAACGCTAAACACCTCGGACGAGGATGCCCCTCCCCAATAGGTGCAGCCAGGGTTCTAGAGATGGAAACGGTGACATCGAGGCTCTTAAAAAATGTGGGCACCCTCCCCCAGGAAGGGAGAAGGTGGGGAGAGTCGGATGGGCTATTCCGCCTGGGCTTGGCAGCGCCTCAGTTCTCCGACCCCTTCTACCTTCCCGCTTCCTCAAGGAGAAGGATGCAAAACTCGGCAAAGGACACAGGACATGGGGTCTGGGGGCAGCCGGGCTGTGTTCTGCAGGGGACACCGGATATGGGGTCTGAGGGAAGGAGGAGAGTTATGTTTCCCCATCTGGGGCTGCTGACTAAGGGTTGGTCATCAGTAGCTTTTCAGGAGGTACGAGGAACAGGTGTGTGTGGTGGGGGGGGGTGAGGACAGAGGAGCGCTTCCTAAGCGATGTCCACTCTGGGCTGGCTCTCCCTGGCTTCTAGGACACCAGGGAGGCTGGGCAGAGCCCTCGGTTTCGTCTTGAGGACACCTCAAGTCATTTTCTCCAAGGGGCAAGCTGCTCTGCCCCTGCCCCACACCACACTCCAACGCTATAAACTCTCTCCAAGGAAAACCCCAGGGTGTAATCTGGTGTGGAAGGGAGGCTCAAGTGTGGGTGTTACCCTGTGAAAACTCCTAACTGCCTGGCCTGGCAAATGAATTAACTCGTTAAACAAAATGCATACATCTGCATACATTTGAATATATGAATGAGATCAGCTCAGACCCTGCCCAGAAGGAGGTGAAGGAGGATGAGGAAGAGGAGGAGGCATGGCCAGCTCCCGAGACTGCACCTTCAAGAGCCCATGCCTTCGCAGGCTATATTTATAGATTAAACACAAAAAGCGTCTCCCCGCTGCATTAAAAACTACCCATCAAGGCTGAGGACCCGAAGGAGCAGTAAAAATCAATCTCATTGCATAAAGACAACAGCAAGCAATTGGCATGACATTTTAAGTAAATGCTACAGCCATTTGTAAATGTTCATTTTCCGGGAGACCCCATCTATTATATGACAGCTATTTTCTTAGCATCCCAGTGTGAATTCGGTCGGTTTACAGATAAGCCCGTTGAGGAGAACGGATATCAAGATGTAAAGTGTTATAATACGGACAATTTGTTACCGTTGCACTAAGTCGCTCTGTCATTATGTATCTGCCTCTCGCAGGGGCTGGAAACCACTTGGCTATTTTGGCAGGTTGGTATAATAGGCGAGGAGGTCTGAGGGGATAGGCGCTGTGGGGACGAAGGAGGCAGCCATGACCTCCAGGTGGATCACGGACGGCACACCCAGAGGCCAAAGGGAGGATGCTTGGTAAAGTCTTCAGGGTTCAGACCTGCCCTTTTTAGAAGCTTCTTCCCTGAAGAGGCCCAGGTGGGAGAGACAGTCCCCAGCCCCAGATTGGTTACCAGCAACGACCCAGTTCCCAGAGGAGAGCATCCATCGAAGGCTGAAACATTCATTCTGAGGCCGACTGCTCGGCTGCCCCGAGGCCTGTGCTCCTGGCCCTTCGGGAAGACGGGCTCCTTGGACTGGAAGCAGGGCTCCATCCCGTCTGCCACCTGGCAGAGGTGGCCGGTCGGAGCTGGGGAACTTCCTAGCAGCTGCCTGGCAACCCGCTCTGGAGCTGCCTGGCTTGAAATATAACCCGAGAGAAACTGAGGGTCCCCCGGCTTCATAACTCAACCGCTAACTCCCCAGCCCGGACGTTTGCAGGCAGGAAATAAATGACCCCCTCAGTGAACCTGAAGCTGCTCCGGAGAGGTGCTGTGTGGGGCGGATGACGGATCGCGCCGGGCTCCCCGGTGGCGTGGCTGATGCGGAGGGACTCGGCCCTCAGGTGGTGAGGAAACCGAATGCCTAGAAATGCAAGTCCGGTGTGGAAGCCGTGGGAATGCAAGGAGAATGACAACCGTGCTGGTCGCGTGGGGCGCAAACCTCAGGGGACCTAGGTACCAGGCGAGCCCCCTGGCCCTTGTGCTTCTGCTTGCTTCTCTTTTGCCATTCCTGTGTTCATTCATTCATTCATTGACAACATTTGAGGGCCTCTGGGTCTTTTCCCAGGCAATCCTGGTCCTCCTGGATCGCTTCCCTGACACGGGGCAGGTCATTTAGCTTGTTAACCCTTCTAGGGCACAGGTTATATCCCCGTGCCTATCGGTGTCTGGAACACAGTTGTTGAACAAGCGAATGAACAAATAAACGAATGAATGAATGCATGCATGCATGCATGTATGAACCTGCTCATCTGTACCCTGGGGTAGGGGGTTCTTGCCTCTCACTGTGAGTGGTGTGGACATGATTCCTCAACAGGCACACCCCACAGCCCAGGTGCTCCAGGTGTGTTCAGGAGCCAGGTGTGAGCACCAGCAAGCCACCTCCCTCATGTGGGAAGAGAGGCCAGGTGGCCCGGGAGAGCCCTTCCAGGAGCTAGTGAGATGCTGTGACGTCGGCGGAGATGAGCGGAAGCTGAGCCGGCTCAGAGGGAAGTGGACACCTTCGGGGTGAGGTGGCAGGATGCAGCCACGGGGCGTTCGCAGGGTCTGGCGAGGTCAGTCTTCCGAGATGGTGGCTGCCGCCCACGGGGACACGGTGCGTCTCTCTGGAAATGCTCATCTGGCCTCTGATCGGGCTTCCAGAAGCAGCTGGCTCAGCACGGCCGCTTCGGGGCGTTCCGCCCCACCTCACAGTGAGAGGGAGGGTCTGTGCACTGGGTCTTGTCCCAGGAAACACTTCAAGGAGTGCAAGATCCTGCAGGTGGGGAACACCCGTCCTCTGAGTGACCCTGGCAGTGACCATCCCGGGCCCAACCCTGCAGCTTCGGGGCGCTCACGCTGTGAGTGGGGTGACCGCATCGCGGCAGGTCCCTGGCGGAGGGGAGCGATTCCGTGTCGGGAGGGAGGGGTGTATGTCCTTGCATGGCTGTGTCCAGGCTGGTCTGAGCTGGGAGGCGTTTGCTGTTTGTGGAGAAGGATCTGCTGCAAAAATCAGTCCTTCTTCTAAGACAAATGAATGAGCAATTGCCAGCTTCGGCGCCACCAGGAGTACTTAGCGTAATCCAGCAGTGTCATCCCTGAGGGGATTCAGAGGCTCCATGCATCAGCGCACCTTCAGGCCTCCCTGTGTCACCATCGCTGACGGCCTCGCGTCAAGGCGGGAAGTTGCCAAGTGAACTCTGAGTCACATCCTCACGTCCACGCAAACCAGCTCTTGCATCTGGGAGAGGCTGGGTGACAGTCTCCGGGGCTGACGACCAGGGACCCGGCGGGTGGCCAATGAGAAAGGCCGCCAGCAGCCGCACACCGGTTAGCCTCGGGCAAACGTCGTGCTGGGCGGGAGGGGTGGCTGCGAGGAGCCCCGCCTGCCCTTTGACTGGAGGCCTTTAAAAATGATGCATCTGTCTACGGCCACGCCTGATCCTGTCTGATCTCGGAAGGAAGCTAAGCAGGGTCGGGGCCTGGTTAGGACTTGGATGGGAGACCCCCTAGGAAGACCAGGTGCTGTAAAAAATAAAAAGGGATTGTAAGCCGACAAGGTCCTTGCAATCCGTGAGGTCAACCAAGGGTGCCACCTCGCCTAAAAATAAATAAATAAATAAAATAAAAATGATAAGTTCGCCTTTTACAACAAACCTGGGTCGAAACACTAAAGTGGGCGCTTCTCCCCATTTCATACCTTGGCAAACGGAGGCCGGAAAGAATAATGGTCATTCAATCCGTGGCATGAACGGCAATAGGTTCTGACAACTCTCAGGCTGGATTTGCAGCCCTGGCTCCCTGGACGCTGTGTGAGTTCAGGCAAATTCCTCCCTCTCTCCATCCCTCTAACCTGTAACCTGGGGATGATAGCTACCTCACTAGGCATGGAAAAAGCAAACGAGAATTTCTGTGGCTGGGACAGAACGGACATTTAAAAAGGGGGAGCCATGTGACATCAGCAAGACGGGGAAAAGGAAGCGGGGGACCCTCCCTCCCAACCACGACCGCGCTGACCCCACCGCCGTTCGCCGGCAGTTCTCATTGTGAGAAGCGGAGGTCAGCTGCGGAGAGGTGGGGAGACCGGCTTCAAGTCACAAGGAGGGTCAGTGGGCCGGAGTCGGGGTGGGGGTGAGGGCGGAAATCCCCGTCTCACCTCTCATTCCATGGTTCCCATAGCAACGGACCTCCATGGGTCAAATGATCCGAAGGCCATCACGAAATACTCAAATCGTACACTCTATGGTGCTTCCTCTTGGTGGGCCATGCCGTCCAGATTAACACCGATGACGAGGTGTCAGTGCATTTCCCCGAGAAGCCGGACATCCCAGGTTCGGCCTGCTGAGATGATTTTTGCCTGTGACTCTGACCATGGGAGGAGTTCAAGTCAGAGGCCGTTGTTCGTGCCCTTTGAGTTAACCCCAGGTGCCCAACTCCGACTGCCCCGGACCCTTTATCTTTAAATGTCCCCCTTGTTTCTCCATCACTCCAAAATGCCAGTCCCTCGCTTCCGCCCTCGAAAGCTCTCTCCTGCCCCATCCATGGACCCGCACAGGAGGGCAGGAGCGCTGAGGCTTTGCTCCTCCGGCGGTACTGCGTGCAGGACGCCCGGGAAGCGTGTGCGCACGCCGATTCGGATTCGGCTGGTCTCGCGGACGCTTACGATGCCGCGTTGCTCACAAGCTCCCGGACGCTGCTGCCAGGTGACCTTTGTGCGCATGCGCTTAAGCAAGTGCTTCTCCCACTTCACGGCTCTTCAGAATCACCTGGGACACCTGTTCAAACAGAGCCCTGGACCTCCCACCCCCACCCCCTGCTGCAGTTGGTCTGGAAAAACCTCAGAAATTGCATTTCTCACAAGTGCCCAGGTGTGGGTGGGGAACCCGACTTAGAGAACCATTGCACTAAGGGCTGGATGTGGCCAGGTGATGCCTAAAGCCGCCCGCCCCAGCTCCCCAACTCATGACACCTGTGGCTGACCCGCCTGGCCACTGGGCCCCCGGTACTTTCCCCGCACCTCTCCCTGGATGGGGCTCCCCTGAGAGACCACTTCATATAGCAGGGCAGAACCCTCCGTCCGTTCCTGAGCTGGAAGGAGAAAGACGAGTTTTGCAAAATCTGCACAAAAATCGGCCAAATTTATGTTTCCCCTGCAACAGAAATGCTGCCGAGTGGAAATAAAATGCAGGATTCCCGGCACTTCTATTACCTCTTCATGTCACTGCCAGTGACTGATGGCGGAAAGTAAGATTGCAAACGGAATCGCTTTTGCTCTACCCAGAACAAACCCCACCCAGCAAAGGAGCCTCCTGCAAAGCTGCTTCTCCCAAGTGTCACCCACAGCCGGCCGCTGCGAGAGGGGAGAACAGCCAGCAGGGAGGGCGCGCCTTCCCCCAGGCCGGGCCCTGGGAGCCAGCCCGTCCTTCACCAAAAAGCAGAGGCCCCTGCAGGCAAACGGGGATCCGGCGTGATTTAATACGCTTCATTTTTCTTCTTTGTTTTAATCACAGAGTAATAATAATAATAAACTCGCCTTTATATATAGTGTCTTTCATTGCCAGTGTATCACCGAACACTTTACAGATTTAATAATAGAGTTTCAGAAATAAATAATGGGGAATAATAATAGGAAGGATAAATAACATATTTATGGAATTGTATCGTGGTTTATGGTGGTAAACACTTCCTTAGACAGCCAGCAGCAGGAAATGAGAGTCTCGGAGGGGAGAAGGGAAGGAGGAGAGATGCCTTCAGGTGAGATGCGGGCGGAGCTCGGGGGATGGGAGTGTGGCGGAGACAGGGAGCGGGTGGGCTGCCGAGGGGTCGAGAGGGCAGCCCTGAGCCATGACGTGCCTGAGGGGGGCGGCTGGCATCGGTTGGATGCTGCAGAAATAAACGCTGAGGAGTGAGGTGTTTGCTGTTTGTTAGGGATCAAGTGTCTGTCCGGACGGGCAGGAAATAGGATTGGCCAGAGGTCGAAGTCAGGTCGAATGGCCAGGCCCGTAGAGGCCCACCTGGTGAGGGCACTGGACACAAGGCTGCTCTGGAGGGCTGTGGCCTCAGGACAGGCCGCTCTCTGCCCCAGGCTGGCTGCGGCCTGTACTTCCCGATCCGAGCCTTCCCGGGTGTGGGTGGTGGGGGTGCAGCTTCGCACCCACCGCAGTGGCCGTCAGGGGATGCGCCTGAAATCCAGCCTGGACCGAGGTCCTCGAAAAGAAGAGGAAGATTCACGATTTCTCCCTGAGCCTCTAGCTGGTGCCAGGCTATGAGGGCCAGCGGGGTCAGAGGTCAAGGGGAGCAGACCGGAAGAAGGGACAGGGAAATGACCTTGCTACCGGGTCCAAGAGTGATCAGGATTTTCCTCCTCGTTTGTCGGCCTTGCCAACAGCGCCAGGATGAGGGAGTTGAAACGTGATAATACCAGCAGGCCTCGCTTCTCGTCTGATTGCTTTTTGCCTGGCGATATTCTAAGGGCTTTATAGATATTGTCTTTTTTTGTAGTTGAGCAAATCGAGACTTGGAGGCTGAATAACTCGCCCGGAAACAGTGTGTAAGGGGCGGCCACGTCAGGACCCGTTCCTGGCCCCACGTGAAGTTCATTTTCCGCTTCGGACCAAACGTTTCAGCAGGGGCCAAAAGGAAACCCATGCCAAGCACTCAGGGTCAGCTAGGGTAGCTTTGGCCTCCCTGGACCTGCTTCCGGAGGCCACAGGCCCCTGCGAAGCTCAGCGGCTGATGCCACCGGGCCAAGGACCCGCGGGCAGAAGCCACTGGGGACAGGCGGGCGCCGAGGCCTGGGTTTGCTCTCTGGCTGCCCTGCGACGCTCCGTCCTGGCCAAATGGCCCCAGACAGCGAGACCTGCTCCAGCCGCGAGCGGCTCTGGCCTGGCGGGCGGCCACCCAGAGTTGGTCTGGACCCTTCGAAGTTACCACTGGGGTGGCTCACGTTCCCCTGAGCATTTTCCAGACCCACGCAGGTTGGTGAACAAGCCGTGGTCACCTCGCTGTCACCTACGTGGACTTCGCATGTACCCGTCCGTTTCATTGCCTTGGAGGAGGGATCGCTAACACACAGGGTGCTGTCCGTCTCCCCAGAGCGTCTCCCGCGTCTGCCCGCTGAGCTGATGTAACTCAGCACCTGGCCGGTGGCAACAGACGGGGAGGAACTGAGTGCCGGGTGACCTCCCCTCCCAGACCCCAGTCACTGCCGATTCATTCGACACGAGTTTCCTGAGCACCTACTGTGTGCCAAACACTGTACGATGGCCTCGGGAGACGGCCGCGGAGGAGCCGGGCGGAACCCCTGCCCTCCGCCGTGATTCCAGAGCTCACCATGCACCGATAATCGCGCTGCGAGGCTCAGGTCTCAGGTGGACATTTACAGAGCGTCAGCGACCACCTCTGTAACACACCGCGATCTCCGCGTTCGGGGCTTCGGGACTTAACAGCCGAGAGACTGTGGAGCCCACACTCCTGCCCTTAAATGCTGCGCTGTGACTGTCACCAGGGCGGCGTTTGTCACCGGTTCCTCCTGGTCGGCCCTGGCAGGTTGAGCCGGATCTCTGCTGAGTAGTGGCGTGGACACGTGATTTGCATGTTATTCTTTTTACGGAGCGCAGCCTCTCCCTCACTGCCTCCATTCCCAGACGGACGGGCTCCCTCCCGGGGACCAAGGCCACCTACATGGGGGCTCTCGGATTGTCCCAAGGTTTGGTGGCAACCCATGTTGGCCATCCCTCACCGGTCCGCCAGGCCTCCTGTGGAGCAGGGCGTGGGTACAAACCGAGGAGCCCTGAACCTCACAGAGTGCAGGGCGGAGCTGGGAGACAGGGCGAGGAGGAGAAGAGGAGGCTGTGTTCGCAGAGCAGCAACTAGCAAGTGAGCCCCCAGTCTCTGGGGCTTACGCAAAGCCCCGTCTTAGAGCCCAAGGGAGCCGTGGCAGGAGCAGGCAGCCCTCGTCCTAATGCCGTTGGGGAGGCCAGACCCACCAGGGCTGCAGCCCCTCCGGGCTCACAGCGAGCCCAGCCAGCAGCATTTACACGGGCTCTGGAGCGTCTAAGTTGCGGCTCCAACCTCAGCATCCTCCTCCCGCCTCCCCACCACCACCTACCCAGTGTGAATTTAAGGCAAGGTGCTGAATCTCCATTTCCTCTGGGGGTAATCAGAACAGTGGTGCTTTGGGGAGCTCTGGGAGGTTAACGAGTAATCCTCAAGGCTCAGATTGAAACTGAGGAGCACAGATCTGCTCTCTGAGATCATGGCCCCAAACGGGGGTCAGAGTGACCGGCTGATCAGGGGGTCCCAGTGATGCTAAACTCTATCCAGCCCGCAGGCTAAGTCCAGCCCTGCTGCTGCCTTTTTGTAAATAAAGTTTTATTGGAACACAGTCATGCTGATTTGCCTACATAGTGTCTGTGCCTGCTTTTGTGGTACAAGACTCTGTATAGGGGAGACCCCGGCTGGCCACGCAGGGTCCCGCCCTCCTGGCAGGACCCATCATGGGTGGAGGGAGAGAGCGCAGTCTCCAGGCTGACCTCAGGAAGCCGGGCCCTGGCCTGGGCCCGACTGTGTTGACCGGCTGGGACAGGAAGCCATGCCAGGTCTGCCCTCGTCCCCAGGCTCTCATGGGCAGGGCCAGAGAGAAGGAGGAGCATGTGCCCTGGCTGGGGACGCGGCCTAGCTCACGTCAGCTTCCTTTCAGAGGGGGGGGGGCCCGAAATATCTTAAGTGCTCGAGAATGCTGGCTCTGCTGCGTCGAGCACAAGAGAAATAAACCCCAGTGTCTTGCTGCGGCTTCTACCTTCCGGTCCTCACACCGCCGTCTAACAACTCCGGGAAAAACCATTCCCTTTCCGATAAGACGCCTTTTAAAAATACTTGCAGATCCTTGCCTCGAGTCACCAAGAGGCAGAGTGGCAGCTCATTCCACCCGATTTCTAGCAGTTTCCATCTCAGGGAGTCACTTCCTGATAAATGATCTGTTTCATTGTCTCGGAGTGGAGAAGACATACTGTCGAGGCGGATACATAAATCTCGAGTATTCGTAGTAATCCAGCGAACCGCAATATTTCATTAGAATAACCTGTTCACAGAACTTTCTTGATACATTGAAACTAAGTCACCCAGAAGAGTTTGAGTTCTCACCTGACTCTCGCCTGCTGGGTGAAGCGAGAAGCAGATTTAATAGGGCAGGGGTCCCCAGTCCCCAGGGCGCAGACCTCACTGGTGCCTAGCCTGTTAGGAACCGGGCCTCACAGCAGGAGGTGAGCGGCAGGTGAGCGAGCAAAGCTCAAAGCTTCGTCTGCATTTGCAGCCGCTTCCCACCCAGCATCAGCATCACCGCCTCAGCTCCACCCCTGATCATCAGGCATTAGAGTCTCACAGGAGCACCGGTCCCTGGTGCCAAAAAGGTCGGGGGCCTCTGCAATAGGGCATCGAAGGTGTAATTCTGCCATTGCCTCTTTCTCGCTTACTTAGGGAATTTAAGGGCGCCTCTGGCCTCCGTGCGCCTCCCACGTGAAATGGAAGTGCTCCCCGGTTCCCGCGGGATTGCCGGCACCGTCTGGAAGCGCAGGCCTCTGGCCCTGGGAAGCGGCCCAAGCAGCGGCGGCACCTGGGTTCACAGACCTCCGCTACCCCACCGCGAGCACGGTCGGGCGTCGCTTTGTCTGCATCTCTGATAAACGGCTGCACTTTTTACTCTAATTGGTAACAGAAACAACACTTCAGGGGCCCAGAAGAAACCCCAAGTCCCCTTTAAACGGAAGATAGAAAGCGTTTTCAATGAGAAGGGAAGGCTGTTACGGGGGCGAAAAATAGGCAGGAGCGGTTGGGAGAATTCTCAGCAAGTGGGGACCAGGGAAAAATGTGTTCTCGAAGGCTGGAGATGGGGCCTCCTGGGCCTGGAAGGCAGACGACAGCGTTTGCCTCCGCAGGGAGCCCAGGGGAGGGCAGGGGTTCAGAACCGCCCCCCCACCCCCGCCACTCTCCAGGAAGGGCGGGCGGGTGCCAGGACAAAGAGCAGACAGCACAGTGGTCGGCCAGTGTCCTGTAGGATCATCACTGGAATTCACCCCCACCCCCACCCGCCGGGACCCAGTGGCTGAGGGTGCAGATTCCGAGTTGGTATTCAGGTCAGGAGGAGCCTCTGTCCGGCTAACAGGTTTCCAGGTAACACGACGCCCTGGCTGTGAGGACCACTTTAAGGAGCGAGGGGCGGTGGCAGCGGGCCGCTGGGAGGCTGGTCTTCGGAGGCCGTGGAGGAGGGTTCACAGCCTGGGTGTGCTGCTTACACACAGGCTATGGGACCTTGAACGAGATTCTCAGCCTCTCTGAGACACAGTTTCTTCATCTGTCAAGTGGGGATTACGCCGCCTCAGAGGACAGCCGAGGAGATTCAGTGATGTCCGTTACGTGCGTTGCGCTTGGCATCTGGGGGGGACTGATGCTCGGCCGTCAGAGGGCTTGAGTCTGACGTCACCTGACATCAGAGCCTTTTCAGGAAGATGAGGGCATGAGGGAAGGAAGGAGCGTAGTCTCGTGGCTGCTGCCACGGGAGGTCGCCCCAAGCTCTGGTGGCGACCCCGAAGGCAAGGAGCCTGCTCTCCTGTAACTATTAGGAAGGAACGGAGCCTGGGGTGGGGATGGGGGCACTGCAGGGCTCACCCCACTCCTCCTCCCAGGCCTGCTGGCCTCGAGCCTGTCACAGAAAAATGCCGGGTTCAGAGTGAAGCCAGGGGGCAGTCGGGGGGCTTATTTCCTGGGACTAGATGAAAGAGTGGCCCACGGGAGGAAGGGGTCACCCCATGCTCCCGTTTGTTTAGTTCTGACCTGTTGTTTAAATGACACACTGCGGGTGCCTCCTGGAAGGGGGGACGTTTATCGGGGGACACTCTCCGAGGCAAGGGGCCTGCTGAAGTCAATCCCAGTGCCATGGTGAGTGAGCTCTTTAAAGCCACATCACATGCGTATGCACGTGTGTGTGCGTGTGTGCGTGCGCACACACGTGTGCGAGGACCTGGGTAGATTGTGACTGTGCTAATCAGAGGACGAACGCAGGTGGGAAAAGCCAGAGGCGTCCACCCGGAGCAGGACAGTCGGACCTGGCTTTGTGCGGAGCGGGCTTTTCAAGCTGGGCTCTCCCGACAACGTGGTGGGAATCGTCCTGTGGGATGGGGACTGTCCTGTGTGCCGCGGGATGTGTAGTGATATCCTGGCCTCCACCCACCGGATGCCAGGTGCGCCCTTCCTGAGTCGTGACCATCAGAAATGCCTCCAGACGCTGCCGCACGTCGCCTGGGGCAGCCACCGCCGGCGGAGAACCCTGCTGCAGTTTCCAGACGTCCCTCCCTGGGTCCCAGATATGCCAGGAGGAGCCAGGGGTCGAAGGTCTGTGAACTTGGCAGAGGGTGCGAAGATGACGGACAGACGGATGAGCTCGATCTCCTCTCTGCATGCGACCAGGAGTCCGCAGCTGACGGCACCTCGGCCTCTTCTCGCTCTGGCCGGGAAGGAGCGTCAGGCTCCACTTGGAGGAGGCTAAGGAAGGATGGCGGCCGGGGTGGGGTGGGGAGCGCACGGGCCCAGCAAGCAGCAGCATCCGCCCCACGCCCACCGCTTGCATCTTCGGGGCCCTGGGTTTCCTGGAAAAACATCTTCGGAAAGGGCAGGGCTGGAGCTGGCACGGGGAGTTCTTGCTGCAGAAGCCACGGGATGCGGGGGCCGAGTGTGGGAAGAGAATGTTATCACAGAAACCTGATTTCTCTACACACTCTATCAGCTCCCCATCTGTTCCTTGATTAAACGTATTGCTGTGCCCCCTCCCCACGTGCCCACTGCCGGGACGTCGCTAGAGCCCTGATTACATCTGTGGAGAGAGCCTCAGACCTCACAGATGAGCGGCCTATCCATCAGCCTGGCAGCTGACGTTCGTTTTAAAATCTGGAGTAGAGCTGGCGAGGGGGGTCTGCAGGGGCCTCTTACCCCAAAGGGAAGGTCCGCCATGCCCTTTCTCTCCTTGACATGGCAGGGTGCATTGCTGGGGGTGGCATCGAATACCGGTTCCAGCTCCGTGACTTTGGGCAAGCCGCGGCTCCCTGCTGGCCTCGGCTTCCTTCTCTTCAGGTCTCGGGGGTGTGGGGCAGGTGTCTCTCCCAGCGCCAACAGCCCCATGGCCTTGCAACTCTAAGCCTGGCATTCATTCCCTGGGAGCTCGTTAGGAATGTAGGCTCTCAGGCCCAGCCCGGGCCCGCTGAATCAGAACCCGCGTTTTAACAAGACCCCCAGGGGCGGTCATCCGCGGATCCATGCACAGGGCTCCTTCGGAGATGAACTTGTATAAGAAATCTCTCAAAGGGAATGAGTCGCTATCTTCTCAGGCCTCTGAAAACGTTTACAGAGACTTCTTTCTTTCTTTCTTTTCTTTTCTTTTCTTTCTTTCTTTCTTTCTTTCTTTCTTTCTTTCTTTCTTTCTTTCTTTCTTTCTTTCTTCTTTCTTTCTTTCTTTTTCCTTCTTTCTCTTCTTTCTTTCTTTCTTCCTTCCTTCTTCCTTCCTTCCTTCCTTCCTTCCTTCCTTTTTTTTTTTCTGCACCAGAACCTTAACCTTGAAAAGGAACCAGCTCTGAAATTCCAGCCACTTCCTGTGGATGGAGCCCCGAGATGGCAATATTCACTCAATCAACTTTAACTGAAGCCTGGGGCTAAAAAAAGATGAGCAGGACCTACTACTTCCTGCCCTCGGAAACCCGCTTCTCCAGGAGGAACAGGCGGAGCCCGCCTCTCTGGGTTGAGAAGGTGCAGAGAGAAGATTATCACCAGCATCTTGCTCTCTCCCCATGGGGTCTGACCAAATTCCAAGGGCGACACCAGTTTCTGTGACTCCATATTGGTTTCCTAGGGCTGCTGCAATAAATGACCAGAATGTTGGTGACTAAACACGGCAGAAATAGATTCACGCACAGCTCTGAGGCCCAGAGTCTTAAATCTGGTGCCGGCCGGGCCAGGCTCCCTGGGGAAGCTCGAGGGAGCAACCCTCCCTGCCTCCCTCAGCTGCTGGGGCTGCCACTGTCCTCGGCTGTGGCCAGGACATCGCTCCATCTCGGCCTCCTCCTCTGTGATGTCAAAGCTCCTTTTGCCTCTTTCTTAGGACACTTAGGATGACACGTAGGACCCACTTGGAGAATCCAGGATGATCTCCACTCAAAATCCTTCACTTAATTACGTCTGCAAGGTCCTTTTCCAATAAAGGTCACAGTCACGGGGCTGGATTTGACATAACTATCTTTTAGAGACTTTTCAGCCCACCGCATGCTCCAATCAAGATGTGGCCTCACCGTGGGGTCCTGGGTGAGTTACCCGACGTGGCTGAGCCTCAGTTTCCTGCCTTGTACGTTGGGACAGCGAATCCCCCAGTGGCTGTGTGCTCCGGTGTGCATTGGCCTTATCCGGAAGACTTATCTGGGCCCACCCTGGGGTGGGGTGTCTCTCATTCAGTGCATCTGGGGAGGGCCTTAAGAATTTGCATTTCCAACCACTGAATTAAAGGGATGCATCTAAGGCAGCTAACAAAGTCCCCACCCCAAATAAGGACTAAATGGATAAACGTGGGTGAACAACCAACAGAATTGAGGCCCACCATGGCTGCCTGGTAAATTGGAGGAGAGCGTAGCGGAAGGGCCAGGCTTCCCTTGGAAGACATCCTTGCGGTCAAGCCGGTCCGTGCCTCTGCATCCGAAGCTCAGTGCTTGTGGTCCAACACCGCACCGCCATCACGGGCCGTGCCTCTGTCAGCCCTCGCTTCTCAAAGGGGTTAACCCCGTAGCACTTATAGTTAACAGTGACCAAATGTGGGTGGCCCGAAGGTATAGGAAAGGATAGAAATCAGCTGGAGGAGGGAGTGATGATCTTTCTTCCAAAGGAAGCCCCAGGGAAGAGGTGGCGCTGGCAAGGTTTGGGGAGAGAAACGAACTTGGCAGCCGCCCCGCAGCGAGTGGGTGTTCCAGGCAGAGGGAACAGCATGTGCGGTCCTGGGAAACATCGGCGTGGTTAAGCCACCTCACGCAAGAGCTGGGGAGTGCGGGAGATGGCCGGGAACCTCAGCGGGGGCCAGGAGGAGCGCCCCTTTCCACTTGGGAGCAAGGGCCTGCGTCCTGCAGGCCGTGAGGGGGATGTTCCAGGGCTTTCTTTGGGAAGGTGACCTGTTCAGCTTCGCGCTGGAGAAGATCGCCCTGTGTCGGTGTTGGGGGGCGGGAGGCGGGGTGGATGGGTTGGATGAAGAAGAGACGGGACACAGGAAGGTCGTTTCGGCAGCTAATAAGACAATTCAGGCAACAGGCGACGAGGACCGAGGCTGGAGCACGTGACAGGCACACGTCTGCCTCGATGGATGATGGCGTGAGCCGGCGAAGGTGCGAATGAATCATCAGTTAGTCCAGTTTCACCCCGTCTCGGGGGCGGTGGGCTCGAAGTCAGGGCCAGCGAGGCCCTGGTGTCCTTGGACACTTTACACCAAGAGCGTCGGCTCTGCCTTCTCTGGACAGGGCGTCCAAGCTCCCCAGGCCCCTCTGCGTCCCCCTTCTCCCCCTGGGGAAAAGGCACACCCTCTGTCATCACACAGCACGTGTTCTGCCGAGCGGTCCCCACATGCTAAACCGGATCATTTCTGTGGCGATTTGTCTTCAAGCCGGCGTGACACAGGCTTTAAATCAATTTGAAATCCATTGTCTGCAGAGCCACAAGGAGAGGGTCCGTGGAGGACGGGCACCGATTTTTCCCATCAGTCAAGGGGGCAGGACAGGCTGCGATGGGCTTGGGTTGCGGCGGGGAGATGCGGGTTCCCACTACGGAGAAGGCGTTAGGAGGCTCGAGGCCTCGCAAGAAGGCTCGATGCTGAGCACATGGGGACACTGCTTGTTCTACAGGGCAGGGCCCCCAAGGCGGGTTGGGTGAGAGATGGAAAGCCCTCCGGAAGGGTCGGGCATAGTCTGGGGATGTTGAGGCTGCTGCCAAGGTCAAGGACTTTGTCCCTGGCTCTCAAGGTCATTTTTCTCTAGGATGCCCTCCATTAAATCCAGACAGTTGGTAAAGTAAGGAGAGGAAAGGGCAGGGACTGGGCGGGGTGTGGTGGTGTGGGTGGGGCGGGGGTGGGGGGCGAGGCAAGGTCAAAGGAACTCATTAGCGGCCCTCGGCGGACTGCTTTGGCGCTCAAGGTCACTGAGAGTATTTATGAAGAAAATCGATCTTGCCCCCGGTACAAGGAGACACGCCAAATTCACCGGCTCCCTCTTCCCGTCCAAAGGGCTCTCTTCTCCTTCGGAATGTGACTCTGTAACAGAAACGATCCTCCCCTCCTCTCACCCCAGGGAGGTTTCCAATTTGTTTGTCCCAAAGTGAAGGACTTGGGGAAGTTGCTAAGCCGGCACTGACCTTGGCCAGGCCGAGGGGAGGGGGGAAGGGGAAAAGTTTTAAGAAGGGGCTGTGGACTTTGTATATCCGGGGTAACCCCCACGTTGTGGGGAGAGTGGCAAGATACGACTTCATGTACCCACTCCTCAGCCCGAGGGAGGGACCCTCCTCTCCTGCCCCTGATAGATGGGGCCAGTGAGATCGGCCGGTGTGGCCAGTCCCAGCAGCTAGGGCACAATCAGGTAACTCGGCTTGGCCAGCCCTCACAGCCAAGGTCCAGTCAGGTGACCCAGGCGGGCCAATCACACGTGTATTCTTGACTTTTGAGTGCATAATGAAAAAACTTAGGGACAGTTAGAAGCTGTTTGTGCTGGACTCTTGGGGGCAGTAACTGTGTCTAGTGACAATGGTGGCTGAGGCGTCACAGCCACAAAAATCCTTGTTTCCTACTTTCCAAGCTTTCTCTTCATCCTCCTATTGATGCTGGGAGTCCCAATATCCTTCCAGAACATTCCTTAGCTTAGGTTTCTGTTGTTTGTAACCAAAACCCTGACGAATTTGGAAGGGCCTTAAAGTCCGTGAAAGACAGAAAAACAATCTATTTATATGGCAGGTGGAATAAAGCGTCCTTTGCCTAGGCCGGGATGCGACAGAATGCCTCACCCCACCCCGCCGTTTCTCCTGTGTTTCCTGCTGCAGGGTCCCTTCTTGGAGGATGAAGCTCGTTCGCGCTCAGCTCTAACTTGTGGTCACGATGCCGCCCAGGTATAGGAAGGGAGGCCGAGGCCCAGCCTGCGCCCCACAGCAAGTCAGTGGTGACAGTACCAGCAACGACAAGGCATCCCCGGCCTTGCTTGTGGCAGTGGCGTCCGAATCCTAGCACCTGCTGCTTACGGGGCTGCCACTCGAGGCCGGGGTAGTGTCTCCAAGCACTTCTCACAAAGGAATTCGCTTACTCCTCTCCGTGGGTCTAGGTGGCAGGGAGTCTTCTTGTCCCATTTTATGGCTGAGAGCACCGAGGCATGCAGATGCTGAATAACCCGCCTGAGAAACCCAGGGGCACGCGGTGGAGCTTGGACCTGGGCACCTGGCGCCAGGGCTCTGGAGCTGGCAGAGAGGCCGAGCGGTGAAGACAGGGAGGGGAGGGGGCTTCGTGAGCCGCGTGGAGCTGGTGGGTGCGGGCGGGGGTCGGGGGTGGGGGTCTCCGGCCTTTCCACTGACCGTCCCCAGCCTGGACCGAAGAACACCACGTTCCCGGGACGGACTCCTCCCTGACCAGAGCCCGGCTCTCTTCGAGGAATTGGACAGAGTTCACTGGTGACCGATCGGTTCCTAATTTGGAAGTGGCCGTGCGGGGGGGTCGTCGTCCTCTGTTAGCAGAATCCCAAACGGACTCTTCCCCTGAGACCCGTGTCGTCTGCGTGGCTGACTCACACACGGCGGTGAGCTTAGAGGCGGGGAGGGGGTCCCGGGGTCAGGAACCCCAGGGGGCTGGCCCTCTGAGGACAGGGTCAGCCCCGGCCCCTCCCCAGCCTCCTCCAGGGTCATGAGCATCTGTCTCCTAAGGTGGCGTTTGAGCCTGTATCTGGAACCGTTTGCGCTGAGTGTCGGGGAGAAAGGAGGGTGAATCCTGGGGCCTGCCAGGGGCCGAGCAGAGTGCACAGAGGAGCGGATGTCACCTGGAGTCCTTCGGCCAACGGCACAGCGTTGACAGCGATGCCCGCCTCCTCTCTCCATCTGGCCAGCCCCTCCCCTCCCCTCCCCCCTCCACTAAGCCCCATGCCCCTGTCTACCTTGTCCTCTGTCAAGCAGGAAGTTCAGCTTTCCCAGGCTCCCTAACACCTCTGTGTCGCCTCACCATCCTATTGGGGACTCTCCCAAACCTAGGGAGGGAATTTGGATTCTGGATGGTCCCCAATATCCACCACCGCTGTGCCCGAGAACGCCGAGAACGCGAAGGCCTCTGGTGGTCCCAGGTCTGCTCCACAGAAAGCGGCTATGACGACACGCAGGGACATACAGCCTCCTTGGACGCGCCGTTCCGTGTGACCTCATTAGAAGCTGTAAGGTGGCGGCTTCCCACTGTGCTGCCCAGAAAGTCGGGGCTCCCGGAGTGGACGTGGCCCAAAGGTAGCAGGGGCCCAGCGCACGCTCGGCTGGTGCGAACACGCTTTCTGCTTTGCTCTGCTCAGCTGCCAGGAAACAGGAGGGGGTGACAGAGGCACCGGTCTGCCAGGCGGTGCGGGGCGGGAGCCGAGGCCTGGGGGCAGACCTCTGGGTGGCCTGCCGTGGAAGACGGGGTGCAGCCAACGGCAGCAGGGTGGGTCAGGGTCGGGAGGGAGGGCTGGGGAAGGGCTGGTGAGCACCGAGCTTGTGGAGGGAGGACGGAGGCTGAAGGGGAGCCAGTGCCGGGGGCCGGGCTGGGCCTTGGGAGGCCCGTGCTTGAAATACCAAGTGGCTCTGCACATGCTGACCTTGGTCCTTCAGCTGTGGCTTCGGCCACATGCGTCACACAGCCACGGCGTCCAGTCCCGGGTATCCCTGGGGCTCCGGTGATCTGTAAAACTAATAAATCTTGTGCCCAGCTGCTGCCTCCTTGGCCACGCAGACCCCCGGGGGGTGGGAGGGCTCGCGTGTCCGAGCACCGCACTTCTGCAGACTCACTGGCTGGGCTCCTGTCCCCGGCCGGTGTCAGCGGGAGGCCGTCCACATTCGTCTTGCACATGCCTCGCGCTGGCCACTTGCTCCCTGCAACGCGCCAGGCAAATGAAAACCCATGGATCCATGCCAGAAAAATGACCGTCCCCACTCCCCCTGGGAAAGAGGCGTCAACTCTCCCACCTTGGGAAGAGGAATGGGCGGGGGGAGCAAGTGCTTTTAATTCCTTACATTCTGTCTTCTTTGGGGGCGCGCGTCCTGCAGCTTGGGGCCGACTCATTAATCTAGCCGTCACCAGCCACGGAGGCGGCCATGTCGCTGTGGCCACTGGGGTGTAAGGGCAGACGGTACGCCACGCCCCGGCCGTGGCTTTGGGGCACGCTCCCAGCAACCCAGCACCCAGGTCCCTCTGCCTCAAAGCAGATCACCAGATTTTGCATGGGACACTCGAGTCAGGACGTACGGTCTGGCGCCGGGCAGCCTTGCGCCCAGCGTGCGAACCTCCCCGAGGGTTCATTCTCACTGCAGCCGGAGCCAGGGCTGCCAACACCTCGTCGCCAGTGTGGAGAAAAGCGTCCAGCTCAGAAACAGTTCGGCTCCCCCGGACGGACGGCATCCAGTGGATCCTGTCCTTCCCCCTTGCTCATTGGGACGAGGAAGGTGGGGAAAGACTCCAGGGAGAAAAGGGCCCAGGGATCAAGGGCAGGTGGGAACGCAGGCGTTGCGTGGCTAAGACTTGGGTCTGAATCCTACCTAGCTCCACCCAAAGTCCTGTGACCTTGGGCAAAATGACTCAGCCAATCTGAGCCTCAGTTTTGTGGTGAAAAAGCTGCCTCTTCGAAGGGGGAGCCAAGGAGATCTGGCAGAATGCGGAGCACTCGGCCCGGGGTGGGCACCTCGGTCCAGGTTCTCGCTGTCAGCAACAGAAATGGATTCTGGCTGGTTTAGGCGGCAAATGAATCTGGTGAGAGGCTATCGGGTGGTTGCAGCATTTCCGGGAGTCGCCAGCGTCTGTGGTGAAGCAGCTGGGGCCACAGCCCAAGTCACGCCGGGGACTGGTCTGGTGAGGACCCTCCGCCTCCATGGGGTCTGGGGCTGTGGGCCCTGATTCAGCAGCCACAGACTGCTGCCCGCGGGGAACTGGAGGGTGACCACTGCCACCCCCACAGGTCCTCCACGCATCCTGCTTGTCTGTGTGGCCAGCTCCACATGCAGATTCCCGGAAGGACACGCCTGATTGTCAAGTCCAGTCGTGAGCGCGGGAGGCTGGCGAGCACATTACGGCAGGTTCCAATTCTGTATTGGGACTTTTCCAAACATAGGGAGGGCGTTCGGATTTTGGATGGTCCCCCAGATCCACTACCTTTATGCTCTATTGTTCCCGGAGTTGGACCCCAGGCCATTTCCACCTGGTGTTTATGCCCTGGCCAGGCTCGGATTGGCCCGGGCTGTGCCAGCTGTCCAGTTACCCTGGGTAGACATTCGGTTGCTCTTTCCTGCGGCATCTCTCCAAGGCAGGCCTCTGCCAGGGGCCTTCATTGACTGGGACAATGGCGAGTTCCTTCCCCAAGGGAACTGAGACCTTTGGAGCTCATGAAGCAAAATACCCAAACCCATTGCATGAGGGTTCTATAGAGAAACAAAACCCCGCGTGTGCGCACGTGTGTGTGTTTTTGTGTGTACACACATACGTGTCTGTGTGTAAAGCGATTCATTACAAAGAATCGGCTCCCACAGTTATGGAGGCTGAGCGGACGCTGAGGCAATCCAAGGCATCGAAAGCCCGAGGACCGGGCGAGAGGCCGCCGTGCGTTCCCGTCCAAAAGCCGGCAGACTGGCGACCCAGCACGCGCCCGTGCTTCAAACGTAATCTCATCCAGAAACACCCTCGCAGAGGTGCCTGGAATGGCGTTTGACCGAACGCCTGGCACCCTGGGGCTCTGTCAAGTGGACAGAGAACGAACCATCACACCCTCCCCACGAGAAAGAACCAAGGTCTAAGCAGAGAGCCAAGGAGGAGGGGAGAGACGGCCACATCCAAGGTCACGTTCCTCAGCTGAGCTGAGCTGCAGACTCCGAGGGCGTTCAGACCAGCGGTTACGCGCCCAGCCCGGGGCCAGGCCGCCTGAGCTCTAGAGCCCTTTCTTCTGCCACACGGCAGGGGTGACCGCACCTTCCTGCTGAGCTTGCTCTGGGGACCGAGTGATTAAGCTCTGTGAAATGGTCACTGCTGGACAAACAGTAGGTGCTCGGCCCATGTCATCACTGTTCTCCCAGGAGGTGGGAGATGCTACAGAGTCGGGGATCAGCCGCAGTGTCGAGGGGCTGTGATGAGCTGGGGACACTGCATAGAGATGTCAGGGGAGCCGAGGCTGGGGACCCAGCTCCTGCCCGCCACCCCGAGGCCCGCGGGAGGCTCCGGGGTGGGAAGGTCTAAGGGAGGGAGGGCTCCGTCTGGCGTCAGGCACAGCCCTGGCTGCTCTGGGAAGCGTCAGTCAGCTCCTGCCTCTGTCTCTCCCGGGGTGTCTCCGTGAGCACCCGAGTCTGGCAGGAAGTCTAGGACACACCTCGGCCCTTGCGAGTTGTCGAAAATGCTTTCTCGAGCTGGCGGGGAGCTCTTGGCTGAAGTGCATATTCTCGTCTCCCAGAACTGGCCTTGGCCGTGGACGGACGAGGCGACCCTCCTGAGGTCTGTCTTTGCCAGAGCAGCAGAGATCTGGGTCCTGGCCAGAGCTGGCCCAGGATGAGCTGCTCCCGGCCCCCACCCCACGCCTCGCGTGCCGTCCTCACAGCCAGGTAGAGATCAAGCCCCACGGCTCTGACCCCTGGCTTGTGGGGCAGGGCTGTGCTTCTGTTCACAGGCCCCGAATCCCAGTCAGCTCTTTACCGGGCGCTTAGGGGACGTTAAGGAGGTGGCGGCATCTTCTGTCCTAGGTTGATATCACAGAGGGACCCTCACGCGTGGACGCAGAGGCAGGAGAAGGATGACTTGACTCCCGGAGAGACAGACATGTGGGGCCTCCAGCACCCAGGTCCCCAGACCCCTTTCCTTACTGTTGGGAGAAGGGGTACTGTCTCTCCAGGACTTTGCAGCCGATGGGACGGGGCCCTGCCTGGGAAGCCAGCAAGTGCCAGCGATCCAGCCTCCACAGGCCAAGGGGAAGAGAGAACAGAGAAGGAAGAGCCCTTAAAATACCCTCGGCTGTTTAAGGGCTGGAGATCTGCACTAAATCTCACGCAAAAGGAGTAATTACGCTGTCAGCAGAGGCGATATAATTTTTAAGACTCGGTTCCACAACCATAATTTTTCCCCATCCTCCCAGCGTCTCCCCGGGGGATTTAGGGGCCAATTACCTGTCAGTTTGCTGAGAGGTGTTGTTCCCAGGCTGGGAGGTATCAATCGCCGTGGCTTCCCGAAGCCCCACTTGACAGCAGGGAGTCTGGGTGGGGGGACCCCACAGCCATCGGGGGCACGCCATCTTCAGCCAGAGAAGAGTGTCCCCAGAGCTTCAGGGATGAGCGAAGGAGGACAGAGCAGAGGCCAGCCCTGAGTCGGGGAGTGCTATCACGTCTTTTCCCAGTGAGGCCCACGCAGCCAGAGGCCTAGGGTGAGGGCTTGGGGGGGTTTGGGGGTGGGGGTGGCCAAGGACCAGGGGCTCTGGGATGCGGGAAGTCTTCTAACAGAACCGGAGCCTCTCAGGGCTGGCCACACGCCCTGAGCTGGGTATGGGACTGCCACACAGAGGGAGTAGCTAGGACAACCTTAAACATGTGGGCTCTGCCGTCAGGGTCAGCCTAAAGAAATCTCTGGCCCACGTGAATTTGGGCAGCCCCTGAACTTCTCTGTGCCTTAGGGAGAAATGGGCTCAGGCTGGGACCCACCTCCTCGGGTTATTGGTTATCATGACGTAGTGGGATTGGGGCGTCCTACCCCCGTCTCGTGCTCGATTCCTGCCAGGAGGTCACCCACCTCTCCTGCATACCTTGGCGACAGGGAGCTCACCAGATGAAGAGGTGGCCCATTTCCACATCGGCCCACGCTGCTGGTCCAGACTGGTCAGAGTCTCTTCTGCGGTGGTCACCCACTGGTGCCATTTGAACCCTGAAAGGTCACTCGCATGGCCCTTGCCATGCCCTAGGGCTCGATTGTCGACCCGGTCCTCACCCCCTCAGGGGGCTCACGGCTGACCTCTCCTTTAGTCCAATGCTTGACCAACAGCATTTCTGCCCTGCCAAGAATGTCCCCGGGCTCCCGGCCTTGGCGACCCGACCCTGGGATACCCTCCCTGGCCGTCGGTCCTGAAGGCAGCGTATGTCCTTAAGGATCAGTGGGTCCATCTCCTCCTTATGCCTTTCCTCACTTTCTCCTTCTTTACGAAGCCCCAGGAATCCCTTGGAGCTTCCGTCTGAAAGGATATTGTTCCTGAGGTCCAATCGGCTTGGCTTCCTTCTGGCTCGGGCTTCTCCCTGGGGTGTGTTCCTGTTACATCCAGCAGAGGACGCTGTGCTCTGCATCATCGTGAGCCCCAGGAGGTGCAGGGCTCTGCTAGGAATTGAGGATTTGGCAGGGGGAGGGGTCCCCCTACACTTGGAGTTCACTTGTGTTCTCTGGAACGCTTGTTTTTCCCAGGAGCAGGCTCCGATGAAGGTACGGGGTACCATGTCAAATGGCTGTTCATGTTTGCATACCACGGAACCGATATTTTTCTGCTCCTGCCTCTTTTGTTGCCCTTCTCTCTGGCAGGGCTCTGCTTCCTCGTCGGGAGGCATTACAGCCCCGTGGTTAAGATCAGGGCAGCCTACAGCCGACCATCTAGTCCAGATCCTGAGCACCTTCTCTCAGACTGTCTCACCATGGCTCTGTGCCTCAGTTTCCCCATCTGCACAACAGGGATGATGTTTGGGTTGTTGTGCAAGTTAAAGCCATTAATACACATGCCGAGCATTGAAGAAGTAAGGGCCCCATGACCATCAGCCCATGTTATGATCAGGTTTTGCTAGTTTTTCTCTGACCTCAGGCTTACCTGCCCCTCAGGGATGCAAAGCCCTGCAAGGTCTCAGGATTACGGCTGCTCAGATGAGCTCATCCTCCCCGAGATGCCCATCAAGGATTCCTCCCGCCCTCCCTGGGGCTTCTCCATGGTTCCATTCCAGTGCCTCTGTTGAGCCCCGTGGACTGGGATTCGGACACCTGTCTATTAGGCTGACTCGTTGCTCTCCTGGTCCTGACTTGGAGGGTTCCCTCCTTCAGGAAGCCTTGGATGAGAGGAAGGAGCTTCACCACAGCATACCTCTGGACTTCCCAGCACTCCTGACGGGACTCACTCGAAGTTGTTAAGCTGCCCCCTTTTTGAACCCTTGTAACGTGCAGATCTGGGATTTGAACCCATGACCGACTGCGTGAGTAACTGACACCTCCTATAACTGTCTTCCTTTCTCTCTTACCTCACCTCCCACCTTCCCCTTCGCAATTGCATGGGTTCAAATGCACAAAGCCATAGAAATCATTCATTTCTTCCAATTCCATGGTCCACGTATTCTATGGTGTTAACTTCCCACTGGGGCTGTGAAGCTCAGGGTATAGGGACAATCTGAATCGCTGTCTATGGCAGCCAGGAGGCTCTGCACTGAAAGAGCCAAGGCAGCGTCAGAGCCGGAAGAACTGTCTGACGCGTTCTTGCTACTCGAGGCTGGGGAGGGGCGAGGAGGCTGGCAAAGCCGCTGGCCTGTCAGCTGCAGGAGACGGTGCTGGGCCCGGGAAGGGTCCCTCCGTCCGCCCCGCTCCCACGCACCACGTGCGGACAGACGCACCGGACCCAGCGGGCCTCCTTTCCCTTGGCAGGCGGGTCTCTACAGGGCGTCCTGGCCATTACGGACCAGGGCCTTCATCCCTCAGATCCACCGTGGAGCTGTGCTCGACCGTGAGACGCTGGTGACCGGTATGGGCTTCGGGTCAGGCCAACCGGGTGACATCCCAAGCTGGCCGACAGGTGTCGTGACCCCGGGTTTCCCCATCAGGAACGTGGCGATGAACCACATCCGCTCCACGTGGTTACGGAGAGGTTTTAACGTGGTGAGTGAAGGCGCGGCTGGCGCCTGGCACTCAGGATGCGCAGTGAACGTGTGGTTTCTGCTTTCACTGGACAGCAGAAGGAGAGGACAGGTCGGCACGATAGCTCCACTGCTCACACCTTAGGGTGTTTGATTTCAGCCCTGAGAGGACACTCGGGTCTCCAGAGAGGAAGCCAAGCAGGGGCCCCTCCCCAGTACCGGGGGCCAGCTCTGCTCCTGAGACTTGCGGGAACTGGGTGCGTTAACACCGTGTGATCCAGGCAGTCAGGAAAATAATTAAGTGCTAACTTGTCATTTTTTTTAATGAAGTTCTGGAGTTAGAGATTTATAATTGCTAATGAGCCAGGCTAATAATTAGTTGCTTTATAATAAGGGCGATGATCACTCAGACAGAGGCAGAGAGCGCCAGGCTCTGGCCTAATTTTTCTCCTGTAATTATGTGACATGCCCAACTGCCTGGAACTCCTCTCCCCGTTCCGTCCTTCTGCTCCAGTGCAGTGCCAGGCTTCCCTGGCACCGTCCCCGCTCCCCATCGCCCCCCGCCTCTGGACCCCCAGAGCCCAGGGCCTCCTGCCAGGCAACCGTTTTCCACTGCCTGCCTCCCCTGCTGTCCCTGTGCGCTGAGCCCACCGACCCTTTCTCAGGATCAGGGTGGGCTGGGGGCTGGTTCCCACAGGGCTGGCATTGAGAAGACACTTGTCTCTGGGCTGCTCTCCACTTCGTCCTCCACCGTGGGGAAAGGACAGAAGCTCCTGTTTCCCGCCCTGGTGACTTACAGCCAGAGGGAGGCCGGGGGCACTGGTCCTGCGCGAGCAGAGAATGTCACGAGCTGTGCCCCTCCAGGGGATGGGGCACAGCCGTCAGCAGCAAGGGAAACCAGCTCCGAGAAGAGTCTTCCCGGCTTCTCAAGGGCGGAGTGGAACGAGCTCTGGGAGGCATGCCACGGAACGCGGTCCAGAGCCCACGCCTGCTGTCACCTGGCTGAGGGCTCTGGGTGAGCCTCTCACATCGCGGGCCCCAGGTTTGCCTGGGTACAGAGTGACAGCCGGACTAGGAGACTGAGAGGTCTCTTCCAGCACCGAGCCTCTGCGGGTTGAGGGCTCTGTGACATGGCATGACTTTGCAAAGAATGCAAGAGTCCCGAGCGTACCCTCCCCCGCCCCCCGTAGTACTGAAATCTCCAGTAGCCCTTGGGACATGGGGACTCACAGAAAGGAAGAGTCCCAGGGCAGCCAATGAGGGAGCTGATGGAGACAGATACAGACGGAAGACCTTCTGTCACCCTTCACTTGTGGCCCGGGACTTAGGAGAGCAGGTGTTTGTACTGCTTGGGGGTAGACCGGACCTCGAAGCAGCACCCATCCTTCTCCTCAGGTGCTTGAATCAAGCAGGTAAACCACAGTCTTGAGAGTTATTTCATTCTTCAGTGCTGGGAACGGTTATCGCCCGTCCTCCCCGCCCCCCTTCCCCTCCCCACCCCCTCCTGGAGCCTCCCGAGGCTGAGGGGACCCTCTGTGGTTAGAAAACAGATACTGTACACAAACCACATGAAGTTCACTAACCTGATGTGGGCTTGTGTCCTGAGGTCTGTGATAGATTCGGGCGGTCTGTGATCTTGAGTGAGGAAAAAAATACGTTCCTATTTTCATTAAATGTAAATAAAATGTATTGTTTCCTTTAATAATGGAGATAGGCGACAAACCACAGAAATATTAGCAGCACTTGGGTGTTTCGTACCAATAAAAAACAGATATTTTCATCTCATGTTACGGTCGTGGTAGATATCTCAAAATATTGTTTACGCTCATCACTACTTTGAAATTATGGTAGTTATTAGACCTGCAGCTAGATCTTGTTGTTTTTTTTTTTTACCATGTTAATAAAAGAGCACATGAATTACCATATATTAGATTTCCAAACTAATTGCTACAGATTTGTTTTTTTAATATTTTGATAACCGTCTTTTGATATAATTGCTTTCCTTTATAAGTCTATGTATTCTGTTCTTCCTTTTTCCTCTCCGCACCCCACATTCAAAATCCGCCCTTCCTTCCCCCACCCCTTCCCGCCGTGGGGTGCGTGGACTGCTATCGATAAAGATTGATAACTCACGCTGGAGGCGTGACAGAGGCAGGGTGGGTGTTCAGAAGGGAGCAAAGGAGTGTGCGTGGCCCAAGGGCTGGGAAGGAGAAGGCGAGAGGGAGAGGGCCGGCCTGGCCACCCTGCCCCTGCTGGCCAGGGCGGTGGCTACGTGGGGGACCCAGGGGCTGAGTGGAGCGGGGTGGGGGAGGTGGACAGTGTGCTAACCCTGAGCCTGCACTCCTGGTTCCCAGTACATTTTGGATTCTGTACACGTTGGATTACATGGCTGGAACCAGAAGAAACCAGATGGAGCTCTGGGGATGCCTGGCCGTGGGGTGCGCGGTGCGGGGCAGGCCATGCCATGTCCCCACCCCAAACCGTAGCTGCCATGGGATTCCTCCAGTATGGTGGCCAGGATTGCAGAGGAAGCCACTCAGAGGCCCCCTGGACAGCAGGATTCCTTGGTGCTGACTGTCCTGCCTACCTTCTTCCATGACAAAGACCACAGTCGAGGAGTATTTTTTGTTCACTTTTTTGTTTTGAATATTTTTGTTCGTCCATTCAAGCAATATATCGAGACTCTACTTAGGGCATGACACTGCAGAGCTATCGTGAGACACCCCTTAGGCATGGTGCGCCCGTAATGAATTACAGTTAGTTAATAAATAATAGTGGCGAGTAATCGATGCTGGGGGCTGTGAGTGATTCTTGCAGAGAACTCCGCGTTCGATGGCAAGCCGGGCTCTCGGTGGTCCCCTGCCAACTGCTGCTGTCGCGTGGTACTTGCTTCTGATTTTCCATTTTGCGGCCAACTTAAAATTCGAGATTAGCTTCCCCGGACCTACAATTGTTATCATAGACTCTGGATGTCTTAGAACAGCTCTTATTTCAAGAATCCTGTTCCCGTGCCCCCTGAAACCATTGAAGTGCCAATATTTCAGCAAAAAACGCTGTCTCCCAGATGGCCATATATACTCACACCAGACCCTCTCAGGCCGTGGGTTCTGTATTTGGGGTCTGGAAAACGTCTCGCTGGGGTATCCTACTGCTCATCCACCCTCCTCCTCCTCCCTCCCTCCCCTCCTCCCCTCCTACCTCTCTCTGACAACAACTACTGCAAAGTCATTTTTGAAATTAGGGTAAACAACACAGAATGAGGAGGTAAGGCGGCAGTATTAAAGAGGTCACAGAATACATTCTGGAGCCAAATAGGAAAAGAGTGTTTCTTCCCTGCCATTTGTATAGATAACTGAGCATTTTCTGTTCCCTCACACAGTACGGCCCGTCTTCAAAGACTCTTTGTGTGCATTGCAGAGGACTGAGCAAGTTGTGAGCAGATTGGACAAATTAAGTCTGGAGGTAAAACTCTTCCTGCCTGGAAGATACGGGGCTCACTGAGGAGGCAGCCAGCGCCTCCACTGGGTGGGCTCGGATGAGGGTGTTCTTTGCTTTGGCTTTTCGAATAGGAACAAAGATTTCTTTACCAATGGCTGTTGTGGAATAGAATTCTGGCCCACTAGGCTTCACTCACAACCATGGTTTATACCAATGGTGGGTAACAGCTAGCTGAACACATACTCTTGGTCCCTAGGAAAGCATCTTTATATGGGTCACCTCATTAAACACTAATAGCCCTGCGAAGCATGTACTGTGTTTTTGATGAAGAAACAGAATTATGGGGGGTAAATATCACACGGCAGGCCCATCACAGGGCTAAGATCTGAATCTCGAAGTCTGACCGCAGCCCTTAATCTTAGATACCATGCTATGTTGTGAAGGGCAGGGCTACCCCAAATTTCAGAAACATCTAAGCAGAGGGAAGGCTTTCGGGAAGAGAAAAACTCCTGGGCAAACTTTTAGACAGAGAATAACCTAGCAAGGCAAAGAGCGAGAGGGAAGAGAACAGAAATGGGCCCTGTGGTTCTCTCACACATACCTGGTATGTGCCAGAGGCTTTACTTAACACTTCTCCTTAATTCTAAAGATCACATGAGTTATGTAGAATGAGTCCCATTTTGCAGATGAGAAAACAGAGGCCTTACACAAAAAACCTAGGTTAAAAAGTCAGTGTCTGGAAGAACTGGCCTCCTGCCATTAATCTTCATATTCTATTAATGCCTTCATTTAGCAAGCCAGCAAGGGGTGAAGGGGTCCGAAGGTTGGTAGGGGACGACTAGCATACGCATCGAAAATGATGTTAGACATTGGCTCCAAGATGCCTCCTCCAGGAAGCCCATGAAGATTGGTATCCGCTTTGGTTTAAAACCCTCTGAGTGCCTTGAGCCTAGCAGACCCTTTAACATAAAACATTTGTTGAATGAAACTCATGAAACTGTGATTGAATGAATACACACCTGTTTTAATATCCCCTTAAAAAGAGCAAGCGTGCTGTCTGGGTCGGGGTTTCGTCCTTGTCCGTTTCTGCCTGTCTCTTACCCATCACTCACTGCTTTTCCTGCCTTTTCTCCTTAAGAGCCAGAAGGGAAATACCCTGCTCCAGGGCTCAGCTGCCTCCTCGCTGCCGTTGGGCTTCAGAGGAGAGTGTTTAAATCCTGTCGAATAACCTGTTTCCACGGGCGATTGCAGCCAGGTTAGTAAATTCCCCACATGCTCCCTCCTTGGACAAAACGGACATCCCAGGTCCGCAGAAAATTAGCCAGTGTCCTTTAATGGCGGAACGGAACGGAGCAAATGGTGGCACTTTGAAAGAAACTTGTTCCCATTCAGACAAAAAGTTCAGCCCACTGCTCTGGAAATTTCTGGTTCGCGGCCGATTTCTCTCCAGGTATAAAAGGAGAAAATAAATACCTTTGCAAAGCAAGTGATTAATTTCAGC